>JAWNLB010000115.1:1680000-2280000 GCA_035041595.1 Drosophila basisetae
ACTTGAGGCAATTGGCCTAAAGTGTTGACAAATTTATTGCCTTGTTTTGCCTTTGCCATTTGCTGACTGATTGAAAGTCCTTCACATAGCTTCAAAGTTATCCGCCCACCAAATAGATGGCAATTTATCGCGGAACGACAAATAAAAACTCTCCGTTGAGAAGCAGAACAAGCTTCTGGACGTTTGACAGCTTAATCGTCAGCTTGGACCAGAATTTCCATTAACAAACCGACATTAATAATCACAATTTATCAATATCTAGCCAAACATTTTAAGCTATTTCGAGTTGTATTAAGACATTGTTTCACAGCATGCAGCTTAATTGGACAAGAAAACAAATAATGATAATTAACACACAATACATGTACACTGAATTTAAACTTGTCTACTGAAAGCAATGCGTACCTACGATTCCCCGTCGGACAGTTTTGGCGTCTGGCGTGATTATTGCGCCAAATTTAGAAGCGACGACAGGGCCCAGTATCTGTTAGGAGCGTGCCATCCACCAGGCAACGAAAGTCGCGCAGCGAGAGCAGATATCGAGCCTCGTCCATTACAGAGCAGTCGCATTTTACATCATCCACATGGAGCTCAGGTCGACGTTGTCGGAGTGGGTGTGGTTTCATTTGTTGTCATACTAAGTGGGATTGTTGTGGTACAGGGCGATGCTGTTGTCGTACAGGGTGGCTCAGCATCGCAAGGCAGCTTTATTATAGTGCTACAATGAGCTGCATTAGACAATGGAGCATGAGCCTCGCGGGATGCAACCAATGCAGACAATCCAATCACTACTGTGAACAGAAAACTGTAAGCTGCAAGGAGAAAAGTCTGGCAATAAGGAAATGCCTTTAATTTATGGATAGGAGCCGATGTCAACTTACAAACTCTCGTTCTTTGTTTGTAATCGAACTTCTGAATCGAACATAACAGTTTTGGAAAATGTGCGACGAACTGTAGCTGTTTGATGGTTTTTATAAACAACCGCTAAATTTCTTATTCGTGGAAATAACTTGAGCATCTCTGGGTTACACATGTAATTGGTTGTAATAGTCGGCTAATAGATCGATAGGTTTTGGATTAGCACCATCTTTCGGAGGGGAGAGAAGAGACTCCACGCCACTTGGCGGGCAAAAGTATACAAGACAAATTAGGGGAAGAGAAAAAAAAAAAAAAAAGAAAAGAATAAAAAGAAAAAAAGAGGAGAAGGAAAAATGGCTGCACGATTCTAAGAATATATTAATAAAGTAATATATGTATATACAAATTAACCATTATAGATGTATTTATCTATAAAAAAAAGATAAATAAAATAAAATAAAAACAAAAAATATCAAACCAGCGGCAACAACAGACCAAGGAAACTAATGACGGGGTACTATTGGGTTAAAACAAGAGTGGAGGAGGGGAATCCAGGGAGCAGTAAGCCGAACCGGATCATCCCAACATACCTGAGCCCAATTAAATACGGCAAATTGGCACGCAGGTTGACAACCCTAACCCATCAGTGATGCGCAGTGCCTGCAACAGTGATGCTCATTTTGCCCATCAGTGAGCAGCCAATAAAAAAAAATATTTTTCTTTTAAAAGCATTAAATAATATAATACATATGTAAAAGAATTTATTTTTTTTATACATACTCGTATGTAATAGAATTTAGTGTTGGCCAACAGAGTATTAGATATTCGAAATACACATTTATTAGATAAGAATATTGTTGATAAGAAAATATGACAAAGTGGGAATTAAATAGTTTAGTGTAATACGAAATGGAAATGAAGGCTTAAGCTAATGTGGTTGGGTGAGGCGATGGTATGGCAAACGGACGAAAATAGAATGATAAACCAAAGAGAATTTCTTAAATAAATTATAATGAGAGTTTCAAAAGAAGGGAGGCATACGCGGGCTGTATAATATCAGCACAGCCAACACAGTAGCGAGCGGACTGGGCTGATGGAGATATTTGGTTTTAATTTTTCATTTATGAAAGAAATACAAATTATAGTTGCCTTGCTGATATATCGCGGTCGATCCGCACCTGAGCCGATAGCTAGTAGACAGGGCGATATATTGATGCTTCCGATGGGCAAGGTGTAACATGGTGCATCCTGTAAAAGTTGTATTGGCTATTAGCAAATTAACTGCATTTGTTTGCCGCCTTTTACAACTTGCACAACGTGCATGTAAAAACTATAGTTGGCAAAAGGTTTTTTTGCTTCTGAAAAGTTGTTTTTTTTTTTGCTATTATTTTTTTTGTTGTTATGTGTAGCTTTGAATGTGAATATTATTGGTAATGAAAATTGTGACTGCTTAGTCTATGTTTGCATACTCTAATAATTGTTTTGTTAGCTGCGCCGATTTTGATGCAGTTGAGTTCTCTGCATTACGAAACACTCAATCGTTCCTATTATATGTGTTATGTTATGGCTATGAATTTTTAAAACAAATTGCCAAGGAAAATCTGTTTTGTGTTCTTAGTGTATTTTTTAATCACAAACATTATAAACAAAAAATTAAATATTTTCCAACATTGTTCTGTTAGGACTAAACGTTCTGCTAATAATAATTTAAAATATTTAACAAATCCTGTAAAAATCTCCATTAAATACTCGGGTACATGCCAGCAAAATTATTTTATTTTCATTTTTTGCTATTTTTTGCTGGTGTTTAAAAAATGCCGCATCGTTTGGCAAGCAGGCGGTCCAAAAATTGTTGGAAGAAAAGATATCAGCTAAAAGGATTTTCACTTATTGATTGTCGACTAGCCTGCAGTGTGGGGCTCGAGTACTGCTGTTGGTTATTTCATGACTTGAGCTCGTTGAGCATGTTGATGGTATTGACATTTGGCTCCGGTCATTTGGCATGCCGTATGCAGCCTGTAAAATAGTTGAAATTGCCTGTTAACAGATTTTGGGGCAACGTTTGGTCAAGAAAAAAGTTGGCTTTATGGTTTGCGCCAGGAACTGTCAGGCCACTGGCCAAATGGACAAGTGAACATAGCGGCGGCAGGGGACGGGATGCAACGGGATTGCGAATAAGTTGAGAGTCGACAAGTAGCCAAGTGTCGACTATTTGGCAGCCGATAAAAATCCTGTACGCTGTAAAATGCCGATGCGCCTTAGGGGGGCGTCACTTTGTGTCATAATTTATTTTTGGGCACACAGCGTCGCTTAATTGAAGTTGTTACCCGTTACGCTAGCAAGTTGGAAACTGTATATATATATATAAATATGTATATATATATATATATAGATATGTATGTATTTGTAGAGAAAAATGAACATAGTTCTCACCGTACGACATTTTGGTAAACTTTTGCAATTAAATGCGGCTGTTGTAGCTGAGATTTATGCGAACAAATTTTTTTTTTCTTCGCCGCAGTCAAAACTAAAGTTACAATACCCGCTGACAAAAAAGCGAAACAATGCCAAAACCATCAGACTTAAACTTTAGCGTTGCGCACATTAAATACTCTTGCTGACAGTTTCACGCCTCTTTTGATTTCCGTTGATTAAAAAGTTAAATTTTACAGACGGTGCCTTTAAATATTATTTTATTTTAAATAGGAATATTACCCAATAAAATGGAAAAATGCGTCAAATTCATTTCGATTGAATACACAACAAAAAATGTTCAGTTAGACACAAATGCTGACAATAAATTATTATTTATTTAAAGCGCAACAATAATAAAATTTTCCATTTGTTCAACTCATGCACACGCGACTGTAACCAATGTATCATTGCTGCATATTTATATGCATAAATTATTTCGCTAATATTTTGAGAATAAATCGTTTGGTTTTGCTTTTGGTTTTGCGTTCGTTTTGGTTGTGTTGTGTTTTACATTTGGTTGGGTTCATTCAGCTTGAGTGTACGCGACTTAGCCATTCGCCACGTGCCATTTGAGTTATTGTTGAATTACTCATACGCCGCGTGTGACCGACACACATTCACCGACTAATGGTAATCGACAATCGATGTAACTGCCATTTGCAGTGCCTCGAACTGATTGGATTGAAGTTTGCGGTGTTAACGCATTTGATGGCAGCTCTGTCAATAATAAATCAGCATCATATATACGCATCTCCATTTATGTTCACTCAATCAACTGACTTTCACACTATTTAATTCGACATTCTGCTCACTGAAAAATGTGTTTCATATTTTTTAATGGGTTATCATAATGAAGTGCTGCTTTCTGTAGCAGTTAAATTGACTTATTGATGCACTGTGTCATTCAAGCACAGTAAGCTAAGAATACATTTGTAATTGTAATTGTTACAGAGTGCTATTAGAATTCTCTTAATTTTCGTGTCAAGAGAAGCCAGCTAAACGAAAAAGTGCGTTAAATTGTTTGTTTATCCATAATATGCGGAATTGATAATAGAGATTAGGGCAAAGACAAACAAGGACACGGCTCAGTGCCAGTTTGTTGTGTGCATATGAAAATTGAAATTCAATTAAGCATACTTGTATACACACATACACAGCTGTGTGTGTTTATTAGATTTAAGCATTGCTGTTGTGCGAGGGTTGTGTCAAAAATTGTTCTATGTAACACATTGTAAAAGTCATTAGTGAACTGACCGGAAATCTTGGAAAATTTGAACAGACACTAAAAGGATTCTTACACATCCACAAGCTTTACTTAACGCCTACATACACAAACACACACACACACACACACGCACACACATACAAACACACACGCATAGATATGGCCACTGGAGCAGTCATGCATATACTTCAATTTTTCAACAAAATGAGTGCACATTTGACAAACACACCTTCAGTGTCACGCCAGAAAGAGCAAATCACGACAGGGCCTAAGACACATGTGCTCCTTGGCACCCAGGAGGCCTGCTGCGTGCAAGCATTCAGCACATCATCCCTCTCTCTCTCTCTCTCTCTCTCTCTCTCTCTAGCAATTACACACACACATAGACACAGAATGATGTGCTGGCGCTTGTAGGTCTTTACATGTTTTTCTTTTTATCAAGTCCTGGCTTTCTGTGAAAAATCCAGCAAAAAAAAATATAAAACTTTGCTCAAATTTGTTTGCCAGCCCCCTCGCATCACCCACCACCTCTGCTGCTGAGTGTGTGTGTGTGTGTGTGTGTGTGGCTGTGTGTTTTTGCAAACCTGATTGGCGTTTGTGTGTGTGGGCCTAATTCAAGCTCATATTTTACAAGAATAACAAAATCACTGCAAAGCTGACGCTGCCGGACAAACTTTGAGCACATGAGCCCATTGCTTTGGCACCAGCAAGGCTGAGTGCGAGGAGAAAGGGACACCGGGGGAGCAGTAAGCAAATCTGTAAACAAGAAAGTGGACAGGAACACGGACAGGGACTGCTGAGCAGCTGGCAAACAAACGAGTTGGCTTAGTAAGCCCAACAGCTTAAGATTTGTGCGATCACATAATGCAATGGGGCGTGGCGAACAAAAAAGAAAACTAAAAATACAATAACAAAAACTGTGACATATCAAAAGGGGCTTTAACCCATATAGCTCGAGCCTTATTGCGGCTCCCCCTTTGTTAATAGTGTCTTAATTCTGTCTTAACAGTACATCACAAAGATTTGTTTACTATTATTTTAGGGCTTAAACTAATTAAAGTCTCTTGCATTGAGAATACATGAAAATCATAAAAATAATAATTAAAACTAATCAATTTCTCTTGCATGAAATCATCCATAAAAATCATCATTAAGAAATAAAATTATAAATTTAACGTTTCTCAGAGGCAATAAACTTGTTCTAGCTCCGGAAAGATTTTCAATCGATTTTCTCGTGGAATGGATGAAAAAACTAGACAAAAACAAAAATTCAACTACTTTGTATACATTATTGAAAAAAGTTTGAAGTACTTCAGCGATTTAAATTGCTGAATAATTGCAGTTGCTCTTTGCTTTTGTTGTTTCTAGTTTCGATTGCTGCACTTTGTTGGGCTATTTTTGTATTTTTTTTTTTTTTTTTGGTGTTGTTGGTATTGTTGCTGTTGCGAATCAGCTTTTACATATGCCACATGTGATCCGTCGCACAGTGGCGCCTCAGGCCGAAAAACGTCTCGAGAAATCGATTAAAAAAATGAATGAGAATGAGTGCATTTGATAGGGAATTGTTCATATATAAGTTTAAAGATTTCAATTTGGGTGTTGCTGATGCTCAAAGTTTACCCTTTTCAATGAGCAACAAAATTCCTAGATACTAACTACCGATCACTGTTTTATTGTCTCCACTGAAAGGTTCGTGGGTTAGAATATATTTTCTTTCATTTTAGATTTGGTTTGTTATTAATATTACATATGGTTCCAGTAATTTTCATTTTTCTCAAGAAAAATAATGAATGTTTGCATCTTTAAGATACATCGAAACAATAAAGGGATTAGAATCGAAACCAGAAATTTTAGGCCTCTTATACATGATCGTTAATTTGAAGACGTAACTTAAAAAAATTAAACTTCTTGCTTACTTTTCAAATTTGTTGTTGTCTTTGAATGTGATTTAATAAGTTTCCAAAAGCCAAAATAAATTAAATATGAATGTATGCTCTGGTTTTACAAAATCTGCATTTGTCCACCCGGTCATTTTTTTAAGCTTGGCAAATTTTCTGCCAAATCGTGTTTCACACTTGGGAATTATGCTGATATTATATTGATAAGAAGATACGATTTTTGAGTAGAAAAAATCAAAAGACGCTACTGTGCGTCCTCTCCACCGTCGCACTGAAATTTTTCCTTGCAAATTTGGAAAGTTGTTTGTTTAATTGCACTCAATGGGCATAGGCCATAAAATTTGAATGCCTCATAAACATTATTTAATTTTGTTTTATTTCATCTGTCGTATTTCTGTGATGCTTTGTCAAAATGTGGCGTTTTGTTTTCTTTAAAATCTTTGCCTGCGCACTGTACAATTACAATGCTGCACCGAGAAAAGTTGCAACTGATGTGCGTGTAAAGAGTCGAAAACCACAGAGCGGGGACGGGGAGAGGGGTAGGGTGTGGGGAGGTGTAGCAAGACCTGAGGCAGCTAGCTGTCCAAGCCAGTAAGCCAAAAAGCACAAGTACAAACGGCCAAGTCAAGCAATTAAACTGTTTCAAAAGCTCTCTATGGACTGTACTGGGATGGTAACGATGTGTTGGGAGGGACGGTACTAGCTATATATGTATATATGTGTGTGTGTATGTAGGTAGCAACCAGCATTGTTGCACAATGTACAATAATAACAAGCAAACTGAAACACTTAGCCACACAATAACCACTAAATTGTATTCAATGAACCGCAAAAGAAAAGAGAATTAATGAATTTATTTAGCAGAAAATGCTAAACTAGGGGAATACCTGGAATCCACAATGTGTATAAATGTGTTATGATTGATAAACAAACAAACATATGTATGTATAAAGACATTGTCGAAATAAAACAATTATCATGTTGCTGAGAAATGGCGAATGACTCTTTTCAACCATTCTAAAGCATCCGCACAGCATTCACAGTAACTCGTAAACCAAGTATTTTTTGGTATACAAAAAGCAAACTTATGTGATTGTTTCTCTTTTGTTGTTGATTCTTTGTCGTTTCGGACAATTTCAACTTTGTTCACACTTTGGCATTTTTGTATTGTTCTCAACTTTAATTTTTGACCAAATTTAATTGTTAAGTGTATGGAAGGTCCTTTATGATAATATCATTTGCTAAAGATGTTGCTGAACTGGCCAAACTAAAAATCGTGTATTAAGCACACGAGTGAAGTTCAAATAACAAGAAAGAAGTAATCAAATGCCATTTAAAAGGCAATGTTCTGTCATTAATTTTGACGAGACTTTAATATAATTAAATTTCAATTTTGCTTAGTTTATCATTATATCGGGTCAAAGAATTTCCATTGAGCCAATTTGCATCATACCCCAACGACTTTCAATAAGTATCTTATGCACAATGACACAATACTCGATTTAATTAAATTATTCTTCGTATTAATATACAGACAAAAATTACCATAACAAGCCTTGCAGGCATATTATTCATTTTTTTTAGACTCTGATCCCTATAGTATAAGAGTATATTGGTTTTTCTGACCGTTTCTATGCACACTACTTTTTTAGACACCCTTGAAGCTAGAGACTTGAAACTTATATTCGTAATATAAATTTGTCAGTGTCCGCTTTAGACAAAGTGTTCGAGTTGTGATGCTACATAGCTAAGACGCTAACAAATCGATAAAACTATAAATCTTCCACACAAAAAAAATAGGACTCACAAAATTTGGTTGCTTTCTTGTGGACGACGTCCTTCAAGGATAGGCACCTGCCACGCAATGTTCGAGATACACGCATCCCCACCGCCCTACCCCCACACTCCACAAGAAGGTTATTTGCTGGTATAACACTGGTATCAGAGTATTCCGCAGTCGGTTACGCACGACTGCAACGTTTCTTATTTACGGAAAAAATTCGAATCTATTCAATTTTAAATTTATATTCCAACGCGCACCCAACGAAACAATTAAGTGAAATGTTTTGTTTCATTATAAAAAAATATATATTGAATGTTAAAAAAAAACATATTTTTCCACATTTTAAAAAAAAATATTGATCGCAAAAGCGAAGGAGGGAGACAGAGAGAGTGGTTGATGGAAATAAAAACAAACGTCATTGATTGTTATTCAATTCAATACGAAAAAGATTTAATTCAGTGAGTGAAATGATTTTTAATTCAATTAATTTTTGCATACTCTTAACCTATTAAAAATGAGTAATGAAGTCATGCAAACATATTTACCACATGAAATGAAGCTTGTCGACCCCTTAAAATATATTCTGGATCATCATCAGCATCAAAGGCCGACTAGATCTAGCCATATCCGTTTGCCTATCTGTATGAACGAGCCGATCTCAGAAACTAAGAGCTAAAGAAAATGTTAGAACAGTTCTCGTATACCACGCGCGGATTATTTTATTTGATCGAGAAATTCGTCCGTTTCGCTGTTTATTTCCAATAACAATAATAGCCCCCATTTTATGGTATTAGTTTCCAATTTATATATAATGTAGATATTGTGTTATATATATATTGTATTATGGTATATAATGAAGATATTATATTAAATATTGTATTTTTGTCTCGATGCCGATCAGATATCGATCAATTGGCTGACATCGCAACTGGCTCGATTACCTTCCCTCAATAGTATCGGGACTATGGCAACAAGATTGCCAGATAGCTTTGATCACTTCTTGATTGTCAAATGAATAAGCTCTTACGATTTTTAGTCTTATGAATGAAGGAAAAAACAATGGTTTATATGATTCAAAATCACCCCTCAGGACCTGCTTAAATTGCGGAGCGTTTTAAAGACAAATGTGGCCTATGTTTGAATTGACTTAATATATGTATGTAGTTAACAGCATGAGCTCTGCTCACTCATTAATTCAACAAGAGTAATAAGTATTGAATGGCATTTATTGCATAACCCATTTAAGCTTCTGACCTTAATAAGGACAATGGCATCAAATAAATATCGAACGGAATTTGAAATTGTTTTATGGGCACCTGCTAGACCCGATGAAATAGTTTAGTATAGCCCACACACCAAGCACTTCTTGGACTCATTGTCGCTTCCCCGCATTAGTGTCAGATGGAGCAGGTTAATGAAAAACACAAACAGACAATACGTAAATCACCTTTAAATCGAGCCAGTAACATATTGATGAGTGTGCAAACAAATTGATAAATGCAACAAGAACAACAACGGATAGCGGACAACGACAAGGACAAGTCTGTGTGCTGGTCTCTGACTGGTCAGAGGTGCCTGCTGCTTGCTACATGCTGCTTTGCCAAGCTCATCCAAATAGATTGTCCACTCATTCTGTGTCCTTGCCAAGCAATTGCAAAAGTGCTGAATGTGCCTGGTCTGCAGGTCTGCAGGTGGTGCCACAAATCGCTCTTGGCACTTTCCACACTCTGTCCCCCCACCCGCTGTCTGCTCATTTAATTTAGAGCGCACACTCAGATAACCACTCATCCACCCACACACTCACACTCACCCTCACTCTCACACTTTGATTTGATTATCCAATGCGGTGCAGCGCTTTGATTGATATTCACATTTAGGCTAATTGAATGAACGCTCTCGATAGCCTGTTTAGTACTTTAGCCTGGCCATTTAGCATTGATCGCCTTTAAAATTGTATTCATTGTTTGATATTGCATATTTCATAAATGTGCCACAGCACATTATTTATTCTATATTTATTTATGCATACATAAAATTCCGGACAATGGGCAAATTCCATCCATCCGTACATCCATTCAGTTCACATTGCAGCAGCTTTCCGCTTCTCCCCAAAATCGCTTCCCTATAACACGAGTCGGCGATAAATTTGAAAATTCATTGGATTTTTCAGCTGTCAGCATATGGTGCATGGTTATTCATTTTTAAGTAGGTGAGCGCATATTGCATTTTTGTAACCACGTTTCAGAAAGCGACAACAGAGAGAGTGATAATTGAACAATCTATCACAATGTTGGCCAATTCAAAGCAAAGGTTGATATACGATATACGGTTTTTTAAAATGCAATTTATTAATGAGATGAAATATGGGATGTCAATTGACAACAAGTAACTAAGCAAGCTCAAATTGCATAATATCCACTTAATTGATTTCTGAAAGCCGTGAACTTAAGACTGCTGGCAATGGATGTAGAATTCCTGTTTTTATTACTAAAGTCATTGATGTCCAGGCTATTACACTTACTTACATATTTTGTTTATCTCCCTCTCTCTCTCTCTCTCTCTCTCTCTCTCTCTTTCTTCCTATCTTATAGATATATTTCGCTTCATCTCTGTCTTATTCCGTATGTCCCTTTGTTATACTGGCTTAGTCGGAGCCAAAACGGCAAATGAATAAAAAATAAATGTAACTCTTCAGTCACACGACTAAATGTGACTGCTGTCATTGTGTCTCGCTTGATTGTGTATTAGTATGAGGGTTTGTGTGTGTTTGTGTGTTTGTGTGTGTGTCTGTGTGTACGCTGGCTGCAAATCCGATTATGTGAACAAAATGCGTTCCGTGCGCGAATTACTGTCGAGAGAAATAAAATGCAACATTATTCTTTCGTCATGCCGCTGGCCATTGACGATCCCCGATGCCCCACTGCCACACTGCCGCACACCGCCAATACAATTTTGCTTCCCTGGTAAACGCCACACATAACCTAAAAGACCGCAATGTCGACAGATCCAAAGTGACTACCACAAAAAACGTTGACAATGTGAATGGGAGGATTAGAAGAGTGTGGGGCAGGATTTAAAAATAAGTGACAATTCACTAGACTTAATCTGTTCGACTATTTGATACTCTACACACACATTTATGTGAACCCATAGACAATTGTGCAATTTACAATTTTCTACACAACTTAAGGTTAACAAAGAGGACGATTGTAAATGTTGGTGTACAAACGAACAGATAATGGGTATATTCGTTAGGCAGATGAGCGATTTTTGAACACGCTAATAACCAAATCGATATTTCCAGCAGCTTGCGAGCATGTCACCATAGTTTGCTCAATGGATTACTGACACAAGCTAAACATATATTCATAAGCTCGCCGAATTGGCTTTGTTAATGTAACAAAAACAAATGCCGACCCCATAATCAAGACGGCTTTTTGCCACCACAGGGCACAGAGTATCGTGCGGTCGGAGGTTGAAGTCAAACAAGAAACGAGAGACCAAAATAAGAAATCACCTGCAATTGTATGCGTGGCAGCCATTTAGACAAGCTGAAGCGAGCTTTAAAATGCTCCAGCTTTTATTTATAACGACATCAGAAATTAATCTTGCATAATGTACCGCGTGATGCATCCACGGTGGTCCTGCTAACACAACAAGAACACAGCAGCTTATCCCTTCATGAAGTACTCGTTTCTTACGCATACACACACACATACACCTGATGAATTACACATTAGACACGAGTACAGGCGACCAATGTTGTAAATACAGTGTCAAATAAAATACAAAAACAGAAATACAGAAATACTGAAATACATGAGTATTTAAAACAAATTGTTGTCGGGTGTCAGCTTATATAAAACGATATATATCAAAATGATTAGTAATTATTTCAATAATTAAACTGAATCGCTGTTATGACAACTCAAGTTAACAGTTTATATATTAAAAGCTAATTTAAAATTGTTTAATTCGTGCGATGACTACTTTTGTCGCCTGGATGTGTGGCATGATTTTGTTTTTACTGTGGGCATAGCCAGAAGTCAGTTACACCCATCGCATGTTTTCTTCAAATCCTTCTCGCAGCTTCATTTCGATCTCCATCTTCAACTCCAGTACCTTATCTGCGTTGCCATCGTTGTTAAACTTTGCGTGTGTGCGTGGATTTGTGTTTGTGTGCTCATGAAAAATTACAACTTTCAGCATCAGGCGTATCGCCCGATAAATTCCACTCAGCACACCCACTCACACTCACACTCATACTCTCTTATATGGATGGGTGTGTGTAAGTATGAGACAGGCAGGTTAATTTTCATACTCGTTGCGTGTAGGATAATTCATTGCTTATTATCTTTTTATACCCTAAAAATGGGTAAAAGCGGGAGAATGGCGTTTTGCAAAAGTATGAAATGGACAGAAGGAAGTAAATAAAGTATATATCTATTCTTGATCAGCATGAACAGTCGATCGAGTCGAACTAGCGATCTGCTTTTTCATTTATTTTATATAATTTAACCTTATCATTTTCCATTTTCCGAGACACACACGAACATCGTTAATCGAAAATCAATAATTTGTACAATTTTATATATGTATATACTTTCGCATTGGTTACGAATGACCCTTGACACCATACGGCATAGTTGTATACACAAACATATATACTTTCAGTAATCACCACTTATGATGGGAATAGACTTGGGCTTACGGTATTTCGTAGTCGAGCTCTCTGCACTCGAGCATATTTACTTGTTGGAGCTGCAATTTTTGAGATTGGATGGGGCTACCTTTTTTGTTGGACATGCTCAGTTGATAGCAAATGCTTTATTAATTTAGTGTGTGCCAAGGCAACTGCTACACATATATATATATATAGAGAAAGAGAAAGAGAGATGCGAGCCCTTAGCCCGCAATTCACGCACACAGCGACCCACTGGTAGACCCAACCAGCCACATACAATAACAAGAACGTGTTGGACACACAATCGAGCCTAATGATTTATGAAGCAAACGCGCGCCTAGGCACAAGGACCTGAGCCAGGGCTGGCTACTGGGCCCGGTCGTCTTTTGGCCCATGTCTGATGGCCAAATCCTTTTCCATATGTATATATGTATATATAAATGTATTTTTTTTCTTTTGTATTATGCGCTCATAGACTGGGTACGGTCTCACGCTTCTTCTGACCTGACCAGGCCTATGATATATGGTGGTACAATTTACCGACTGCTTAAATGAATTTCTTGCGCTACTGCCACAGCCTCCTTTTTCGGGTGCGCTTTACTTGTGTCATTCCTCACTGTTGACACTGAACAAAAGTCAACGTGCTTGTTGTTGTTTGGGGCATGGGGAGTCAAGATGCCCAGTTATGTGACAATTATGGGTCATTTGTAGTGGGTAAAATATTTATTTGTAGCAGAAGCCACAGTCACATACACTTAACAACCACCCACAAGCTTCGATAAACTTGGGCCTTGTTGCTTTGTTTGTCGCCTTCTCTAAATTGCATACCAATTAATGGTTTGTGGCTTTTGGGGCACACTGCCACACAGAGCAGCTTCACATGTAGCACATGCACTTTATGGCCTGTCAATTGAATGCTGGCAATTTATGCATGACCATACACATAATAATTGCATTATCTACACTGCTCAGTTTGTTAAATGGTTGGGTGGCTAATGGCTTGATTGATACCACCGCCAATTTGTCTATTTGAGCTTGCAATCGAATGTGGCGCCGCGCTATATAAGCAGGTATGCAGTAGATGCATCATAATTGTATTTGTGACAAGCGACTAACTCTCTAGTGCGCATATTCAAACTCAATTTAATTTATAGTGCCCAACACAAACAAGCTATACAATTGAGATTAATATACCAAAAGCCAGGGACACAAGCCGCACAAGCCGCGAAAAATGGCCGAACTGACCATAAAATTCAATAACATTTAAATTCAGCATAACATACATCTGAATCAGACTGTTTGTCTATGTAAAATATCGTAAATGGCAGAATCATATTTGTTAGCAGCGTTCGGCAACTAGAAACTAGTTAGGTTGATAGATAGTTATAGTGTACTCGTATGTCAGAAAAAAGATTAACCTGGACGGTGATGCTCTTTTTTCAATGAATTACAGAATTCGTAGTTTATATTTAATTTTTAATTTTAGCACTCAATTGTTTTTAATTACAGCCTGCTTTCACTATCGGCAGCATTTCTTGCATTCATATTGATACGAAATGCAATAAATCATCGAAAAATATATTAGATACTCGTCATGAATGGAAAAATCTGCAGGCAATATTCTTTATGTTGTAGAATGTCTACAAGAATGTAACAAATGTTGATAGTGGTACTGTCTAAATCGTCAATCTACATACATCTAAATATTATTTCGCGACTACGTTTCAGAAATTTTTGATCAGAATTCTGAATAGCTTTAGTTATTATGATCAATGTATTCAGCATCATCTACTCGAGTTTGAGTCACAGACGAGTTCGAATATTTACCAGGAATTTGTGGATTATAACTGACTGCAGCAAAGTATGTGAACAAGTTGCTGATAGATGTCGCAAAAGTGGCACGTCTGCTGCCACCAAGCACATTTTCTCGAATATACGAAAAACTACTTTTCACGCCCAAAAGCACGCAATGGTTTTCCACAACGGAAAGCTGCAGCTGCCGATGCAGAGCGGGTAGAGCGGGAACAGTCAAAAATCGAGCTGCTGTGTCATTGAGTGCTTACTTACCGACGGAGCAGAATGGAGGTTCACTTAAAAAAAAACAATATATGACACCGAATTTAGAAATTCGCCAAACTTTTTTGATGCCAAAAGCGGAAAGTTAATTTCTTAGACACACAGTTTATCTTGCTTTAACTCAGACTCAGAATATTTCAAATATTTTGCAAACATAATTTTAAAAATTTTAGTTTACTTATGCGCAACTGTCAAATAAATTTAAAGTCAGCTTATATAATAGAGTCGATATTTTTCTAAGTGCAGAGGGGCAAGCAGACGCGAGGAGCTTACAGCAAATTATTGGCGCAACTTCATATTTCAAAAGTTTTGCCAGTGTCATGCAGGTGGTCGACTGAACTACACTGCCCAAAGGTGCAAGTAACAGCTTCGCAAATGCGGATTTTACGGATACTGAAATCATTTATTAAAGAGAGGGAGCTGCCGTGTGGCATCGAAGTTTCTGTTTGACATGCTTAAGCTTGCACTCACTTAACGCCAATGGCAATCAATTCGGATGGCATCACCAGTGCTTAGCACAAGTCTCCAAACAGTTGCCGTGGTCAAAGAGTATCTTTCTGTTGGGCAACTTGATTGTGTAGTGGTGGCATCATTAGCTTTTAGCTTTTGCAAATTGAATATAAAAAAATCGTTCAACGTGGCTCTTCAAACGGGGATGTCGATTAAGAGCCAAAACGAATCTGAATACGATTGCGACTCCGGATATGGATATGGATATAGCCGTAGTTGTTGATTCACTTGCCTCACACACGCTTGTTCATTTGCAGCGTTGTCTTTGCTTCTGTCTGCTATTTACTTAAGTTTCAACTTGGCTTTCCGCTCAAAAAGTGGCACCAGTTTAATTTTTTCTCCCTTACCCCCCACCAACCCTTGTTTTCGTTTCGCTTTCAACAAATACAAAAAGTCGCTCGTTGGGGGATTTGTTTCATTCCATGTTTTAAGTTCGCTTTAAGTAGCTTAAGCGGCAGCAGCAAAAAGTTGACGGCATGTAGTTAGTTTTTATGCACGGCACACGCAAACTTGGCCATCAGTTGATAAATGGGCAAAGGCTTTAAAGCGATGCCTTCCCAGCCACCTTTTCCTTGCGCGCCTTGGCTCCCGTGGCCCCATTGGCCCCATTGGTCCCCTTGGTAGTAGTGAGTCGTGAGTCGCTTTTAATGAAGCGATGGGCGCGCCCAGCTTAAATAGTAGCTACTGGTGTTAAGGCATTATATACAGCTATATGGTGGTATACATATGTGTATATATATAATATATAAATGTATTTGTACTATACATAAACTTGTCCTTATTCCCTGACACTGTACTGAAACAAGCCAAAAGTTTTGCCTACCAACAAAACCGGAAGTTGCCAAAATGCCAAGAAGGCTTTTATTTGGTGTTGCTTGTTTGGGGCACTTTGAATTGACACGCCACTGCTGTTGTTTTTATTGTTGTTGTTGTTATTGTTATTGTTATTGTTATTGTCCCTGCCTGCTGCTGTTGCCGAATTTAATTTAAATCAGCGACAGCGCATAACAAGCAACAGTAGCAAATCAAAATCGCTGATGAAATCAACCTCAGCCTCAAAGTCTTCGACCAAGTCAACCTCAAAGTCGCAATCGCTGCGAATTCACAAATTCAGCACAAACGCCCCAAATTGACATTGACGTTGACAAGACTTAGACAGTACCAGCAATAGTAAGTAAAACAGTAATAATACCCCCAAGTGAGATTGCCGTGGAACTAAAATATGCTTTAATATGCAGCGCGAATTCAGCTCAGTGGGTAATTTGTTTAGCAAGGCAAGCGCTTTATAATACCATCACTTAAAATTTGTAACAATTGTAATCCGCATCATATTCTATATGCATACCGAAACAACTGTTTTTGATAGCCAGAATAAGCAATCGATAAGTATGGAAATTCGTGATTCCATTTTTCTTTAATTGTTTAGTTAAAGAAAAAAAAAACAAGAAACAAAAACACAAAAACACAAAAAACAGTAAATTAGCTTCCTTTTTAAAAGTTATTCACAAAATTAGTTGCAGTCATTTGGGAAAACCTCATCACGGTAAAAAGCATACCACGCTGAATATTATAACTGGCTGCAATTCATTCAAAGAGATTTTTGCTCTAGGGGATTAAGTTGGAATTGCAACCGAACCTTGGAATGTAGCTTTGTGTTTTCTTCAATTTTTGGTTGGTTGCCCTGGTCACGATGTCAAAACAGGCAAGGCAAATAACTAAAAGTGGATGCATCTATGTCATTCTCTCAAACATTTGTATATGTATGTGTGTGTGTGTGTGTGTGTCTGTGTGTGGCCCCCAATGGCTGAAGATGGAAGTTGCTTTGATGGCGCCCCATTGCCAACCTTTAAATTTACAAATTAATTTCATGTAACAAGCAAATTCGTAAACAAGTCTTAATGTGCAGTAAAGCGTGTTCTCAGCACGAGAGGCGGCGGTGCGATGCCAATAGTTAAACCACCCAGTCACCCAGTCACCCAGTCACCCATACACCCATCCACCCGGTCACCTACCTTCTGTTCCACCCCGTCGAATAATGTGGGGCGCTAACCAGACACGAATTCAGCATTTATCTAGCGCCACTTGAAAAGGCGGCAACAACGGCGACGCTGACGCAGGACGCAGGACCCAAGGCGAAGGGCGAAGGGCGCAGGGCGGAGGGCGAGGAATGAGCTAATTTGAGTGGCTCTTAAGCGCACAGTGGTTGGCAACCTACCAATCTACAAGAACAACTTGGAGCCAAAAGCCATCGCCTGGTCCAACTGCAGCTCTTCACCTCAGACCCGGATTAACCGCCAGAATGGTAAACTGTCTTGATCGCTCAATATAATAAAGTTAACCGGATGCTCAAACAACGCTAAAGTTGTCAGCCACAAAATCACGCACAATGCGCCAACAAGTTTCAGCTGATTCTGGTCCTAATCTCCACTTGACTTTGTTGTGACTCTTAGAGAAAGTGAGACAAAGAATGAAATACATACTTATTTGTTGTACTCGTATAATAATTTTTATACATTGTTTACAATAATACCAAAGATGCAGTTAAGAAAATTTTACTTGAAAAGAGAGGCTGATCATTGTGCTTCTTTGTTTTGATTTGATATTCATTTCCTTAATTGCTCAGTATTTTGAACTTATAAAGTAATTTACAGCTACTAGCTGAATAATTATTTATGAGTATTAATTGAATTAAAACCATTTTAAGTTTGGTTAACAGGCTCTTGAGCAGTGGGTCATCACGAAAATAGGGCATAATCATACAAATTCAATTATGCGACTCGCTTCGATTCTTGCCAGCTCACTACCGACTCCGGCTTCACTGTGCAATTGATGTCGGACTGTCAACAGTCTCTGATATGGTTTCCGTCTCCACAGTTGCCCAGTCATCCAGTTGCCACCATCCCGTCACCGTCAGTGTTCGTCAGTGCCTCCAACTGATGTTTTGATTAAGCTTGTTTTGTTGTTCTTGCCGCGTTATGTAGATGCGAGAATATGAACGGAAAAAGGCAGGGCACGCGCGAGAGGAGTTTTGACAGCAGCATTGCCATTGCCAGGGCCATGTTCAAATTTGTTTCAATTCTATTCCATTCAGCCCACATGATGCGACACGTAAGCGGCATGAAGTCATGCGACGACCATGGCAACTTAATGGAGGGCGAGGGCTGCCTGCGTGCCTGCCTGCCTTGTTTCCTGCTAGGACTGCTGTTAATATAGGGAAGGTAATTGAGATAAATATGAAGCCGGGAAGATTCGACTTGCGGATGGTAAGTGGCGATGCCGTTGAGCAGTTGGCGAGCATGGTTTCTGTGTTTCTGTGTTTCTGTGTAGCCCTTGTCGGCAACTTGATCAAATTAATCAAGTACATTGAAAGGCACTTGTGATTTTCTGCTGATTCAGCATTGGGATACATATAAAATCATGCGTGGTCCTCCACTAACAACACAGGCGAGACAATGAATGCACATAAAAATAATAATTGGAAATGAAAACAATTTTCATAGCCGATGCGCAATGAAATGGCACAAAAGCGAGGCGCCAAAAACTCTGTGTGTTTGTGGGCAGCATCGTAATTTCATTTGAGCTGCAGGTGTATGCATACATATATACATATGTAGTATGCACACGTAAATGTACATATATTTATATGTACATATGTACATACACATATGTTGTATGTCCTTTTGACCTTCTCGGTAATCTTGCGAGGCAATTATCGTGCCTTTCAAACAAAATTGACTGCAGTAAAGATATGAAATAATCAAAAATGCTAAATGTCAGATGGCTGCTGGCAGACGGCAAATGATGGCAAGCGGCAATGTCAATGCCAATGTCAGTGGCCAAAGGCAATGCCAGTCGAAGTCAGTGATGCTCATATAATGCGCTTATCAGTGCGCCGCACACGGAAAAGCGAAAGCAGAAGCGACAACCACTTTGCCCATTTGGCGGCTGACGAGTGCCTTTTGCGTTGTTTGCATATGCATAAGACCCACGCGGCGTATGGCGTATGCGTAGCGTTCTGTGAGAGTGTCACAAGAAAGAGCAGCAGTAACGTTTATAACAATTACCGAATGACTGCGGCTGCCATGACTATGTGGCATCCACACCAACAGCAACAGCAACAGCAGCAGCAGCAGAAACAATGCCTGTCGGCAATAAAAACGCAAGCGATAAAATGAATTTTTATGCCGCATTCTCGGAAGTGCCTGCAGCATTGCGCCCATAAGTATGCTACCTTTTTGGCACTCCAACTGCTGCAAGTATGTGTTGCATGACAAACAAGCGAGCATTTTTGCTATGTTTACCAGTTTGACACAGGCAACTAAAGCATCTTTTAGCTTATTACTATTATTATTTGCAGAGATTTTTAATTTTGAAGAACTTTGTGATATATGCCAAATATTTATTTTTTATTATTTCTTGCTGATTTTTTTTTATACATTTATACATTTTTTTTATTGTTACTTGCTGAAGCTTATTATTTAATACACTAGTCAATTGTATACGCTGCTTTTACTTAAATATCATTTAATTATGTCTTCTGTTGACTCCCGGGCTTGCTCTACTTGCCCTGAAGCGAGTGAAAGACATATTTAAATGATAAAAATATGTCTGCAGACAATAAGCATTTAAACTATTGCCTTAATTAAAATATTCGTGGGTCTAATCGTTCATTTATGCAACTGCAAAATATTTAGCTTGCCAAGCACACTCTCTCTAGTGGTAACAACTCATTTTTGAATGATTTAATCGCAAGTTTATTTTCATCACTTCAAATATGTTGTTTATCATTCAAAAAGAACAACTAGAGCTGAGCTCCATTTCTCAAATGATCAATTTTGATTGGCATATGTAAGAGTGATTGGCAGTCGTTGAGCCGAGCAGTTGGCCATTTCTTTATTTGTATATATTTTTGCTTAGGTTTGCATTGGCCAGCGGCTAAAAATTTGCCTCTTCTCGTCCAGAACATTGCTCACTTATGCAGTCTGCAGTTTCAGCTTCAGTTTGTAGCCAGTACACGTGCCCAAAGAGTGTGTGTGGGGGAGAAAGGCCAGAGGGGTCAGCCGCCGCAGTGGGGTAGGTGAACGGAGACACATTTACACATGTAGTGCATAAAATGTTTATGAATTTCAGTTTATGGCGCGTAAAACACGCCAATAAATGTTCCCGGGCATTTAAATGCTTTTGCTTTGCCAGCTGGAACTCTTTCCATTTAGACACACACCCTCAACACCCATACACCCTTGTGTGTCGCAATAATAAACAATCAGAGATGGCATAAAGAAGGTGTAAGTTGCTATGGTGTGCTGCACATACACACATACGAGTACTACTGTCTCTGGGTGGGCGCATGAATATTTATGCACGACATTTTTTGCTGCTTTGAGGGCGACATTCTGCCCCTGCCCTTGCACCTGCCCCTGCCACCGCCTTAGTCGCAGCGTCTTCCTCTGCATTGCTTTGTTTCACTTGCTGATTTTGTGCTATTTCTTTTCTTGTTTGGTGTTTGTGTGTGTGTTTTGCGCCAAGTGCGCTCTAATGCACTTTACGACACTTTATGGCAGTTGTGGCGTCGCCGGCGTTACAAAGAACATGACAGTTATTGCTGGCATAAGCAGAAGCAAGCCTTACGGCAAATTAATACAACTATAAATAAACATTTTTATTTGTGTATTCATATTGATTCATATTGGCTATAGAAATGGTTGAGACCATATCTGAATAATATAACTGTTTGCCCAAACATCTGCAATCAATAGTTTCAGCAATTATACAGTACATGCATTCCCCCAACGAGTTGATTTATTATTTATTGTGCTTAAACGCCTAAAATGGATCAATGACTAATTATGCCTGGGACATTCAATGGATTGGTGGACTGGTGTTTATTCAGCACATGCACATTACCCTTACATGTCAATATTGGATATGATGTATTTTCTGGCAGACAGTTTCATGTTCCGCAGAAATATTTTCCCATATTCGTTTAATTTATTAAACCCAAAAAATAAATTTACGTGCCGTTTCTGATACGTATTTGTACAACTTCGTTTAGAGCGTGCTATGCAAAGGGAATTCCATTCGAATGATACACTCAGGAAATAAATCGCCTCAGAATTTAGAAAATTGTTATAAAATGAAAATCGCTATGAAAACTAGAACATTTTTCAAGTTTTCACAAATAATAAATAATTAAAATATTATTAAAAATCTTATGTTTACCTTTTATTAGTAGAGTAAGTTATAAAAAAACATTCGTCCATATAAAAAAAAAACGCTGGAATTTGGACAATTATTATACAACTTTAGAAAAATGAATCAAGAAAAGGAAAAACGTTGGCTTTTAAGATGACACAACTTGCGGCTTAAAAATATATTTTGTGAATCAAAAGGTTTTGTGAGTGTAGGAAATATGCGTTGAATGCATTTTAATGCGAAAATTGTCAATTGCTTGAACAAAAGTCGCTACAAATTGGCTAATTGAGTTGAATAGAAATTGAATTCGAATTTGATTTTATTACGCAGCTCTATTTTGAACCAGGTTACACGTTTTTGGCTGCAGGGGATTTAATCGAAACAACGTCATTTTGTGTTATTTCACTTGTTATTTGGAGTCAGGTGAACACTCCGATAGACAACAGAAGCAGCCAGAGCATCACCTGTCGTTTGACCCACATTGATGAGTTTGGTTTTAAAATGCGGCCAGTGGCGCCATAAAGCATGACCCAATTGAATTGCCCCGCTCTGGCTAATACAATTTTATGTGCGGCTGTTATTAGGCTCTCTCTGGTAGGAGTAGTGCCCTGTGGGCTGGTGTCTGTGAAAACAATGGTTGAGCGACAACAACAACAACGATACACACACAACAACAATAACAACACATTGTCATTCACCTAGCTACATACCTACGAGTATATACTACTAGACCCTTTCGTAGTCGTTTTGCAGGCTTTACGATTTCATATCCGTACTCAAATCCGCATTCGCAAGCCATACACGAATCTAAATCTGAATTTGAATCCAACCTCGAAAGCTATATTTACTTGTGTACTTTTTGCTTATCCTTTTTTTGTTTTTGTTTTTTTTTTTTTGTTTTATTCTTAGCTCTTTGGCTTTTGAGTCGAAACTAATTTATTTCCTGTATTGATTTTGCATCCAGTCGAGTTGGCGTCCAAAATTTATGCATAACTTTCGCTGTCGTCGTCGTCGTCGCCGTTTTCGTTACTTTGATATCAGACACTTTGATTACACGCCACAGCTGTGTGTGTGTGTGTGTGTAAATTTGTGTATTGGTGTGAGTGTGGGAGTGTGGGTGCATGTTTTTCGCATTTTTCTCGCTTCACTTGTCTTGTGCGACGGCTCGTGGCGTTAAGTACTCGCAAAAAGAGCCGTTGTTGCCCACAAAAATCTCCATAGTGGCAGACAAGCAGGCGCTCAATCCATTTGGGGGGCTAACTGAAGCCAAAAACCCCAGCGCACAAGCTGACCGTTCTATTCCGCAATGAGCTTCAAGGCCCAAATTGAAAAAACAGGAAGAAAAATAATGCTTTTAATCCTGAGGGGCAGACAATCCCCATTCATGATGTTAGCTGTTAAGATACAAGTATTTCATTTTACGCACTCGAAAATTGCATACTCAAAAATAAAATAAAAAACTTGATTCTTAATTTTACATTTAATACGCAGATCTTGAACTTAGTGTTAGCATCTAATTAGCACCTGCAGCGCCAGCTAAAACGCAATGAATCCAGTTTTATAATACGACATTTGCAAAAAAAAGAACAGAAAATTAAGCTGAATCAAATTTTAGCCAAGGAGAAAGTTCTTTATTTTTATTTAATATATTTATATATTTACCGAAATATTTCTTTTGTCAACATATTATAAAAACAGTCACCAAAACATTCTCACCATTGATGGGAAAATACCATCATACAAAACGTATAACTATTTTAAATGAAATAAACTGACCAAAACCTATCTTTTTCGCATTTACTTATTTGTGGTTACTATTGCAGATTCGTCTGTGAGGAGCGCGCGCGCTGAGCTGGTGGTGCGGTGGAGCAGTTGAGCAGTGGTGCTGTTAGCTGTTAGCTGTTGGCTGCTAGCTAATAGCACAGCGAGTAAAATAAAACTGCCGCCAACAGTCACAACTGAGGAGCACAAAATGGGGAGCTTGTGCAGATGGTCAAGTGGAACTGTGCCACAGCCTAGCTGCTGGCTGCTAATGCTGCTAATTGTTGGTCAGACTGTTTATGGTAAGTGCGCTCTCTACACACACACACACACACACACACACAGATACAGATTCCTATCAGCAGTCATCGCATATGCATATGTACATACATGTATGTACTTACACACATACACACAAACAACAATTGAGATAAGTGGCCCGACCAAGGGGGTGAAAAGTGAATGTATCGAATATAAAACATTCCATTGCCTCTGCCCGCTGGACCTCATTAGCCGTTCATTTATCTCCGTTGCTTATGCAATCACACACACACATACTTGCCTATATAGAAACGAAGTCGAAGTAAACAGCAGTTCCAGCACATAATGATGGCATCTGTGGCACATGTCTATGGTTGATGTCTCCGATTGCCTTGGAATAAAATGCAAGCATTTTTATACCCTCAACCCATTGAAAATGGATACAATGAATTTGTGCAAAAGTATGTGGCAGGCAGAAGGAAGTATTCAGTTATTCTTGATCGGCATCAACATTTGAGGCCGTCTGTTTGTCCATCTGTCTGTCTACCTTACACAGATCAGCAATGCACTTTCATCAACTGTGGTAATTTCATCAAGTTCGGATAAAAATCACAGACATTATTGACTAAAATGCATTTTCAGTTTTCGCAAGCCAATGTTTTTTGAAACCATAAATAAATAAGAACATTTACAACTGTAACTAACAACTATCTTTTGCAATATCTTTGAAAGGAAAAATTGGTAGTATAACTTAAGTCTGTGTGTTAAGCGACTTAGTATAAGAGCTGACTTTAGGGTATCTCCTGGTCAAGCTATCTTGTTTAGAGTATTCTGTCATATTTGTTATTTGTAAGTTTGTGTGGCATCCATAAAACATCGACCAATAGCTGTTTGACGGCGCTCTAGTTTTGCCAAGAGCCAAACCCCCAAATTCAATGCCGCACCAAAAAAATTCTTTTGAAACACGTACACAAACACACACATTTACATGCACACACTTATATGTACATAAATATATATATATATATATATAGAGAGAGAGAGAGAGAGAATTAGTTTACTTGTTTTCTCGCTTGGCTGTAATTAATTGACTCGCATTTTCGCGTCAAATATAAAAACAACTCAAAACTTTTGCCAAACAATTTTTGTATGTGTGTGTGTGCCAGTGTGTGTGCCAGGGTGTGTGCATGGACAAAATGGCAGACAGTTGCATTCACTGCAGTCAAGGTCATGCTGCACAGAACAACTTTTTCATTTTTCGCATTTGGCACTTTGCCAAATTATGGTCAACGGTCTTATATTTAATCTAGGCTCTTTACAAGCACATCCACATAAGCACAAATATAGCAAACTCAACTGAAAAGACGACAACAATAACATGAAAAGATAGTTGAGAAAATAAATATATGCTTTGTCCGTGATTCAAGTATTATTTGTATACATGGTATTCCCATTTAATAACTGAGGAATACCATTAAATGGATTAAAGAAGAAGTACTCGCTTAGTTACATAACAGATATTCATAAATAGCCTTACCAAAACAAATACTGTGAGATACTGTGAGCCTTTTGTGTTTGTACAATAAATACACACATGAATTTGAACTGAATGCAATTGAAATAAAACTGCAGTAAATTTGTGTTATTTAAGACGTTGTGGTTAAAATGCAGTTTACCTTTTGGTTTCATTCAAACACTTGTCAATGAAACTAAATCTGCTGCTGAAATGAAAAGGATTCATCAAAGGTACAAATACCACAACACGCAACTCAAAAATAAAATACTGGCGTATGTCACTATTTTATTTATTTATTTAAGTTTATTTATTTATTATTATTTTTTTTTTTTTTTGTCAATTTCAAATATTGAAGCCATTTTCTTATTTTTGTGCTGAAGTGTGAACAAATATTTGCGAGGTTGAAAATCAACAACCTTTTTTGTTATTTGAAATCGAATATTCAGAATGCTTTCGCGAAGAAAAGGCAAAGAGGACAACCGAGGCGTTGCCATAAGAGGCTTAAAGGAAAAAAGCAATAATGTTAATAATGCCGGCAACTAAATTTAGCATCACTCACGGTAGTAGCCATAACAATTAAGTCCGCTCAGTCCACTCAAGCCGCTCGACCGTGCCACAGATTTGTGTGGCCATCGGCTAACACTGATGATTGAGATTAATTTCGAATTCTTGGGCTACAGAATAACAGCTGTCGGCTGCTTCCGGTTTCTATTTATGTCGGATAAACAGTTTATCATTAAATCTGAAAATTAATACATGCCATAAGAGCGAACAAAACACAACAGCCTGCAGCACGAAGCCTCAAATGGTGGTAAGGCTTTAGGTATACAACATGTCACGGACATCATACATATTCATATAGACACACACACACATGATTATACCGTATCCTTAGCCCCAATCGGCAGTTGTATAGAAAGTATGTTTAAGGTATGCACAACATATTTTTTGTTATTCTCAATTGATTACGGGGTATCTCGTATTCGTTGATCTTAGCCTTGTTTACTTTGCATATATCTTTGGATTTATTTTTGCTTTCCGCTTCACCAATAATTAAATAATTTCGACATGAAAAACTGGGAAAAATTGTGGAAAAAATTGGGCATCGTCCCAAGACCGAGCGAGCAAAGGAATCTGAATGAAAGTAAAAATGAAAATGTGAGGCACTCATCGTGCCACACGTGTCATGTCGTCTGGCAGCGAAGCGGAAATTGGGCATCTCACTTAAATTGAAAATGCGAGAAACTTACGAAAACTCGTCCTTCTCATTGAATTAAATTTAAATATATGCATAAGCCAAATGCTAACAAATGCTGTAAGAAATGTAAATGTGAATTTTCAACAGCTTAATCAAATTGCAGTGCATAATAATGAACTGGATTTTCACCAAAAAGCCAAGCGAAAAAAAAACACATTCGATTCGTTTGCCCCTTGAAATCTATTGGACAGCCCATTTCTGCATCTGGATGTGGATTTGGAGTTGGGGTCGATTGAACGACGTGCTCCCTACAGATATATTTGCTTGCTGGATTTATTTATTTGAAATTAGAAACAAACAAGTTCTCTGCAACAAAATCCCAGGCTATTAATTAGGCCCTTTCGATCGTCTGCTGAACTTGTGAATTGTGTTCTTTTTGACAAAATAAACAATTAATCAATAGATTGACTATGAGTGAGCATAGTTTATTATTTAAGTATTTTACATTTGTGTATATTTAATTCTATAAGTTTATGCATAAAGTGGCCGTCAAGTTTCTACAATTCATTTAAAATGCCTGACTTCAAGAATAAGCCAGAAATTGTATGGACCCGACTCTACATTTTGAATAGCCATCGATCAAATGTAAGTAGTTGTATCAGAAAGTTTTCCCAACTTTCATACATTTCATTACACATAATTAGCAACATCAACCGCAACTTTTAAGTATTAATCATAATATACAACAATACACAAGCCACAGTATAATTCTAAAACAAAGAATTAGTGATTGTCTTAGGCACACCGAAGAAAACATACCCTGCCAACATCTATCTCTCACTATAAATAGACCGACCGATTATTCCTATGAAAGCTATTATATCAAAAAGTAAGCATGAAGCGGTCAACATATTACACAATCGGCGACAAAATTATAATACCCTCTAAGCATTCAAAATTTAAACTTAGATCAGCAAAACAGTCTTAATTACTTTAGAGTCAGGCACAGAAATCATAATAATTAATGTTTACTCTCGATCATCATTTTTATATTTTAATGGCAGTAGTAGTGATATTGTTAGCTTGATTGAATGAGGCCAATTAAAATGCGCTTTTATTATCTCTTCAACTAAATTCAGTTATCTAACAATGATGATATAGCTCTAAGTTAAACAATTTGAGTTGTGTGCTCTTCACACTACATGCGACTCAAATGTAGATTTGTAATAAATTCTTCACATTTACACTGTTGTTGAAACGTATATAATAAATGGAAAAAACTAAGTTATTTATTCAAAATAAATGAGTTAACCCAAGAATGCCAAACGGTGTATGCTACTCAGCTTAGTAATGGGCAAAAATGTTGTACAAGTAGAGTATTCAGTAATTTTAGTCGTAGTTTATTTTACAATTTCTTTGCTTGCCTTAAGTTATTGATGGCACTTTAGTTTACAGCGATTCTTACCCCAGCCTATTTAATTGACTGTTAATTTAATGAAAGCGTCAGGCGTTCATAGGGTGGGTGGGGATGAATGGAAAAGTGGTAGTTAATGTTAAGTACATCTGGAATTTGAAGCTGTGTTTCATACCTCTTTTACGGCTCGTCGCATTTTCTATTTTTGCTCCAAATGTGAGCTGACCCAATTGTGAAGGGACGCACTGCCATTGCTCCTGGGGATTCATATCTGTGCCTGGATCCGGCTGACACTGCCCCTGTCTCCGCCTCTTGTGCAACAGCAACTTGCACAACTTTAACGAATTGGCGCTTTATTTAACATTAGCTAATTTGCGTTTTTATTTTTGGCAACGTTTTTTCCAGCATTTTCTGCTTCTTAGCTGTTGGCCATTTGACTTGAGTGCAGCAACATTGTTGTTGTTATTATTGATGCTTCTGCTTGTAGTTTTGCAGTTTGTTTAATTGATGCTGTACTCGGAGTTTTTGCTGCTGTCGCTTGACACTGATTTCAATTATAAATTATTTTCCTCTTTCGCTGGTTTTTGTTGCTCATCCCTTTCGCGTACCCCTTGGTGTTCCTCATCCGTTTTTCTGTTTTTTCCGTTCGCCTCTATTCCTATTTACACTTTTTCCCATTTGAATACCCTTTATGCAATAGCGGTATCCAATGGGGTATATAATGTGCACACTCGGAAAATCGCCATACTTTTGGCGCCAATTATAACTCATCTTATTATTCAGAATGTATATTTATTTTCCCAATTCCAAATAAAAATTAGAAAATATAAATGCCTATTTTCAAATCCCATCAGCAAACAGAGCAAACTTTACTATTTTCTGAATTTCAGAAATTATTTTTACATTTATAATTTTGGGAAATATATTCCTCTATTAACAAAAATATTTCTGAGATAAAAAAAAAACTTCCCAAGTGAAGAATTTTACTTTACTTTTATTCAGAAACACTAACCGTTGTTTTAGTTATCAAGGCGATTTTCTAAATTTCAAGTCGTTTTTTCTTCTGAATATAGTACAATATTTCATAGATAATAATCAAGTCATGTGTATTCATAAGTATTTATAATTTAAAAAATATATATATTACTCAATATTTGGGATACATAAGTAAACCCAGGGTATCTCTGCGTCTGGTGCTCTCTTACCTCCTATTTATTTCCTAGCTCTATCCATGGCCTCGGTGCGTTTTTGTGATTGCTTTCTCAATTGGCGCGCTGCAAGCGCTGCTGGCTATCGCGTTTAATCTAAGTTGGCAACAATGTTTCTATTCCACGACCTGATCCTCTGTCCCTCCCCCACAACCATGGAGTCCTTCCGTTATGCCCATTGACATTGTCTTGCGTGCAGAATGTGCTCCGCTCTCTTTATTTATCTACTTGTAATTTTTTCAAATTTGTTTTCTTTCCTGCTGTTGTTTTCGCTGGTAACCCTTGCAGCTATTATTCTTAGCCAAGCATTTTATTTATCAATCATTCATTCGTGTTCTTATTTATTTTTGTATCTAGAGACGGCTTCATAAATTGACGCACAAGCATTGTTAAGTGTGCAGTGCTTTTTCTGACATTCGATTGGTAATTGCAACAAATAAGCAAGCAAACAAAGACCTCTTAATTAACTGTCATTTCATTTACCTTAGTTGTACTAATCAACCAACATTCACTCTGACTACACTTTTGTCAGCAATTGCCCGAATAACACTTACCCAATTAGCAAGGTAATTCACCTACCGGCGGATAACGCCTACCAGCATCGGTGGTTTTCTTACATTTACATTGACAACTAACCCTATCAACAAGAGTATATTAAATCATTCTTGTTAAGTGTGCTATAAAATGCCGTAAGATTTTCAAACACGTTCACTTATTTTTTTAATAAAAATGCGGGCTGCGAGAAAGAGAGAGAGAGAGAGAGAGAGAGAGAGTGAAAAGGAAAGAGAAGCGACACAATTTAGCAGCTAAGAGCATACAAAGTTTAGCTTTAATAAAAGTGCAGACTGATGAGAGAAAGTTAAGGCGGAAAGCGACGGAATTTAGCAGCTTATGCTTTGAGCATGAAAAGCAAAATTTAAGTTTGTTTTTAGTTTATATAATTTGTTTGCTTGCTTGAGCTACCAAACTAGATAAAAGTAATAAAGAAATGATATTGTCACGACAATCGAAAGGCGCTGATTAAAATTAATATCAAATTCAGGTTCTTAACTGCATTGCGAGTGGAGCGTCAAGCATATCAAGCTATGGCATTGGATATCAGCAAAACATCGACGAGGCCAGGCGAGCTCACCTGTTCTATGCATGCATGAAACGTTTCCTGGCCCCCTGTTGGCAACCAGTGTAATATGAACTGCGTATTGATAACATGTAACCATAAAAGGCAGCAGCAGCAGCTTCTAAAAACGTAATCAAATTTGCTACTCTGACTGTTTGAATCATCATGCACATCTTCATTTTAGTCCTTGTCATGTGTTCATTTTCGACGCAACTAACATGTGTGGCGGGGGGGCAGAGGAGAGTTTCATTGAGCTGGAGCAGAGTACAGTTCATGTCATGGTTAAAGAGTTCCATTCGTCTACTTTCCGTTGTGTTTTATACTGCAGCTGCTCTCCCCCCTCTTTCTCTCTCTCACCCGCTCACTCTATATTGCAGTGCAGTTGAGTGCGCTGATGTCCTGAAGGGGGAGTGCGTTTTCCTCCTATTGCCGCACACTGATTTAATTTTGAAATCTTTTTACGCTTTCACGCAAATTAAAATGGCGGCAACAGCGGCATGGCTGTGTCTCTGTTAGTATCTGCCACGACACCCGTGTTTCTCCATCTGTCGAACTTGGCCACAGTTGGGGTTAATATATCATCAGCGTCGACATCGTCATCGCTGTTGTCTTTTTTGCCAGCAGCCCAACACACTATGAAGTCCTGCCCAGCATAGGGGTTGGGCGTTTCTAGCTTTGCCTTTGACTTTGCCACAACCCAGCCTTCAAATTGGTTGGCGCAATTCAATTGTTGGGCATTTCATTTCAATTTAGCAATTTAGAAATTGTTGGTGGCAGCGCGTCCGGAGTCTGTATTGCTACTGCTGCCATTGCCACGGCAACAGCAAATTTTTGTATAGCATGACTCTGCCACTGTAGCAGTCATTTACTCAGTCTGTCAATCAGTCAATCCGTTACGCTCAACTCAGCTTGACAACTTCCTGTCTCGCAATCGCTGCATGCAAATTCGCCTGTTGCTGGCTCTGCAAACACACTTGCAAATTCTGCCAGCGCAAATATTTACTTTCGATTTGGGGGCCATCCAAATTTGGTGGACAAACCTTTGCGCGAACCTTTCAGTGATTCCATCTTGCATTTGTCATGCACAGAAGATAGATAAACTTCAGATACACTGCATATGCCTATATACATACATAATACATACATACAATTGATAATCAAATATTAACTATTAGAGCCATAGCTAGAACTCAGCAAAAAACTGCTCACGTCCAATAACCTCTTTTTATTTCCAATGTTAAAATTAATATTTTGTCAAAGGAAACTTTGAGAACAATGTAAACAGAGCAGAAAATGCATGGTATTACTCATATTATACATACATACATCGATTTCAACACAAATCAACTTAAATCTAATTTGGAAGCATTTGCCACACCAGTTTTAATCTTTGGTTTAGCCTTAGTCCCATTTGAATTGTTACTTTTATAAATAATTAATTGAATTCCTTTTGAATAAAGAACAAAACTTGTCAATAGTTGACTTGGGTCAAAAATATGCATATATTGTCAAAATATTTACAAGAACTTGTAAATCGGTGTCCATTTGTTGACTTTTAAATTTTGGTCTGGATTTCGACATAGGTTTTTGCACGTTTTCAACAAATGTTAATCATATGTTTGCTGCTTTATGACTGATTTATATATACTATAATTTTTTAATATATTTTTATTTCGATTTATTCACCAAAAACTTTCTATTGATATCAATGATATCAATATCGAGCGATATCGGTGTTATATATTAAGGACATATTTGCATGTTATGTACGACACTGGCCCGCTACAATAGTATCAACATATTTGAGGGGAACGAAAAAAGATTAAATTGAACTTAGATTGAAAATAGTCCATATTAATATTTGAGATTTTCACGTTGTGCCAGTCAGTTTTAAAGTAATTCATATTTCGCTCCCAAAAATTGGTACGCCCCAGTTGTGTGTGCGACATTTGGCAGCATCTTATGACCACCAAAAAATATTAAAATACAGTAATAAAACAGATTTTATTTATATGCTACACAAGACCAAATTGAAATTCTGAAACACGAGCGAAATCTCTTGAGCGCTTTGCCAGAAGGGTTTGCCAAGCTCGTGCCACACAGCCATATTCACATCCACATTCATATCTCGCCTTGTTTGCCGAACTTTGGTAACTTTGGAAATGCATTTGTCTGCCGCATTTGCACTCGCACTATGTGTATATGTGTCTGTATATCTACGTATCCCAACAGTTATTGTTGTGCTTGGCCCATTATACTAAAGACGATGTCATTGTGCGCTGCAAGGACTCCGTGGATGACGATGATGTTGTTGAAGTTCCTCTGAAGGATGTGTCTGCCACTTACAAATAATGGCACGTCAGCCGTGAAAACTTGCAACAAATTCATATCGCTACATCTTCGGATGAACCTTTGACGTGTGCACGAGGGTTGTTTAGCAAGCTTGTGGCAACTATGCCAACTACGAGTATGTCATTTCAATTTGCAATTCCTCTTCGACAACATTTTTCCAAAATGTCTTGAAATCCAATTCAATTATAACATACTCTGTGGGACAACTCCCGCTGTTACATACATATATCTTATTTGGAATTACATTTATCTGCTGCCATTTTCACACATTAAAATTTTTAAATTGTTGAAATGCTAAATACGAATACAATTGCGCAACATCAAGAACAATAATTCACGCCACAAATGTTTCCACTCACCCACTTCTACTAACTATATATTTACGTATATATATCTCTGTCTATTTCATCTTCCACCTCCATAGTAATTACATGGCCTCTTAGTTGTGAGCCATTAAGAAAATCCTTTTCAATGTTAATTGCGCCGCTGTTACAAAATTCATAGAATTCAGAGTGCGAAATGTTACACAGTGCAATTATTCCCGGAAATCTTTTGAGTCAGACAAATGGGTGACTACTCGATTTTATTACTAAGCTCATGTGTTCCCTTGCCAAAAAGTTCAATGGTGTTTCAGAATTTCTCATGCATACCCCGAAAGCATCAAACTTTATAACTTCAACTCACCTTTTTCAATCAATTAAGTACACTCGCCGATACGCGCAAAGTCGAACTCCACTTATTATTCAGAAAGTATATTTCTAAAACGAAACGGTTTTTCTTCTCTTAATTCTAGATAAAATTTATCTAAAATGTCGAACAAATATGCTAATTTCCATAGTGGTGTTTTATATATATGAGCTATTCTGATACTTAAAATTTCACATATAGACTCTTTTTTATGTAGTTAACAAATTCATATTCACATTGAAAACAAGGCTTTCTAATTTCAAGACATATATTTTCAAATTTTAACAAATTAATTCTAAATGCAGGAAACAACTTTTTATAACGATTTCGTAAAATTTACGGCGATTATTACGTGTTATAAATAGAAAAAATGAGAGTTACCTCAGGAATATAAAAATTCGGCAAATCAATCATCAATACAATTTTGTCAAACTTAAATGATTTATGAGCCTAATCTCAAATAAGATGGCAACAACGTATCCAGTAACGTCCAGTCAATGGTCCACACTCCACAGTCTACAGTCAGCCGCAAACCGTATTTTATCCCAAAATACAAAACGTAAAAATTAAATGTGGTTGAAATTGGGTTTGTCATGAAAGTAGCTGCAAAATCAATCAATTTGCACGACAACGGAAATGTTTTGCATTGTTGGAGTAGGACGCCGAGGCTCTGGTTGCATAGTTTTTACTTCTTTCTGAAGTGCACAAAACATTTCCACACCGCATTCTTTCTCTCTTCCTCTCTATCTCTCTCTCCCGCTCTCTCTCTGTTGTGCTTATGAGCGTCTTAAATCAGCTTTAGGACGATTATTCAAGTCAAAGTTTCTGATAAACAAACAGTCGACAGCACAAGGGCACCGAAAGCTTTTAACTCCATAGAAATTCGGAAATCAATTGGTCCCATTCACATCTTATAAGCGGCTCAAATGCTTAATGGCTTTTTGCCATCCTCCAAATTGCAGCCATATATTGTGCATGGCAGTATAAACGTATTATACATTAACATATAATTTATTCAAAAGAATTCGAATTCGAATGCTTTCAGACAGAATCGTACTGCCAGATAAAAAGGCGGATAGAGAAAGCGAGAAAGAGAGAGAGAGAGAGAGAGAGACAGAGAGAGAGGCAGGACTATCAATTAGTGAATCATTTCACAACTATGTACAGCGCTGTAATACTATAATGGGGTCAACAAGCATCCAATGTTGCACCCACCAAACCAACAACTTCACCCATACCTAGCCTCCCTAACTCGAATTTCCGCTCGTTGACAGTACTGTTAAAAAGCAGTACAATAGCTCTATATTCTTATTTGCTTTTTGGATCCACTACAACTGCAGACCCAACTGTCTAGCTCACTTGCAGCTGCCAGGAAAACCACCACCGCCCCACAGCCACCACCATCACGCATGTTTTGTTGACTTGACTGGGGTTACATGCATTTCATAATAACTTTATTTCTGCTACTTACAAAGACGGCGCACCTCCCCTCCAACCATATATTGGACACACTCCCATTTCATTTTCCATCAGTTTTAACTCTGAAAATGTTCCATGGTTTTAGATTAATTAAAATTACTGTTTGCAGTGCGATTCAAATGAGTTAAGCTTTGCAACTTAATAAAATCCAAACTGTTAAGCTAAAATTAAAAATAGATTTGCTCTAGCCTCGTTTTCAGCTTTGCGCTAACCAAAAAACTCGAAAATTGCAATATTTTTCGGATTTTTTAAGAGTGTTTCCAGCAATATACCTTTCAAATTTGTTGACTCTAGCATTTAAATTTTGTAAGATATATGATGTTATCCATTTTCTCTAAGAAGCGGAGTGGGCGTGGACATCCAATATCGGATCGATCTCTTAGTGGAGTTACCAGCAATATGTTTTAAAAATTTAGTTGACTCTAGCCTTAAAATTATGGGAGATATGCGGACTTATCGACTTACACTTTCCGAAATATCGGCTTTTGGCGATTCTTACAGGCGGCTACAAGTAATATAGCAACCAAATTTGACAACTCTATCTCAAAAACTGATGATCCTAGCCCCCTGTCTGGCGCGAACACAGACCAGTATATGTTCCAAGTTTCAAGTCTCCATCTCTGAAGGTGCAGACGGACAGACAGCATGACGGACATTGCACAAAGCCAATATACTATTTTATACCTTCGGTACAAAAGTATAAAAACATTTTTAATTTCCTGGTTATATTTTATAAGTGCACATACATAACTCTTACTTACTCCAACTCTTACTCTTACATTCTTATTAAACATTAGTATTTCCAGATGTGATATGTAAAAATACACAAACATTTTAATTAGTTTATAAAACTCATATAATTTGTTTTGAAAATTTTTTTGAATTTATTTAAACTGCAAATTGATTTCCCAATAAGCTGCAACGGAATAGTATTTTCTGAATTTCAGAAAGGATTTTTTCTAAAACTAAAAGTTACATTTGTACTTTTTAAAAATGATTGCTCTTAAAAAAACAAATTAAACAAATATTTAATTAAAACCCTTGCTTATAATAAAATTCAGTGCGTTTATGAGTGCTGATGCTATGGCAAGGCTATGAAATGCTCGACAAGTCGCGAAAAAACATGAATTTCTTGGTTTTTGGACGGCAACAGACGGACAAACAGGCAGACAATACAAACTATAAATATGCACAGTCCCCGACAAGTCACAGTATCGGAATGATGGCTGCAGGGGTGCGGGTGTGTGGCACACACGCACACACATCGAGTGTGTGTGTGTATGTAGATATAGTAGATACAAGCTGAAGTTGAAGCTGTCTGACACAAAAATGGAATGTCGCTGTTAAAGCAATGCCAAAGCTTCTACCAGCCTCCTCTCTCTCTCTCTCTATCTCTCTCTCACTCTCTGTCTCTGTCTCTCGCTGTCGCTGTCTCTGTCTGTGACGCTGCAAGCAAAATGCAAAATTTATTGCAGAAAACTAGAGAACAGTGGGTGGCAATGCCGCTTGCTGCGGCTGCTGCCGCCGGATGAAGCGAGGCATGCAAAATGTGTTAAGTCTATTGAGTGTATTAAAGCAAATAACTGCTGCGAATGGAATACATGCAACAACAACAACAGCAACAACGTTGATGGCGATACATGCAGATGCCAGCGGCAGTGGGACGTGCCACGTCGCACATACTTAAATGCCAAACCCCCAACGCACAGACACACACATATATATATAAATATATATATATATATATATATATATATATATATATGCAAATATGAATATAAATGAACAGCGAGCGATGTGCTACTGAATAAGGCGTAGGCTAAATCAAGTGTGTTTGGTTGTGTGTGCGTGTGCGTGTGTGCGTGTGTGTGTGTGTGTGTGTGCGGGTGTGGTTGGCAAAAGTTAAAAGTTAAACTTATAGGCGCAAACAGAGATCGACAAGGGTATTACAACTAAAACAAAAGTGTGAACAATCCCAGCTGGTGTGCGGCATTAACGATGCCACCACGACAATGTGTGGCAGGCATTTCAAGCGGATACCACATATAGTAGGGTGCGGGTGTATAGGGAATACTGGATTCTAGAGACTGGATAGTGGATGGTGAAGGGGTCGCGCTCAAAAGTTACAATTATGCGACTCAGTCGCTAAACCTTCGATACGCAGCTACATTTTCTTAACCCCTGTGTGGACACATACGATATACAAACACCATTTGCCACTAAATGGTATTTGTCGCACCATCGCCGTTCTGAAGGGACCTGAAGCAAAAGGTACCAACTGGCAATTCGATAAATTGCCGACGTTGATGGGGCTGCACGAGTCAATACAATCACTCACACTTAAACGCACAATTAAAGGCACAAACTGAGCGAAAGTGTGAATTCAACGTGTGTGTGGGTGTGCTACATGTGTATTTGTGTGTGTGTGGGTGGGTGGGTGGTGCGCAAAAGGACAGGCAGTCATCAGACTCATCTCATCTCTCTGATGATGTGGCGCAAAAAGGGCAAACAGCCCAAAGCACACATTGATCCCATCACCAATGAGCCATGCAAAGCTGACACAGTTTCTCATTAGCGAAAGTTGTGAGATCCGATAAATTCAAATGTACCTGTTAAGTAGGCGCAATGCTTGAAAGTAGATGTGGTCCATGTAAATAACACAAGTTTGGTTCTGCTTGCAATTCACACATCACTTAACACACCCACTTGACAATGCTTACCACTTTTCCACTACCAACTAACTTTGACAAATCTGAAAAGCCATCATTTTTTGCCTTAGTTTGGCATCTAGCCATTTTTAAAATGTACTTCATTTCGAAATTCGCTTATTAATTGCATGGCAAATATATGTAAACAACTAAGAGCGCTGTCGCCGAGAAAGCTCGACTACGATATACCCTGAACCCAGCTGTTAAACATATTCTCCTTTTATTGTCAAATCTCCACTTAAAAGAATTTCTTGAAGCCGGCATAGGTTTTGGATAGAAAACAGTAACTGAATTTACCGGCTTGCGAAAAAGGTTTGCAAATACATACATACGTACATACATACATACATACATACAATCGTACATACGTACATACATACATACATATATACATGCGTACACGTAAAGCTAGATAAAAATAAAGAGAAATAAGAGTGAACGTTGCAGTCGGGCGTAACCGACTGCGAAATACTTTGATACCATAAGTTATTCCAACGGAGCCAAGAAGTACTGTCCAAGTTTGCTTTTCAAATAGTAACCTTCCTTCGATGTTTCGAAAAAATGATTAAAGAAGATTCCTAGTTATCTTCCTTCCAAGATTGGTAACTATAGCTCTTAAATTACGGGAGATACAAGCTTCTTGGAATTCTAGAGGTAGCAGTGGGCGTGGCCAAAAAAAATATTGGAGTACGATCTTAGTAATCTACCTTCCAAGTTGGGTAACTGTAGCTCTTAAATTCGAGAGATTTTGGAGCGCGTGAGTGGGGCGTTACTAGCAATATTGGTGACTAGCTTTCAAATTGTGTGAGATTTATTGTCTGTTTCGATCTCTTATGGGCGCAGGTGTGGGCGTGGCCACGAAAATGTAGTTTTAGTTCTCGAACTCAAAAACTGAGGACGATATAGCCATTTAAGTCATGTCCTACCAGCCAAATTTAGTGACTGAAGCTTAAACTTGAGGGAGATATTGGGCTTTATAGATATGTGGCACTTCGTCTGACGCGAACACAGACCAGTCTGTGTTCCATGTTTCAAGTCTCTATCTATAAGGGTACAGACGGACAGACGGACAGACAGCATGACGGACATTGCACAAAACCAACCCTTCGGTATCAAAGTATAAACAGAATCAAACAGACTGCGTACTGAACTGACAATTTTTTGAGTATATATCTAAGTTCAAGCTACGATATTTTTTCTATATAAATGTTTTTCACAATCCAAAAAGCATAATAATTAAATGCAATATGCTGGATTAAATTGATTTCAGCCAATGTTCCAAAAAATACCAACAAAAAAACTTAAGCCGAATTAGACTTTGAAATTTTATCACATCAAATTGATTGCCTCTTAGTTGACCACAACTTTTGCTAACTATGCACAGGCAACGGGTGTATGTGTTTGTGAAGAATTAAACTGGCTTAAGCCGGCACATTCATATATGTACATACATACATAAATGTTAGTATCGGTGTGTGCTTTAAATGGTGTCTAGGCAAAGTTTGCAGGCTTATCAAGTTTATCGAATTTGCTGCGTTTGTTTTATTTGGCATAACAAGTGTGTATAATTTATGGCTGTTAGCAGTAATTATATATAGCATTGCGCAAGACGAAACAGTATAAAAGTACAACAATAATATTAAAATTAATTTGCATTTAATTAAATGCTTGCTGCAAATTGTCGCACGAGGAGCAGGACATAAGCAGCTTTGACATACGGCAAATGGATGTTATACGTACACACAAATAGAAACAGAAATATAAATACAAAAACACAAACACAAATACAAATACAAGCACACACACAAGTACACAAATACAACTACTAAGTTCGAGGATGCCACATGAGCCCCAGCCACACAAAATAGAAGCATATCTGGCCCAGAGCAGTAACATGAATAACACAGCAAAAACTCTAAGCGCGTGGGTAGTGAAAAAAATGGGAGTGTTGCTGGAATTGGGAGTCAGGGTGGTGGCGGGTGGCGGCGGGTGGTTTCGTGGAGCCGCCAGGGCGATTACAAAAACATCAACACTTAATATGTTTATTAAATTTGTTCCTACATCATTAGGCACTAGCAGCCATATAATGCGGCACAAACACTTTGGTAATCGCAAACACACACAATTGTATGGGAGTAAGTGTGTGTGTGTGTGTGTGTGTGTGTGTGTGTGTGCTGTTGCGTTAATACCCTACGACTCATAAAACGACTACTGAGGTAATTCAAACTTTGCGCAAATGCATGTTACACTTGCCAACAGCAAAAGGTGCCATAAACGATATAAGTACATATAGTAAACACACATTAACACATACATGTAGCATACAGCATATGTACACACATACATATATATAATATAACACACTTAAATGAATAAGCACATACTTTGCATAGCCCTGAATACCTTAATCGGCTGCAGCTCCAATTTAAACACTGCGAAATTGAATAACAGCCTTGAAAACAGCAACAACAAAGAGGCAACGAAGCCACACTAAAAGCAAACTTTGACTTAGACAGTTATTTTCGAATATGTTTTAATTTTTATTAGTAAAAGCGCATATAAAAATTTAAAAAAAGAACGGAAGCAGACATTCTCAGTATTCAGCAATTAGCATTATTAGTTATTATAAATAAGAAATGTAGAAGTCGAATTTGATTTTCATCGCTGATATTTTATTCACTATTCTTTTCACTGATTTATCACCTGATTTATATATATGACAATTACAAAGCTAACAATGCCCAAATTTAACGATTATACTACAAAGCTTCTAATTTGTTGGATTGATATTCAGAATACTTTAATAACACATGAATCGATTTCCCTGATCTAAATCTAAATCTTTGAGCTGCTTGCCTCGAATATAGGGCAACCAAAAGTCAGCCAAACTGAATTAGCTGTTTTGGTAAGCAAAGGCAATGCCCTGCAAAAAGTGCTCGAACCCACACTTGCACATTACCACTCGGTGTATGTATGTATGTGTGTGTGTGGGTGTGTGTGTGTTCGAGCTTTAGGCCACTTTGCTGGGGCTTGAGGATTGTTGTTTAGATGCAGTTACATTTTAGAGCAATGCAGCTGCACTCGTTCGACCGTTCAAATATACTCATATGAGTATATGGAAGTATGAGTGTGTGTTCAAATATACTCATGCGTGTGTTCGCAAACATGAGTACGAGTACAACTCTCGGTTTGAGTAGGGCGGGACTTGTGCTTTAAAAATTTGCATTGCCTACTTCTGCTTGTTGAGGTGTGTTGGAGGAAAAATGTGTGTTTGTGTGTGTGTGTGTGTTGTCCGTGGTAAGGTGGGCATATTCACGTTACGGCAACAAGGGCGTAAAGTTTGCAGCGACTGTAAAGATGCAGCAGAAAAAAAACTGTTTATTCTCTCCTGCAGAAAAGTTGTGCGCTTTATTAAAAACAATATGAGTAAGAATGCTGTAATCGAGTGAGCTCACTACGATATAGTTAAATATTTTATTGTTTTATTGCCAAATATTCCCTCAAAATTTTGCCCACTCAAATTTAAGCAGGACTGCAAACTGGAGATTAAAAAAAAATGAAGGCATCGCATATTATTATTCAAAAGCCCGAACTGAAATCACCGACAAACGCATGCATATACATGTATGTACATGCATACATACTTACAAACACATGTACATACATACATATATTCGTACACGCAATCGTAGATAAGGACAGCAGCAGAATAGACGCACACACACCAACATATTTAAGCACGCAACGATTATCATACATGCGCTTCATTTGAGAATACATTTTCGATAATTCCTTGGGTATTTCCCATCCGCTCTTCATGAAATCCAGTTGATCAAAAATATATCACATATTTCAATGGGATACATTTGCCATTTAAACTGTGGTTTTAATTGTTATCCGAAAACAGCATGTTTCGATATCCGCCAAACGTATAAATGTATCGATAAAATACAAATAAAAATAAACTTGATCTGCCCTGGATAAACAAGAACTTACATTCAAAATGTAAAGTATCGTCTCTGAGATTCGTAAGTTTACTCAGACGGACAGACGAACAGCCATAATCCTAATTAAAAATATATACACTTTATGAGGTCGGAGATGATTCATTCTGTCTATTACATATGTGCATTTGCATAAAACCATTTCACTCTATTTTCCCATTTTCTATGGGTTCAAGGTATAAAAGAAGAAAAGCGATTCTCGTATAAATTGTAGTGCTTATAAATTCTTTACTATGCTAAAACTTCATCAATTTGACGAAAAATACCTGTTGACGTATTCCACTTTTCAAATGCCTTTCTTGCAGGCAGCCCAAACGAGTCAACACACTTTATGGGGACGCAACCACGGACAATAAAGTCGATCGAAAGAAACCACCAAATTGAGAGTAACACTGCCACCGACACCGCCATCGCCATTGCCAACTGGACAGCATTTATCACGCCCGCAATCCCTTACGACCGCGAGGAGGCTGTAACAATCTCGCGACCACCGCGGAGCGGACGATACGAGCGGCAAGCGGAGGAGGATCAGGTGGATCGTTGCAGGCTATTCGTGGATGGGGATCCCACCAAGAATGAGCTCTACAGCCCCGAGTATCCCAATTTGTATCCCAAGAACATCAACTGCACTCGAGTGATAACAGGTAAATTAAATGCTTCACCATGAACAAATGCAAAAGCCAAAATATAACTGAATCAAAATAAAATTAAATTCTCTACACAGTATATATAGTATATATTCCTGATACCTGCACAACAGACGAGTCGATCAACACATGCCAGTCTGAGTGAAAAACCTTTTAGGGAAAACTTGAATCTCTTTTATACTTGATTTTAACAGCAAGGTACAGGGTATATCCTTGTCGGTCACTCTCGCAAGGAACCTACTTATACTTGCTTAATTTTTTAATTACATGGTAAATTTATATTATTGTTTTCCATAAAAGATAATCAGCGGTGACACTGAAAACTCCTCCAACCAAATTCCAGTCCAATAAAATGTACATTCAACCGACAAAACTGTCGAATGCAGTTTAAATTAATGCAAAGGAAACTAATATCCGCAGAACACTTTTCACAAATTTGTTTTAAATGCAATTTATGTTGATATTTATTGAACTTTTTAATACGAACTTTTTTTGTACATGTACATATGTGTGTGTGTGTGTGTGTGTGTGTGTATTATCAATCAGCAAGTAAAGAGAGTCTGTGGCAGCAATTGAATTGTCATTATACTGAAAAGAAACAAATACCAAGTCGAAAAATGCCACAATATGAGTTGGTGCTGCAGGCAATTGCATTACTGGCATTGTGATTGCCTTACGCGAGCCAATTTACAGCCAGCTTCCTGAGCATTGGACAGCTCTGGTCGTGGTGGTAGTGTGGTGTGTATGTGACGAGTGTGCTGAGTTGGTAGTTATGTGGTTGGGTGGTTGATGTCAGTGCAATCCGGTCTGCTTAAAGGTTATATTGCAAGCAGTTTGCTGCTGGCGCTGCTTGCTGCAAATAATTGCAAGTCTTAACGAAGATGTGGCACGCGAAAAGCATTGTGTTGACATTTCTGCCAGTCAAACAGTCAACCAATCACTGCCTCAGTCAGTTAGTCAGTCAATTTGGGGCCAAGACCCGGTCCAGGAAATGGAATCACTAAGGCAACAGCAGAATCGTGTGATTTATTAAAAGCGTTAGCGTGTTACCCTGATAGAATCCAAATGTGATTTGGATTGGTATACTCGTATGTACCGAGATTAGGTTTAAAGTTCAGATTGGGATGGGGGTTGTGGCAGGAATTGGTGTCGTATGTATGACTTCTGATTTTGGCTTTTCATATTGCGCAGCAGTCATGATATTTGTGCTGGATGCGCTTCACTGGCTTTTGGCTCGATGCTTATCTCAAATCATTTGTCAGTTGAGACAAAATACGAACAGCCTGGCTGCAAGTCGAGCACAACCCGATAAAACCCTAAGCGTATGACAAGATTGACTTTCCATAAGCACGCATCAGCGGATACCATCGTCAGTATCTGCATCTCTTTCGAGTTTGTATATAGTGTGTGTGTATGTGTGTGCGTGTGTGTGCGTGTGTGTTTATGTATGTCCTGTATTAACTTTACATATGTGCGTTTGCTTAGACAGACAGCTAGATAGATAGATAGCTGGGCTGGCTGCCATGGGGAGTGGCAGGCTTATTTGCATAACAATATGTGTGGTCGGTCGATACAGCGTAGGAGATTGTGTATTTGCCTTATATGGGGTTAGAAATGAGTGCAGCGCGAAGGGAATGGAGTGTTGCCTGTTGATTGTTACCCGCGCTCAAAACTTTAAGCGGCTGCATTAGTACTAACCGTATATATGCATATGTCATTCATCTCTGTCTGCTCATGTCTGAGAGCGGTAAGGGCAGGGAGTGGGAGAAAGAGGACGGGTAATCGCTAAAGACACTCCATATCAATTCAATTAAATTTCTGATTATTCAATTTCTGATAATCCATTTAGATTAATTCCCAACCTGTAGAAATGTAAAAAGCCTGCCCCTAAATTATATAGTCAATTTAATTGCAAAGTGTAAGAGCCAAGAGAACTTGCACTCTTTGAAGAGAAATGGGTGGAACTGGGACCAAATCAAATATCAAAGATTTACGACTGTTATAATCAAATCTAAACGCAAAACCAGCTGATTTTTATGCTGTGATATCGAAGGGTCAGTTTATTAGTTTTGTGCAATGTCCATCATCCTGTCTGTCCGTCTGTCCATCCGTCAGTCTGTCCATCTGTCCGTCAGTACGAACGCAGCATTTTTCGACACTATTTGAGATTTAAACTTGGAATACGAGTATATACCGGTCTGTGCCGGCGTCAGTCACATATCTCCCATAATCTTAAGCCTGCAGTTGCCAAATTTGACTGGTAGGTTTTTGGCGGTGTCCGTGAAACAGCCTGTTCTGTGGCACCTGTTATTATCTGGTATTAGTTATTGGTGTCAGAGTATTTCGCACTTGGTTACGCCGGAATGCATTGTTCCTTATTGTTATTACCCTAATTTTAATTAAAAAATAAGAACATTGTCGGTATTTGCTATTGTCTTTAAAAACAATAGCAGTTAATTTTTGCGTAAATTTGAGTACGAAATACACCAATTTCCGCAAATTCCGGAACCTCAATCAAAATTGGAAATTGGCAACAAGACTGCATGCAACCGCATGGCTATTAAGTACACATCAACGCAAATAATTAGATTCAGTAATCACAAAGATTTTCCTATCAATTTACATTGCCAGCGTTGCGGTTACTTTTTCTATAGTCTGCAATTTGTGCAGGAAATGCCATTCAAAACCACAGCATTTACTGCTCTGCGCTCTCTGTATTTTACTTGGATGAAAGATCCGCCTACTTTCTTGCTTGTGCTTGTTATGGCTAATCAAAGTGAACATTCGCACTCAAAGCCAGGACAAACACATGGCATTTGTTTGGACAAAGTACGTCTGTGATTTACTCATTTATTCGAGCTCCATTATGGTATGAGTAGCATGCCGAAGGCATTGCGGTCCGACCGCAGCCTATTCTGGTTAAGATAAGTTAAGTTGCGTGGCCAAGGGAAAAAGTAAAGGCAAAGGGATTTCAAGTGGTTCTTTTTGAATTTGTCGATAGTTTGGTATCTGTTCAATTTTGGCGACAAGCGAAACTCGGAATAATTCCGAAAGTATTTTTCTAAAATGGAAGAAAATATCTTTCTAAAAACCAGAATTGTGTATGTCTCTCCCGCAAATTTAAAAAACTACTAAACTTAATTAAGGGCGCCACAATATATAAAAATAAAACTTTTAAGCGGGCGGACTTCAACATAAAACGTAACTATCGGAATACGGATATACCCATCCTATCCGATAATCAAGCAGCATTGAACGCTATAATGGGGACTAAGATAACATCGAAGGTAGTCCATGAAGATCGTTCAAAGCTAGACCTACTCGGGACTCACAACAGGCTCACCCTACGATGTCCCTACAGGGGCATAGCGGGAAACGAGGCGGCTGATAAGCAAGCAAGAATGGGGGCAGGAAGGCCCCTAACAGGACCAGAACCGTATTGTGGCATAGCGAGCCACACGTATAGTGATACGACTGGAACTTAGAAACGAAGAGAGACAGAGACGACAACAGAGCTGGTCACAAGCTATAGGACTCCGACAAACCAGATGTCTCTCTTTAAACAGATTATTATCATGGGAAAGAACAGCCTTAGGATACTTACCGGTCTATTGGCAGGACACTGCAGACTAAGAAGTCACCTAACTAAATTGGGTATATATAGTAGCGATCTGTGCAGGTTTTGTGAAAGAGAAGAAGAATCCTCGACGCACATCCTAGCAGAATGTGTCGCCTTAACTAGAAGAAGATGCAGCATCCTAGGTGCGCATGTTTTGAATTGCAAAGACATGGAAGACCTCAACCCAACAAAGATCCTCACGTTCGTACGGCAGTTGGGGCTGATGGAAGAGCTATAGGCTCAGAAGGGGGCACAATAGATCAAATTGGTCGCGGTGCAGCTCCCCCCACCCAATAATAAATAAATAAATAAAAACTTTTAAGATTGGCGCTTTCAATCTACTAGCCTTCAGTTAATATTATCAATGCTCAAAATAATGTTGAACATTTATTTTTCTTTTTTTTTTGGTAAGAAATATTTATTTTTTGAGCTGATAACCAAATTAGTTTAATTATCTTTGGGCTCGAATTAATCTGATTGGCATAGAGTCCATTTAAATAAGTAATAAGCAAAGAAATAAACGTGCTGAGCACTTTCTTTCATCACTCGTCATTCATTTCGTTAGCTTAACATCTTATTCATGAGAACTGGTTATTTGCTTCTAATTACAGCGCCGAAGGGTCAAATCATACGACTGGACTTTCGCAACTCGTTTAATATTGAGGCCAAGGAGGAGTGTAAATTTGATTTTCTTGAAGTAAGTAAGTCTTGGACTATGCCAACAGCAACAACAGTGCAAATCTAGTGGCATTAAAAATACTACTTTGTTGCGGGCAAATGCGAAAGGAACAAAAACAACAACCAACAACAACAACAGTAGCAAAAGCTAACTGGCAAATACTTTTCAAGTTGTTTCTCCTTTCAGCTTGCCAGTGTCCAGTAAGGAAACCCTTGGGACTTCTTGCCCCTGGCAAGTTTTAATTGAAAGCTGACATTATACAGCTCCCTTCTGCTGGTGCTGAACACACGTCGTATGTGCAACGTAATTCAACAGGCAATCGCCGGCAAGAAATAAGTTGCAAGAAGTGCCTTCAAAGCTTGCACAAGCTGAACTATTCCACTATCCTATACATTTTATCGACACATACAAAAAAGAATATTTGCATATATATATTTATATATATATTTGTACTTATGTATATAGAGAGAGAGAGAGAGAGAGAGAGAGAGAGAGAGAGAGAGGGAGAAAGGGAGCTAAGGCTCGGCACATTTTCTGCTTCGCACTAATTAGAAAATAATTTTAATTAGAGGACGGGTAGTTATGGAAGTTATCTCTTTTATTTTTCATTTAAATGAGAATGAGTCTAATTACTTGTTGGCCTGTGAACAAACTTAAGTTTTTGCAACAGCAAATGGTCAAAATGCTATTCACAACTATTATTTCTAATCGAAACAAATTCAATTTTATTCAAAATAAATTCAACTAAAATATTGGAACTTTGTAGAGACATTTTGTAGCTAGCACAACCCACAGCTGTTTTGGGTTAATGGACGGAACCCAGAGAGACATAAATCGTTGCTGTCGCTGAAGTGTAGCCAGCTCAAAGCAACCTTTTTTAAATTGCGTGATTTTATTTATTGCTTCTCTGTTTTTTTTTTCGCTGATTTTGCTAGATACGCGACGGCCAATATGGTTTCTCAACGCTGATTGGTAAATTCTGTGGCACAGATTTCCCACCGGAAATCACCTCGAAGGAACGGTATCTTTGGTTGCATTTCCATTCAGACGACACAATCGAATACACTGGCTTCAGTGCTGTATACGAGTACCTGGATCGAAATCGGGAAGCGCCCAGCACGGACCTCAACTGCACCATCGAGAAGGATGGCTACGAGGGTTTCATTAACTCCACAGATGTCCCGGCTGACATTAGGGAGCAAGTGATACGTGATAAGATTGCCCTCGACTGCATTTGGCGCATTCAGGTGAAGGATAACTGGAAGGTGGGTGTGCTTCGAATCGGACCGATTTTAACAAACGCAAAATCATTTTTTATTTTCCCACTCTCTCTCCCTCCCTCTCTTTCTATCCGCTTGCAGATATTTTTAAAATTTTTGGACTTTCATTTGAGCAAACCGAATGACTGCGAGACAAACTTCCTGGATATATTCCCAGAGCAAACAGTGATGCCATTAAGGTAAGACTTTGAGATGTAGGAACATACATACATATGTATGTTGTGCCACAAAACAAATTTCCGCTCCACGAATGCGTCAATGTGAAGTCAGCCAAAAAGTTTTAGAACGCTAAAAAGATCAAAGCGTCTTAAGCAAAATTTCAATTTATTAAAGGCCAAAGTAAACTGTATGACAGCGGAAGTTGCGGCGGCAGCCTTTTGACTCGCCCATCTCGAACTGTTTTGGGTCGCGAAGGCAACTCCTGCCATCAGTCCACCCACAACTCATCCCCCTTCCATCTGTCATTTGCCATGTGCTATTCAAGCACATCCTTCTTTCAACACGCCAACAAATTCCTACTTGTTGCTGCCCGGCCATGTCCCATGCCATCCACCTTCTACCCCCAACATCGTAGAATGCTCCTTTTACTCTCGGTTTCAGCCTTTTGGCTTTTGTGCACATTGATCGGAATAACGACATCGAATCCAAGGCTGATGTCGGCAACGGCATCGGCAATGACAGCACCACTCAAAGTGATTGACTGTCCGTCTAGTTGGGGATGCATGTCTAGTCAGGCAGGTCAATTGATTTACTGGTAGTTATACACTTCTGTTACAACATATGTGGGCAAAGTCATGTGTATAGAATTTAATAGTGATATTTATACAGCGAGTATGCAGCAGAGAATATTGTGTAATTCTAGCATCGATTAAGATCAGACATAAAATAATTGCAATTGAAATAAGTTTCTGTCTTAAATTTGACATTAATTAACTTTTACTTGAATTCATAGAAAATTCCAATCATTATTTTGCATTCAGAAAATATTAAATAAGAATTTTCTCCTTGCAAGAGTATTTTATGTTCGGCATTGCATATTTAAATAGTTTTCCCACTTTTCACCGCCAGTGGCCTGTGCAATTGTCATGCTTTCAGTTTCTATTTCGATTCACTTTTCGACACAATTTAGCAAACGTGTTGCTCCAGAAACGTTTCCATTCATTTACTCGTGCCAATAAAACGCATTTGAACAGCTTAACTTAACTTGACAATGGCTTTTTATTAAGTAATTTGGGTGAGGGTGCTGAATGTACAGATTTCTGATGCAGATACTTAGTATTTGTAACCGCTAACTTTACTCAGAACCGACAAGAAATCAAACAAACATTTTTTATCACAATTCCCGAGTGTTTTCAGCGAAACTTCCTGATTAGGTTAACCATACTTTGGAGGCCAATAAAGTGTACAAAATATCAAAAATATATTTGTTGATATTATATTTTTTTTAAAGTTTTCTCTTTGGCTTGTTGGCTGTTTGGCAGAGCTAACCCAAAGACCCAAGCCAAACGAAAACCACTTCTATACTCCATACTCATAAAATTTATACGTTGCTTGATTTCTTTTCGTTATTTTTATCGGTTGTTTCTCACTCTGTGCCATTTGTTTGTTTTCATTTTCAGAGTAAAAAACTTTTGCGGCTCGGCGGGCGAGAGCATCACGGCTGAGTCAAACATTCTGCACATGCGATTTTATGCGGAACAAAGTGCGATTAATTCGACATTCGCCATTCTATATACGGCGTTTCGGGACCGTGGATCGGGATGTAAGTTTACACTACCAGTGCTGATGCCGTGTGTTGCATCAGCAGCCAAAAAGAGCACCTGAAAATGGACTGATGCAAGAGCCTGAGAAATCCTGTGCTAAGCTTCGGCTTTCCCAAACCCGAAAAAGCACCACAGAATTCGAGCCCGGTAGTCGGCTTTTTGAATGGATTTTTTTTGAGCGGCGTGCTTGCAGCCTCTAATTTTTCTTTTTTTATGTTGGTTTTTCTGTCCTTTTTGTTTTTGTTTTTGTTTTTGGTGTGCCGGCCATTCGACCAACGACTTGCGTATCTGGGTGCCTATCCACCGTCTAAATGATTGTCTGCCGCCCAGTTTTGTGTGATTACCGCCTGTTGCCAAGGGCTAAGCATGCCTTTGTCATTCAACGATTGTCCTTTGTTACGGCCATTGTTAACTTTGGCTGCAATGTACTCCGGCGTTTTACAGTTAACAACTCCCAGCCTAGCCAAGACTACCATTTGCTAGGTACAAACCAACAAAACAGGGACTAACTGCGGCATTGAGACTGCGTCTCCAACTGAAGCTGACTGACTGGGACTGAGTCTGAGACTGGGGCTGGGGCTGGGGCTGAGGCTGTAGTTTTAGACGAGGCACTGCAATTATTGTTGCTGGAGGACGATTTACGTTGCAGATTACGTTTATTTGTTTTTTGTCTGCTGCTACTGATTGCCATTTCGATACCCTGTAACCATAAGCCGGATAAGCAATGATGGGACCCGTTTGTATCGCTGTCTTGTCGCTCATCGCGAAGGAGTTATGTAGAACACAAGCAGCATGACAAAGATAATATTTCCTTGTAAGCCGAAGACAATTTACACCAAACTTTTCAATTTCCGTTCTTGGGTGTTCTTAATCGCCCAATCACCATTTCGACTGCGATGTGAGTTGCAACTCAATTCATTACTACAACTGCTGTTTTAATTGTTGTATCAATAGCGTCCATTCTCGAATTGGCAGGCATTGCCGTTTTCTCTAATTGGAGCATGTCTGATTATTATGCTTTTGTACAGTTTAACAATTGTAGTTATATGTTTCCTGTTGCATTGGGTACTTCGATCCCACAGCTTAAGTCTTTCGACAAATGGTTTCCATGGCAGCAATATGATCCAATCTGGACGGACGTAACGTCTTTTTCAACGCATTACTTATTTAATGGGAAAATTATAATTCCCGGTACAAAGATAAATATTTAAAAAAGTGAAGTAACATAAAGAAATATACAATAACTGTTGTTTCTCGACGGCTCCTTTTTATTATATCCCTCTCAGAATTCGAAATAATCAACAAATGCTAATATTTTTGCATAGGGTATCTCAGGGTGTCAGCTCGTCGAAGGAGTTCATACTTGTTTGATGTGTGGTTGTATGCTTTTGGTCTTAAACTCTTACAATTTTGTTCGTTCTTTTTGTTCAGTTTTGTTATTGTTGTTTTGTTTGGCAAATTAAACTGAGTTTTAACTGCGCCTCTTTGTCTGCCACATACCCAAATAGCCTGCACCGAGGATGAGTACGATTGCGAGGACGCGACCTGCATATCAAGCGACTTAAAGTGCAATGAGCGAGACAACTGTAAATTTCGCTGGGACGAAGAGAAGTGTTCGGTAAGTTAAAAACCAACAACAACCAATTTCGCCACCCACACACACACACACCCGTTCACCCATTCACCCACTCACCCAGAAGAGCCATACACAAAAAATCACGAGCATCTCTCTGGCATTACGTTGGCCAAACTTCGTGCATGCATCTAATTATAGGCAAACGAATGTGCCGCAAACCCATGACTATCATTATAACTACGTTCACCTATGGTTGGCAACAGTCACACGTACACACTCACACACGTACACACTCAAACACACACACACGTTTTCTCCCACATTCACAAACACAAAGTTGACCCAATAAATTTGGTTACTACAGTCTGAAGTTTGTTTTAGAGGCGTGCCATGTGGGTGTTCTCATCTTTTTTCTTTATTTTTTTGTTGGGTTTTTGCAAATGTGTTAGATGATTAGATTTGATAATCTCTGCACCTAGGAGCCGTCGGCTTGAGTCCCACAGTTCCAACAAAACACTCTGTTAACTATACACTGAACTTTTGTGAGCCATTTAAAGTTGGAATCGGTCAAGCCACAAACTGTTCACAATTCTAAATTAGGTGCAACTCTTAAATTTTATATACGAGTATATGGCAAACGAAGTCGGAGCGAAACAAACAAAGTCGAAATATAATCAGATATATACTTAGTATAAGCCAATTCAATAATTAAGCTAATTGTTTCATTCATTCAAAATCGATAATCCCGTCGAAGTTTGGAATTCGTGGATGACAAAGAATGAATTCCAACGTTTTCATGCCACTAATTCAATGCTGCCATTCAAATACGGAACAAATCGATTTTTTCAGAGTCACCAGCTTCATAATTGGTCCCATTGCTAAGTCAAAAGCTCAATCATGCGCATACACAACATATTTTTTGTTAATTTAATTGGATCATATTTAAATTGGCGCAAAACACTTTGTTAATTGAGTGCATCGAATTTGTTTTGGGAAAGCTACTAAGCCAGCTGCGTGTGTGGATCTATGTATTTGTGTGTGTGTGTGTGTGTTGAATTGGTATATAAAGGTCGGGGCAAGAACGAGGTCACTCAACTTACCAAGCAATTTTGATAATAGTTGTGCATCAATCACTGTTGTGGTATGAAGATTTTAAATTAGTCTTATTAAAAGTTCATAAATTAGAAAATTCATATGTTGACATAGCTATTTGTCTTCTTTGATGCTGCAAAATGAAGCCCATCCGTTTTGTAATTCGGATTTGTCTGGCTAAGGCAAAACGGATTTGTTTTACACTCGATTTATAGCCGCATGTAAAACATTTTCAGATATGAACATATAAAAAGCAATTGATTTGACTGACTTTTAACTTTCTTTTAATATTCTATTATTATATTGTTCACAGAATGAAACGACTGGCCAATCTGAGCATGTGGTCATCATAATAATCGTATTTGGATTAATACTTGGCGGCATGGTCATCACATTCATTGTGAACTGCATACGTAAAATAATACGGGATCAGAAGATAATACGCGTAAGTATGGGGTAAATTGCTTGATTGTAATTGAACAGCTATCGATGTGCCAATGAGTGTGCTATCCCAAATATTCCCTGTACTCACAACAATATAGATAGTATCTGTGTCTGACTTTTGCTATTTTGCCTCTCTAATCTATGTAGGATATTTGCCTTGCTCGCCCACACCCTCTCCCTCTCTCTCTCTCTCTCCCTCTCTCTCTCTCTCTCTCTCTCTCTCGCAGACACTGTGAACTCACTGTCACCCTCTTGCTAGCCCTGCTCGCTCTTTGACCGCTAACAGTCGAAGAAAATAAAACTACCACATCCCCTCTCCAGGGTCTACCCATCGCCGCCATTCTTGCATTATGTTGCAAGTTTAGTGCGCGAGTAGTTCTAGAATGCTTAAATCATCCAGCCCGTTTAATATTGTAGAGGACACACAGACAGACACTCAAATGCACACACACACACACACACACACATGCAGATAAGCGCGCACAAAGCAAATAGGTAGCACAAGTTGTTATACTCTGCTACCAAAGGTATTATTGTTTATTGATTTTGTGCAATGTCCATCATACTGTCTATCCGTCCGACCGTCCGTCCGTCTGTCCGTCTTATCACCCTTAGAGATAGAGGAGTGCCACGTCCATTAGAAGGCTAGGAAATCGATACGATCGATAATCTCAAATCGAGAAAGCCACACAAAATATCTAGCACAATTTTAAAGATAGAGTCACGAAATATGGAAGGTAACCTGCTAGTAACCTCCTGCAAAGATCGGCCCGAGAAATCTGAAATGCGCATAGATTGCACAATTTGTAACGCCCTCTCTTAGATTGATAAAAACAATTGAGTAGCCACGCCCACTCCGCCTCCACAAGCCGATACACCTGTTAGTGTAAATGTCAGTGTAAAATACAACCATATACGAGTATCTCCCACAATTTGAAATTTGGACTACGCCCACTCCCACAATTTGAAAGCTATAGTTAGAAAACTTGGAAGGAAGATTACAAGGAATATGCTCAAATATTTTTAAAGGCATGTCCTCCTCTTCGAAAATTATTTCCAGCCAACTTGCAAGATATGTATATTACTATCAATCTCCTTCCTGTTCTGCGGCACCTGTCATCAGGTGGTTTTGCTTATGGTGTTTCGCAGTCGGCTATGCCCGACTGCAACGTACTCAATTGTTACGTTTCTAATTGGAACAATGTTTAGTTTTCCATCTGACTTGATGTGCAAAATGTAACGAAAAACACAAACAAAATCTGCTCTACCCAAAAATGCTGGGTACTTAGTGCAGCTCTACTGATTTTTTGTTTATTTTCTTTTTGTGTGAAAGCCAACACAAAGAAACAAAGCAGAGTATCTCAAGTGTTTTGCTAGAATACCCAACGAATCCTCTATTTACAGACAGGCCTTGTCCATCTGGCTGCTGCACACAAGAAGATGTTATTAGTTGTGTGGCTTAAGACCTCTACAATCAGTTTGCTTATAGAGCCGATCTCTTTTGATGCTTTTGAGCCTATACATTGTTCAATTAGCACCACTTGGCGGCATTCTAGTTACCACCTTGGTAATGGCATTCGTTTTACGAAGTTGCCTGTGATAGACATACAACAGCTTACTCTCTGCATCTCTCTCTCTCTCTCTCTCTCTCCCTCTCTCTCTCTCTGTGACATCTCCCGGTGACATCCATGCAGTTGGCTGCGGAAGAGAAGTGTGTGTTTGCACAACCAATGTCCATTTTAAGCTGGCAAACAGACTGAGTGTCGACAGCATGCCACATACATCTGTACATCTGAAAGCATATTGCTTGGTTCTGCTTAAGAAAACAATTCCACGGCTGAAATTAAAATATGTGAGGCGACTTTTGTTCAAATACTGTTCATTCTTGAACAGCTATTTTGAGACAATCAAAGGTGAACCGATGGTAAGCAGAGTTTCGTGTTCACCTCATCACTGTGGCTCCCGTCCGTTAACGTTTTCGCATTGGCCAATTTGTGGCTGTACTTTGAGTAGTCGGAAGTGCTACTACCACAGCGACACAATCTGCTTTGCTGTGCTCTGAGGAGTCTTTCTCATTATCATTATCACGAAACCGACAGAATTCGCTACTAACTATACCCAGTTTAGGTATGTGGTGACAGGCTTCCACCGGCACTGCCCTTTTTGCATTGAGCTGCATCCAGCGGATGCATGTTCAAATCCCATTTCGAACTCAGGGAATCGATCCATTCAATGCCAAGCTTTAGTCACTCAGCAACGCTATCTGAATTCCCCCCATTGTCTTGCCTCATTAATTGGTTGGCTTAAGTGGGTAGCTTCCCTTAAAATCCGCTGTGTGTGTGTGTGTGTGTGTGTGTGTGTGTGTATGTGTGTGTGGGTGGGTGAGTGTGTGTGTTCGTGCACACAAGAACGTAATGAGCTCTTGAAACTGTGTTTCATTTTTTTTCGGGCTGCCTTTTGTTTTTTTGCGCGTAGCAATTCAAAATTAGCAATATCGTTAAAAAGTTTTTTTAATTGCAAAGATTATATGGAAATAAGTTTGAAGCACCAACAGTATTCACAGAAAGCGAGGTCTTATCAATTTGGATGAGTTCAAAGTCACTTTAGTGTGTCAGTTTAGTGATACTTGATTTATATAGATTGATACTGAGCTTATTGTGCATGTATGTGAGTGTTCTAAATATACAACAAATTGTACAAAAATATAAGGAAACCTTAGAATACGATTGGCTTCAAGTTATTGCTCCCATTGCTCCCATTTGGCTTTGATCTGGTTTATTTATTTATTCATTTTTTTTGCGCGAATCAATTTTACATATTCCTTCTTACCGGATTACAAGGAAAAACGAATTTTGATTTCATATTTGCCAGACACAAGCACATTTGTAAATATTTATTTTTCAGAAGGCATATTACGTATACGCAATATTCATCATCATGTGTGCCTCGCAGAAGTATTTGGCTGACAACTTAACAGCTGACAAAAATCTGACTAACAACATATGCATTTGCTCTGCATCTGCACTATCGGTATAATGAAACCGATCTGTATTGCCAGCTGTCTGTCATAAAGTGAAATGATAATAAAGACTGCATTTACAATTTATGACACTTGACATTCGGGCACGCAAATGACGTAACTTCCCGGGGCTCTCTTCATGTGTCCTCCGATTGAGAGCTGGCGGCTGCAGATGCGTGTATTGTGGTATCTGGGGCAACATTTCATTAGCTGTCGGTATTCTTACATCTCTTCCAATATGTGCTGGCTGTCTTGGCACTCGGCAGCATGGCTGGGCAAACCATTTTATAATCAACGCATTGGCAACGTCAGCCGCCCAGCGGCTCCCTGGGGCCTTACATGCTGACCCAGCTCAAAAGGCGAGACGCACAGCGTGATAGAGTGGGAGGGAGAGAGACGAATGGAGGGAGAGAGTGAGGCAGATTCAGTTTGACTTTGACTTTTGCAATACTGACATCGATGAGATCCACAACCAGAACAAGAGACACGGCTTAAATTGAATATCGCCCTGCAGACGTGGCCAAAAATATACTGCAACTGTTTCGCAGGAAGTTAATTAAGTGTGTGCTTTTGTGTGTGCGTGTGTGTGTGTATGTGGGCGTGTCAGTAGCTGTGGCATGCCATATTTACAGAGCACGCGACCAGCTGCGCAGATGGCGGCAAATCGCTTGAATAAACCGATGACCCGCCAAACTTCACCCCCCATTTCAAGCAGAGATTTGTGTATCTGGTTGTTTTCTATTTGCTTTTAGCCAAGACGTTTCTGCTTAGGCAGCAGTCAAAAAAGATGCAAACAACTTTTACCCAATTTCAGGTAACAAATATAATTTGAGTTGACTAAACTTGCCACACGCTTCATCAATTTTGTGTGTTTGTGCACGCTTGCAGTCAAAGTCTATTTAACATTTCGAAATGTCGCACGCCATTTGAACTACCAGGCTGCCAGCATGTGGTAAGTGACTAGCAGGAGGCAGAGAGTGGGAAGCGGAGTGTCAACTACCACAACAAGAATTGTAGGCGACGAGGCAACGTATACTCGTGTGTATTTAATTCCTGTCAGCTACACAAGAAAGGACGACAAGATTCCTTGCACGCAACCAATTGGTGTTTTACTAATGCGCCGCCCCTTTGGTACGCCCACAGTAAATATGGCAGGACCTTAAAGGAACTCTTTTCAAGCACAGGTTCAGTCGCCGCGCATACACTCTCAATGGTCAGGCATTTTGGTTATTTAACAACACCAAACAAAGAATTGAATTGGAAACCTGCTTGTACTATCAAAGTATATTTTACTTTTAGTCATTTTCGGGTTAGCTTTATGTTATTTTGGCTTCATGGCAAAGTACGGGGTATCTACCACACTTAGAAAAAAATCGCTCACGGGTCCAAAGGCAATACTCTACATTATATAGAACATATACACTCCGCGAAATTCGATTGAAGGCACTCGTGTTTACTGCACCAAGCATATTTTTGCATATTTCTGTTTTTTGAACTAGTTTGGGTGCGAAATTCGATTAAAAGCAGTCACTTTCTAACCTTTAAAAAAGATTATAGGCAGTTGGAAGTTTTTTGAATGGGATAATGAAGTATTCATATTTTATTTAATATTTGCTCTAACCGGAGGAGATGGCTGTGATCCTTGTTTACAAGGATACTGGAGTGAAGAACAAACAAACATCAATTAAATTATGTCGATCGGCATCAGCAATTGATATCATGTAAAAATTAAAAGCAAGCTACAACAAATAATGCTAAGAACCAACATAAAAAAAATGATCACACAGGCAGAAATCTGCAATCTACGGACTGGACTGGATAAATATGCTACGGCATCTAAAATTCTATTTGGCTAAGATTACAAATATCGAAACATAGTGTTCAACAAATGTTATCAGATAATGATCGATTGGTTTGGAAGAAAAGTAGGTCAAAGTCAGTATTAACGAAGGCATACCACATAGCCAGATCAAATGTTGCAAGAGATCACATGTCCTGGACCCAGGAGTGGCAAAATGTGGTGATGAGATAAAATTTAAATTCGATGGTCCAAACGGTTTAAGTTATTACCGGCACGATTTAAAGAAGTCTGAAAGATTTTTCTCTACTCGAAGCTGTGGCCGTTTTTCACTCATCATCCGGGCTGCATTCAGTCATCACAACAGGATCCTGAATTGTATAAATTCAGGCCATAATTACTTGGTTGGACGAAGTTTTAGTGAACTTTATGGAGCATCAACCAGACCCAAATACCTTATTCCAACAGAATAATGCTCCAATACATGCGTTGTGAGCCTGTCGTGGGTGGTTTCGCGATAAGAATTTTAAGCTTGTAGAGTGGGCAGCAAGATCAGCCGACCTGAATCCCATAGAGAACATATGGGGACACCTGTTCCGTCGAGTTTAAGTCGGTACTCGGCAGTTTGAGACAGTTGAGCAGCTACAAAGGCTATCGATGAGGAATGGTCCAAAACTCCATTATCTGAGTTCTAAAAAGGTTGTTGAACCGATGTCAAATCGAAATTAATTTGAAAAACTTTCGATTGAGGCCTCTAAGGAAAACATCCGCTAAGCTCTCACATTACAGTAGAGACAGAAAATTTCATTATTATTTTCTAAATTTCAGAAAGGATTTTTTTTTGTAAATAAGGGTTTGCATTTCTATGTCTTATAAATATTTTCACTTATTAAGAAATGTATTTCTGAAAGTAAGACATTTTTTCGTATATTTAGAAATTAATTCTGAAAACAAGAAAAACTTTGTGGTTTTCAGAACAATATTCTACATCTCAAGGCAATTGCTTGGAATTTGTAATTGCACCTGAACAACTCGATAATTGTTTTAGTTTGAGCTGAGCAATGAATGGAGGCAGTAACGAAAATGGAGCATCTATTTTGGCAATATACCTCAAATTGATGAGACAGAGGACATTTCAAAACACTTGTAAATATTCGATTGCATTGGAGCAATAACATTGCTTACAAATTTGGTTTCAATTATAACACCAAACAATATGCAAATGTCCATTAGAAATTGAATGTACAAGCAGCTAAGTAAACGGTGTTGAATCTGAATGGTGATGAGATGGACAGCAAAGATTTTACATTATCTACATGAATTGCCCAGTACAGACAACATCGATGTCGCTTTCACGCTGTTTGTTTAATTCCTGTCAATCAAAATTAAAATTTACCGTTGGCCTTGGAGCTCTTGAGTCGATAAAAAAGCATTGTGGCATTTATTCGACATAGTAAACCAAAAGAAATAATAAGTAAAATGCCCCAATCAAGAGTTAGCATTGATTAAAGCCCAAAGTAAAATCTAGAAATACGCTGACTGCGACGAATGCGTGCTCTTCAATTTCAACTTTCTGAACGTAATTGAATCACACACACAGCGAGGCAGACAGACAGTGGCACAATGTCACGCCCACAATCATGTACACAATTAAATGGCAATCAAAAATTTGTGCAAAATTGTTCGCATCAATCGGCAATGTGGTCCACTGAAGAATCTACGATTAAATGACCGCAATCATTCATTGAAGCTCCCTCACTCAAAGTTTCGGTTCGTGGCGAATACTTAATGCTCAGATAGGACTCAGCTTTAAGCAGCCACCTGGATTTTGATGCCGGCAACTCAGAAGGGCTGACATAACCAGTCGAATAGTAAAACAAGCGCTGACTATGCACGTCAAACAGTTCGATTAACACACATATGCACACCCACCACATACACACATATCCATATGTGCAACCCACACGAGAAGAAGCCGGCTGGATGATCCTTTTTGGGGTGTTGGCAGCTTGACAATCTGATTATCGCCTCGAGTGCTTTGCAGAGTTTCAAGTGTCTACCGCATAAAGTGGTGGGTGGAAAGCAGGGCAGAGCCTGGAAGGTCGCGGGAGGGGGTGGAGTTTTGGCTCATCGAGCGGTGGGCTCACCTTTTTCGGACTTCGCCCTCGAGGGCCGACGCCAATCCCAGCCACCATCCATACCTCACCAGCTAGGCAAACAGTTTTGTCGAACATGGAAAAATTATGCCATCGAAGAATGAGTGGAATGGATTTGAAAATTGTACTAAGCAGGAAGCAAAAAAAAAAAAGAAGAGAAATCGCTCGCACTTATTTATGGGCGGTCGCATTTATGAAACTGCATCAAATATAAAAAATTTGCACAAAGCGCACATCAAATCAAATCAATTCAACGTCAGCGGGTTTAATGAAATCATTCTGCACTTCGATCGATGCTTAGCTCAACACAGTTGATGGTTGGCTGCTTGCGGCAATATACGATGGAAATTGCTTTGCGGCAAAAACCCATCGATAGCCAGCTTAATACACCGCTATGCCACTTAGTGGTAGCAACGACGTGGCGCAGACTGCAAGAAAACAAGGCCAAATACAGAGAAATATGAAAGTTCAGCAATAAAAAGAAGGAGATAAATTGTTAAATATTGAGACTGGCTAGTCAAATATAATGTGTGTCTGTGTGTGTGTGCGTGTGTGTATACGTGTATGTGCGTATCTGTGCATTGGAATGTATGTTTTTCGAATCGAAGTGGTTTCGTTGCATGCAGCATGCGTCATATGTCCAGCCTTCCCTTTGCTTGCGGAATTTGGCGTTTTTTTTAACTTTCTTATATCCTTAGATCTTAAATAATTTCTTGTTCAAAATTCAATTGTTTCTTCGACATTTGCCTTTACTCGCATAACACACACAGAGAAACTCACACTATGCAACTTTGGCAGCGAGAGCCGCTTTGGATTCTTGCCCCAAATGGTAACAACTACAGTCTTATGTCTACGGCCTTAACACTATGTGAGTGTGTTAGTATCTGAGCTGAGCTATACTCAAAAAAATCAAACGATATAAATGTTTATAAAAAATATAAAATAAAAAATAGATATAAATTATACCTTTACTAGGCTATGAGACTATCAGAAATACATTGAATCAACTGCAAGTCTTTCTCAAGTATGATTTGAACTTTGAACTTTGTATGAAGAGCCACTTAGGCGCTGTCTGACAAGCAGAAACTTGGATTTCTGCATAAAACGCACCTCTTTGATGGCATCGCCCTGAAGCACATTGCGCTTACCATAACTGCATCCAATTTGGTAACAACCTCAATGTATATTTGCCTTGCCAACAGAGCACACATGCACACACACACATAAACACACACGCATCTTATATTGCCCTGAGTGATATTTTAGTGTTGGCTGCTTGCAACGAGTTGCTGTTGTTGCTGTTGCAGTTGCTGTTGCTGTGGCCAAGATGATAACATCAAGGCAATGGGGCAATATCTAATAGTTTGCCTGATATTCTGTGTCTTGCCGGCTGCCTTGAGAATAAACAGCTTAGGACCAGTAAGAAACACACACATACATGTATGCATAGGTGTATGTGTGTGTGTGTGTATGCGTTTGTTTGCGTGTGTGTAAGTGTGTAGTGTGTACACGTGAGTTAGATATAGTTTTATTATTTTAGCAATTTTCTTGTCTGTACGCCATCTGACAAATACATTTTAGCCTTAATTTGTTGGCAGTTTCAAATCCCCGTACATCATAGGGTGTACTTGCCCCACCACGCACCACTCGCCCCTCGCCCATCACCACTGTGCTTTGGTCTCTGCTATTGTTTCATATGTTATATGAGTATTTCATATATCATATAAATTAAGCAATACGCGAGTGCGAACAAGCATTGGCTAACATCTTGCCGGTGGGGAGTGTGGCACCGGAAACTTGAGGGAGGACAGCAGCAGCAGCAGCAGCAGCGTGTAATGGAAATGCTGCCATTTCCGAGAAAAGCGCCGCTCATCCGTGCCCAGAGACTTGGCAGGTTGGGAATCGTTCTCGCCGCTTTGGTCTTTGAATTCCGGTTTGGGTATGGGGACTTCTACTTATTCTGCTGTTTGGTTTATCTAACGCACAGGAATCCTCTACTTCACTCCAATGCATCTGGCATGTCTGAGCCAAGCCCTGCAGTTGGGAGTGCAATATTTTATTTCTCTAACTGAATTCGCACACAGATTCCAATGGGCCAAAGTGATGAGGAGTGCGCCTGTTGATGTCGGAGTCAGCTGTGGATTGAGCGGAAGTCCTGTGGACCGTGGACTGCGAACTGGGCACGAACAAGTGGTAGCTGGAGGCATGTTCATGGGTATTGGCTTAAGCAGCAAGTAATAACCAACTTATGTAGCTAACCGTATTTCTTCGCTCACATCAATTTCGCCGGCCTGCTGGATGCTAGTTGCTAGATGCTCGTTGCATTGGGGTCGAATGAAATGAAATGAAATAAATCAAGCTGAAATGCAATTCGCAACGAAACAGCCACGGCCATAAAAATAATACAAGTAGCGTTGAAGGGGGCAACAAAGCAGCAGTAAACATCATTCTCCCCCTCTCACTCTCTCACTCTCTCTGTCTCTGGATTGCTTTCTTTCTCTGTAAGGAGAACGGCACTGGGCGACTTTTCACGAGATGCGCAAAGTGAAAACCGAAATGTGAAAAGCTTTAGCGTAATGCGATTTAAAATGCTTGCACTTTAACATAACACTTGGGTGTCCTTTTACGCAGCGAGAAAACATCGCAGGGAAATTCTGAAAATCGTCAAAGGCAGCAAACCTCATTTTTCATTTTAGCGAGAGAATCAGGTATTTGATGTGAAATATACATTTTTAAGTATGTTCATAATTAAAATCAAATATTTCTGTTCATGAATGAGTTCGCTATGCATATCTGATCGGCACTAATCCAAATGACGTTTACTATCTAAATATATATGTATATATACATACATGATATATTTGTGGATATTTGTATCGTTGTGGTACATACATATGTTGAGTGTGGCAATAAGTCAACAAGAGTAGCCCTCCGACTCACAAGCATAACATTTGGTTTGACATCAATCGGAACTTGTGGCACTTTTTTAAATAAAATTTCCAATTGATGAAACTGTGTATTTATTTGGAATTTTCTAAGCTGTATAATATATGTACTTTCGAAGTGTTTGCATGGCATCGAATCAAAGCGAATTCGTTTCATAGTTGAATGTATAGCGAATTTTCGAGATTCTCGTAGCTGGCACAACCAGGGAAATTAAATTGAGCTGTTGAGTTGAATGCGTCGATGCTTACTTCAACCAACCAAATGCAGAATACCAATTGACTAAATATTAGCTGGATTTGAAGGTTAATACCAAGTTACTTTTCAAATGCACAGAGCACAAAGCTGAGACCCCTCGCCTTCAGCTGACATTCCACACCTGTACAAAATTCCAATTAAACCAATGCCAAACTTTTGCAACGAAGCGTTCAGTCAAAACTTTTACATGTCCATAAAAAACATTCCACAAAAACATACAAAACAGGAAAAAAAAGTTTTACAAAAAAATAAATTGAAATCGAAATAGAAATAGAAATCATTAAATATGTTGGAAAATTGTGTAATATTTGCCAAGCTGAACGCAACAAGAACAACGACAACAACAACAAAAACAACATATGTGTGTGATGATAATTGGAGTACACGACGAAATGGGAAAATGGGGAAATGTGAACAAAACGGAGCCAAAAATTCCGTCGGGCCATTGCGGCGTAACGGCCAAAATTTATTTTATCAAATTAAAATATCGAATTTGATATACAACGATGCCGAAAGTCACGAGTTGCTCGAAATATTTATGAATCAAAATTCAGCAATTTTGTGGCTAGCTAAAAACCAAATAACAAATAAATTGAAGCTGGATAAGCTCGCTGGTGTGTGTGATTGAGTGTGTATGTGTGTGTGTGTGTGTGTGTTTGAGTCTATGTGTGTTAGCGACCCTCAACATTTAAACTCAATTAACGCTGCTTCATACACTGCCAACAATTAGAATTTAGCTAAACAAAGCAATGCTCAACCAAGTCAAATTAATTGAATTAATTGCACAGCATATGGAAATCATTAAAAAAATACCTCGCACTTCGTAAGTCATGCTTTTGTGACTTTGTGTTGGCAGTAACTAGAATTCTCAAGCAAAGTTGATTGTGGAATCTGTTTGTGGTTAGACTATGCTTCATACATTCAGGTGCTCGTGCTTGTGTTTGCTGCAAAAGCTATCAGTGGCAGGCAGAACGTTAAATTCTCAAATTCTTTGAAGATGTTCAACGGGGCGCTACCCTGTAGATAGAACAGTACAACCAGCTACATATTCTGCTAACTAGACATTGTGTCTGGCTGCGAATAAAGAATATTTATTGTCTTTGAGAGATAAAAAGTGTGTCATAACATTCTTTGAATCTATAAAGAAAGACAAGTTTACCAGAGTTAAGCATGCTCAGTGGTTTCCAAGAGATATTTTAGTTTCGAATACTAAATACGCTTATCCTTTCAACTTTCCCAGTCTCTGTGTACGCATTCGAATGCGACAGGGTATAAGAAAAACTATAAAAAAAGAAAAGTGCACAAGTTTTCTTGCGATTTCTATGGAAACAATACCTTAAAAATACAGCTGTCGTTTGCCATGCTGATATTATTGGTTATTTGTTGACTCGCAAAACGGTAATGAGCATCAAATAACCGGAAATGAATAATGAATTGCTCATGTGAAATGCTTGAATACGCATTTGATCCAACAACAAATGTTTGTCTTATATTCAACATGAATAAACTTCCATTGTTGTGCTGCTCGTTGCACTGCAAACACAGCTGAATACCACTCATGCATATCAATTAATTTATTTCATTATGCCAGTAACGGATATTAGGAGCTATGCGTTTCTCCCCAAAGCATTCCTTTAAAATATCTAATCCTTTGTGTTATTACCAAAACTTTCACTCAAAGCGCTCCACTCAACTCCACTCATGCACAATAAAGACCTTTGCGCGGTTGTCGACCGAGCAGATGGCCAAGCAATGTTTTTAATCATGTTGCCAACTTTGTGTGGCTTTCCAAAACCAAAAAAAAAAATTGAAAAAAAAATTCTAAATTAATTTGGGATGTTTTCAACTTTTTACTTCAATATTGCCTAAAAGAAAGAAAAAACATGAGTACGCATTAAAAAATGTTGGCAAATAGCTAAAAAACTGACTAGTAAATAAATGCCATGCCAAACTCTAAAAGTCATTTTAAACCAATTCAAATAGGAAAATACAAATACTTCAGTCCATCTGTAGCTCAATGTCAAAGTTGCTTTTCCTGCGAATATTATTTTACATACATTCAATTCATTGATTTACACTGCTGTGCACTTGATGAATTTTTAAATACAATTTTTGGTTAAATAGCTGTCAATTAATTTCACAGTTTCAGAAATAACTACTTACCTCTCAGAATTCTCAATTATTTATATTTTTTGTTATATTATTATTTATATTAATATTGTTATATTTCCGCCATCAAGAAAAGACAAACAACCAAGCCAATTTGCCACAAAAAAAAATGAAAAACGAAGTTGTTTATTTTTACTTTTTCATTTGATTGTTTTTAATTGGAAATTGTAGTAGCCGGAAGGGACCTGTCTCAGTCTCTTGCCAAGAAGATTAGCATGACACGTTGTCAAGCTTTCAATGCCTGCTGGCAATGGCAATATCAAAGGACATCAGAAAGCTGCAGCGGAAGCCAATCAATAAATGGCTTAGAACACATTGATATATGGATAGAATATTCATAAGTGTGCATAGATTAAGGGTTCCATTTCCATTAGTATGCATTTCATTTATAGGTTGTTATTCCGATAGCTGAGTCAAATGTTGATTGTTCTTAATGACTGTGATTGAAGTTTGTGATTGTGATTGAAGATTGATTGAAGTAGCAACAATAATGTTGGCATGCGGAATCTTTTGTGTAAATATTTAAATTTGAGATAGAGCATGAACGATTCGCTGTGTTAAAAACTACTCGGCTTTTTATATCAGTTAAGCTACTTATCGTTTATGATTATCCCAATGGTCTGTCGGTTGCCCCTCGTTCTCTCTCTCTCTCTCTCTCTCTCCCTCTCTCTCTCCCAGTCTGTCGCATTATGACAAAATCCATGGGGAAACTTCTTATACTTATATTCGCCATTTACAATTTAATATTTGTATACTCTAGGACCAACAATATAAGAGTATATTGGTTTCAACCATAACTGCAAGCATTACTTTTTTCGACAGCCTTAAAACTAGTAACTTAAAACTTAGAAAGTGTTCACTCAGAGGCTGGATAATCGATCAAATCAATAAACGCAAGTTGATCAAAAATCTGCCGCAATTAAAGCTAAAGTGGCCAAATTTGAAAGGTATTTTACTGGAAACACCCAAACCTATTCCCACCCCATAGATCGAAAAGGTAATTTACCAGAACCTCCCCGTTAGGTAGGCCATTAATGATTATGCAGTAATAGAGGCGCCCTTCTCCCAGCAACAAGAAGGCAGCTTATTGGTATAACACTGATATCAGTGTATTCGGCAGTCGGCTACGCTCGCCGACTGCATTGCTCATTGCACTTTTTCTTTTCTTGTATAAAAGTTTTTGGCATGATTTCATTGCGTTTGGCTTTACAGTTTGCTGGTGATTTAAGGTAGAGGGTTGAGTCGTGCAGTGCCTTTCTCATTTTTAATGCGGTGGCTTCGCATTATGTGGCAAACAGCCGTGTGTTAACTGTCATAAATGTGCTGCTGCTGATAGAGTCGTCATGCATGAACCACTTTGGTGCACTTTTCGCTCTGCCACAACTTCCAGTAAGTCTTTTCTCAAAATCGCTGATTCTCTGTGCCTGGCCACCCCTCTCTTTCTCTCTCTCTCTCTCTCACTCTGTGTGCTGTTCTTGGCCCGCCGAAGTCCTTTTGGAGCCTCTCGTCTTCATTCTCGCTCTCTCGCGCTCTCCCCCTCTCTCCCTCTTTCTCTCGGCGATTGTTTGTCTTTCTATCATATTCTATCATGTTGTCTCGCTCGCTCTCTATACCTGTCTCTGTCACCATAGATTTCCATATTATACTTATTCAAACACTCTGTCACACAATCATGCTATGTGTCTCTATCTCTCTCACTCTCTCGCTGAGAGTCACACACATATATTCGTACACCATCTGCTCTTCACACTGTCTGTCTCTCTGTCTCTCTCTCTGTTCTTCTCTCTGTTCTTCTGTTCTTTCTATATGTTCTATCCACAGGATGTGCCAGCGCTGCGCGATAGCGTCTATCATATTGACTCCTTTGTGTTGGGCGCTCCAAAGAGCGCCATTTTCGTGGGATTACAAAACGATTTCATATGCGATTTCACATATAATCTTGAGAGTGAGCAGCGCAAGCAGCAGCATCATGATATTAGCAGAAGCAATAGAAGCAATAGAAGCAATAGAAGCAACAGCAGCAACAGCAGCAACACCAACAGCAACAGCAACTGCAGTAACAGAGGCAACTTTGAGGCTCAGCAGGTGGCAACGCTGTGTGATGATTTTGATTGCGATTACGACTGTGATTACGATTATGATTATGACAACGCCAATGGCCCGGAGCAGACGCCGGCTTACGACCATGCCCGTCACTATGAGCAAGAGCAGCAACAGCAACTGATGGAGCAACAGGAAGCTGAACAGCAACGGCAACTAGAGCTGGAGTTAGAGCTGGAACAGGAGGACGATGAATACGACGATGGGATTGGTTTCAGTTGTGACAGCGACAGCGCAACCGGATTACCGGACGATGATGATGGCCTTGTGCTAGACGCTGGCCACTGCATGGCGGCCTTAACTGCTGACCAGCTGGATATTGCCAGCTCAACTAATTCGTACAGCAGCTCGCTGCAGTGCAGCACACCAACAGCAACGCCCACAGGCTCCCACGGCTCGTCATTGTCAATCGAAATGGGTGCAATACTGCCGCAGTTAACACCACCGCCCCCACCACCCCCACCACCAGCAACAGTATCATCAATGCTTCAGCCACGTCAGGTGGCAACCAAGTCAAAGTCGAAGGCCAGAAGAGGCTTACAATTTTTAAATAAAATCATCTAAAGCATCGCCTTCAACGTTGACCACCTACACCTTCTATGGATGTGGATGTGGATGTGGATGTTGATGTGAATGTGGATGTGGTGCATCAGTAGGAGGCATAGAAAGCGCATGAAATCCGCACGAGACACACGTACACACACACACACACATACACCAAGCAAAAACACACACACACACATAGACAATCATTTGTGTACGTCGGGCATTCGCTTCACCTCCTCCCGTCGCAGTTGTCACCCCCCACCTCCACCACCCCTCAACCCACTTCCAAAAAAAAAACCCTAAATAAAAAAACCTGGTTGTCCTCGGTTCTCTGGAAACCTTTGTAGCATGTAGAAGTTGTGAACGTGGAACAGGCTGATGCCTGCTGGGTCAAGCATCATCTAATTTTGCATTGTCGCTTTGGTCTCATTAAATCAACGGCATATCGTTTCTCAAAAGACACCCCGACCCCCAGCCCCCTCCTCACACCCCACCCATTGCACACACACACGTCACTAACTAATTAGAAAACTCATTTCGATAGCTGTTTGATTTTTGGACGCAATCAGAATGGGCAACAATTGAAACAATTATTACCATATCACAAACAGAATAAGCTTCACTCGATCCGACCCAGTCTCATTTTCAGGTAGAATTTGAACATTGAATTTTACAAGGGTTTTAGTTTATTTTTTTGGGAAGACGATTTATTTTAAAATGTTTGCAATTTGATCTTTGTATTTAGCTAAAGCTGTATGCAAATTTAAGTTTATGTTTGCAATTGGTGTCTGGTACAATCAGTTTTTTTTTTTTTTGGTAATTGAATGGAATTTTAGTAATAATATTATTTAAACACTGCCACAGATTCGTATATATTCGTTTCATACACGCCGATAATTTCCATTCCTTTAAGTTTCCATTATGCAATCGCTCGCTCAAAAAGTGGTTTGCCAAAAAGCTGGAGATTTTGGGGGAATTGAAAGAAAAATAACCGACTGAAACAACAAGAGGAAAATTAACTTTGAACCATTACATAATATTACAAATGCTATAATCCCGAAAACTCATTTCTCGATTCAAGAATGTCTTTTTTTTTTACTAAAATCAAAAGCACAAAACTCTGGTGCATTTATGGCACTGAATAATGAACAAAAAATATTCTTAGGATAGGATTTATAGAAGAATATATATGTTATGTTTTGATATGTTTTGAAAAACAAAAGTGTTTTTTGCTTAGTGACTTGAATATTTACGTCAGCCATTCGCACAAAATGCATTTAGTACTAGAAATTTTGCCTAATCCCAATAATGCTTAACATTTATTTATAACAAACACACAAAGAACACACACAAATATATATTGTAATTTTGAATATGCAAATAGACTGGATGAGACTAGTTTGCTTAACATCTTTCAGGCAATATCAGTAAGAGCTGCTTGTTAACAACATAGTAGATAAATTACAAATATAGCAAAAAGAAAATATAAACGCTGCCAACTAAATGCAAATATTATAAAAATGAAGTTTTTATTTCGATCTGCCGAAGCTTTGACACCCTTGCAGGCAGGCACACTCAGCTCAATTCAAAATGTTTTCTCTGATCTTCAAGAACAATTTGTTAAAATTAGTTCCAATTCGGTCAGATAGGTTGAAGCTATAATCACACTTATACCTAGTGTGATACTTGCCTCTGGAAGGGAATACAAGCGGGAGAAATGCCCACTTTATTAGCGATAAGTAAATGAGAAATGCAGAAAGACTTCAGCAAACACCTCAAATTGATATTAAATTGAGTGCGATTTGCATATTGCGACCATCAAACATAATCAATCAAAGCTGCAGCTTTATTTGGCTTTCGACTTTCTTCTTTCCAAATTCGTTTTTCTTTATTTCGTTAGTTGTAGTTGTAGTTGTAGTTGTAGTTCTTAAACCTGCAAACAGCCATAAACGATGGACACAGAATGGAAATGGAATATTGTATAATAAACAGAGCGAAAATGGAAATCCAAGAAACAAAAAATTGATGGAAATGTTTTGTTTGTACTTGATTGCGAATGTAGTTCAAGGTACGGTCAAATGACGATAACAATGCGGCAATCTAGGCAATGTCTGACCCCATCCACCACTAGCCCGAGCCGTCCTCCTCGCACCACCTGACCTGTCCCGACCATCCTCGCCAGCTACCTTCATACTCCGCAATATTTGCGTATTCACGCTTTCTTTTATGCACGCTCAAGTGCAGCTCGCCTCGTTGTGCACAATCGGCGGTAATTGATATTACTTCAACTGCGACCCGGGTTGGCCAGTCGACTTCGAGTCGACGGGAAGGGCTGTGGATTCGGGTGGCATCGTGGTGGCAATCAATGTGGCTAGCACTCAATTGCTGCCCCATAATTCAACGGCAGACAAGCGAAGCCGGCGTTGAAGTGTTAAAAATGAATATTAAGCATTGGCCACGATGCAAAAGAAGGCGACACATCGAATGAGCAGCACCCAGTAACCCAATCCCAATGCAATTGGATCACTTTGATACGCAACCAATGCTTGCAGATTACCCTACTCGCCTTCCCCACTCCCTTCCCCCCCCTCTTTCAGCACGCCCATGCCATGTCTGACCGTATGACCATTTTAGGCCTTACCTGTCATCAGGCCCGAAAAATGACCAGAAAATATTTAGTATTATTATGTCGCTATCGCGATCGCTATCACTGTCGATTCTCATGCACATTATTGGTTTCTTTTGCCATTTCTCTGTCACTTCTTGGTCATTGCAGGATCACATACGCGAGTCCAAGGAGAGCAAACTGGACGAGATGGGTCGCAATTCAAAGGCGCGCTCTCGCGAGAACATATCAAGGTGAGCACGCACAAAACAAAAAATTGGTCATCATTTCGTCGTTCAAGCAAGCAGTGTGAGGCAGGGAAATGGGAAATGGGAAATTGGATATTGGAAATTGGAATAATTGAATAGACAGTGGGCAAAGTGAGAAAGATATTGCTCTTGGCAAAGACATGCCACTGTAAAATATGGACTCGCATTCAAATGAGATCCACTTTCCACATTGAAAGTATCCATGGACAGGCAAAATGGACGAAATTGACAAGAGCAGTGAATACTCGAAATATATTGATTTTAATGTGTTTTGATTGGGGATTGATTGTCATTCTTCCCATTGCAGGCAAAAGCACTCGCAGACCTCGCTGCAAATTCTCGATGATGTATCGAATCGTTACTATCGCGAGGCTGTGCCCATATCGACGCAGTCCAGCAAGGCCGATTTCAAGGAGAAGGAGCACAGCATATTACGCCGAAATCCAGACATGACTCAAGCGAGCCTCTGTGGCGGCATCGATGTCGACGACGGCGAATCCTCGTCCACAACAACGGCAACGCATGACATGATGATGACTAAGGCGTCGATTGCGACTGCACCGGTTAATGCCTGCGATATGGGCTGTCAAACGAGGTAAATATGTACAGAAGATGAAGGGGGTCGGTTCACTGGTTCACTGGTTCACTGGATTATCCGAGTGTCATCATCATCAGCATATGTGCTGTACACTAGACGCGCCTCCGCCATCAAACAGATTGCAAAGACAAACGATGAGCAAACAGGCAAAAACAACACAAATGTTGCCATGTCAGAGAGGAGTTACAGCATCAGGCTGACCGTGGAATATGGAGGGGTGGCAAGGGGTATGCAGTGTGTACCGCAGTGTAGTTTGTCGTACGGGATAATAGTGAATGGGGGAGGGGAAGCGGAAGGGGAAGGGGAAGGAAAACAAGTACAAGACCCGAAAACAGCGTCTGATGGATGCTTATACAACACAAATCGATGCAAATATTTGTATTTGCATGCGTCTTCATTTTGTCAGAACCAACGGCACACAGCTGAGTCAGACTCCATATATATGATACATGCCACATGCCATATGCCACATGCCATATGCCATATGTAATAAGGATAAGGATAAAGCAAATGGAGGTCACTGATATGACGTAATCACGCAAAACTCTGCTGTGCGCACACAATCACCGGGGAAAGAATGCAAACTGCTCAGATTTGAATTGAAATTAGCTACTCATTAACGCTGGAAATGTTGGAGAGTCCCAAATTAGTATTAAAATTTGGAAGCAGTGTTTTTATCGCTCACAGATTAAAGATGCTTGAGTTGAGGTGTTTGATTGGATCACCACAGACTATCTGCGCAGGGAAAGCGGCATGCAGCATGCACCTGACAGGCACCCGCAAGTTCATGGTCAACACTGGCAGTAACAGTAACGGTAACAGTAACAGGCGGAAGCACAGTGCAATTGTGATTATAGAAGTAACCGTCACAGTTACTCTCGCTGCAGATTAACAGCAATAGTCGCATTAGGAGTAACAGTAACAGGCGCAGTGCAATTGTGAATGGAGAATTTACACTGATAGTACAGTAACAAGCAAGGCAGATTAGCAGTAATAGTCGCCTTAGGAGTAACATTCACAGTAACAGTGACAGAAGCAGGAACACTAACAGTCAGAGTAACAGTCACGGCAGGAGTAAAATTTACAGTAGCTAAGACAGTCGCAATATCAGTCACAGAAACAGTAACAGTAACACTCATAGTAACAGTCACAGTAACATTCGTAGTAACAGTAACGGTGACAGTGACAGTAACAGTAACAGTAACAGTCATAGTAACAGTCACAGTAACATTCGTAGTAACAGTAACAGTAACAGTGACAGTAACAGTAACAGTCATAGTAACAGTCACAGTAACATTCGTAGTAACAGTAACAGTGACAGTAACAGTAACAGTAACACTCATAGTAACAGTTACAGTAACATTCGTAGTAACAGTAACAGTGACAGTAACAGTAACAGAAACAGTCATAGTAACAGTCACAGTAACAGTCACAGTAACAATCGTAGTAACAGTAACAGTGACAGTGACAGTAACAGTAACAATCATAGTAACAGTCACAGTAACATTCGTAGTAACAGTAACAGTAACAGTGACAGTAACAGTAACAGTGACAGTGACAGTAACAGTAACAGTAACAGTCATAGTAACAGTCACAGTAACATTCGTAGTAACAGTAACAGTAACAGTAACAGTAACACTCATAGTACAGTAACATTCGTAGTAACAGTAACAGTAACAGTAACAGTAACAGTGACAGTGACAGTAACAGTCATAGTAACAGTCACAGTAACATTCGTAGTAACAGTAACAGTGACAGAAACAGTAACAGTCACAGTAACAGTCACAGTGACAGTGACAGTAACAGTAACAGTCATAGTAACAGTCACAGTAACATTCGTAGTAACAGTAACAGTGACAGTAACAGTAACAGTGACAGTGACATTCGTAGTAACAGTAACAGTAACAGTGACAGAAACAGTAACAGTAACAGTCATAGTAACAGTCACAGTAATATTCGTAGTAACAGTAACAGTAACAGTGACAGTAACAGAAACAGTCACAGTAACAGTCACAGTAACAATCGTAGTAACAGTAACAGTGACAGTGACAGTAACAGTAACAATCATAGTAACAGTCACAGTAACATTCGTAGTAACAGTAACAGTGACAGTAACAGTAACAGAAACAGTCATAGTAACAGTCACAGTAACAGTCACAGTAACAATCGTAGTAACAGTAACAGTGACAGTGACAGTAACAGTAACAATCATAGTAACAGTCACAGTAACATTCGTAGTAACAGTAACAGTAACAGTGACAGTGACAGTAACAGTCATAGTAACAGTCACAGTAACACTCATAGTACAGTAACATTCGTAGTAACAGTAACAGTAACAGTAACAGTAACAGTAACAGTGACAGTGACAGTAACAGTTATAGTAACAGTCACAGTAACATTCGCAGTAACAGTAACGGTGACAGTGGCAGTAACAGTAACAGTAACACTCATAGTAACAGTCACAGTAACATTCGTAGTAACAGTAACAGTAACAGTGACAGAAACAGTAACAGTCACAGTAACAGTCACAGTAACATTCGTAGTAACAGTAACGGTGACAGTGACAGTAACAGTCACAGTAACAGTCACAGTAACATTCGTAGTAACAGTAACAGTGACAGTGACAGTAACAGTCATAGTAACAGTCACAGTAACATTCGTAGTAACAGTAACAGTGACAGAAACAGTAACAGTCCCAGTAACAGTCACAGTGACAGTGACAGTAACAGTAACAGTTATAGTAACAGTCACAGTAACATTCGTAGTAACAGTAACGGTGACAGTAACAGTAACAGTAACAGTAACAGTCATAGTAACAGTCACAGTAACATTCGTAGTAACAGTAACAGTAACAGTGACAGAAACAGTAACAGTCACAGTAACAGTCACAGTAACATTCGTAGTAACAGTAACAGTGACAGTGACAGTAACAGAAACAGTCATAGTAACAGTCACAGTAACAGTCACAGTAACATTCGTAGTAACAGTAACAGTGACAGTAACAGTAATAGTAACAGTAACAGTCATAGTAACAGTCACAGTAACATTCGTAGTAACAGTAACAGTAACAGTGACAGTAACAGTAACAGTGACAGTGACAGTAACAGTCATAGTAACAGTCACAGTAACATTCGTAGTAACAGTAACAGTAACAGTGACAGAAACAGTAACAGTCACAGTAACAGTCACAGTAACATTCGTAGTAACAGTAACGGTGACAGTGACAGTAACAGTAACAGTCATAGCACCAATCACCACAGTAGCAGTAACAGCAATCGTCGCTGGCAATAGTCAGAGTCACAGATCAAGCAGATTTACTTAACTCAGACACTCATAGAGTACACGCAGTTATTTACCCGTTAGGAATTGAGTGATTGAGTTGGGGCTTGGGTTTAGTTGAGGGGCAGGAAACAAACGAATATTGAAATAAATGCATATCTCTCATCGCTCAACGTTCGTCTTCCGTCTGCTTCACAGGGAATCTCTGTTTGCGAACAGTCCCAGTGCAGTTGCCACGCTAATGAGACAGAAGTCCAGCTCGTCGTCGCTGGGTGCTGGGAGTGCGGCTGGGGGCACATTGCCGCCGCCACCGCCGCGCTTCTTCTCCACATTTGGCTATGAGCAGGGGACGTCGCCGGGTATGATCGCTGGATCGCCATCGCTGCCAGCGGCAACACCGCCGCCGCCACAAGTACAAATGCTGGGCACAATGGGGCGGCGCAGCCAGTTGCACATGCAACATGCGCCGTCACAGTCGCAGCACGAATCGCTTGAGTTAGAGGAGCGACACAGCGGCGTTGGCGGCAACCAGCGGTCGCACTATGGCCTAATTGTTGCCTCAGCCGTCAAGCCACAGGAGATTTGCCATCATCATCATCAGCACCAGCAGCAACAGCAACAGCAACAACAGCAGCAGCAGCAGCAGCAATTGCAACAGCAGCAGCAGTTGCAACAGCGAACGCATCACGCACATCCAGCGCATCAGCATCAGCAGCAACAGCAGCTGCAACAGCAACTGCATCAGCAGCAATTGCAGCAACACCAACTGCAGCAGCCTGCAACGCGACACATGAAGGGGCATGGACAAACGGTGCTGCCGAACAAATCCAGCGGAGTCGCTGGTAAACAGCAAAAAAACGAGGAGTCCAAAGTGTTCATCGACATACGGAATTCAGCGCCAGACGTGATTATCATGACGTCCCATTGACATTTAAGGATTGCACGCCAATCAACAACAACAAGAACAACAGCAGCAACAATGAGCAACAACACCAGCAACACCGACAACAACAATAACAACAACAGCAACGAGGACAACAGAACAATGGCCGACATATTAACCACAGCCACAGCGGCGCCGTTGACACGGCACGGACATGCCCCTGGATATGGACAGGGGGGACGTAGACAGAGGTACGGACACGGATACGGACACGGACACGGACAGTGAAACGAACATGAATGCGGCGGACATGAACACAGCGTGCCGCAATCAGCCATACAAATACCAAACGCCACTTTTCCGGCCCGAGCACACTGTCGCATCCAGATGCATTTTTGGCTTTAGGGCCAGGTAAAGTACATTTTTCGCAGTATACTTTCGGTTTTTCTTCTTCTTCTTCTGTTTTTTTCCTCTTCTTTTTCGAACCCCTGCTGTATGCATACAGACTGCACTGGAAATAGCATCATTATCCATTCAGAGCTAACGAAAATGACTTTGAATTGGGCTTTGTTCGCGTTTTTGTTAAGCCATCGATGCATTGAGGAAAACCAGGGTGTTCTGTTGTGTGGCAAGGGTGTGTAAGCTTCGGTGTGTCCCAGACAGCTGCTGGTTGCCACAAATGCCGTTGTCTGCTGTTGCAGCTGGGCGTTCAGCCTCTTTGCTGTAGCCAGGCAGCAAGCTCATATTGCGAGTAAGAATCGCACAGATACAGATACAGATACAGATACAGATACAACTCACTGCAGCACTTTCTGTGTGTGTGTGTAGACTCCTGGTCAGTGCCTGGCTATACGTGCAGACACTAAGCAGACACGGCTGACAACAACAACTGCAACAACATAGAGGAAGTGCAACAGCGTCTGGATAAACACAAGAATGTTGACCACCAACTGGACATTGTCCGCTGCATTCCCTAAAACCCGAACACAACGCCCCCCGGCCATGCCCTCCCCCTTCTGTTCCAGTTATTCGAGGCGACTTTCACGCAGCCAAAGCGAAACTTCTTCATTTACATGCATGACGAACGTGACCCGCGCAGATTCCTTGCCCCGTGTCCCGTGGACTGGGTCAGGCAGAGTTCATCCGTCACGTCTACGTGCAACCTGCAGCACACTCTCTCTCTCTCTCTCACACACACTCTCGCTCTCTCTGTGGCTGTCTAACGCGACCGACCAGCAAAGGCGATTGAAGCAATTTGCGTGAAAATAGTTTCTAAGTGATTTTCTGTGCATTCGGCACGCTTCCATGCGCTGCGTCCCTTCAGCCACTCACATCAACCACATCAACCACACCACCCACCCCACTCTCCCAAACTGCCCTAAAGCTGTTTAAATCATTTAATTAAATTGTTGTTCACTCTCACACACACACACACACACACACATATTCCCACTTCCAGCATATTTGACGCAATCATCATTCAAGTGCAGGTTATTAAAAATAAGAAATAGAAAAGTTCGAGTTTTCTGTGGCGCTTTTGACGTCTTTCGGGCTTGGGAGAATGTCAACTTACTATTAGCAGAGTCACCATATTGCGCTGGCGACAGCTGTTTTTATTTCCCTCGGCGTCTCTCGAGAAGCCAACCAATTTTGTGGCCTGTTCCAAGAATCGCATTCGCCAAATTTGTGGCCTGTTCCAAAAATCGCATTCGCCAAATAATTTGCACCAGTGTTTCATGTTAACAATCTGAAAAACGCTTAATCATTTTCCATAAATATTCGTGTGAAGATGATCTTGTGTTCAAACTTATTTTTGAATTATTCGCCAAGAACGGCATTGCATGAAACACAAAGAAAAATTGTCGAATAATTAAGAAATGAAAACACTTCAAGTATTCAGCAAGTCTTAAAACAATTTTAGATTGGCAGAGTTTTAAGGTGGAAAAGTGTATTTTTGAATTGATTTTTAACAACAATTGCAGCTTTACTCACATTTAATTCTTACAGCTGCTTCAATTATTCAGAACTCTCTCGAAAATGAGAACAATTTTGAAATTGGAACATACCCAAATAACTGTCGCCGCTGGTGGTCTGTGAGCGGAGGGGGGTAGTGTGGCAGGCTTGTGGGTGAGGGGGCAACGTTAACCCGGTACTAAACCAAAAATGCCAGGCAATTTGATTGATTGAATTGAAAGACATGGACAATGTTAAGCCGGGCAAAATAATAGCAACAAAGGAAAACAGATAGCCGAATGAATGGAGAACTTTGGATTGGCCAACTGGCGGGGGGGGAGTTGGATCCGATGTCAAAAAGGCACTCGTTACTCATTACTCATTACTCATTACTCACTACTCTTCATGTGATGCGCCGCTGTTCATGCAGCCTTGCAATTTGGAGAACAAATCATTAGCAACATTAAAGGGTGATTACGCAGCCAAGCGAACGTCGAAAACGAGAGATACAATTTGTAGTTGTTGTTCTTTTTGTTGTCGTTGTCGTTGTTGTTGCCTTAAAAGCAACCCGACTCAAGGGGCAGCTGCGTGAATCATTGGACCGTTATGACACGTGAATGCAGGCAGGAAATGAGTTTGTGTTCGGCGATGAGCGGACAATCAAAAACCGCAAAAATCATTCAAAGAGATGAAAATGTTTAAGCGATTTTAGCAAAAACAATCACTCAACCTGTTCGCTGTAATTTACTTCCCTTTTTTCTTTTTTGGTTGCTTTCATTTTGCTGTTGAAAACAAAATGAAAATTCACTTTATGTGCGGGTTCATTATTGCTGTAATATATTTTTGTAAGTAAAAATGCCGAATGCCGCCCCAAAAAATAGCATTATTATCGGTTCAGAGCTTAAATAAACTTAGGTATCCGAGCATTGCTTCTAAGCTTATCAAACACATGCAGATAGTGACATGTATTAATTGTGGAGAGGACAACGAACCTAAGCAGCGAGAAGGCTCTGAACTAGTTGAGGGACCTTTCCAGATCTAGGACCCCCGTCGGGAGTCTTTGGGCTGGCGTTGAACGAGTAGTGTCTGGTTATTAACGAAGAACTTCAGACAATTGTAGCCGAGTAGTCAATAAAGTGGATTCCCACAAAAAAGAAAAAAGTGGAGAAAAGTTTCGATATTGCCTACAAAGATGAAGCCACTCAATCTATCTTTGTTCAGCATATATGCATTCAGTCAACATATTTTAGTGGAACACTTTTCGTTTTACAATCAATTTGTGAATTTCATAGCGATATTTTTCGTTCTTCTTCTTCTTTCATTTTCATACCTGAAATTTTATTTCATAGAAGCTGTCTGAATTGGTTAACTGGAGGTAAACAAAAATGCATATTCTGGTGCTGGGAGCAACAGTTCTGAGCACATGTGTGTAGGTATTTGTTGTGCGAACTATAATCTGGGCATTGTATGGATTCAACAATATTCGAGTTTTAATCTCATTTTTTATTTTTCTTTTATTTGACCATTTTCACAAGTGTTGGTTCCTTTGTACATGAACTGAAAACTGAACGGATTAGACGGACAGATATGCTGAAATGCAATAAGCTTTCTATGTTGTGCTAAAATAATACAACAGATACATATATCATAATTATTATTATGAAGGATCAGAACTGTGTGTTGTTGTATCCTTTGCTGTTTGCTATGGATTTTGCAAATAATGGACCCATGGCTAAGGGAATTTCAAGAGAAGTTCAACTTAAACTGAAATTCGAGCTCAGCTACGGCTATTGGGTCGATCCACGTTGGTTTTTATATTTATTTATTTTTCGATTATAGTGAAATTGTGTAAATATTCATAAGGAAAACTAACCAAGCAACAAGGCAGCTCCATGGTCGAGCTGTACACTTGTCGAAGGATTTAGCGATTTTACTACAATAATTGATTGTTACAAGTATTGTACTCGTAATTGTCTACTAGATAAGCCTAAGGATAATACTATACACAGTTTTTGTAATGCAAATTTTTTGTAAGCGCGCAACGCATACTTCAAGTATAAAAAATATAAATAAAAACATAAGTTAAACAAAATTAAATACAACCAAAAACAAAACAGAAATCCAAAGAACTACAACAATTTTATTAGATGTTATACACTTTAATAAACAAATATATATAATAATAATAATAGTTTTTTTTTCAAATAGCATTAAACGCATAAAACTAACGACTGCAAGCATTGTATGTAAACTATAAATTGTCCCGATACAATTACGAAAGAAAGGAGCGTAAGAAATAAATGAATGGAAGACAAACCAAAAATGCGTAAAATTAATAATTAAGTTGTAGTATTTAAAAAACAATGTGTGTGTGTGGCCAAATGTGTAAAATCAAAATAGTCCAATGTGACCAAATAAACTTCATTGTGCAATGTGATGATCAGCACTGCGTTTTGATTGCATTTCTTGCATTTGCATTGCAGCCCTGCAATAAGTATGCGGAGCTGAACAGCTTTTGAAAACAGAGCTGCAATTGACCGTTTGGCTTATCACAAACACGAAGGACACGGGAAGATATAGCAACGGCGTCACAAATACGTCTGGCGAAAAGAGACAACAGTAAGCCTGCAATTTAAGCGAGAGCCAGCACAAGCCCGACGGAGTAAAACTGATCTTTTACTTTTCTGTTCTACTCTAGCAAATGAAAGAGATATAGAAATCACAAATCACAAGCGACACACACACACACACATTGCTTCTCGCTCTCAGCGAACCCACACCTGCAACTTTCCAGAGCGAGAGTGCCGAAAAAGGAACGAGCGACAATCAAAAAGCACCGTTTGAGAGAGCGAGAGTCGCAAAAGGAACACTCCGTTTGATTAGAGCCGTCCACACAGAGAGTAACAAAAGAAAACAAAAATCAAAAATGCCATAATACACAAAATGTTGAATTTTGATTTTAACAGTAAATGTTGCGACAGTTTTCTTTTAACGACTATTCTTAATTTGAGTCTGGTTTTGCACTCAGTTCAATTATTGTTTCGAACGAGATGGTATATATTTAATTTCAGTGCAATTGAGCTCTAAATGAAAAACCATGCAACTTTTACCGTCCATTTTTTAGTCGATATATTACCAGGCGAACAGAATCGGAAAGCGAAAATAATCTGAAGTTCTGAGTGAAAATTATTGGCACTCAACTCAACTCAACTCCGAAACTGAGTTAAACTTAACCAAACCGGCGATTCTGTTCGCCTGATACTTGTGAGGTGAAAACAGAATTGGCACTTTTAGCAGAAAAACATTTATGGATTGTAAACTACAAATACCCTATGTAGGGTATTCTTGCCCAAAAGCTTTTGCCAACATATTGGTTTGTGCCCGCACTAAGTTCCAAGCGGGATAAGCTTAACCGGTTAGGGTTTCGTTAAAAGAGTTGGTACTTAAGAGAACAGTTTCGATATAAGAAATTTCGTTAAAAAGTTAAACAATGCTTATATAACGCTGGCGGTGCTGCCATATATTTTGATTTTTTTTTTAACGCGCAGCACCAAATTGCGTATTAAATTTCTAGTTGCAATGCAGAACTTAGAGACCAATCTGGCAATACGTCTTTACACACGCTGGCAAGGGTTTGCAAATTGATCGTCAAAAGAGAGGATATTGGTTTTTCTGTAACTTTGCTACAGTTCGCTTCCCACCAAACTGATGCGCAGCTCAATATAGGCTAGGAACCAATAAAAATGGGTACAAAGGGTTTAATGGTTTTGTGCAAATGCATGCAACAGGAAGAAAAGGAAGTATTTCCGACCCCATAAAGTATATATGTTCTTGATCAGAGTCGATATGGACATGCCTGCCTGTCCGTCCGTCTGTATGAGCACGCAGATTTCAGAGACTATAAGAGCTAGAGACCTCAAATTTGGAATGTAGGTTCTCGTATACCAGGCGCAGATCAAGTTTCTCGATTATCGATACTTTTAAATTTCCGATGGCAATAAATGATACAACCTTAAAGGCAGATGCATTAAGACATATTATGCATATGCATATTATTGATCAACAGCCAAAATTTCATCAAGATCGGATAAGAAACACCCAAGTTAGTTGATCGCATATCTGTATGCATAATGCATATGCCAGCACATGTGAAAGAAAGAGATGGCATGGTAATCGACGCGAGCGTCAATATGTCTCCGTGTGTACTCTGCAGAGCCCCGTTTCCCCGTTACGATTGCGTACGTATGTATGTATGTATGTATGAATATTCACGTGTTTGTCGGCAGAGCGCACTTGCAGACCAGCTCACATTTTGGTGCAAAGCTTTCAGTACAACTAGAACATATTCAACAACTGCGTTCAGGGTATATCGTAGTCGAGCTCACTCGACTACAGCTCTGTAACTGTTTGGTTTTCGTCCAGCTTTTCTTGGTGGCAATACATGTAGTAAAAATGTGAACAAGTACATATAAATAAACACATTTGTACATGAATACATATGCATAATATAAGTAAATGGCTATCAGCTTGCCATTCAAATTTATTGGCCGCAATGTTGCCAGATACACACGAGCACCAACCATACAACACTTAAAAAAACGAATTTTGATTTTGCGTTTGTGTTCGTCGTAACAGGAACGTTACGTTTTCTTGCTGTACACTGGAAAAACGTATTCGTTTCGCACAAATTGTTTCCCTCTTATTTTTTGTTCGTAAAACTTATTTTTTTCACAATCAGTAAAATAATTTGCTTTACGTAAAAAAAAATTAAAATAGAACATGCTATTGAATCGTCTTTATGTATCATCCAAATTTTTGCTTCCACTATACGCACTGCGCATAGCCAGCCATAGTTTGAATAAAAAAAAAAACATGCTTCCAAAAATTTCACTAATCAGTTTTGTACATGTATCTTCCATCAGTTGCGCAGCGCGGTCCCACTTTATTGACGGCTGAACAGCAACTGATTAATATTGCCTATCCGCTATTACGAGGACGCAACAAATGAATGGCCGAACGTTCATTGCAAAGTTGATGTTCGTTTTCGTTTGACGCTTCATGGCATCATCGGCACGCGGGGTGCAAGCGAAAGTCTAAAAACAGAACAACACTTCACGACACACACACACTCTTCAAAATGATTAAGTAATAATATCTGCTCTTTAGAGGGTATTTAGCTTTCGAGACGCAGAACGTGTTCATTTTTTTCCGATATGATCACAGAAATGTTTCTTATTACGTTGAGAAGCAATCAGAGCCAGCCAAAACACCATTTGAAAGGGAAAGTCATTTTTATTTACAAATGTGTGATAACCTTGGATTATTATCTATATATGTCAACTTATAATCAACTTTTATAACTTAGCCCAGATTGGAAAATATGTTATTGACTAAAGCAGGGTATGTTGCTCGTTCACAACACTGCACCCCAAAAGTATCAAATATTGTTTTATTTTACAACCAAAGAGTCCTGCACCAGTTTCACAAATTCATAAAAATTGAGGCGGCAATTCAAAGTCAATTGTCACTAATCAAATAAACAAAGATCCACACACACAAACGCCAGCGCTGGGCAAATTTCAGAAAACGAAATTGAGCTTTTGATCACCGCTAGCGAAATGAGAAAACAAACTCATACATCCCCACAGCATGTGCAAATGCTCGCACACACACCCGCACAATCTTGAGCAACGTGACTCAACCATCACAGTTGGCAGCCACTCAGCAACTAAACACGAGGGAAGTTGCGAAACACGAAAGAGCCGAGGCAACAGCGCCCACACACGAACCGAGCGCGCCCATTCGGCTGAACAGCCGCACGGCCCTGAGATCTCTTCGTTATTCGAACCGTGGTATCCACATAAATGTTCTACCACAGAGCAGACAATGCAATGTATTGTCTGATTAGTGGTTGCACGTATCTGGCTGCATAATTGGCTTATCTTCGCCGAAAAAAAGTTTAGAGACTGCAATGCTCCTCTGAACCTACATCATCTCTCTGGGCAATCCCATTTGGGAACCCATGGGCCTCTTCTCTTAATTTGGCTTTTTTTTTTGAGTTTGAATGCTTTAAGAAAAATTTGGCGACTCATTTTAAGTAAACAGATTATGTCAACAATACGCCATCTGTCGCTCCGCGCTTAAAAAAAAAAATATAAAAAAATGTAGAGCAGCATCAACAGCGTGTGTAAAACAGGCTTTGCAATTTCACTTTCTGAAAAGTAAAAACAGTTCTGATGATACCTGAGTGATACCTGACCTACAGGCAGCAGTGAGCGAGTCCGGGAAGGTTGCCTACCTTGTAGCTGTGGTGATCCTATCATTAAATTTGTTAGAAATATATTAATTCAATCTTCGAGCTAACACGAGATTCTTTATCCCAATCTTCAACAAAGTTGCACAAAATCGTCCGCCTTTAGTGTTAAAGTAAACAGAGAATAATAATATTTGCACAATAAAAGCTGGCGTTCCCCATTTACTTAATTTCAGTCGCTGCTAACTGCCTGCAACTGTCTGTCGCCAGAAAACGCAGTGTGATTCTACTAACAAGCATTCCTAAATATTTAATGGGCCAAGCAACAATTGAACACATGTGTGTCTAAATACTGTACTTTTCCACTAAGTTAGTCAGTCTTCTGTTGGTCTTTGTGTATCGACAACTTTTGCATTTGAACCCCCGTTAGCTGAGTTCAACGAACTCTGAATTGTTTTCAAAATACGATCATCGGTTGTTTAATATAATTACCAGTACCTGTTTAATATATATATGTAAATACCTGTTACCTACGTTGCACGTCTCGAAATTTTAGAAGCGTTGCGCGCGTTTTCTAAAATCGCAGTTAGCAGCTTTGATTGCCGTCAAGGTCGAAACTGTCGAACAGTCGGAGTGACATCATCATCATCATGATTGCCGTGATTTTCAACTTGATGATCGGGCATTGTTTTATTTAATACCAACCGTGGACCTTATCGGTTACTGCTCCAACCGTGCAAAAAAAACAACAACAAAAAAAAACACAGATTCGAGTGCTCTTTAGACCAGTGCCCGGCGCGAAATACCCAGTGCCCATCGCATGAGTGATAGCTGTGAGTGTTGTCCAGTCGGTATTAAAACTAGTAGATCCCAACTATGGCGTTAGCTCAAAGATAGAAAGAGCACTCGTCGGGTATATTGCTTTGGGAAAAAAATAAATTTAAGGTGTTATTAGCATTTTTAAGATATCTGGCCTTCTTCTGACTGTTACAAGTATTAGCGCAACTACGATATACCCGCTTTAGCGTTACGGCTTTGAATTGGTGCTGGGTATAAAAACATCATTTGATGGGGAGGCATGACAAATCGTCCCGTGTACAGAGATGTGGGAAGCTTTCGTATTGCATAAGTATTGTGTAATTAAATATTCAAATAAAGAGAAAACTTATTTATAATTCCAGTTGTTCCGGCAACGCACACGCCTTATTATAATGAACGATACGAAATAAAAAAAATTACAAAAAAAGCAATCAGAGAAATCAGATAAATAGGTGGATTTTGGCTATATAAGTGCTGCATCATGATATTGGACAATATTTGCGTGTTAGCCGTTCTATCTATCGGTCAATGCACCAATTTTTTATGACGAAATTAACAACAATTTTGACTCGTTGTTCAAGAGAAGTACTTCCCGGCGCCTGAGATAAAGTTGAGAACGTCTGAATGCGGTTATCGGGCGGACGATTAGAAATTCTAGTCAACAGCTGTACGGCCGTATAAATATGAACCGCAACTCTTCTAACGCTACAATCGGCAATCGGTCATGGCAGTACGAAAACTACGGTTGCGACAAGGGCCCAAATTGGGTCTGAGTCTGGGTCTGGGTCTGGGTCTGGCTCTGATTCTGTTGCTCCTCCTCTCTGCTGGCCAGGCTAATGCCTACAGCAGTGAGGAGCTGCTCACTTGGCTGCAGCACAGCAACTTTGGCTACCAAGTGCTACAGCTGGCACAGAACTCCAGCTCCACCTGGACAACCACCACCCCAACCACCACCCCCTCAACTGCCATCTCGAGCCCCAGCTCAACGAAAGTGGACTCGAATGAGGACCTTCAATGTGCCACGGAAGTGGCTCTGCTGCTCCAGGCGGCGGATCTTCGAGCACTGCCCGCACTGCGAGGTAAGCCCTTCACACACAACCAAAACACAACTGTTATTCAATTGGCCAATTTGTAATGCTGCTGCTTCTAAACAGTTTTGGATGCCTGGGGCAAGTTTCCACATGGCCTGCTCTTTGGCCACTTCAGCGATATGGGCAATTACGATTCCTGTTTAAAGCCTGGCGATGTAGCCACTACGGTCCCAACCCAGACCAAGTACTGCCTGGCCAACATCCAATTCGAGAGTATTTCCCCGGACTCCGTGAGCAAAATTAACGTCAAAATTGGCGCCTGCATTCCGGCCAAGTGCAGTGCCGCACAGCTAAGTAGCTGGATAAATGACTATCTGCAGCTACTCTTCGAGAATGCAATGGATGCAGAACCAGTGCTCGTCCAGGAGACCAATTGCGCCCTGGCTGATAGAGAGCCCATGTCAGCGCTCGACTGGTTTGCTGTGTACGTCGTGAGCAGCATATTGCAATACTATAGAGTATATAGCATGAACCCAATCTGATATACAATCTTTCTGCTCCACAGCGGCCTGCTCAGCTTTCTGGCAGTTCTCGTGCTTCTCGCCACCCTGCTTGACGTCTTCAAAGGTAAGCTGTTGCCACTTACAACTGTTTCGTAACCCCAAAGCAGATAAGATGCACTCGATAAGGCAGCATACAATCAAATTTCATATACATATATATAAATATCTACGACACGTATACACATTATCTGTGTTTAGATCGAGGTATTTCAACTTCGGCAATCTTACTTATATTCCCAGACTGTGTGCTTACGAAATATAGGAGAGTAACAGGGTATCAATTAGCTGAGCTGACTCCAAGTACATGCTTGCTTAAGATCTGGTTCAACAATTTCGTAGGGCTTCCGCGACAATGTCTACACTGATAATTCGAGTAGTAATTTTTTGTTCTTAAAGCTTACGAGGTGTGTTCAAAAAGTATCGCGAATTTTGTGTTTTTTCAGATATTATTTATTTATTCATGAATATCTATTTTGTCCCCTTCAAAGTAATCCCCATGAGATATTATACACTTGTGCCAACGGTTTTTCCAATCTTCGAAGATCTTCAAAAAATCATTTTTTTTTATCTTGTTCAGCTCCTCCTTCGATCCCGTCTTTATCTCGTCAAGCGTAGCTCAACGTCGTCCTTTCATGGGCCTCTTCAGTTTAGGGAACAAGAAAAAGTCACAGGGGGCCAGATCTGGGGAATACGGTGGCTGCGGCATCATTAGTGTGTTGTTTTTGGCCAAAAAGTCGCGCACAAGCAACGCTGTGTGAGCAGGGGCGTTATCGTGGTGCAAAAGCCAATTTTTGTTCTTCCACAAATCCGGGCGTTTCTGGCGGATTGCTTCGCGCAAATTGCGCATAACTTGCAGGTAATATTCCTTATTGACCGTTCTACCCTGTGGCAAGAACTCATGATGCACCACGCCCCTGCAATCGAAGAAAACTGTCAGCAAAACTTTCACATTCTTGGTTCGTGCGGCAGCTTCCATTGAGATGATTGAGCTTTGGTTTCCACGTCGTAACCATAAACCCACGATTCGTCACCAGTTATGACCCTCTGGAGCAAATTTGGGTCGTCGCGGACAGAGTCCAACATCTCATTAGCAATGTTCATGCGATGCTGTTTTTGGTCGCAATTGAGCAATTTTGGTACGAAAAAAATCGAAATTCGATTATACGTAACCCGCGAAAATTCAAAATTCGCGATACTTTTTGAACACACCTCCTATATCATTTTCTTAGGCTATCTATGATAAAATCATGATTCATATTTTAACAGGCCCCCAAAAGTTGTTGGGCTCATTCTCGCTGCGCCAAAACGTGCGTCAACTGCTGCAAACAACGTCGAGGGCAACCCAATTGCCGCATGTGATACCCTGCCTTCATGGCATACGCTGTCTGACCATTATCTGGATTATCTATGGTCACGATTATATGTTCATGCTGCTGGGGCCCACCGTAAACTCTTTCGAGGTGGTCGCCTGGGCCAAATCCCCCTACTCCATGGTGCTTCAGAGTGGCTCCATATCCGTTGATACATTCTTTCTGCTCAGTGGAACGCTGCTCGTAATGGCCACCTTACGCGAGCTGGAACGGTATGTGTTACGATCTTGTTGCTCTCCTTCGTTCGCCTCTCATCAACCGTTGTGATCGACTCTTGTGCAGTGAATCGGGTCGCCTCAATGTGCCACTTATGTATCTGCATCGCATTATGCGCTTGACACCCATCTTGGCTGTTGCCGTGCTCCTCTTCATGACACTCTTCAACCGCCTGGACAGCGGCCCCCTTTGGCAGCAGTTCACCGGCGCCTCACAGCTCTGCAGTGATACCTGGTGGGCCACGCTCCTCTATGTCCAGAACTATGCTGCAGCGGGGCGCATGGTGAGTAAAGCCCAATTTGATAAATTCATTGATCTTCATTTGGTTGGTTGGTTTCTTAACACCTAACAGTGCCTGGGTCACTCGTGGTACTTGGCTGTGGACATGCAACTGTTTCTCCTGTCGCCGCTGCTCCTGTGGCCACTCTGGCGCTGGCGTCGACGCGCCGCTGCTGCCATCGTCGTGCTAATAATGTTGCTCTTCGGTTGCATCTTCAGCATCATCATGCTCAATAAGCTGGTCGTCTTCAGTCGCGATGGGTAAGTGATGAAATTCACTTTTGATTTGATCGCGATCTGCATCTGATATCTGCAAGAATTAACTATCGGTGACTCCATTTTCAACTTAAATTCAATTTCAAAAAAGAGAGAATGAAAATTGTTAGCTCTGCCGCGAGAGATCTACTTGGAGGTGTACTAAGTCCAAGTCTTCACCTGCCATGCCCAATTAGTAGAATATATATATATCTTGAAGATTCCACTTGTATTTCTTTCGGTATTCGATTTATATCGCGATTATTGATAGCATCAACTGACCCCAATCTGCGCATGTTAAGCAACAACTTTAATTCCAAATTCAAAGTCTCCAGTCGTAGTCGTAGTTGTCGTCGTAGTTGTAGTCGTAGTTGTAGTAACGTATGGAGGTAAAGGCCATCTAACATCAACTCTGTGCTGTTCGGCTTGTTGCAGTAATCTTGGCGGTGACAGCCCCGAGATGCGAATGATTTATTATACGACACACGCCCGTGCCACGCCCTGGCTAATTGGACTGCTCTTTGGATATTTTCTGCACAACGAGCGGGGCCGTCGGCGTCGTCTGTCTTGGTGGTTGACGTCGCTGTTATGGCTGCTGATGGTGCTGCTGGTGGCCACTGCCATTTGGAGCGTCTATCCGTATACGCAAGCGGATACTCCGGATATAACGCCGTTGGCAGGCGCCTTCTATATGTGCTGCATCCGCATCGCGTGGCCCTTGGCACTGTGCTGGCTTATTTGGGCCTGTCACAGTGGGCAGGGGGGCGTTATCAATGAGTTCCTTAGTTGGACCTTCTGGCAGCCCATCTCTAAGATCTCCTACTGCCTCTACATTTGGCATCTACTTGTCGAGACGCTCAATGTGGGTCGCATCAGGACCAGTCAACACTTCTCCAACTATGATGTGGTAAGTCTTCTCTCTCTCTCTCTCTCGCTATCTCTCTCATGCGCACTTTCGTACTCCTTTCCAGATCCTACACTTCTGGTCGGACTTTGGCATCACTCTGGGTGTCTCACTGATCATGTATCTGTGCGTGGAGACGCCAATTGTGCGCCTGGAGATGCAGCTGTTGGCCTCGCGTAAGCGCCCAAAGACCGCGCCACTTGAGGGAGCCGTGAATCCGACAGTGACGCCCACTGTATCTTTGGCGGTCATTGAGGTGTCTTCGAGTGTGTCTCAGCAGAATCTAGTCGAGGCATAAGTGCAATTATTATATAACTGAACTCAGTACCTTACCTTACCTTGTGTACCTTAATATTAAAATCTTAATGTTGAGTTTATTTAACTAATGTGAGTTTGCCTTAATAACAGAGTACGTGCCGTACCGGTTCTGATTCCGGTTCCGAATATCGGTTTGATACCTGATCAGAAGTTGATAGCGGATCTACCAATGTATATGCATTTCAGAAATTATAATTTACTTCCTTACCAATTTACAAAATTTACCAATTTCGACCAACATCAGTTTTTGGACTAGTTGTGATGTTTATTATTGGAATGGTTGCAGAATTTACAAAAATTTCGACTTAAAAAGCTCAGTGTCAATGTTTGCATCTCTGCCGGTTTCCTATTCAAATCACTTTGTCAAAGCTAAACTTATTAATGAACTTATTGGTTTATTCAAACCACAACTACACAGCTGAAGAGCATTTGACATTCAAAGAAATTTCATTGGATAATAAAGGCAGCCGCATTTGTTAGCCATTCACACGCAATAATCTAGGATTATTTTTCAATTTTCCAGTTGTCCGCTGTTGCGTTAGTGTGGAAAATGAATAGCAAAGAAAACGGCCTTTGGTTACTTTGCCACATGGTTGCAAGAGTTACCGGATTCCAGACCAGATTCGTTTTTTATTAACTTTCTTTTTTTTCACGATCGACTTTCGATTTCCGTTGTGCTTATGTAAGCTCTGCACTTATTAACTAAATGAGCTTGAATTTACTTGGAAAATACTCTAGAAAATTGGACTGTACCTGCATAATAATACGCTCTTAATTGCATGCTATTTGATCACTCGATCACAGTCATACTGACTTACAAATTATTCTTGAATGCCTTTCAATCAAACGCGATATTCGGATTTGAATGCAATTCGTTTGCTCTTAGCCAGTAATTCAGCTGTATTCCAAACAACCAACTACCTAAACAACCAATCGCCCCGAATACTAGATCATTTGGCACTGTTCCAAATATACTTACCTATGTACATACGAATGCACATATACTGCCTGCATTTATATACTCGCTTACACAAGTCGCACATACTCGTAACTGAAAGTAAAGGCTGTTAATTGCTGAGCGAATGCATAAAACATAACCTGTACGACTAAGTAAGCTCCTGAAGAGGCAATCTAACTGCTTGATGCTCTGTAAAGCACACAAAACAAATTGATCAAGTTTGATTATTTTAACTTAGGGAAGTCTTAGAGAGGCTGACCAATTCCATTCTATTGTCAACAGACTCTCCCCTCACAGCTCGGATAGTAAAATGTTATAAATCGTTATGTGTATGCCTCAGTACCCAATAACAATAGATGTCCTCAACAATGTTTAATCGACTTGGCTCTTAGATATGCAGATGCATGAGAGGTGCCATCTACAGCTACCGTCTAACACAAACCTCAGCACAGCGCCACCAATATTACAGGGTATTTAAATCAAATCAACATGGCAGCGAGATAGCTGCAAAGACTTGCAACAAATTTTTGAGGCATGCATTTGAGTATTAAGCATCAACGATTTGTGCACACTGGTGCATGGTGCATGTTGAACTGAATACCCGTTATAAGCCATCGAATACCGTTAACGGGCAATTATGCGACACCACTGTGCTGGGGTCGCACTGTGCACAAATTATTTGAGTGCCGCACAAAAAGTAGTGCAAAAGTAATTGTAGCAACGCAAAGAACCCGTTGATAACTGCTGCCTGACTAACCAATTGCCTGGCTGGCTGGCTGGCTGGCTGGCTGGCTGGCTGGCTGAGTGGCCTGTCTGGTTAACTCGTCTAACTCGTTGCATTTGGCCACTTAATCCACTAACGCCCAGGCGCGTTGCAACGACCGAGTCAAGGCAGGCAACTGGCGCACAGGCAGCGGCCAGTTCTGATTGGAACGCCAGACACCGCGGTTCACCAAGCGCTCAAATTAGATTGGATCAGATCAACTTCACGTTACTTAGGTCAGCTCGGGACTAGGCCATTAGAAATCTGTGTGGCAGGATGCAGCGCATCTATTGCATCATGCTCACGCTCTTGGCGCTGCTGGTCGTGTTGGCGACAGCCCAGAGTGCAACAGGAGCAGTGGAAGGAGAGCGACCCAAACGTGGCGTAGTCACCATCGACTTTGGCCTACTGCTCCGCAATCTGCTGCAGAAGAGCGGCGACCTGTCCTACCTCAAGGCGAACATAACTCGTAACATTATTGGGGCAAAGACATCTCGTCGGCCAGCCATGATGATGACAACGACAACAACAACTGCGGCACCACCACCACCTCCACCACCACCTCCACCACCACCACCTCCACCACCACCACCACCTCCACCACCACCACCACCACCGCCGCCGCCGCCGCCACGACGCAGACCACGTCCATATTATGGGCACGGCTGGTGGCCACGTCCCTATGACTACTATCCGGAGCAGCCTTTTGATTATGACTATGGCGATGCAGCGCCGCCTGCACCACCAGCAGCAGCACCACCGCCGCCACCACCACCACCACCACCATCACCACCAATACCACAACCGCCGCCAACTCCACCAGCAGCACCGCCTGCGCGTCCACCGCCTGCGCGTCCACCTCCTGCGCGTCTGCCGCCGCATCCCTTGGGCCAGTATGACTACGACTATGGCTACGATGCTCCATCAGCACCAGCAAGACGACAACGTCCGCTGTGGCCAGCACCACCACCACCACCACCAGCAGCAGCAGCAGCACCACCCCCACCGCCGCCGCCGCCGTCGCCGCAGCCGCAGCCGCAGCCACCGCAGCCGCAGCCACCGCAGCAGCTGGGAAATCAGCTGATCTATCAGTACGCACAACCTACTGGTAAAATACGCAAGCTTTTAACTAATTGTCGTACAATTGGATTCTCTCCAACACTTTGCAGATATCTACTCTAAGCCACGATCCCTTGAAGGCAATGCTCCGGCTGCGGCTGCGGCTCCGGCTGGAGATGAGGATGAGGATGAGGCTGAGGCTGGTGCGGAGACAGAGGCAGAGGCAGACAATGATGATGAAGCTAGTGATGCTGACGACGACAAACAGTCAAATCCCCCACAATTCCTAATCAACTACTCGGGCGAGAGTCAGCCAATTGGGGATTACTACAAGTATGGAACGACCGGGCAAATGGACAAGTTCAATCCATACGATTTTGCTGCTGGTGGTGCTGTCAGTTTGGGATTCAATCAGTTTAACGCATCGCCAGGGCTCCCACTGTCCAGATATTATTTACAGTAAGAGATCTTCATGGTAATTTTTTTTTTTTGTGCTTGTATTAATTTGTCACTTTCTCGGCTTAGGCACTAAATATATAAAATAGTTTTCCAATCTCCGTCTTTTTCTTATTCATTTGCAAACGAGTTGACTTTGGTTCTCCGCGTTCACCCTGGACACCGACCTCTGAGCGTTAAGTGATCATTTTACTTAGGTCAATCAAATTTTGTATACTCTGATACCGAAAGTTAAAGATTATATTGTTGTACACAATGTCGGTTCAAAAGACAAAATGCTCAAAGGTTAGGGTGCTAACTCCACTAGAGGCCAGAAGAGTAACTGCTGGTTTAACACTGCTACCAGAGTATCCTGCAATCGGTTACGCCCGACTAGAATGTTGCACTTGTTATTCATAGTTACACCTATACGAGTGCTCCCCATGGTCATTTTAATAAGACGCCAACCAATCATATCGTAACCGATGCTCTCCATACTAGGCTAGTTCACGATTTGCAATACGATGGGAGTCAATCAAATTGTTTGTTAATTGTCTTTTTCCTCTTCCAAAATCCAATTGAAAAGCGTTTCAATCAATCTTTGAATATCCTAACAATTTTATTTTTCATAATATTCTCAAGAAATATCATTTAATAAGTTATTAACACATAAAACAAATTAAGAGTAGTATTTGAATAAAAAATTGTTTCATTATATATTAACATCGTTTTCTTTGGTTTCTTTTTGTGGTTTCTTTTTGTTGTGTTATCGATCCATTGAAATATATATATATGTATATGAATATATATATCTACATCTATATATGTATATATATATATATGTATATATATATTATTATATATATATATATATACATAAATTTATATATATATATATATGTATATAAGTTATCTTTAAGGTTTGCTTTTATCATATATAATCATGTATAATAGTTTGTGTTTAACTTCAATCGCTTCAACTTCTTCTCGTCTCTTTCATTTTTTTAGTATTGAAATTTTTGATAAATAAATTGAGAATATCTTATAATTTTGATGCTTTAATAGTTAAGTTTGTAAAGTTGCCAAGTATGTGTATATACATCAAAATAATTAAAATTGTATGTATGTATATGTATATACATATATATATATAAATATATATATATATGTGTGTGTGTGTGTAATATGTGTATAAAGATTTTAAATTGTATATTACAATACAATTTACATAACTATTTAGATAAATCATATGCAGAAATTCAGTCTTATTAAATAAATAAAACTTAGGTACATCGTTTTTAAGTATGTATGTTTTAAGCTAAACAACTGAGACAATCGATTAACCAATAAATGCCTAACAATCAATCAAACACTCAAATGAATGTGGAATAATGTGATTCATTTGATGCGTGGTTTAGCGTTGAGTTCTATAACTATTATTTATTACTTCAGTTTGTGCTTAGTTCCAAAAATCAATAAAGTCATCAATCAGATAAACCCTATCTTGTCTCTCTTTTTGCTTGATATTTAATTCAAATTTACGCCCATTTTAATTTTGATCAGAGTCCTCGATTCTATAAGGTTTTCACCCAACAAACAAATAATCAATTGTTAAACCATATTTATTTCGTCTCTTTCATTTCGTTTGGTATTTGGTTTCCTGCTAGCTTTTTTTGTAGTGATTCTTTACTTTCGCCATCAATCAATCAATCATTCTGATGTGGCTTAGCCTATTCCATTTATTACTTGCTATTGTGTTTGCTCTCTCAATCTTTTCCCATCAATCTGATTGATGTGTATTCAGCTATTGCTTACTGCTCATACTTATTGTGACTGATCTAGTTTGTATCTATTTATTCATGAGCTTCTCGTCTACTTTCAGCAGTTCTCAAATGGTATAGGGGAACAGTGAGTACAGTTAGTTTGAATAGTTTAATAAGTACAGTAAGTTCAAGGTGCAAGCTGTAAATTTATTGTTATTGATGAGCATATGCAGTAATGTTCCCGTTTTCATTCTGATTACTATTATTATTATAAATATTTATGCTTTTATTCCCCATTTAAGTGTATTGTTTGTTGTTTTATTCGCAAGTTTGTTAACGGAAGCATTCGGTTTTCTCGTACATTGACGAAACATGTTTAGTTTTTTTCGGAACTGTAGAAAATCTATGATAATCTATTCATATTATTTGCTGTAGGTAACAATTATGCTCATTTGGTGGTACCGAATGAACCAGAAGGTGGAAGAACAATCTTAAGTTTGTAGTTTAGTTGGGTTATTGGTTAGCTAGTATATCGAAAAACCTTGTACATGTTTGTTCTCTGGCTGTAAAACAACTTTCCACTTTGTGTTCTAGGATATGTTTTTCGTTTTACTTCTTTCGCATTTGTTTTCATGCAGGTTTTTCGAGTTTTTAATCGCTGGTTTTGTGTTAATTTCGGTTTTTCGGTGTGTCTCTTTAAAGTTTCATATATACAGGTTATTTAGTAGATTTGTCCAGTTATACCTATGTCTTTGTTGTTATTGGATTATGAAATTATGGAAATTAAAAAGTAAGTACAATTTCAAAAACGAATGGTCTCTTTAACTGTATTTAACAGTTTGGTCCTGAAAGCTTAACAAACATAAGAGCTATGAATTGGTACAGGACGGGTATACAGGTATGGTAGTATATCGAGCAAGTACATGTTGAAGAATATGCGTGCATTTGGCACTTAAAGTGAATTTAGGGACTTACTGAACAAAGACAAATTAAACTTTGATGTGATATAGTACAGAAACAAATATAGGCATGAAGTATGTACATATAAATTGATAAACGGCTTTTATCAAGTGATATACCAAGGATTTGATTTAGATTTGGAAATGCACAATAATAACTATAATAATAATAATAATAATTTTAATTCCAAATACATGTACTTTAACAAGATTAAGAGTTAATCGAGACCAAATTTCTTATTGGAATATACATATGTAACGCTTCTTAAGCCAAACTTAGGAGTATAATATTTTCTTTTTCATTTTCTTCTTTGTAAATATTTCTGTTGCATAAGGGCCATAAATATTTTAGTATTTGTCGTTTATTTTGCATGTAAATTTCAAATCTTTGGTATTTGTTAGTATTTTCTTAGTATGATCTTAATTTGTGGCGATTTACGTGGCTTTTATTTAATTTATTTGATTTGTTTTCCAACTCAAGAAGTTCTTGTAGTTTTAATTACCGTCAGAGTCTTTTTGTGTGTATATACAGGTTTTTGCAGTGTTACTTGAAGTTGTATTTGTTATTTTTCGAAATTTAACAAAAAAAAGAGAAAAAAACAAGTCCAAATAATTGAGTGTTTAGTATTTATTTGTATATAAATCGTATTTACTCATAATATAGTTTAAAAATTTTGGTTTACTCCTTGTAGTATATAAAGTGGAAAAAGGAATGAATTGTATATAAATATTGTTATTATTATTATTTTTTTTTTTTTAATTTTTTTACATAAGTATTTGCTTTTGCTTTGTTTATATGCATTGTATTGTTGGAATTTTTGTTTCGTTTTTTTTTTTGTATTTTTACATAAATGTTGAATTTGAATACTTCGATTTCGATTAGTAAATATGGTAAATTTATGTCATTTTTCGTAAAGATTTTCTTTGGTTTTTGCATAGTTTAAGTAAAGTTAAATATTGAATTACAACAAATACCGAATACCGCTTAAAATGAGTTTAGCGCGAGCCTCTAGAGTAGTTAAAACAATAACACTTTGAATATAAGTATTCGTAATACTCGTAACCGTATCATATGTATAATGTATATAGTAACAATAACTGTAATGGCAATGTCAATAATCATAAATATAATATACATAGGATTGAGGATGATATTATTTAGTAGAGAATTGTTGTTCTTGTTGTTGTTGGTGTGTGCTAATTACGAATACGAATGTCCCAAAATAGCCCAGATATAACCCAATTATACGACATATGTATAAAAAGGTTAATCCTCAGATTGAAGGCTTCCCAATTATTTTGGAACTTTCCTATAAGTACATACATACACATAGTCTACCATTTAGGCGTGAGTATTTGTGTGTGCGCGCGTGTATGTGTGTGTGTGTGTGTGTGTGTGTGTGTGTTTTAAGCTACATGTTTATGTATTGTGTGTATATATACTGTACAGTGGACACACGCACATGTGCGTCTTTAAACTAGTTGTTTTCACTTAAGTAAAGCAGCCTAATAATGGGCTGGCCTAATTCACGTTTTATTTGTGCTCAACAATCTCAAAAATATGTTTTGTGCTTCCTCTTTCTCAATTTCGACTGGCAACATAACCCCAAAAAACCCAAGAGCCCAAAGACAAAATATGGTTGCCAATCGGAGTTGAGTACAATATTTACTCGCTACTGTGGTTCTTGATCGATTTTTAAATAAATTTCACTGTATCTTGCTCAATATTAGCATATTCAACTAATAACCAAACAATTGTATGTATATAGGTATATTTGTTTATATATATATATATATATATATATATATATATAGATATATATAGCTATATAGATATATATATATATATAGTAGATGCTGCTGATTTGTATGTATATTTAACTGACTGCTTTTTACAGTGGAACCTCAATGGCACAAGCAAAACGACAACTATTGAAGCTGCACTGTACGTATATGCATATATATATATATATATATGTATATATATGTATATATTTGTATATATATATATATATTTATGTGGTTGTTTATGTTTGTAAAGGTATGTATATGTATATTTATAATATCGTTAAACTTAATAAGTCTAATCTTATTTACAGGTATTGGTTGCCAGCTCTATACGCATAGTTAGGTTAATTTATATGGTAGGTCGTAAGGTCGTAAGGTCGTTAGGTCTTTAGGTCTTTAGGTAGAAAGGTTTGTACAGTGGTCGCTTAATAATTGGAACTACAAAATATATGAGTATTCAAGTGGTATTTTTAAAACCTTTGCTGTTCATCTTGTGTTTTTCTCTTTAGAATAGATTCTTTATTCGATTTGACATATATATTTTTGTGTTTCTTTCGTGTAATTGAAAATAGGACTTGAAGAAATAAGAATTACTTTCGAATGGGAACCAAACAGAAGCGGTTTGATTGGCGAGCGAGCGACCACTGTATGACATACATGTACGATGATGTATGTATGAATAGTAATGTATGGCTTGCTCCTCAGTGGACGTGCTTGGCAACTGCTTGGGCAACTAACGATCACAGAGTGGCGGCGGGGTGGAGCAGCTTGCAGTGGTCCAACGAGGTGCGATGGGAATGGATTATGACTTTTTGGAAATTTCAGAAAGAGTGGGAACCTTTAACACTGATCGGCTTAATCCTCCCACGAGGGGAACTGTCCCTCATCCACGAACATGCTAAACTGCCCGGTATACTGATGCTCCAGAGTGCGTCCGCTTCCCGTCGCGCTGCGCTGAGCATTGCCTCCAGGAGCACCAGTTGCACCAGCTGCACCAGGTGCACCAGGTGCACCAGATGCGTCACGAACAGCGGGTGCTGCTCTCGCTGCCGCAGCTGCAGCCGCATCCTTGCCGGACTTGTTGGCATTCCTTGAGCCGCTCTGAGCGCCAGCAGTTGAGCTCTTTCCATAGCTATAGCGTTGCTCTGCAAAGCAAAAGAATATATATAGTTAAGCATATAGTTCATATTAAGCCACGCGATACTTTTCAAAAAACAAAACAAAAGGCAATTTACTTGTGGACTGTTTAGTCTCCTTGCTGGCCCAAACGGGCTCGTGCGCCTGGTTGTACGATTGCTGATCCCAAACGGCCTTGTCATCCACACTTTTGCTCTGTACACGCAACGGTATGCGGACAAGATAAGATTAGCTAACTGAATCGTTAAACATCACAACAAAGCCACTCACATAGTCCTTGTCCACATGCAGCTCGAGCTCATCGGTGGTCTGCTCGAGGCTGCTGTGCGTAATGCCATAGTAGAAGTACATGATGAAGCCGAGGGACATCCAGACGGTGAACCTAATGAGGGTCAGTATGCTTAGCTTAAATATTAAATAAATATTAACAGTTATTGCGATAGCCGGAATAAATGGAAGTCCAGGCGTTAAAAACGCTAGTGCATATCTGTTAAAATAAAAATCGAAAATGCAATTAGAAGATGCACCTTAAAGCACTTAAATCGATATAAAGATAGTTCAGAGGAGAGTATGAAAGTTATCTTCGGTCTTCCGAAGCTGCTGATACCCTTGCAGAAGAGATCCGAAGAGCTGTTCTACTGTTCTTAACTTAACTAACTTCAATGTTTGCCGATGGATAATTTGGCGTTGTCTTCCTGAAAAACAATTTGTTGAAATGTGAAAGCAACACATTAAAAACCACGTCTGTTAATTGATCAACCCATTTATTTTTGAATATCAGCTTTTCGATAATGCTATCACCTTTAGATTTATCAGCTAACAAACATCCATGTAGGCTTTTCAATAAAAACCTTACGATGGCTTATACTCGTGGATCAGAGATCAGAATTGACGCATTAAACAGAGAATAAACCAGTCAGTCGTATGGAGCGACTATTCTAATACAAGCACCTTCCTTGATTTTCTGCTAGGGTATCAAATATAAGACAGCAAAAAAGTAGTTTGGCGTTACCTATTCTGTGGTTGTCTCGATATAATCAATAATATCACAAATATGCCGATAAATAAAATGATGTAAATGAAGATGGCGAAGCCGCCGGACCAACCGATGGCCGCGAACAAATCCAAGAAGAATATGAGACCGAACATGATTCCAACTAGTTTCGTGACATACATGCCTGGTGCGAGTATACACATATACATACATACATATATGTTCGAATTCGCGTTTCGATATCGATTTCGGTTAGAATTTCGTCGGGAGCAAAACAATGAGAAATGAGAGAAAGCAAAAGAGCAACGAGAATACAATTGAATTTCGTTTCGGTTTCGAGTTGTAGTAAATCAGTTGATCAGTTGATATCAGTTGATCAGTTGATCAGTTGATCAGTTGATATCAGTTGATCAGTTGATCAGTTGATCAGTTGTGGTGGGCATCCCAATGGATACCCTGTCACATACCACTCTCGGCGGTCGCCTGTCCGGGATTAATCCAGGGAAAAAAGCCGGGACAGAGGTATGCGTAGTCGTGAATCTTGCGCGTGACAAAGTTCAGCCCCATCGTGTCGAAGGCAGTCGCCTGGCCAGTGGGTCCGGTGGGTGCACCATGAACGCTGCCATAGAACTTGTTCTCGGAGCGATCCGATACAAGAAACTGATCGTCCCTGCCGCCCAAGTAGCCTTCGGGACTGTCATCGATGAACGAATCGTCCGAGTCGGACATGCCGCGCGTAACACGCTTAATGGTCAGCTTATTCGGCTCCAGCACCTCCGAAGGGCGAGCATGGGGATCCGTAGTGGCGGTACCAGGAGCAACAGGTGTGCGCAACTGTGCCGGCAGCAGCTCCACCAGCGATGTGCTATGTGGCTGATAGCGCAGCACCAGCACACACGTGGACACCAGAGTGTAGGCCAGCAGGGTGCCAATCGACATCATCTCGACGAGTATGTCCAGGCGCACAGTCAATGCCACCAGAGCAGCGGCCAGACCGCTGCCCAATGTCGCCAAGCCCGGCACGTTTGTGCGCTGCCACAGATGCGACAGTTGCCTGCAAATGATGTGATGAATCCTTAATGCAACCCCAATCACATTTAACAAACAGAAACTCACCTGAATATCAAGCCATCCTGCGCCATCGCATAGATAACACGTGGCATGGGAAACATGGAGCCGAACATTGCCACGGATAGACCAGCTGTGGCTCCAATGGCAACCACAGCGCGACACTTGGGCGCATTCACATAGGACCACATCTGCACCAGTGCGGCGCCCACATTGATGTGATCATATGGCACTGCAAGAAACCAGAGACAGTCAGACATGCTCTTCTTATACAAAATAATTCGGTATATCAAATACAATGCAAAATCCTTAATTCTGCAAAAACTTTGTCAAAATCGAACTGAATTGCAAAAGCAATGCTCTTTTCATCACCGGCATTCAAATTTTGGAATATGATTCATTGAATTTGGAACTGATACTCACCGACTAAAGTAAGGACTAGACTAACGCTGACGTACGCAATAAGGACAACGATGAGGGATCCAACGATGGCCTTCGGTATACTCTTCTGCGGGTTATGTGCCTCCTCGCCGGTGGTTGCGATAATATCGAAACCGATAAATGCATAGAAACAGGTGGCAGCACCAGAGAAGACCTATGTATAATTAATTAATATAAATGTCAGAAATGAATGCGAGGAGTGAGAATGCGGTTAACACTCACGCCACTCCAGCCATAGGGTAGAAAGCCCTGATGCTCCGACCACGTCTTTGTATCGACGTAGAACGCGCCGGCGGCCATCACAAACACCCACGTGGCCAGATTGATGGCATTAAGGGTGTGATTAAAAATAACTGATTTGCTGGCGCCCATCGCCAAAACGCAGGTCATGATGAGCGTTATGCCAAAGGCTATAAAGTCAGGTGGTTTGCCTGCAAGCAAAAGAAAAACAAAAAACAAAATATAAAACGAAAAATGAAAAATGAAAAAAGAAAAAAGAATACCGACAAAAGTAAACATTGTGTTAGCTATAAATACTCATCTGCAATCCCAAACTCACCGAATATGGTGCCAATGGACTCGCTCATCGCGGTCGCAATAGCATTGCCCGTCAGTGAATCAAAACTTGAACTTAACGCACAGGCACAGGCACTTGTTCCTGCGGGGGGAGAAGGAAGTCAGTTGGGTTAGCCGCGAATAAAATAAAACTGCGATTCCTGATTTAAGAATTTTTCAAAGACTTTTAACCAGTGTGTCAAACAGAAATCAATATCGGAATCGTTATTGAAATCGCGTGTTCACCGATTCAAATTCAGAATCGGAATCGGAATCGGTATCATATTATTTGTCCCGAAGAGACCGGTCACCAAAACATCATAGCCGAATATCATAATAGTTTATTATCTTTTTTCAAGCTCGGCTGTTGACCCTGATCAAGCATATACCGGACTTGCTCTACCCACACCCATTTTTAATCAATTTTAAATGGGCCTATGGTATAAAAACTAAAAACGGATATTTTGGGGACGATGAATATAACTGACGCTTGCAAACCTCAGTCCACCTGTTGCCACCTCAATTTCATTTCAGCAGCCCACTAAGCTATATGTATATACAGTATATATATAAAATCGTTTCGGTTTGACACTATACCCTTAACCTCAAATTTAGATGAAATTAAGATGAATCCCAAATAAAGAATATGTTTTGAATGAAATTGTGACGAAAAAGAATTTGCATTTTATAACTGTGCTTCTTCTTTTTTACACTGTTATGATGTATTGGAATGCAAGTTCTGTTAGTTGTTTCCAAGATTTTTTGGGTTTTTCCTTTTGATGGCTAGGTTGGGTGCGAAATTCGAATAAAGGTAGTAAATTTTAAGCCTTTGAAAAAGTGAGTAGGGCGTTATATGAAATGAAATTTCTTTGAATGGGATAATAAAGTATACATACGAGTATTTATTTAATATTTTATAGGTAAAAATAGATGAGTTGCATACAAAAATTTGGATTGGGAAAGGAAAAAAATTCTAGATAGCTAAGGCCTTGGCTTACAAGGATACTGGACAGAGCAACAGGCAAATATCAAGTAAATTAAGTTGAACGGCATCAGCAATTGATATCATGTTAAAATTGAAATGCCAAAAACGAACATAAAAAAATTATCACGGCTGGGCTGGATAAAAATGTTGCGGCATCTAAAATTCTATTTGATTTAAGGTTACAAGTATCGAAAGATCGTCTTCAACAAATTTTATCAGGTAGTGATCGATTGGTTTGGGAGAAAATGTAATCAAAGCCAGTATTACCTGGACCCAGGAGTGGCAAAATAATGTATTTTCTGATGAGAAAAAATTTCATTTCCCTGGTTAAAAGGGTTTAAATTGTTACTGGTACAATTTAAAGAAGACTGCGAAAATGTTCACTACTCGAAGCTGTGGCCGTGCTTCACTTATGATCTGTGCTGCATTTAGTTATCACAACAAAACCTGTGCCGTCGAGTTTAAGTGGGCAAGCGACAGTTTGAGACAGTTGAGCAGCTACGAAGACTGTCGTTAAGGAATGGTCCAAAATCCCACTATTTGAGTTCTAAAAAATTGTTGAATCAATGTCAAATCGATTTTTTTTTGTTATGGACATTATTAATTTGTTATTTTCATGTAATTTCTGCATATTATATTAATTTTATTAGCACTGCCCTTAATCGAATATCACACCTTGACCTCACTTAAAAAAAAATTATAAAAAATTGTATGTTCATTTTACAAATTGAATTCCTTTTTTATTTGATGTGTACTTAACACAGCAAACTTTTGTGGAACAAAAAAATGTTTTAAATTTAGTTTTCAATTTTATAAGGAAAAATTAAAGTGCCTTTAATCGAATTTCGTAGAGTGTGAATTCAAATGTTCCAATTTGTAAATATCGTTTCTAATTCTAAAATGTTATCTAATATTTCGAAACAAGTTTTTTGAAAAACATAAACACTGTGGTAATTTTGAAGTAATCAGGAATTGCGTACCTATTAGATATTCCAATATCATGTTCCAACCAATTATAAAAGCTACAAATTCTCCAACTGCCACATATGAATACATATAGGCAGAGCCGGATGTGTGTGGCACACGAACGCCAAATTCCGCATAGCACGCGCCTGCAAATACACAGTCTAAGTATCAGCGGGAATTATTCAAATGGTGGCTAGCGATTGAGTTACCTGAAAAAATACTCGCAATTGCGGCTATAATAAAACTAATAACCACACCCGGTCCAGCCATCTTTTGTGCCACCAGGCCAGCAACGAGGTACATTCCGGTGCCGCAGCAGGATCCAATGCCCAGCGATGTCAAATCCAGCGTATTCAGGCATTTCTGTCAGCGATAATAAAATTATTTGATAGATTAGATACGCATATATATATATATAAAATAAATAGAGTTTAGTCGATCGGAAATGCAACTTTTCTCTGTCCCCTAATTTTTCATAAGAAAATAGTATAATGATCGGTATAAAATATCCTCAAACTTCACATTTACTCAGACAAAAAATCGGACTGAATTTTGCATAATTTTACATAATCGACTTTAAGATTAGAAAGTTTTTCTAATTTTAATGAATCATTTCTAATTCACACAAATTCTACAAATAAGAAAAGCTTTTTTTATTTTCTTTACAATCGAAACTATTTCGAAAAGCAGAAATGCAAACCCTGATTCTTCGAAAGTAAATCGTTGAAAAGCCGTAAAACTCCTCAAATGAAAATAGTGCTGAAAGCTACAAACTTTTTTTGTTTTATAAATAATTTCTATACAAAAGAAAACAATATTTAAAAAGAAAATGTGCCCTTCTTTTATTTCTTAATAATAGAAAATATATAAAAATAATAAATGATACAAAAAGTATAAATATTTAAAAATAATAAATAATAAACAAAAAAATGTTGAAATAAAAACTCGAATTCTTCGGAAAAATCTGAAATTTTCTACAATTTAGGTCGATAATGCTGAACAAGGTCAACATTTGTTATCCAGTTAAGAATTGCATAGAAATAAATATTATGTATGAATGCCTTTTATGCAACCGCATCCCTTTGGTTTCGTTTGGCTTCCTCTTACTTACCGTTAGCTTTGGCTTTGTGGGCTGTGCGTTGCCGTCCTGCAGCTGCTTCACATCCTTGGTGCGTATGAGCTTCGGCAGCAGCGTCGTGGAGCTGACGCCCGGCGGCAATGGCACCTTGAACTTGACCTGGCCAAAACCGAATAGAAAATCAGCAGATAGCATGAGAATGGAATGGTAAAGAGAATACAGGAATAGGAAGAGCCAAGTGACAGAGAGCAGCACATTGCTTTAATTAATATCATAGTCGAGTGAGCGCCAATGAACTGGAAGCCAACGATTTCTGTTTTTGAAAGATGAAAGTGGCGTCAATAAAAAAAAAATAATAAATAACGAGAAAAAAAAACTTGTTCAGCATCGAGTGCGTTGAGTGTCGAGCATAAATCGAAATGCCTGCACCACACAAGCACACAAACCAACACACACACTCACCACCCAACAAACCACCCACACCCACTCCCACCCCTTTTGGTATCTTCTTGTAAAGCAGTGCCTTTGTGCCCTACAATCGATATTTGCAACAAGTTTTCCTGAGCTCTACGCAGCAGCTTGCTATATATATATATATATATATATATATTTATAGTAGAGACGCCATGAATAGTTATACTTTCTGCTTTGATTCTTTTGTATATATAAATTGCTAGCATACACGGACATTGTACATTGTTCACTTTATAATATTATCTTTTTCGGAATTTTTCAATTTCTCTAGATTATATTATTGTTATTGGGCTTGGTGCACTGCGACCTGTCACAAGGCACAAAGGAAGTTGGTACTGCCTTCAAATTTTAACTAACACTAACTATTTGCATATCAAAATTCGCATTACAAGGGTCGAGTGGCATGTGTTGTATTAAATACATACAGGTTTCCTTATGCGTGGATGAGGCTAGGGTATGGGTTTGCCTGTGGGAGTGGGAGTGGTACTGGGCATAGTTTGACTTTTGCTTATGTTTGTTATATAACCAAAACACAGCTGGTATGCTCAACATCCTGACCATCATGTGCAGCTCTTTGTTTAATGACTCAATGAAAATGCTCCAGTTAAATGCAACAAGCACTTGCACAATACTCAACCACTAAAACCCCGCCTCGCCCTTCTAACGGAGTGGCTGTGTTATTAATGGTTGCTGCAAAGCTAAAGGTCACGGAATCAAAGAGCATGGGATGATGGAATAGTGAGATGTGGCTGAATGAGATGCGAGCAGTGACAGCATCAAAATCAACATCAACATCAACATCAAGTGCAGCCCACAGCCAACCACAATAGCAATAAGTGCGCCCGAGCTGAGCTGAATGGCAAACAACAATTGGAAAGGCCCTTTGTTTGTCTTGGCCTGTCTTGAATAATGTCCCCCAATGTTGACGCGATGCTGCTCATCAAATTCCATCAAAAGAAACTCGATTCAAGTCGCCGCCTGCTGACTGTCTCTTTTGTCTGCTCTCAAGGTTAACGGAAAAGAACGCTGCAATCAAGCGAAAGTCTACCGACTTTGCCATACTCTGCTTAAGTTCAATGATAGTCAAGTCTTAAGCTGGCAAGGATAACCAATAATAAGACAAGCATTTATATAACGATTCATAATTATTGAAGAATTTTTAAAAATTAAATTTTTTACAGATCAAAGTGAATCAACCATTTGGAGACTTATTATCGCTTTAAATACGATTTTTTCTTAAATATTTGATATTTGTTTCTGATTAGTTAAAATATTCTATCAAATCACACGAAAGGGAACTCCAATTTCTTGAAAATAGTGTATACAAATGTTGAAAATGGTGAAAATATTCTACTTTCGATTTGCGGTGCTTTCGCCAACGGGTCCATGGGGCGTATGAATAATATGCGTATGAGTGATATGACTCGAGTATAACCTAACTTCATATAAATAATTTATGTATGTTTGTATGTATGTGTGTAACTCATATGGTACTTGTTGAGTAACCGTAGCATTTCCGCTAAAATCTCAGTTTTCTCTAGTTTCCCAAACATTTCTCCTCACAGTTTGCCCACTGATAAACATCATTGGAAAACTTTTGTTGCGGGGGTTGTGGGGAACAAACGGTAACTGTGGATTGTTTAAGAAAGTGTAACAAAGCGACTCGTTCGCTGCTCGAAGTGGACAGTTCCCACATACTTACATACATTCTATATATATATATATATATTTATATATATGTATACGGTATGTAGGTGTATTTATGTATACACATGGGGAGCATACGATATATAAATACTTGTACACGTTATGCTTGTGGGAGACGGTAAAACTGGGTAGCTGAGCAACTGGGCAACTGGGCAACTGGGCAACTGGGCAACTGAGTCAGAAACAGAGGCAGTCATAAAGATAACACACAGTGGAGCCAAAATGTTGCCTTCCCTTTAACCTAACCCTACAAGACTACCTCCTCCTCCTCCTCCCCGTCCTCAGTCTTGTTCTGCAGCCATCCCCACCGCATGCTCCCACAGGGTTTTTCTTATATATTTTTTTTTATATTTTTACGCTTCGGCATCGACATTGGCGCTCGCTTCGTTGTCGTCCTCGCTGCGACCACGTCCCCTGTATGTGTGTGGGTGGGCAGCGAGCGAGTTCGCAGCCGCCAAATGGATTTGCATAAGTCTACACACACAAGCATACCACCACATACATACATGCATACATACATATACACATACATACATACAGACATATGTATGTGTAATTGTATGTGTGTATGCGACTATCAAATTGGCCATTTAAAGGCAAGCATTACAACAGTAAATTCACTGTTACGCTCACACATACATACATACATTAACCTTTATGTATGCGTGTCTGCTCCAATTTTAGTAGTGACAATAATTCGCAGTGCATTTTTGAGTTTTACCTTTTCCAACACCAGCAGCAAATCCGATGGCTTCATTGTGTATGTATGTGTGTAGGAATATGGCACTATTTGAAAAAGTTAACGATTAACTGTTAATAAACTGTGCACAACTCCTATTTTGCTTCTTCTTTCTCTTCTGCTTCGCCTTTTTGTTGCTGGCTAGTGCTTGTTGTTGTTGTTGTTGCTGCTGTTGTTGTTACAGTTGTTGTTGCTGTTGTTTATTTTCGCTGTTGCTTTTGCACTTGCTGCTCTACCAATTTGTGCGACTTCCCTTTTGGCCCACAGCTTAGGCCTTTCGCTGCGTATCCGCCTTCCTGTTTATATGTATATGTGTACGTGTGCGTGTGAGTGAGTGTCTTTTTGTGCGTGCGTGTGTGTGTTTGTGTCTATGTGTGTGTGTGTGTTTGTGTGTGTGTGTGTGTGTGTGTGTGCGCGCGTGTTGCGTGTCTGTCTGTCTGTCTGTCTGTATGGGCGCGTGCTTGTCAACGGCGGCGCAGACTTGCGCTTGTTTTTGTTGCTGTTGTTGTTGCTGTTGTTGTTGTTACTGCTGTTGCTATTATGGCTTTATATTTTACATTGATTTTTGTCTGCAACGTCATTCTATATTCAACAGTTTTTAAACTTATTTTTTGTGGCTGCTGCTGCTGCCGCTGCCACTGCTGCTGCTGTTGTCGATTTTGCTGTTGCTGTTGAGCATTTATGATTGTTGCTGTTATTGTTCTTGCTGAAGAAAGGCTTCACATCAATGACAGCTGCAATTGCAAGTTCAAATTCATTTTCAATTACTATTCGATCACATAGGCACACACACAATCACACAGAGACACACAGACACAGAGACACATAGACACAGAGACACACAACAAGCGCAAAATTCGCATTCACTTTCGCTTTCCCGCACATTTGGAAAACGAAAGGACGTGAAGGAACAGTGTGACGCTGACGCTGACGCTGACGTTGACGCTGCTGCCAAAAACTCGGACTTTGGCACTAACTTTGCCAGCGCCACACTGTCACTTTCTCTATTGCTTCCTGCTGCTCGTGTATGTGTGTGTGTGTGTGTGTATGTGTGTGTTTTGTGTGTGTGTGTGTGTGTGTGTGTACGTGTTGTGGAGTGTCGTTGCGCGCGTTTGATTCACGTGGCCACACACACACCGACACACACATGCACATACTCTAACTGGCACTCACACTCACACAAACGCACATAGAAGTAATGCAAATGCATTAATTGCACATAATCACATACACACACACACACACGTACGTAGACATTAACACTTCTGCAAAATGTGTTAAATTCCACTGGCTAAGAACAAGCACACGAATAACGACAAAAAAACACACACACAAAAAAAATTCCAGTTGCGCTTGCAAGTTTTGGTGATTTTATTAATTTTCTATGAATATTTTCTCTTCTCTTCTATGTATATATATATATATATATATATGTATTATTTTTTCTTTCTTTTTTTTTAACGCGCGTTCACTTTCAACGACTTTTAACTACTGTTTGAGACACGTACGCGGAGTCGCTGCGGCGGTTATTCCGTGAATGAATGGTTGCAATTTTTCCGTATGTATCACTTTTTTTCCAAGGAAAATAGATACGCTTTTCACTCCCGTTCGAGTCGTTGCTGTCTTCTGCTGCCGCTGCGGCGACTGCTGCTGCTCCTGGTGGTGGTGCTGCTGCTGCTGTTGCTGCTGCTTCTTCTTCTTCTTCCACCGCTGCTTTTGGCGTTTTACAAAAAGTAGAGTAAGAAAGAAAAAGCTTTCGGTGCTGCCCTTTAAGGTTATAGCTTTTACAAGCACCTACATAGCAGGTGTGAGCGAGACAGCAAATGCGCGAAGTTTGACAAATGGTTGCCAGACCAGCTGCGGTGAGTGCATATGTATTTCTAGTGGCTATCCGCCAGGATCTGGCAACTCCAGCATTACCGCTTACAGACACCAAAGCTCTTTTCTTCCATACACACGCGCGCGCACACACACACACACACACACACACACATACATACATACACCCATGTGCATATGTGTATCTATAACAGGGTTCATTGTTGCGCGAAAGCCACAAGTTTTTTCAATACGAACTCTCTCACTCGCTCTCTCTCTCCCTCCCTCTCTCTCTCTCTCTCTCTCGCTCGCTCGCTCTCTATTTTGCTCGTTCTCGCGCTGTCTCACGCACCCACACATCCTGCGTGCGCTCGCTTGGAAAAAAGACCGCCCCAACTGAAGCGACGCTCGAAAGTAGGCAATGCTAAATGCAACTAACAATAGCGCAGACGCACGAGCGGCAAACTCTCTTGGGCTCGCTGGCTCGCTCTCCCACCGTGTACTTTCACTTTTTTTGCGACAGTAATTTCGGCTCACCCTCAAGGATATGCAAATACGTTGCTGTTGCGTCTCGGTGGCAATGTGTCATAATAGCGAGGCTTAAATGTGCGCACACCTGTTATCACATGGCTCACCTCAACATGTTATCCAATCTGGCATCAACTTTGGTATGAATACGATTAAAGCTCTCCAAGAGCACTTTTGAACAACACATGCTTAACTATGACTATTTCTGTGTGTGTGTGTGTGTGTGTGTGTGTGTGTGTGTGTAGCATATTTCAGGGTTAGGCATTTGTTGGTGTTGCGACAAGCCAATTGGTTAGGCCTTGCTGCTTACATGGTGCTGAACGAGCTGCAGCTCTTTTAGATGCACACCTAAAGGCCACTAGATGGCGCTGTTGTTTCAATTACCATTTTGTTTATATGAATTCAATTTTTGATTGGTTTTAATTTGTGCGATTTGGACAAACATCCGTCGATTTCTTCCAATGATGATTTTCAATATTAAAGCCTAATATTCAAGCAATCCTTTATAAAATTAGTTTTAGTTTTCGATTTCAAGTATACTATGCACTTGATACTTAAATTCTTAAAAATAATATTGAATATTATATATTAAGATATGCAGACTAAATATGAATATAATAAAATAATATGGTAATAATAATATATTTGAACTGAAATTAGAACCAGCTCTGACCGAACCCCGTAATCGTCAACGGGTTCAACAAACCCCACGGGCCAATGCACAATTTGCACTCTCCAGCTGAATCGGGGCAAATGTTACACTCGTTCGTTAAATGCAAAGAACGCTGATGCCTTGTGCCGCAGAACAAAATCGTTGCTCTTTATTTACATACATAAGTAAATATGTACGTGTGTAAGCATATGTATATATGTATATACATACACATGCACATAGTTACATGTGCATGTACAGTGTGTACTATTTTACGAGTCTGGGCGATCCCTACGGTTGTTAGTATGCCGTTTTAAAAATAGCAACTATAAATCTTAGAGAACGTCTGCGGTTGCCAGAGACCAACAACGTTCGACATTCAACGTTCAACGTTTGACGCTCGACGCTCGACGCTCGTTTCTCGTTGCTCGTTGCTCATGAATAATTTTTCGAGAGGCCCCCATCCCCATCAGCATCCCCCTTGTAAAGCACTCCCAAAATCCGTCACACACACACACACAAACACATACATATGCACTTATTTCATCTATGTTCATCTGTCTATTTATCTATATGAACATATATATATATATATATATATATATATACAGATAAATGTGTGTGCCGACCATTCAAAACTAATGTTACTTAAGAAAAATCCTAAAGTCTACGAGGAAAATCCACAGCAGAGACCACAGAGATACAGTCACCATCGTGACGATCGACAGCAGCAGCAGCAGCAGCAACAGCAACAGCAACATAAGCAACAATAACAACAAAGATGACGATGACAACAGCGGCGGCAACAACAGCAACAACAACAACAACAGCAACTACTACAAGAACGGAGCGTAAGCAATGTTAACGAGTAAAATTCAAGAAAATTTTAGTTCTAAAAATAACTCTTGTACTCATTTCGTTTCAAAAGCAGAAATACAGAGGAAAAATAACAAGAAAACAACCAAAATCAACGAACGCTTCAGCGATCAAAGACAATAGCTATAAAACGTAAAGATACCGACGATGCCGACGATTGCCTGCATACGGATCTCTTATAATATCGAGTATATACTGTCTATATATCATTTCCACATATACGCATATAAACATTTATAGCGACTGATTGATTCATTTTACACTTTTGTTAAGGTGGGAATCTAACTACGGAAAATGCATCACTATTTCTGTATTTTTCATTTGCGATTAGCATTTGCTATTTATATCAAATAATTATACCTTACTTCAGAGAAGACTGTTCCAGTCATATATATATTTACATTTCTTTTAATTTCCTGGAAACTTTTCGAATTCAATTTTCCAACGCATTCTCAGCACTCAACTTGATTAAGTTCGTAGTAAAAATCGTTAAGACTTCCACACAAAATATAAATTTACCACCAAAATTATGTTTTCGATGATTTTATTTTGATATATTAAATGATAACCAATATAGTAGTATAGAAGTCAATTGACTTCTTAATCCTAAGAAACTGTAACTTGTGCAACAATAAGTTACAATTCTCTTACTAAATAAACATTTAAGCTTATGTTGTATATAAAAAATTTATAATCAAAATATAATATTTCAATTTGGAGGACTCGGTATTGTTTTACCACAAATATACATATTATACAAGTTTGTATATATGTATGAATAGATATATTCCTTGATCTCCTTGAAACGCTCTATAAAAATACAGCTTGTATTTACTATCAATGTTAATAATAATCATTTATTCTGCAGAAGGGCGTAAGTAATTATTAAGCCAGAGATAACCCAAGAGTATACAGTGCACTATCGTAACTAAGCAGATAGTACTCATAGTACTGAAGTACTGATCTATTCTTCTGTATTCATCTCTACATGGATGTTTGTAAATACTCGCTTTGTGTATGCGGAGGAACGAAATGAAAGCGATTTGGTTTTTAGTTGTTTTTTTTTGTATTTTTTTTTTTTGAGTTCTTGGGGGCATTTTAACGAAATAAGAATAACGAAAAGCATTTACACCGCGGCTCCAGCAGCTGTACCAAAAATATCAAAAAGAGAGTGGGCACGAGAGCTCGTAAAGTGAACCACATACGGCTACAAATACAGATACAGATACAGATACAACTACAGCTACAGCTACAGCTAGAAATACAGATACATTCACTTATTTTGGATTACAAATAGAATACGATCGTTGGCAGTCTTTCGTGTACATACATACTTACATAAATTAAAAATACCGGTGGGGCCCCGAGTACGAAGATACGTATACGTATAAACTGAAATGTATATGTACAGAAAATGTACATTCCGAATCGAAATCAAACGCTTTCGAAATGTTTTCAAACACTTTTCCATGCACCGAAACTAATTAATGAGAATCCATTTCGATTTGGAGGTAATACGTCGTTTGACAAATCAACCAAATAAGAAGAAGGAATAGAAAAAAAAACATAGCGTTCCAAATCCCTCTCCTCAGTGTTATGGGGTTCATGGGTCATCTCTTGTTTGACTTTCAAATGTAAAATTGTCTACAATGTATTTATTTATTTATTTATTCTTAGCATTCTCTATGCATGTAGTCCATTTGAATATAACCCTTTAAACTGCAGCCAAACTGTATTAAGACGCACTATATGGTCTAAACTTAGAGTAGAAATCGATTTCGATCAATACAATATTCAAACTGTATTTCTTACAACAGTAATCTTCAACATTAAAACACTTAATTACAGTGCTGGCTCAATCATTTAAACTAGTGATTGTGATTTGCAAATTGTTGCCGCATTTTAAATACATTTGATATATATTTAAGTTTCAATAGTTATAAAAGTCTTAAAAAGAGGAAGCTAATATAAAGTCTTTCTCAGAATTGAGTACTCTAAATTCAAGTCAAACTCACTTCAAACATTACGATTATAATTTCGGAGTTTTCAATTAAAACCGTCCACTGTATTTCAATTTCAGACTTGCAACCGAATCTGATCGATTAAGAGAATTTTTAAATATTTCAACTCAAATTTAAGCATTTGGAATTTATTCTGATTTGATTTACCAAATAAAGGATGCATTCTTAAAATTCTTTAAGCTTCGAATATAAATATAAATGTTATAAAAAGAAATATATTCATATAGCTATAAGTTTTGATAGTTATAATCGATTCTAATCGGATCACTACTGAAAAAAAAGTATTCTCCAATATCCCAACTTCAACAGTTTTTTTTTACTGAGCAAACGCTAAAGATCATCAACCGAGTCGCAGCTTCTTTGGGGTGCACACGTACACATACATATACATGCATGTATGTATGTATGTATGTATGTATATATATAGAAACATACGTATATGAATATCGAGCATACTTGTATCTATTTATAGGCTACGATTTTTCCCACTCGCTGCTGCAGCACAGTAATGCCCATAGATTCCTTCTGCCTGCACATGCACCATGCCCCAGAGAGTGCGAGTGAGAGTGAGAGTATGTCAGCAGCTCTCAACTCACACACACGCACACACACCGAGAGAAATGTATGTGCATATGTATGTGTTTCCTTGTTTTGACTGTAGGAATCGGAATCGAAATCAGAATCAGAATCAGAATGGCCATACGGCGCAGCATCAGTTAACTGGCGCTATTCCCGTTGCTCTTATGGTCGCTGCTGGCGTTGTCTTTACGTTCGAGATTCTATAAGTAGACATACATATGTATTTATGTATATTTACATACATACTTATATATATACACATATATACGAATACACACACACACTCACACACAGACATCTGCACTCGAAGAAGACATTTGAACACATGTGAAACAGCGAGAGAGCGGCGCCTTTGCCTCTGCCTCTGCCTCCGCTTCTGCCTCTGGCTCTGCCTCTTCTGCTGCGGCCGTCGTCGCTACCAACGCTGCCGTCACAATCTACTAAGTTAAAGCACAGGCAAGCAAGCAAGCAGCAGCGGCGGCGACAACAACAACAACAAAAACAACAACGACGCACGCAATCCCGAGGAGCAGCGGCGGCAGCAGCAGCAGCGCCCGACGAGCGCCTAACGATCGTAGCAGAACTTGGCGCAATGTGTATTTGTGTCTGTGACTGCCGTTAGTATCGGCAACGGGATCGCTACGAAAAGTTCAGTTTCATTTTCGTTGCCAGATTGCTTGTCGTTGTTGTTTAGATTCTCTGCTCTGCTTTCGTATAGTTTTTGTTTTTTGTTTTTTTTTAGTGTTGGTTCGTTCAATTTGAAAGCGCACCAAAGGCAACCGTCGATGAACGGACATTTGGCTCGGCCGCGCGAATTCCTACGAACGTCGCACAGCAACATACATACACCGATACACCGATTAATATGTACATATGCATGCTGGTGTGCATGTGTATACACATACATACATCTCGATAAGCCAAGCCAATAAAAAGAAACGCAAAGAGAGCGCCAAGTGAGCGAGTGCGGGATCGATCGCTCATAGCATGAATAAAGTGTGCAACAAAGTGCAAGTGCAAGAATAACCGTTTTGCCAGTGTCCGTGCGTAGTGCATGAATGAGCGAGTGAACGAGCGAGCGAGTCAGCGAGTGAGTGAGTGAGTGAGCGAGTCAGTATGCTAATGCTCACAACACTGCGCGAGTTGTTTTTATTGCTCCTCCCTGCAAAGCGCCCAAGAAGAGCCACAACAATTTATTCAAACCAATAAGTCAACCAAAAAACAAAAAAACCAAAAACCAAAAAAAAAGAAAAAAAAAACAAGACAGCAACTAGAGCCGCCGTCAGTTATATTCGTACTAAATACATGCATACAAACACATATGCACATATCAAAATACACGTGTACAATTGTACATACACACATACATACTCAATTTGGTGCTTTACTTTTTTTTTGTCTCTATATTTTCAACTGTAGCCGATGAGCCGCAGTCCGAGGCTAAAAGGTTAACTTCTAAATATTAATAGTCGTTGTCGCCGACCGCAACGTTTGGTCGTCAACAAAAACAAAAACAAAAAAAAACCAAATTTAAATAATAACATTGGGAGAAACGAACCTTTCGAACACAAGCGTTTCAAGTGCTCAGCCCATGTATTTTTCTCAGATTTTCGCTCGCATTTGGTTAGTGCACACTTGAAACACTCTCATGTATTCGATGCACATGTATGTGATGCAGTGATACATATTTACATGCATACGTGCATACATATGTAATATTTACAGTGTGTACATACTAATTAGAAGTGCGTTATTTTTAAACGGTTTTCGGCAGTTTTTCTCGGTGTTTTGGTGCATTTTGAAATGTTAGCGTTGCCAACAATTGCAAAGATAGCTAAAGGAGGCTGCGACACCGAAAGTTAATTTATAATAAAAGGGACACCGTGCTAGAATAGTATAAAACACAACAGAATCTCACCGTTACGCCTTCTCAGCACAAACGCTCGCTGCTTCTGTGTTGCTGTTGCTGTTGCTGTTGCTGTAGCAGCTGACGCCGACGCTGTCGCTTCTGTGAAATAAGCTGAAATAAGCTGACTCAAACGAATTTTCAAATGGTAAGTAAAGCTCACCTAGCAAGAGAGCAACAACACTAATAACAAGAGCAAATCCCTTGAACAACAAGGGAGAGGGTGACAGGGAGAGGGAGAGAGAGAAAGAGCGGGCGAAAGAGAGCCACAAAAGTCAGAGCAGGCTCTTTGTCGTGCACGATTGCAATGTGAGAATGCCGAATGCAAACTAATCCCCCCATGCCCACAACTCCTCACCCCTCTAGCGATCCGCTCGCTCAAAAGCAAAGCAATGCTCAGCAATTACAGTTATGTTTGTTTTATATACTTCTCCGAATGCACATGTTGCCAACGGCACTTTGAGTAGGGGGCCGCCATTGAAGAAGAAGAAGGGTGCATAAGATCTCAGCTCATATATCCTTACACACCCGAGTCGGCATCTATTTAGAGCGTCTCAGCTATTTTAGATTATTAACGGCATCAGTTTGCACATGAAATAACAAGACGATATATTTGTAATTTTATAGTACACAATAAGATTATTATTATTTGTTTTTAAATTTAGTTTACCAAGAATTTTTGGATAAGTTATTGAATATTGGATTTGTTAATTGATGTGCAAAATTATATTAGAGAAATTCAACGTAATTCAAAAATTGAGATCGGCAAATCGGAGGAAAAATAAAACATAGCCAGGCAATAAACCAGTTTCTTTGTGTGTGGATGCATTTTTTTGCTTCTATATTTTTTTTATTTCAAGCCACATTGAAATCCAACTTGATCATGGCTTCTCTATTATATTATATTTCAATGTCGATGAGTTGTCGAAAGAAACGCATCTGATAATTAATTTAAGCTATCCTCTGCAGGGGTATAAAATAAGGTATCCCAACAATAGATCATTTAGCCGGAACTCCTCGTATGTAGCCCCCATTGAAATTCGAATTTAGCGGCGACTCGACCGGCTTAAGTTTGGGGCAAGTTGACAGAGCTTATCATGTGTGAGGTCTCTCGGGTCAAGTTGTTGGATCATATCAATAGTTTTAGTTGTCTTTGCTTATTTAGAAGAAAAAAAAAAAACCGTGAAAATAATTACTTCCTGAGTACTTACTACCCTGTAGTCTAATTCTTAAGTTCTTTATACCCTGTGTACTCAACGAAACAAGGCATATTGGTTACGTGCAAGCTCCCCTCTTAACTTGCCAAGCGGATGTCGAATCCACAGAATATTCACATCAGTCGACCTAAATAGTTCGCGTATATTACACCTGAGAGAGGGAGAGAGTGTGCGTAGTACCAGTGGCGCATGAAATTCACATGCATAAGTAGTTGCTTAATCAGGTATTTGGTAATCGGTATAGTTTCGCATGTTTTTGTGTACATTTTTAACTTTACTAGATTATTAATGGAATGGAATGGAAATGGTTAATGGAAAAGTTAATCCAAGCTGTTCAAATAATTGTTAAGAACAAGGCCCTAGATTCAATTAGGAACTGGGTTAATTACTTAACACAGAACAAGGATAGTTGACAAGTTGCTTTTAATCAGGATTAGCTTGTTTAAAGCAAAAGCATTTACAGATATAATTCTGTACATCTGAAAAGGTCCCCTTTTGCCTGCCGTGCAATAAGCATCTGCAACTCCATAAAGTATATATATTCTTGATCAACGTAGATATTTGATTAATAACTGGCCCCGTTTCCGAAAATTCGACTCAAATCGAAATCCGCAATAAAAGCGATAAAAGCCACAATTTGAAAGGCAGAGCATTTAAATATATGACACATTATTGATCACGTTTAGAAATTTATTTTGCCCCAAAACTTGTTCTCATATTGATCTGATCACGATCATATATGGTATATGGCATATGGTGCATGCATGTGTGAGAATGGGATAGCATGATAATCGAAGCGAGCGTAATTATGTATTCGGATGTTGGGGTGTGTGTAGGCTGCGGCTTAGACACACACACACATATATATATATATATATATATATATATATGTATATATGGACTTGTGTATGTATATTTGTCACCTAGTGTTCTCTGTCGCGTATATTGCAGGAGACGAAAAATCCACCGACAGTGACGAGCAGCTATCACCATCAAAGGGCGCCGCGAACACCAGAGAGCTATTTCAATGTGCCCGAGTCAGTGGCGCTGCTGAACATTGTGAAGTCGGAGCGAATACAGAGCGCATTTCAATCAAATCGGAAGAACCATGCGAGCGTTTGGGAGATGGTCGCCGAGGTGCTGAACCGGTACAGTGCGCGAAAGCGAACCGCGAAGCAGTGCTGCAATCGCTATGAGAACCTCAAGAAGATCTACACTCAGCTGAAAAAGAATCCGGAGCGTCATGTGCGACGCAATTGGCCGTACATGTTCCTCTTCAAGGAGATCGAGGAGCAGCGCGGCGAGTGCTGGGGCTCGAATGGCAAACGCTTGGCGCTCATCTCGAAGAATCACAATGAGCTGTCCTATTACCAGCGGAGGAGGCAGGCGGCCGAGCTGGGCGTGCTGCTCAACAAGGATAATCTGACGCCGCATCAGCACAGCCTGCTCCAGAGCCTTAGTCACGCCCACTCCACAGACTCGTCACAGAGCGGGGCAAGCAAACTGGAACGCTTCGTGCCCAATCACTTTGTTGAGACGCAGCTCAGCGAGGGTGCTGGCCTACCCGTCGTCGGTCTGCCAACCAGCGTCTACGATGATAATCCTATCCAGCTGCAGGTCGCCGGCGCTGTTGCAGCCGCTGCTGCTGCTGCCGTCGTTGCTGCCCAACTACGCCACGAGCCACAGCTCCAAGGCAATAGTAGCTCGGGGCTCAACCCGGACGAGGAGCATCTGCACAGTCAAAGTCACAATCACAGCCACAACCACAGTCACAGTCATAATCTCAATCTCAATCACAATCACACTGCAGCATTTAAGGATCACGGACACGGGCTGCAAGAGCCACCCGAGGCGCCCGATTTTGATAAGGACTTCAATGGTCCGCTCAACCTGCACCACAATAGCACCAGCAATACCAACGACAACAACATATCCATGAAGTGAGTCGGCCGGCCGGCGCCAAACCAACTAACTCCTGCATCTATCCATTTAAATGAATCATTTGTTCACTCCTCCTCACAGATCCGAGCCGCTTTCCGAAGGCGAATTCAATCCGGATGACATTCAGCTAATGCAGACCAACTATAATGGGTGAGTCTGTAGTTAGAGGAAAAGATTATCTTTTCGAAACGCGATGAACGAATTGTATATGTTAATAAAACCAATTAACTGGCACATCGTTTAACGAGCTCAATTCATTGACGGTTTATTCGTTTGCAGCGCGCAGAACTTTTACTCACCCAGCATAGATCAGAATATCCTGCATCCGGATGTGATTGTGGACACGGACAATCTGTCCGATTGCAGCTCGTCGGCGTCGCTGAAGAGCGGCAAGCGTAAGATGTCCACATCGACCGATGGCGACAGCACCAACTACGAGCTCATCGAGTATCTGAAGCGGCGCGAGAAGCGTGACGAGGAGCTGCTCAAGCGGATGGATGCACGAGAGGAGCGCTTTATGAGTCTCTTGGAGCGCACGGTGATTGCCATTGAGACGCTCGCTGCTGGCAAAGCGGCAACCACAACCACGACACATCTCTGCAGCGCCTTCAGAGAAACAACTGCCAGATCAACATTGGCTGCCGCAGAGTCATCAGCTCCAGTTGACAAAACTCTTGGTTTATCGATGAGCAGTGCCGCCACTCCCGCCGATGCAGTGGCAGACGCATCCATTCGTGACGATGCCGATGATGCTATTGTTCTGGTGCCAGATGACAACAACGTGGAGGAGCTAGTGGAAGGGGTTAAGGAAGCAGCAGCTGTCTCCAAACCGGAAAATCCAGAGCAGACGTAAAAACAAATACATATATGTATATGTATATGTATATGTACATACATACATATATATATATATATATATACAACAATAAGTTGAATAGAACGCAGTGCCAAAGACGAGCCGTGTCTCGAATCTAAATGAGATTTGCAACGTTTACTTAATAGCCAATGTGCTTAAGGATTCGCATGCATATTTTAAGCATACGCAAACCCCTTCTCTATCTAAGATCTAATTTCGCCAGACGCAATATTTGTGCCAGCACTAACTTAATTTTACATGTGTATCTAGCTTAAGGTTCAATGAATCCTCTCTAGTTATAGGCGCAGACTTTTTGCAATCATTTTTACGCTCACACCGATTTACATATATGTATATAAATATATATTTGCAATCATCTTTCATGTGCACGTTGTTTATATCGTCTAAGGTAACAGCTACACACCCAAATATAGTCTTAACCCCAGTGCTAACTGGTCAGTCTGCGTTTTGTGTGCTCGACTCATATTGTCCTTTTTTTTTATTTAACCAAATCAAATTTTGATTAAGTTGGAGCTGAAATGGGGCTCAAATGCATTTGTGCAGAAACATATAATTTGTACGTGTGTATGTAATGTAAACATTTTTTTTTTAATTTATTAAGATAAAAAAAAAAACAAATTTTGAAAAAAAATACCATCTTTATATTTATTCTTATGAGATAATTTTGATATCGTTCAAGTGAGTTGGTTGGAAACGGGGGATTTATATTATTTTGGGGGCAGGAATTGACATGGCCGTAAATTGTTGTATATATCTTGGCAATAGCTTTGAAATTCTGGGATATATGTGATTTTATCGACTAGCAATTTCCTAGACCCCTGGTCAACATAACACCTCAATTTGAACAGCTTCATACCTTTGGTATCAGAATATTAAAACTCAAAACATATCTACCCTTCTAGAGGACATTATAAATTTCTTTTTAAGCTTGCAACGCATTGAAGCAGACGTCTCGGATCACGAAAGTATATTTATCAGCATCGCATCTACATAGCCATGTCCGTCCATCCATTATTGGAGCAATCCGTCGGAATGATTTGTTCTCGTCTTAAAACAATTTTTTTTTACCAAGTTATCCAGTCTAAACTATGTTCCTCATATTTGCCAAACAAAATCTGCATTATCGGACCACTATATCATACAGCTGTCACTGGAACAATGAGTCCAAAAGTAAGTTTTTAGTTGCAGAGTCGACACAAAAATGTCACACTTTCTGTTACGATTTAAGTACAAAAATGTTGAATGTTCAGTCCACAGCCAGTTGGGGAACAAAACAAAGCAACATATAAATAACACTTGTGTGAAGCGTTCAAGACATAATAATATATTTAACTCTGGATTTAAATTTAATTGATTCCGGTCTGCAGGGGAAATGTAATCATCCGTTTGCCTAAGATAGCCGTTCTTTCTTGTTACTCCTGTTTTTCTTGACAACCTTTCGGGGGTTATTTTTGTTCGTTTTTGCAATTTTCTTGGTAATGAGGAACTTGAGGCGCTTCTTAACATTATCGTAATTGTCATTGTCCAGTTCCGGTTTGCTGGACTTGAAGAATTTGGCGCCTTCTATAAAGTACATACAGATATAGATAGATAGATAGGTGTGTATAGATATTGTATAAGTGCATACCTTTAAGTCTGATATCGTTCTTAGGTATAAAGAAGGATTCAATAAAGATTTGCGGCTTCTTTTGCTTCTGCTTGCCCTGCTTCTTGGCGGGTGCGGTATTTTCGTTGGCCCCCAACTGATGCTCCTTTGTGTCTGCGGTTTCCTCGTCTTCGGTGTCGGAGGAATCATAACTGAATGGATTCACATTGCCCATGCCCAGTTTGTTAGACTTGTTGACCAGAATCTTCTCGTGGCTTAGCTTCTCAAGCTGATCCTGCCGCTTGACCACAGCGTCCTCGTGAGTGCTAGAAAACATTTCCAGCAAACTGAAACCTTCGCCGCGCGTTTTAAGCGACTGCTTCAACGTGTCGGTGACCATATAAAAGGCGCCCTGCGAGACTGGTGCCGGCGTGGGGGCGTCCTCGCTGTTAGCCAATGGCGCCTTCGGCTGCTGCCGCTGCTGGTCCTTGTTCGACTTGACACGCACCAGCTTCTGGTGCTCTTCTTTGGCGGGATCAAAGCGTAACATTTTCTTATTATTGGATGCTTTAATACTGGGCGCATTGACCGTGTCTATTTTGCGTCCAATAACCTGCTCTAAAATTCCCATTTGCCAGTTACGTTCGTCCTCCTGTGGCTGCTCCTGCTTCGGTTTTTGCTCGTCCTGATCTACATATTCGTCAGCTTCCTCGTCCGCCTCGTCGCCCACAAAGTTGGCTGTTATACGAAATCTGGGATCCAAGCTCTGTTTGCTTTGCATTTCCACCAGGCGTTCGCCCTTTTTGCCACTATGCTGGGGCAGCACAATCTCTTCTTCCTCGTCCTCGTCACCATCGTTATCCTCGAAGAGATCTTTCTTGACATGCATCGCTTTTTGTTTTTGTGTTTGCTCTACTTTATCCTCTTCCTCGGCATCGCTGAATTTGATGCGCTTGGCCTGCCCAGCGTCCATAAAGGCTAATGCCTGTTGTATGGCAGATTTCTTCTGCTGATGCTGCTGCTGCATTTTGTTAAGCGACTCCTTGCGTTTCAGATCCGCTATAGAGGCCTGAGCATCCAGAGACTTACTGCTTTGCTTTCTGTGCTGCTCTATAATGTGCAGCGGCTTCACATCATGCTCCTTCTGAATGACAATCTATACGAAAAGTGCAAAAGAAGGGAAATCTCTTCATATCTTCAAATCGATTACAGGTAGTCGCTACTCACTTTGCCATTGTGCATAGAATGTGCGGCACGCTTCTTGGTTATCAGCAGCTCGGGCGCCACATCCTCATCATTGATCTCCTCGTTTTCGCCAAAGACGCGTCGCTTGTTTTGCGTGTTCTGCGCAAGCAAACGCGATCTGCTCGTATTTAACTCGCCGGCATTGTACTGTGTTTGCTCTTTTTGCTGGTCCTCCTCGCGCTCGCGCTTGAGACGATCTAGGAAAGACTCCTTGGCGATCGATACACGCAGCTTGGTTCCGTGCAACCTTTGCCAGTTGAGCTCATTGACGCCTGCAACGTATATTACCAGTGTCATTATTATTTAGGTCAAACCTTCGAGTTATCTGCCTGCACCAAGTGGCGAGCTTACAGTAATCAGCATCCTCCGTCTGTACTGTGACAAAGGCTATAACTTTGTTGTTGCTTTGTCCAGAATCTACAAGTTGCTCTTTTGTCTTCAGCTCAACGCGCTCCACATCGCCATAGTCCTGGAACAACGCTCTCAGATCCTCCTCTGTTGTCCTGGTCGGCAAGTCGGTAAGAAAGAATCGCATCTTTGTGTATGCTCCCGAACAAAAACAGCGCACGTGTAGCAAGACAGCAACAACGACAACAGCTGTTCATGGCCAGTGATAAATAATCCATGAGATTTCTTCTTCTTATCAATGAGGGCATTCACACGTTTTTATTTAGCGCTTATCGATAATTCGTCGTGACGTATTTCTCGTGTTCTAGATGTATATATAATCCTTTTGATTTTGATTTTAGATATTGGAACCGGTAAATTAAAGTTACACTTTTCAAATACTGTCAATTGACAAAGTACGTTGTTAACTATCTTCCAATTAGCTTTCTACAGCCTCCAATTGCTTGAAAGCACTGTGAAAATTTACATTTGAAAAAAATGAAATATTAAATGTGGTGTTTTACCATTTCTCATTGTCTTTTTAAATAGAATACTGATTTCAATAAAATTCTAATCATACGTTTAACTTTTATTACCGCGCCAAGCTAAGCACAGTATGGTGCTGCTTCATTGACATTTCTGACGTTTCTTCAATCGAACTATCGTACTGTAATCGAGTACGTTCGATAATTCTTGTTAAAATACACTCACACATACACGCACCCACACAACCAAATTTTATTATTTATTTTTGTTTTCTGTCGTGCTAATATTTTGTAGCGCCAACGATATTTCCACAAATCAACTGGAGAATGGATAACAGCAGCACAACAGGCAGCAAAACGGCTTTGGAGAAATGGGGCTTTCCATTGCTGGAGCTCTACCGACTCGCGTTTACATTCTACAAACGTAAGGCAACGCAAGAAATATGTTGATTAACCGCAGACGCTCGACGACTGCTTTTATGCGGCTTCATCTGACTAGTACTAACCCTCATTCAAACACCCACTCACTCGTGAAATATTTGCAGAGAACTCTGGGAAGGCCATACATCTGTCCTACGAGGACAATCTCAAGCTTATCGCCTTCAAGCAGCAGGCAGCATTGGGACCCTTCAATACAAACCATGCTCCTGCTCTCGGCGTCCTGGACGTCATCGGGAGGGACAGGCAGCAGCACTGGCAGCTGCTGGGGGACATTACACGTGAACAAGCAATGGAGGGCTTCATCGATCTGCTTGACACTATGTGCAGCGCCTTCCGGCCTTACATTGAGGCCGTTCGCCAGAATCGCGATGAGACACTGAAAGCCGAGCTGCGACGCATGGAACAGGAAAAGGAGGCCAGACAGAAGCGGGAACGCGAACAGCAGGAGCTGCTCGAGGAGGGATACAAGGACGAAATGCAACGACGTCAGCTGCAGGATGCGCTCAACAAGCAGACATATCAGCAATTTAAGGTAAATCACCAGCGACACGCAATCGATATTAGAATACCACGTATGGAATAGCAGCCTAGCTGTAGGGTATATACAACAGCACAACAGTTTTTGCTCTTTTTGTCAATGCAACTATTCTGATATTCCTTAGTAGTCTCCGAAAAAGGTTAATGCAATTGTGAAATATAAAGAAAGTGTGTCAGTATAGGATGAAGAATGAGGATCAGCATTTTAATATTATTTATTATGCAAATTGCCAAAGTTTTTTTTACGTCCGCTCGTCCTTTCAGTAGCTTTCGAAGTTAAATAAAAAAATCAATAGTTGTCTTGTCCACAATTTGCATGCATTTGACAACAATTTAACTCTTCAAGAGGTATCTCACGGTCGAACACTCGACACATCGACATTTGCACCTGTTGTTGCCCATCCCGCCGGGTCAATAATGTATGTCAACGGTCGTCGTTGGCTGTTGTTGTTGGCATCGGCGACAGTCGACAGTCAACAGTCGAGTCGAATGAGGTCACGACCCAATTAGTCAATAAACAATTTCCTGTTGATGGTCAACATCAAGGATCCGAGACGACTAGCATATCAATGTTAAGCTCCTTACGCGTGGGACTTGCCTGGTGTCTGCTAAACTTTCCTTTTTTTTGTTCTGTTGCAGCTGTACGCCGAGAAGCAGTTTCCTGGTAATCCCGAGCAACAGGCCGTGCTCATACATCAGCTGCAGCGGGAGCACTACCACCAATACATGCAGCAGCTGCATCTGCAGAATCAGAGCCAGACGCAAAATCTAAACCAAAACCAACAGCCACAACGGACAATTGACGAGGACACGGAGAAGATGCTGCAAACGGAGGAGGATCAGAGCAACAGTCGCTGCTCCACTCACCACACCAGCAACAACAATAACAACAACAATAACAGCGGCAACAACCGGCCAGACAGTGCTGACCTAACCAACGCCATGGAGGGACTGCATCTCAATCAATTTGAGTGCCAGCAGCAACAGCAGCTGCACTCGCAGCCGGAACCTGGTGAGGAACAACTGGCGCAGCCGGAGCAGTTGGGCAGCGATGATTACGACGATTATGTGATGATACGTCCGGCCAAGATCTGGACGCGTCCGGATATCGAACTGTTCAAGACTGAAGTATCCGCCGGCGACGGTGACGGTGTCATTACCATTGGGCATGGCGATACGGTAACGGTGAGTAATAAGATCCACTATAGACAAACTGTGTTATGCCATATTCAGCGATATATTCTACACGAGGGTCAGTTGATCCTTAGCCAAAGTGCACATGTATACTAACTGATTGAATTGAACCGCCAGGTGCGTGTGCCAACAAATCTGAATGGCAAGTGCATATTCTGGGAGTTTGCCACGGACAATTACGACATTGGTTTCGGTATCTACTTTGAATGGGCGAAGCCCGTTACCAGCGAGGTGACGGTGCACGTGAGCGATAGCGATGAGGATGAGGATTGCGTCGATGAGGACTATCTGTCTACCGCGGAGGATCTGGAGTCGGGCTCGATGTCGCAGGAGCGCAGCACATTGGCTGCACAGAATGCGGCTGCCGCATTAAAGGCACCCATTTCAATTATAGTGCCAATATATCGGCGCGAATGCTACAACGAGGTCTACGTGGGCTCCCATTCCTATCCTGGCGAGGGCGTCTATCTCTTAAAATTTGACAATAGCTACAGCATCTGGCGCTCCAAAACGCTCTATTATCGCGTCTATTACGAGCGATAAGGCCAAACAAGTAGTTCAATTGTGGATTACTTATCATTTACTACGAACATACATACATACATATGTATTTGTAAGGACTACAATAAGTGTGTGGTGTGTGTGTGTGTGTGTGTGTGTGTTGTGTGTGTGCGTGTGTGCGTGTTTATAGGCACTTTGTGTGTATGCACGTACATAGATGAGGTTTGTGTACCGATGTGACATGCATACATCAATTAGAAAATTCACTTTTCCATTTGCAAAATGATTAAATCAATATATTTATTATATAGTTTTCAAAATAAATTAAATTACTATGTATTTCAAAACGCGCGTTTAAATTCATTTCTGATCTACTGGCTGGGTTTATGTTTGCAAAACAAAATGTTCAGATTTGATTTTCGAGAGTTCTTTCTACTGTTGGAAAAGTAAGTGCTTTTTACCAGCATGCACGGTCCGCCTCAAAAACACACCGCATCACGTTTAAATTCAGATTATTTTTATTTGATATTCGCACAGAGTCGAAATCAATTTTCTTTTGTTCGTCATCTGCATTTTCTTTTAAGAATATTACCGCCAAAGCTATCGATTATTCGTTAAATTCGAAGTGTAGAGCTGCCACAAGGTGAGGTCTTTGTCAGTGTTGCCAGTAGGTGGCAGTGCTCAGCAGACAGCGTTGCCCAACATTGACAACACACACAGTGTGTTTGTTATTCAAAAAGCCAACTTTTGTGCCTGTAACATGTATGCGGTTGCAGTTCAACTGCTCAAATGCCCGGCCGCAAGGAGTCAAGTGGCTAAGCGTCTCGTCAGCCATGTGCTGGGCATCGAAACATCCTGCGATGACACAGGCATTGCCATAGTCGACACAGCGGGACGAGTGCACTCTAATGTGCTAGAGTCCCAGCAAGAGTTCCACACGCGGTATTTAAAAGAAAACAACTCAGATGTATTGAACCCCACTCATGTGAATTTCATTTGCAGTTACGGTGGCATAATACCGCCACGTGCTCAGGATCTGCATCGGGCGCGTATTGATGCTGTATGCGAACGGTGCTTGGAGCAGGCTCAGCTAAAGCCGGAGCAGCTGAAGGCGATTGCGGTGACCACCAGGCCGGGTCTGCCATTGAGTTTAATAGTGGGCTTACGATTTGCACGTCACTTGGCACGCAGGCATCAGCTGCCGCTTCTGCCCGTACATCACATGGAGGCACATGCGCTGCAGGCGCGCATGGAGCATCTGGAAGAGATTAACTATCCGTATCTGTGCCTACTCATCAGCGGTGGCCACAGCCAGCTGGCCATGGTGAACGGTCCGGGCCGCCTGACTCTGCTCGGCGAAACACTGGACGATGCGCCTGGCGAGGCATTCGACAAGATTGCACGTCGCCTGCGACTCTACGTCCTACCCCAGTATCGCCTGTGGAACGGAGGACGTGCCGTCGAACATGCTGCTCAGGCGGCACAGAATCACGACGCCTTTGAGTTCCCACTTCCCCTCGCCCAGCAGCGCAACTGCAACTTTAGCTTCGCGGGCATCAAGAACAACTCCTTCCGTGCCATACGCCACTGTGAGCGGGCGGAGCGCACGCCGCCCGACGGCATCATCAGCAACTATGCCGACTTCTGTGCGGGGCTGCTACGTGCGGTCAGTCGCCATCTGATGCATCGCACACAGCGCGCTCTGGAGTACTGCCTGCAGCAGAGGCTCTTTGGCGAGACGCCGCCCACGCTTGTCGTATCGGGGGGCGTGGCCAACAACGATGTGATATACGAGAATCTGGAGCGCCTGTCGTTGGCGTACAACTGTCGCTGCTATCGGCCCTCGAAGCGCTACTGCTCCGACAATGGCGTCATGATTGCCTGGCACGGCATAGAGCAGCTGCTGCAGCATCAGAATGCCAGTCTGCGTCGGGACATCGACAACATTGACATTGCAGGCAATGCCGGCTTCCATGCGTCAGCTGTCAGCGATGTGGCCCTGGCGGCCATCAAATGCAAGTGGATCAAACCACTCTAGAAACAAGCCAAACAAAACAACTTACACCCTCCGCAATGGCATAATATGAAAGAGAAATAAGACAATTATAGAGCCTAGCAGGCCAACCGTAATACAAATCGTAATACACTTATTGCTTTAAAACAGCGACCAGTTCTTCCTAAAGCTGCTATATATTCAGCTGATCTCCCCTCAGACACGCGTAGATATTTTTATACCTAAAACTAGCATAGGAACAGACAAACAAACTGACATCGACTGCATCGACTCGGCTAGCTCGGATGCTGCTCAAGAATATATATACTTATTGTGGTCTAAGATGGTTCCTTCTGACTGTTATATATGTACAGGTAACGGTAATCGAAGAGGTTTTCTTCGCGAGAAGCTTATACAATTTATGGAACTGTTTCTCTTTTTTTACATTATATATTTGTTTTTGTTTTTTATTATAATATCTGAAATCAATAATGTCAAATGTCTAAGGTCTAAAAAAAAAAATGTAAAAATTGATAATGTATACATATAAAAATATTAAAAAATGCATTAGTTCTTTATCTTCATTGCTTTCATGCTGAACTACAATACAATTTTATCTCATTTTTTTCTTTCGCTTCTTGCTGTTGTTGTTTGTTGCTGTTTTTGCTTGTTTTGTTTTTTGTTTTGTTACTTTATGGATTATACTTATATAGTTTAGATTTTTTAATTGTGGTTTTCGTTATCATTTTTCAATGCTTTTGTTTTCGCAACCATTACTTAATTATTTAAATAATCTTACTTTTATTACATAATAGCGTTACATACATTACGCAATTTTATATAACTTTTTAGTTAATGCGAGCGCGAATTGCGTGTGTGGTTGTGTGTGTTTGTAAACAAATGATAGACATATTTTTATATGTTTTTATTATTCTGCTCCATATGTGCATTACATGTATTTATGTATCTGTTACTTTGTTTTATATTTCACGTCTCTTTGCTCGCTTCTCTTTCTATTGCTGTGAACATTTCTTCTTCCTTCACACTAAGCTTTTCTGTTTTGCTCCTATTTTTTAGGTTATTTTTTTATTTTTTATATTAATGCAAAACATAAAATTTTCACTTTTGTTTTTGTTCTTTTCTTGTGTTTTTTTTTGTTTTGTTTTTCTTTCTTTACCTTCTCTTAATTTTGTATATATATATTTATATATATATATGTATAAATAATTTGTTTGCTATGTTGTTATTGTTGTTGTTTTGTTTGTTTTTTGCTTATTTTTCTGCTGTGTCTTATAAGAATATTGCGCCAAAAACAATAGAGAGGGGGACAAAGGTGGGCTGGGTAGGGGTAGGGAAAATATGGGGGGGGGGGGGTCTGATGCGTAAGCAGAAGTTTTGATTTGATTTCATTTAGGTTAAGCAAAATGTAGCACATTCAAAGAAACTAATTGAAATAAAAATTGATTACGATTGCAAATAATTTGCAGTTGCTTAGCTTTGCTTGGAGCACTGGGCTCCAAGGGAAGAGGGTAGCAGGACAGTTCGAAAGGAAGAATAGATACAATTTAAAATAAGAAAAAAAATTGAAAATTTGATAGAAAAGGTATCATACAGATATAGTATATAGTATAGTAGTACAAGCTTTTTTGTTTTCTTTTTCTTTGTTGAGGGCGAAGAAAAACATATCCGAAAAAAACAACAGACAATCAAAAAAAATTAAAGGAATCTGCATTTCCTCTTCTTGGATGGCTCTGGCGGCTCCAGTGCGGCCAGAATGGCCTCATCGAAAACGTTTTTCAGGCCCTTCTGTGTTAGTGCCGAGCACTCCACATATTTGACTGCCTTCAGCTCCTTGGCGAGCTTTTCGCCCTGCTCGGATGTAATGGGTTTCTGCTTGTTCTTGGCCAGCTTCTCCAATGTGCTTGTCTCGTCGCGCAAGTCAATTTGTGTGCCCACCAGCAGGAACGGCGTTTTTTGACAATGGTGCGTTATTTCCGGCACCCACTGTTCGTTTAACAGTAATAAAACAAATTACAAAATTTAATACATTATCTTTGCCTACATACATATGTATATATATATATATATAGCGTACCTTCTCCTTAACATTCTCAAATGAACTGGGGCTGACCACCGAGAAGCAGACGAGAAACACATCCGTTTGCGGATATGAGAGCGGACGCAGCCGATCGTAATCCTCCTGGCCGGCCGTATCGAATAATCCAAGCGTGTAGGGCTCGCCGCCAATCATCACTGTCACCGCATAGTTGTCGAATACAGTTGGCACATATTCTGATGGAAATTTGTTGGTTGTGTACGATATCAGCAGGCACGTCTTGCCCACAGCTCCATCTCCAACGACCACACACTTGATGGTTTGCATACCGAACTAGTTTTGTGAATAACGGTTACTAAACGAACCAACGAAACAAAAAATGAAAGTTAGAAGTGACGCACAGCAATTATGTTAAACACAGTGATGAGGATGCGCCTCAATTAACCCCCGGCTTCGAACCACTGCCCCAACTGTCAACCAAAGCCAAGTGTATCTGGTATCTAGGATGCAATTCCATTATATTTTCAGCAGCAGTTTCGTTTCACTTATAACTTGGATGGAAACGAAACTTTTCTATTAATCATTCAATCAAATTTAAGCCCATTTTGCAAATGCAATAATTAATTTGATTCTACAACTCTTCCTGCAAACTACAACTTTGCAAGAGTGAAGTATAATGTTTGAAAATTATTAAAATACGAAGTGTATTGATTTGTCTCGATATTGACGTGCAAGGGTATTGAATCTTCGGAAGCTATTTCCAGTGACCAACTTCACAGGCTTCGATGAAGCTAAGCACCGACACAAGCGTGTGCGTGTGCGAGTGTGAGTATATATATATATATATATGTGTGTGTATGTGAGCATGCTCATATGCCTTAATTACTTTCGCAACGAGGCGACGCAGCAAAACACGGGCGGAACGGGACAGGGCGTGGGTGCCTGGGAAGGCCCTTGCCCGGCCAAGTGACTGTAACTCGTCACAGGGTGGGTGGGTGGCGTGGAGTCAACACACTGACTGTCACTGACTGGGAAGAGTGCGGTTTGTTATTATCGCTGCACCAGAGCTATTACACACAAGCACACACACACACACACACACATACATACATACACACTTATATATATATATATATATTTATATGCACATATCAGGCAATAACCGAGACGCAAATTGCTATTTACTTGATATTATTATATTTTTATTTTTTGCTCAACTATTGTGTCTTATCTATGCGTACGAGTTGTATCTATAGAACTTTGTACACACGCACACACATACACACACACGCGCAGACATACACACATAGACAGAGAATGTCAGCCGGGCGGTATCACTGCTGTCGCCGCCGGCTTCCTTTTTGTGGAGCATAAGCAGAGAGCCACAGGCGATGACGATGACTCAAACTGTGTATGAGTTTGTGCAGAATGAACGAAAAAAAAAAAGCACCAAGCGCACACATTCACACACACAGAGAAGTACTCAGATAAGCTCACAGGCAGTTCTAATATGAAATATGCAGCCCTCTCCCTCTCCTGATGATCCCACACACACACACACACACACACAACACAAACACGTTTGTATGTATTTATGTGTACGTTCAATGCGTACGCGCGTGAGTGTGTGTGTGCGTGTGTGTGTGGGTTTTTGAACGTAGTTTTGCTGCAGCCAATATGCTAATTTATTTTGACACAAATGCACTTGTGTATAAATATACACTGCTAACGCACGCATACATGCACAGATGCAAGTGGTATGGTATGTATTGTTTTGCATCGCCCACTCACACACCCAGATACATGTAGGGTGCATACAAGTTTATAATTATTAGAAAGCCAGGTGAATGAAATGCACATATTACAGGCACATTTCGAATTCAGAAATTCGCCAGCAGCAAGAATAAAATTAAACCAATCGTTTTTCACTAACACTAACGCACTCGGCACACACACACACACAGAGACACACACACGCTTACTATACGGCCATACTGACATGAGAGCAGAAGCAGCAGACAAGCAGCCTAAGCCAAAGCAGTCATCGCTAACATTTTTCGTCACTTTTCACTACAGAATTTTCTCTTTCTATGAGCACCACATGAACTGATTACTGTTGTTTTAACTGCATTCAAGTGGCCAACTTGCGTAATTTTACTTACAACTGATTTATATTGAAAACGACAGTAAATATGTTCTTTTTGGGCTGGGTTGGGCGTCGATTCGTATAGAAAACTACTATTTTTCTTTTGTGTGTTCGTTCTCTCCAGCAATTGTAATCTGTATGCGTGCGAATGACGAAGCGAAGGGTTGCCACTGTGGCAGTCGTTATCGCTATTTGACGTTTACAAGTGGCAACGCTCTGCGCCAACAAACCTATTGGTGTTGCCACTCCACTAAATTGCAGCTCTCATATGTCACTAAGAACAAGGCAAGAGAATCGCAGCGACAACAAAGTGGGCAACCGAATTACCTCGCTAAGCATAGAAAAAAATAGTCAAGGGGTATGACATCGAAATGGCTGGATTTTTAAGAACAAGGTATGTCAATTAAAAAATGAACATTTTCAATTACACCAATACGTCCATTCAATGATGACTAAATGCATGCATGCATGCACAAATTGATAAACACACATATGTATATACGAACAGCATTACAGTGGCCTGTAGCTTATTTGCTTTGTAGTAAATTTTCAGTTCCAAAATGTGAATGATACAAACTGTCAATACACAATATAAAAAATTTCAAATTCTTTTAAACGATTTTGTTATAGAAAACGTAGCCGTGAAGATGATTTGCCTTGCGAATCTACGCCACTGTCAAAGCGCATCAATAACCTGCATTTAAACTATGACGATGGGAATAGCAGCAGCAGCAGCAACTGCAGTATTCCAACTCTAATCAAAGACAACAATAACTACGTACTGCCGACGATATCAGGCGGAGGAGTCGGGTGTGGGGTTGGACCACCTGAGGTGATAGGAGTCGGATATGAATATAATCCGGAGCTAAATGCGGATCAAAACCCATATTACTATGCGAAAAACAAAGTGTTGTATGACTTGCACGTTGAACGTGTCAAGCGCAGCAATCATTAGTTTGAAAGACATATTTTATGTGCATGCGCACAAGTGTGTAAGGATATCAAGTCTGCTTTATTTTACAGTGATAAAAACAGTAAAAATAAAAACAAAAACAATTAAATCTCATACGAAATACAAACATTTAAATACATGCTATAGTCGAATCAGGAATAAGCAAAACTGATACTCAGTTGCCTTATCCATTCGTATACAGAATGAAATTTTATAGATTATAGTGCCAATAATTCAAGGAAAATCTCAGATGGAATAATATGCCGATCTTCAATCGGAAATTAGTTGCTCTTATTCATATTGATATACAAATGGTTCATTTATGTATAAGGTAGCAATCAAAATTTTTGCAAATAATTCAACTTGCTGTGTTCAAAGTATTTATGTATAATAATGATATTTATGCGTTAACCAACGATTCAGCTGTACAAAATAGACCCCTAAAAAGATAGCACCAAGCTAATGATTCTGAAATACCTACAAACACACATAAATATTAAAAACAAAAAAAAACAAGACTTAAAATTTGCTCGCACATTCACTCAATCTGCAATTGCGTACACGAGTGCTTAACTGAAAACGGTCTTCAAAATCATATATATCTTTAAAATCTAATTTAAACACTTTTCTCAACTGTAAATAGACTACATTTAATAAATAAATAAATATAAAGAATATTTAAATAGGGTATGTACTATAAGCCACGTAGGATGTATCAGTACTGTCAATAAAATATCAAATGAATTTCTCAATTTATCAAACTTATTTTATTGGGGAACTCAAAATTGGCACAGTGAAACATTCATGCGTGTGCATACCACTGTGCATTCGTATACCTAAATTGTTCTCAATTTTGACAGCAAAATACAAAGCAAAATACATCATTCGCTCTTTTGCCTGCCAACCAGCTGCTCTCTCACTCTCTCTTTCGCTCTCTCTCTCTCTGAGCCACACAGTACTGCACTGACACAAGTATATCGGTGTCTGACACACACGCAGGCATACAGAGACATTCAGTCTTTGTTGTTGCTATTTATATGCTCGCAATTTATTTTTTGACAACGTAAAATGTTGTAATATATTGTTAAATGTTAGTTTTTAAATTTAAATGAAGTGCCTCCAAAGTGCCAGTGCAGTATTTACACCCAAATTATATTTGCATCATGTGCAAATGCGATCGTTATGGAAAGTGTGCAACAAGTAAACACAACGGTCGCACCTAATACCTAATTATATACGAGTATGTGCATATAAGCATATATGCTTTGTATGTGCTGAACAATACATCACAATTGATATTGACATATAGACAATATCAATATTGCAACATTGCAATCACCAGCGCTGTAGACGATGAGCCTCTTTGGTTCGAAGAAGAACCGCTCGCTGCCGGTGCGCGTGAGCACCTTCGACTCGGAGCTGGAGTTCGAGCTGGAGCCACGCGCCACTGGCCAGGAGCTGTTCGATCTCGTTTGCCGCACAATTGGTCTGCGCGAATCGTGGTATTTCGGGCTGCAGTATGTCGACACGCGCAACAATGTCTCATGGCTCAAAATGGAGAAGAAGGTCAAAGATCAGCGAGTCGAGCTGCATGAGAACAACAGCATTTATGTGTTTAGTTTCTATGCAAAGTTCTTTCCCGAGAACGTTAGCGAGGAGCTCATCCAGGAGATCACCCAGCATCTGTTCTTTCTGCAAGTGAAACAGAGCATCCTCTCCATGGACATCTACTGCAGGCCCGAGGCCTCCGTTCTGCTCGCCTCCTATGCGGTGCACGTCCAGTACGGACCCTACGATTACGAGAGCTACAAGGATGGCATGCTTGCCGGTGGCGAACTTCTGCCCAAGGGCGTCACTGATCAATACCAAATGACGCCCGAAATGTGGGAGGAGCGCATCAAGACCTGGTGAGTCCAGTTATGCTCTGTCTGTATCCGTCTCTCTTAGAGCCATTCACTTTTTACTTTACTTATTAACATTGATTGGGTTTGTTTTTCCTTTTTTTGTTGTCGCAGGTATATGGACCACGAGCCCATGACCCGGGATGAGGTCGAGATGGAATATCTGAAAATCGCACAAGATCTGGACATGTATGGTGTTAACTACTTTCCTATTACAGTGAGTCGAGAGTCAAGTATCGTGATGGGGCAGGCACACTGCGCATCTCTCTGGGCTTGATGCAACATTACATAACCTCAAAGATTTCAAAACTAAAACATTTTACAGAATAAGAACAAAACCAAATTGTGGCTGGGCGTAACAGCCGTGGGTCTTAACATCTACGATGAGCGCGACAAGCTAACCCCAAAGACAACGTTCCAGTGGAACGAGATACGACACGTCAGTTTCGATGACAAGAAATTCACGATTCGTTTAGTCGATGCCAAAGTGTCGAATTTCATATTCTACTCGCAGGACCTGCACATCAATAAAATGGTGAGCACCAACTTTGGCTATTGGCTATGTGAGGTTATACTAGTCCTAGTTCCAGACTGGGAATGATGGTTCCCCAATTGCAATGCTTACAAAGCCGGATAACCTCAGTTAGCCATAATATGTGCATTCAATTTGACTTCATATGATTTGGTTTATGATGCGCAGATACTTGATCTGTGCAAGGGTAATCATGATCTCTACATGAGACGCCGCAAGCCGGACACCATGGAGATACAGCAGATGAAGGCGCAGGCAAAAGAGGAGAAGCAGCGACGTCAGATCGAGCGCAAGAAGTTCATCAGGGAGAAGCAGCTGCGAGAGAAGGCCGAGCACGACCGCTACGAGATAGAGAAACGATTAGAGCATCTGCAGGACGAGATGCGCATGGCTAGCGATGCGCTGGTAAGTAATACGGGTCAGACAAAAAAAAGCCTCAACGAAACTACATAGAACTATACCATTGCAGCGCCGTTCCGAGGAGACCAAGGAACTGTACTTCGAGAAGAGTCGCGTCGACGAAGAACAAATGCAGCTGACCGAATGCAAGGCGAATCACTTTAAAACGGAAATGGACAGATTGCGCGAGCGCCAAATGAAAGTGGAGCGCGAAAAGCATGATCTGGAGAAGAAGATACGCGATGCTGACTTCTATGTGCTGCAGCTAACCGTGGAGAACGATAAGCGCGAAGCGGAAACTGAGAAGCTAAAAAAGGAGCTTATCTGTGCGAAAATGGCCGAACGCGAGGCCACCGCCCGTCTGCTTAACTTCCTCAATAGTGGCCGCAAATCGTCCACAGACAGCCTGTTAACTGCCTCAACCGTATCGCATGCGAATGTGAACACCGCCTCCAGCATTGCGGCGATCAGCACACCGTCTCTGACGACGAGCAGCTCAACGAACGATATGGAAACAGCCGGAGGCGCCGAGCTGACCACATCCGCCTCCCACTACATTGTGATCGGCGACAATTCGAGCGGCATTTCCGATGATTTTGAGCCAAAAGAGTTTATACTCACCGACAATGAGATGGAACAGATAACGAACGAGATGGAACGCAGCCATTTGGAGTATCTGCGCAAGTCCAAGAAGCAGGTGCAGAATCAATTGCAAACGCTGCGGAGCGAGATAGCGCCACACAAGATTGAGGAAAATCAGAGCAATCTGGATATACTCAGCGAGGCGCAAATTAAGGCCGGCGAAAACAAATATTCAACGCTCAAAAAGCTTAAATCCGGATCAACCAAGGCGCGTGTGGCCTTCTTTGAAGAGCTCTAAGAGGGGCCGAGTTACCGAGCTACCCCAACAACAGAAACCTAAACAAGACTCTTATCCAAGTTAAGCGTATTCTGACTTTGTCATTTTGTGAACACAATATTTAATGTATGTATATCTCTGTTTATCTGTGTATACAATGTCAATAAGTATATATGTATGTATATCTCTGTTTAATTATGTATACCACATGTCAATAGCTATAAGCCAATTATCGGTGACATTTCCCGATTCAATAAACTCAAAATGAGTGTGTATAAAACAGCCAAACATTTCGTTCTCCTTCTTAGCATTCGATTTACATATATAACCTTAAGCGCCAATCCGATCGTGTCAACAGAGTTAGTTAATCTATTCCTCTGGCTAACGAAGAAACTCAGAATTTATTGCTTAAAGCTTAAAACTTACTTGAGGACTAACCATGAAAATTATAAATACACAGAGCTTACTAGAAGAGCTTGCAACATTTTTAATAATTTCAAATTTTTAACTACTTGCCTCCTACTCTAATCTATAATTTCAACTATAGCTCTACATGTCTTCTTGCTGCACTCTTCTTTTCCCTGCAGAGGGGTTCGAACGATATGTAAAGATCAAAACGAGGACAGCTTAGACCACAGAAAAGAAATATGATAAATTTAGAATTGTAAAGTTAGTTCACAGCATACATTGTGTTCAAAGTTAGGTTTAGATTTTATTTCAAATTGATCTGACTCAGGACACCAAATTACATTCACAGCTGCCAAAAGAACAATTGTCCAATATTTGGTTTGCATTTTTTATTGTTTGCCTGTTGACTATAGGCATATAACCTATATAGCTTCAGAATTCATGAAGCACTTTTTTCCATACGATGTATTCTTTTAACTTCAACGCTATGCTAAAGAAACTTGGTACAGTTACATACATACATACATACATACATACATACAGCATTTAATTATAAGTTGTACACTTAGCTCATTATAACGCGAACAAAAGGTGATCGGCATATCGATTTTGTCTTTTCGATTCAGCTTTTTATATATGTTTCTATATGATATACCAATTTCAAGCATGTATCTGCTGACGGCTAGAGCTACCCATAAGATTACCAGTTTTATTATCAGCAAAGTTAAGAATTGTTTTTGCGTTTTTCAAAGAATTTAAAAACATGTGACCATTTACATTTATTTATTTACTCTTTTTAGCTTTTCATACAGAAATGAGTAAACGTAGTTTTTCCTATAGAATAATTTGTTTGTTTTCTTTTTTGATACAATCTTATGATCGGCGGCTTCCTGCCCAAATCTCCATATACTATATATGCGTAATTGTGTGTTAATGATTATGGAACGCGCACCTCTAAACTTCTCACAAGATAATAAAAAAAACCGCTTTTCCCCAACCGCCGACCCATATTAGTAGTTTAACACATAAAATAATTTTTTTTTTTTTTTGGTTTTGGTACTAAGGAATTTCAAATAGTTACTTTTTTTTTTGTAACACCATGGAATATTTGATGTACACACATATACATGCACATATGAAGTGTTGGTTTGTTTGTTTCGGTTTGTTATTATTTGTTCTTTATAGTATCATAAAATAAAAAGCTCACTTTCTTTTATAATATATGTATGTAGCATCCAATGCATCCAAATCCCAGACTACAGCAAGTAACGCCAGACGCAAAAGTATACAAACATATATATTATGTGTACATATATATATATATATACACTCTACATGCGCGTATGTTCGAGTTTCTTTTTACTATGTTCCTCGTCGAAATCTACACTTGCAAACTAAAAAAAAAACCTTTGATTTAACATAATCAAAGTTCGGTACATTACAGTTGCTACAAAAAAATAGTAATATACATATATAAGTGTATAGATACGTAAATATACATCGATATACATATATGTATATGTATATATACGTGTATGCTTAGAATAAGAATTGCATATTATTAAACACGAGCCCAAGGATATATATATATTTGAACAAACACTCTGCTGTTCGCGTAAGTTTGTTCGTTGGGTCCGTGGCTGCATTAAAGTTGTACCCGCCCTCTTAAGTTCATTATATTAACTTTTTGAACATGAATTTATCAATAACATTTAAGAATATCGATCATCGATTACTCTGCCCAGACTTTGGCATGCTCTTCTTCTTTTTTCTTTTCATTTCTTTTTTGAAATTTTGCAGCGAAATTTTGGGTGTGTGGATGTGCATGCGCGTGGTATATGTAATTTATAGGATTTACGGCGTATTTTCTTCTTCTGCTTCTCTCTCCATCTCTATAAGTGTAAGTTGGTGTGTGTGTGTGTGTGTGTGTTTGTGTGTGTGTCAGTGTTTATCAGTGAACATCAGCGTTGACTTTTGAGTGAGACAGGCGCTGCCGCGAAATAGTCGATGTTTATAAGGGAAAGCGCATGTGCCTCAGGTTAATTATATTTATTTGTATATATACATATACATATATTAATATATATATGTATATATAGACAATTTTTGCGTTTGGCGTATACGAGAGGCGTGCGCCTTAACCGCGTTAACTCAGAGACAACTGATTCAGCGACAACAGACGTTCAACGGCCGCATTAATGTCCCCAAACGTGGCAATCAGCGCTGGATGGGATAAGAAGTGGAAGAGGACACAATATTAGTTGACGATAGCTGACAGCAGTGCAATTAATATATGTATACATACATATATGTGAAAAACACAATCTTACCTTGTAAATTGGCCTCACGATTGCCAAATCCCATGGCGGCTAGCTGCTCCAACTGGGATTGGTAGCGCACCTCTGGTGGCTGTGTGCTATCGGCATTGTTTGACATGCCGTTGAGCATGCGCATCATGAAATCGTTGAAGAGCTGCGCATTGGGTCCACCGCCGGGTGCTAAAGGTGGCGTGGCCGCTGTGGTGGCATTGGAACTTGGTGGCTCGGCGGCGTTGATCGGCGAGGTGTTGTTGCTGATGGCGCTGCTTGCATCGCCGATAACTGGATCAGCTGGATTATTAACGCCTGGCGGAGGTGGCGGTATGCCCAGTGTGCCGACAAAATTGGGAGCGGCGGTGCGCAGCTGCTCCATGCCCTGCTGGATTTGTAAGATAGCATTGATGGCATCCGGATTGGTTAACATGTTCATCACATCGGGATTCTGCATTTGGGACATGAACTGTGGCATCATCTGACGCACCTGATCCTGCAGCTGTGGATTGTTGGAAAGCAAAGGACTGCTGCTAAGTAGCCGAGACGCCATATCTGGATCCTGTGACATTAACTCCATCATTGAGCGCGTATAGGGGGCATTCAATAGATTCTGCATCATCGCCGGATTATCGGCCATCTGCTGCAGCAGGCTGCGCATTGCCGGTGTGTTCAGTACATTGTTTGGTGGCTGATCGCCGCTGCGATTATTAGCGCCAATTGGATTCGAGCCTTGGGCACTGTTGCCGCCGGTGCGATTGCCAGTGCCGCCCCAGGGATTTGGTAACGGATTGCGATTCTCAGTGCCCTGCTGTGGATTGACACCGGCACCGCTGCCCTCAACTAGGCCAGCAAACGGATTACGACCAAAGGATTCGGTGGCCGCGTTCATCATCGGCTCTTGTATATCACGATAGATTCGCTGCAGGGCACTGTAGCCGCCCGGCACCGATTCAAGATTGGACATGGCTCGATCATGCGAACGCATCAGCTCCTGCAACATTGATGGATTGCGAGCCAGCTCCATGGTCTGGCGCAACAGATCCGGATTGTTCAGCATGTGCGAGATCTCCGGATTGCGCTGCATCAAATCCAGCATTTGAGGATTTGATGTAATCAGCTGACGCATCGTCTCCGGATTATTCATCATCTGCTGCACAAGCGGATTATCCATTAGAGATCGGAGCATATCCCCATTATTCAGCAGTTCATTCTGCATGCGAGCCTGCAAGTCCATAAACGTATTATAACCAGCGCCGAGGGCCTCCATGCCGGCCAGGCCACCAAATTGATTTAGGCCGAACGGCGTTTGACGCACATCAGCCGGAGCTCGTGCCGGCGCATCGTTGGTCCGCGTTGGGGCCTTAATGACCAGATGCACTGTCAGATTGTCCTTGATGTTGTGCATTTTGAGCGTGTCGGTGTCCTTCATGATTTTACCAGCAAAAATAAGCACCAACTGCTCGGCTTCGGCTTCAAATTTTTGTGCAACCAATATTTTGAACTGTAAAACATAAAACGAAACTTGAAATACACAAATACATACAGTAAGTTCCACAAAATTGTGCAGAAAAAAAATGTTGCCCTGTCATGTCGAATACATTTAATATCTGTATATATATATATATTTATTATGTATAAATATATATATATATATATATACATTGTTACACACAGCTTATTTTTGCACTTTGCCATCCTTTCAAGAATGAGCGAGAAAAAAATGCACTGTACCTTCAATTACATATGCACGCACACACACACATAGGCACACGGCCACGCACGTACACACACACACTCGTGCATAAGTAATGGACAAGTGTGCCCACCTCATCGGGCAGTGTCAGCCGCCGCAATTATTATGTTTTATCAGTGGGGTGCAATCAAGCAGCACCAGCGCCACCCACAACAATCCCTCGACATGTACTCACATCTTTTATTCCAGAATCTTCATCGACTTCAACAGTTTTCTTTTCCTTTGGCGTTTTAACTACCACGTTGATGCGTTTACTACCGCCTTCGGCCATTTTGATTGTTTTTGCAGCGCTAGTTTTCCGTTTTTTCTTAAGATAATGCAAGTGCTTGCAAGTGTCTTTTTTTTTTTTTTTTTTTTGCCTTACGAAATTTATGAGTATGTGCTTTCAAACGAAATTATTTTCCATTTGATGAAAAGTAATTCGTCACTTTCTCACATACGACACACGCACACATATGACACATAGAAAGCAGTGTGACCAGCGTAGATAGTTTTTAAATGGTTGAAAACACAAAGAGGACCATATTGTGTGCTGCCAGATGAAGTATTGTTATCTGCAACTGATCTTGGGCCAATATAGTCGCTTGTCTAACTGTTGAGTGACGCAGAATTAAAATTAATCTTTTGCTAGTCACTGTGGACTTAAATATTTTTGTTATTCCGATAATGTATTCATTTGATTCTTCAGCATTCGGATGCACGTACTTGATGTATTTTGACGTACAAATGTATTTTCCACTTTCCGCAAACCGGTCACACTGATGGTGGAATTCCAAGCAAACGAAAAGCAAAAGGCAGAGTAAACGGTTGGGTTTGTGATACCTTGCATACGGTTTATTAAAACGAAACAAATAAACAACAATACAAAACACGTTAATCATTATAATTGTTCAAAAGCCGTAACCTTTCGAAGTCAATTGTGGATATTTGAAGATAGCAAATAGAATTTGTGCAGAGCATATGAACCAAAATGGCATAAAATCAGTTCTTGGAATTTGGTAACATATATAAACGGTTTCCGAGAATTACCAATACAGTGCCAACAAGTGCCTCTTACCCGTGTGGCCAGGTATTTTCATTCGTATAACAAGGTGTGTACTTACTCGAGAACACAAATGTCCGAGTCTGGCCCTAGCAAAATAATAACATTTCTATATGAAGTCCATGTTATTCACAATGTACAAATATTGAAAGCGAAGATGCAACTAAATGAACGCAATCCAAAAGTGCGTTGCAACGACCTATCTTTCGGTGCTGTTGCGCTTCTGGGCCTTTTTCTTTGCTCATCGATTGTGAGTATAAATGCGGGCAAGCAATTACCTGGCTGGATCACACCGGAAAGCGCCCAAGTGGCCATTGGCAGCGATCTGAACTTGACCTGCACCATCAACCAGTACTTTGAGGCTGGCGATGGCAGAAACCAGACATGCAATGTGTCTGATTTATACTTTGATGTGAATAACAAAGAAATTGTCATAAATGGACATCAGTTGCAGTATATTAATTCAACTACAATACAGACGACCCTAAGAAACGTGTCCGACCAGAATAACAAATATGTTTGCATGTGCAAGGAGCATGCCGTAAGTGAGGCCCGTTTGCAGGTGGGCACTAAGCCGCTGCCGGTGGAGGATTTCGATTGCACCAGCTATGACTGGGACTACATGTTTTGTAATTTTACGACGCCCAGAAATAGCATCAATACCAAATACTACCTTACCTTTAGCATATTAAATCCAGATTATTTCTGGACTGTCAATTGCCAGTATGAGGCATCTCCAATTGTCAACTGCAACATCACCAACGAGATATATAAAAAGTACTCCGAGGTATATTATTTTAAACTGATAAGAAGCAATATATTGGGCGAAGATAAACAGATATTCGAGATAAATAATGTGGAGCGTATGATTCTGGGGCGTCCCGGACAAGGTCTGTCAGAGCTCAACAAGACGCAGGACTCGATATGCCTTATCTGGAATATGCCGCGACGCAGTAATTTCATTTCTGGCGTCCTCTGGCAGGTGCACGTGACGCCCCAAAATTTCCCAATGTTGGTGCGATCGACGTGGCGCAACAGCTCCAACGGCGTCAAGGATACGCTCTGCTTGACGGAACTATCCTATCCCGGTTACCATTATCTACTCGAACTGCGTGTGCGCAACAACAAGACCAAATCCCGTTGGAGCGAACCACTCGAATACAATTTTCGCACCGCTCTCGAACGGCCAGCACGTCCGCCTCGCCTTACCAACGGCAGTTTCTACGTATACTCGTCGGGTTCATCTCTCACCATCTACTGGGAGCAGCTGGAGCAGCACGAGTTCAATGGCGATAACTTCACCTATGTCATCAGCGAATATCGACACAACAACACTCGACAGTGAGTAGACTACACACCCACAAATTGAGACCACTAACTCGAACTGTAACAAGCCCTAGGACTAAGTGAGAGATCAGAAACATGTTTACAAACACGATCCACTATATAATGTAATATTATCCAGTCCCAATCGAAACAAGTATAAATAATTTATGGCAAGTAGTTCAAGCTTAATCGTGATTAACTCAGATCGCTATCAAAATATATGCCTTCACACGTGCTGGCACAATGTCTTCAAATATTACAAAAAAAAAAAAAATAAGAACAAAACATTTTAAACATTTTTCTTTAAATATCGTAGATGCAATTCATGATATTCACTTAATTTATTTGTATATTTTTTAACAAACAGTAATGGAATGATATTGAGAAAATGACTTGTTGGCAAGTTAATTGTCTATCGTGTTTGATCGTCAAGTTCATTTAATTTTATTGTGTTAAGTAACATGCAACATGTACACAGTAATCATGCCGCATGACTGGAAGAATTCTACACACGCCTACAAATTGTTGATGTACGTATGTCTTTTTCAGCGTACTGCGGCCAATTGTCGTTTTTAAACTGAATTTGATCAATGTGCAAATTTCTGCAGCGCAGCTCCACTGAAACATTAAGCAATTTCTACTAATTATCTATGTACATTTCTCGGGCATGCATGCATACATACGTAAATAATTCATTTACATTATAAAAAAAAGAAATAAGGAACGAAATGAATGCCAGCCGAACATGCAGGAAAAATTCAGAGAATTGTTAAAAATAAACAATTTTCGAGAAATTTGTGTCCGCCCCGCATCTGTGTGTGTGTATTTCTTTACGGCTGCCTATGTGTGTGTATGTGCGTGTATGTGTGTGTAGCTCGTGTAGAAACTTGCAAATTGAATTTATGTTCCATATTCATCCCGTATGTATGTGTGGATGGACGATATGGCATGGTATGGTGTGGTATGGTGTGGTATGCATGTATGTTTGTGAACTTGCTGACGTGTTTTCGCTATCTCAACTACGTAGAACAGAAGTCGAAGACATCAATTGGACAACGTTTACACGGCAACAGTTTCATGCGAAGTGATTAAAATGACATACATGAATGTATATAAATTGCATGACATTCGATTAAGTTGCAAGTAGTCAACAAATTGATCGAATTTCGCATGAATAACTTGTTTCTTATTTCGCTCGAATGATAAGTGAGACAAGTGAGGCAAATGTACGAACAACAATCATTTGCAAATTGAATAGCTTCAAGAGCTGCATCTTTTTTAATATTGTTAACTCAAACTATAAATATTTTACTATCAGTTGTGAGGAATCAGTTGAATTTCTAATTTCTATATATATGTGTTATTCAACTTTCGTTCGCATTTTTTTTTTTGGGCATACTCTTAAACTCTTTTGAAACAGTTATCAAGACTTTGTTTTTATACTTAGACACCGAAGGTATCATAGCATCGTAGTATAGTGAAAATGGAAAGAAAGGAGAAGAAAAGGTCCGCATGCGCTTAGAACATTTAAAAGTGATGTTAAGAAAGTAAAACATATACAAATCTATCTATATAAATATATATATATATATGTACATATTTATTTATGAAAGAAATACAAATTATTGTTATATATCGCGGTCGATCCACACATCTCCCACAATTTTAGATAGATTGAATGGCCAAACTTTGAAGGTAACTTGCTTGTAACGTCCTCCAAGGATCGGCATAAAAATGCTCAGATCTGTGATTTGTACATTTTAGTTCTAGACTCGGCATAGTTTCATTGCTGCTACAAATTTGTTAATGTTTGTTTTTGTTTTGCTTTTGTTCAAATCACAGAGATGGCTCAAAGATCAAGTTGGACACGAATTCGGCAACAATTCAGAACTGGAGTCAAAATGCCTACCATGAGATCTATTTACGCAGCAGTAACAATGTGAACAGCTCCTTGGAGGCGAGTCGGCTCTACATACCGCCGATCAGTGATGAGGATACGCATCAGCGAGTACCCAAGAAAATACGCAGCATCTATATATCGAGCAATTCGAGCTATAAGCTCAGTTGGACAGCGCCGGAGAACATCACCAATCTGGTAGACTACACGGTATATTGGTGCAATGCGAAGCCGGCACTGCTCTCCAAATGCAATGGTTCGCTTCACTTCGAGCACGTGCCAAAGGATCAGCTACAGTATAGCACACAGAGCGGTCAACCTGCCTCATTGAATATGGCCGTCTCGGCGAACTTTGGCGATCGAAATACGGGAATGCACTGGATGATGTGCACGAGCGATGGCAACGATGATCTGGCCAAAATGGACCCAGTCATCGATGAGTTGACAAACACATCCTTCACTGTCAAATGGAGCACGGAGCGCGTCTGTCCCGCCATACTGACCGGCTACAATTTGACCTATTGCCAGCGTTCCTCTTTTAAGGCGGACAACTGCACCACCATCGTTCTCAATAAGGATATAATCGCTTATACCATTAAAGACCTGGAGCCGTACACCTACTACAGCGTCAAGATGTTCATGTACTCCGAACATCGCGCCAGCAAATACAGCGATCAGCAGATCAGCCGCACCGAAGAGGGAGCTCCTACCCCGCCCCGCCAACTGGAGTACCTGAATGTGACCAGCTCGAGTGTCTGGCTCGCATGGAAGCCACCCGTCAAGCCGAATGGTGTGGTCCGAGAGTATCAAGGTACCATTTGGCATGATAATAAAACCGAGTATTTCGATCTGCCTGCCTCGACCGTTGAGCTGGTGGACAACGAGAAGCCCATCTACTACGAGCTGTTTAATCTCACCGCCTACACAAACTACACCATCAGCATACGCTCGCACACCGTTCTCTATTCCGATCCCAGCAATTTTATACACTTTCGAACCGCCGTTGGAGGTGAGCAGCGTTTAATCCTATGTAAAGTGGGATTTTTAGCAACTTAGATTTTTGTCAACAAGCTGCTTTGAATTAATCAATCAATATGTTTTTGTGAATTGATCTTTATAAATCAAAAAATATAAATGAGCCCCTAACTTCTTAGAACAGAATCAACTTTGATAACTTAAAACTAGTACATCTTCTCCTATACACATGAAGAGTGTATTATAAGTGCATCTTTCGTTCTTTCTTGTTTATCGCTCAAATTCATTCAAGCAGAATGTGCAAATACTCTTCTGATCATTGTTGTGGCTGAGTTGTTTGGCAAATGTGCTGTTATTAAACATGATGTGTCTCTTTTATTGATTATTCTCTTTTATTATTTATTTGCAGTGCCATCGGAGCCAATGCAAATTCACCTGGAAAGCAATCCGTTGACAACTACTTTGGAGTGGGCTGCGCCATCACGACCGGCCGGCCGCCTTGAATACTATGAGGTGGTCATCATTGAGCGTAACTCGAACAAGTCGGTGATCGGTTATCCGCTGAGCTATGTGAGTGCCCGACCAAATCTTACCTGTGTGATGACAACGCCCGTCTGCACGCCACAGCATCGCTTTAACTATCAGGTGCGAGCGGTAAATGTCGAAGCACTACATCCGCAGTCTCCGCCACAGCCATATGCTGCACCAAAATATGAGCGTACGCAGAATTGTGTGGCACAGCCGCAGCTGACTTATGACGAGTGGAGCGCCATCAGCAGCTATAACGATTCGAGTCTCTATCGACTATACAAGTCCAAATGGACGACGCACGAGGTGAGCTGCTCGCCGAATAGTGGCAACACCAAGATGTTGCTCAGCAGCGTTGAAGTGATACTGGCGCTTATTGTGCTGGCCGTGGCATGCCACACCGGCTACCGCAAGTATCTGAAGATGTCCGATATTGTCGTTATGCTGCCAACGGGCGTCATCGAGGACCTCAAGAAACCTAAGGACATTGGCTCACGTACGGATGGCAGCGGACACGGTGGCGGCGGCGGCGCTGGTAGCATCATTTGCACTCGGGTTGACCAAGCTTCGGATTATTTGCCGCAGTATTCATTGCACGATCCGCCGCATGATTTTAGCAGCGGCAATGAGAGCTCCAAACTGCTACTAGCCAACAACTCCAGCAACGGCGGCGGTGGCCGTAGCTCGCCAGCTAGCTATATGTCCATGGACCAAGGGTTGCTGCTCGACGACGAGGGGCAACCGGGCCAAGGCACCGAGCTTCAGCCGAGCGGTGGAAATAATGCACCGTCAGCCGCTGCTTCCACTGGTTACATTAAGCCAACAGACATGAAATTCTTGTCGACGCCAATGGCCAACACCTTGCCCAGCTCGCATCCTACGCCGCCGATGCAGGTTACGATGCCATTCAGTGGCTATGTGCCCGTTCAGATGATACAGGCGCGACCCATGCCCCCGGTGCCCAATGCAATCGTTTCGCCCGTGCATCCGCTTAACACCAGCAACTATGTGCATGCGGCAGATCTGCACAAGCTCAAGTCACTGGCGCCAATAACACCAACACCAGCAACAGTCACAACAGCACCACCAGTACAGACGGCGATCGCTGTAACATCGCCGCCTGCATCAACGATGCCTATGCCCAATGACTTTGGCTACACGTCCATGGAGCAGTTGCAGCGGGACGGCCTCATGAAGCCCATCTCGGCGTTAGCGGCTCATCCACAAGAGTCGGCAGCCGCAGCAGCTGCGGCAGCGCCGGAAGCTGTGCAACAGACGCACCACCGACTGCAGCCGAATATAGGGGGCTATGTGACGCCGCAGGATCTGAATGCGCTGGCACACAATCATAGTCAAATGCTGTAAGCTGGCGAGGATCAAGAGGATTGCTTTATTCGTTTATTGTTGTTGCCAGTGCAGAGAGACAGAGACACATGAAATTCAGATTTAAAAACTCAGCTCATAGTACACGGACACACACACACGCACACACACACACACACACACACACACGCACACGCACACACACTCACAAATGGCACATGTATTTAAAAACTTTATATACTCTTTGTAATTATAATTTGAAGCGAGTCGTTGATACACAGCAAAAAATTGTGCAGCCTTTTTTACATTTTTAATTTATTTTTATTTAACATTTTTTAATTTGTATTTCCCTAATATTTTTGTATTGTAATCTGTTTGCTGCGGGAGACGCGAATACTTACTATTGGCAGCACTGTGCTAGTTTTTTTTTGTATAAGGCACTTAACGGTTATTTTGTATGCTATAGTATTGTTTATAAACTACGTACACATAATTACCTACTATCTACTTATGACTACATACATACTTTACATGTAAAAACGATTGCTTAAACGATGCGCCAAGCCGATTTAAGAATAATATAAATACATCCAACTATATATATATATATATATATATATAAATATTATATACACATATAAATATATCTATATTTATATGTATATATATATATATAAATATCATTTTAAAAACATCTGGCATTTTAATTAATTCCATGAATTTGTACAGCTTCTTGACTGATAGCACGAATCATACAATACCTCAACGCGTACGCATCCCAGCTAGGGAGGATCGGTTCTCTATATTCTAGTAGAGAACATGTCGCAGCGATGCCAGTTGCGATTGCTGCACGAACATAGTGCATCACTCTTGGTTCCAGAGCTATATGCTAAAGCTTCTAAGTCAGGCACAAGCTTAAAAGTGCGCCAATCTCTTATTGTACACATGTCATTTGTATTGGTCTCCTATCTTTTTTGACTACCTCTTGTAATTATTGAATTCTGAGTTTGACTGTGGTAACTTAAGGTGTTGGTTTGCTTTTTTGTTTTATCAATTTATCAATTATGCAATGCAAACGAAAATACATTTCAATTATATATAAAATTGTTATAATCCTAGAATAAGTCATCAATTTGTGTATATGTATTGTAAATATATTTGCCACTAGCATACTTTTCCGTATTTCGGGGTCTTTTAACTGCATTGCTGTCTATATATACATATATAGAGTCGTATAGTATTCCATTTACGACCCTTGCCTCACAGAGGGGCGTAAAAACGCGTAAAACGAGTATTATTTTATTATTTATTTGATTCATTTTTTACACCAAAGTGTAGATTATGAATCGAATTCGCAATGGGGGTTTTCGCTGCTATCAGCACACGAAGCGCAGCTAAGAGAGAGAGAGAGAGAGAGAGAGAGAAACAGAGAGCGAGAGAAACAGAGAGAGGGAGAGAAACAGAGAGCGAGAGAGTGCTCCTCTTATTATCTCTTGCTGGCATTAATAACACAATCGTCAGTAATTATTGGCTTTCATTTAGTATTTACTACGTTTTCATAGTATGCGAGTTTCACACGAATTGTACTTTTCGCGGCATTTAATGAATATACAAATTCTGAGAAATCAGATTCTCAGCAGACCTCTGCGATCCCATGAGGTATGTATATACTCTGTTCTAAATCAGAATCACTAACCGATCCGTCGGGCCGTATTTCCTTCTGAAAACTTTTTTGTTCTGGTCTGATATGGGCAGAACCATCTTTGCTTTAAATCTGATCGCCATAACCCAATCAGTTTTTTGTTTGCTTCGGTCACCTATGACATCAGTAGCGCCAGTGTTCGACCATTATATTAAACAGCTGCCATAAAAACTCAGACTATAAAAGTTTTTAGTGGGAAATTTGTCAATAGAACAGCTGAGGCAGCTAAAGCATTCTATCTTACTTAATACATCTTCATTCAAATGTTGTGTGTAATCAATATATCGTCGTGATAATACATACATACCCGATTAGGTATATTTAACTTTTTTCTCGATAAATCGATATTCTATAGATATTTGCGAAATTTGGAAAATTAACGATCAAATTAAATTCACTTGATCAGCGTATGGTAAATAAGAGAGAACTTCTATTCAACGTTTAAAGTCCTTCCTCTTGTTGCTTGTGACCTTTGGGGACTCGGCTGCATGCTGATTCAGAATATGTATCATTTATGGGGTCTCAGAGATGCTTTCCTCGGTCTGTGCCATACTTTTGTACAACTTTACTATACCCAGGACTATTGTTACTAATTTGTATTTTGCGCTTTTTTTGTGCTGATAATGTCAAATAGTTATCACTGTTTTTATACGTATTAATATACATTTTTAAGACCAACTGCAGTTCGTAAGCGTCGCTCGTAGAGAGCGGTTGCGGGCAAATTTGTATTGGAAAAAGAATAAAAACAAACAGCAAAAGCGAAAATCGAGAAGAAGATTAAAATAAAAAATAAAATTAATACATGTAAACATTTTTTATCAAGCGAGCTCTAACATGCACCACTCAGCAGTCATTATTCTGAGTCTGGCATGCCTGGGCGATTTTCACCATATTAATTTCGATAATTTCAAAATGGTGCTGTCAAAAGAGCATCCACGCGTTGGTGATCGGTTCAATGTTACCTTCCGGGTTAAGTCGCCAGAAGATCTGCCCGAAAGCTGTAAAAGTATTGATCAAGTCTATATGCAGTCTGTACCCGGTCAAAACTTAACGGTGCACATACTGAACAGCACGGCCTTGTATCACGAAGGGCATTCAGCAGTGTCTGTGGTGGCCCGTGGTGCATTGGCTTATGAATCTTTATGCAATGGGCAAGTTCTCAGTGCAGTCAGACCTATGATCGGCGCCAGATTCGAGAACATCACGGTTAACTGTGTTTGTTCGATCAGCGGCGAGACGCTGTGCACCTTCAGTAAACCACAGTTTTCTAATAAAGTTGACTATTACAATGCAAGCTTCTCGCTGCATCACGAAGGAAAAAAGACAGACTGCTCTTATAACAACATAACTGAAACACATGTGGAGTGCAAACTAGTACTTGGTCTTGGAACAGATTCTGCGATCTCGCTGCGCATGACGGATGATGCTGGTGAGCAGGGACCACTGATCTTTCCGATTTCCTATGATGATTGCATCTTGATGGATGCGCCCACAAACAGCATGCAACTGCATAGAACTAGTGATAGCATGTGCCTGAATTGGATCGACAAATTGCAAAGCGAATACGATCTAGACGATGTCGAGTGGTCTGTGAATCTAACGGACTACAATCACACTTTTCAATCAGACGATTATAATATTGTCTACGGGAATAACTCGGCGAGCTTTTGTGTAAGGCAGCTGCCCCATCCTCATCACAACTATACATTGGACATTCGGAGGCGTTCCAACAGCAAAGCTCACTGGAGTCCTGTCCTTGTCCACAGCTTCAGCACAGCCGCCGCTCTGCCAAAGGGTCCGCCGCTGATGTGGCCAGGTGGCTATGAGCTCAATCTCGCCTCAAGAATACTCTACGTCTACTGGCAGCAGCTGGATGAGCTGAATCACAATGGTGAAAACTTTACTTATGATGTCACTGTCCAAAACAACAACAAAAACAACAGAAGCCTAATCAAGTGCGTAAATTTGTATATTTATTTTATCAAAGATGCGTAAGCATTTATAAGCTCTGTGCATGATTGGGGCAGCACTCTAATTCCTCTTCTCTCATTTGTATACCCGGAACCCATTGAAAACCCATTGGTTAAAGATAATATTTTGGTATTGTGCAAAAGTACGTAGCAGGCGTAAAGTATATATATTCGTGATGAGGATCAACATACAGTGTCTCACAGCTTATTTCCGACAGTGTCTAGCAAAAATTGTAGAGGGCTATAAAGTTTAAGCAAAGAAACAAATTATTGCTAGACATCGTCGGAAATAAGCTGTGAGACACTGTATATAGTCGATATAGACTATAAGAGCTACAGAACATTCATTGGAATATATGTTCTCGTTTACCCCGCGCAGATAAAGTTGGCTTCAGTTTATCGATAGCTTCCTCCATTTCGAATTAAGTTATCTGTAAAGGCAACAATCTATATTATATTTGTTATACATTGGCAACCAATATTAGGTCAGCAGAACAATTTGATCATGATCGAATAAGAAACATCCAAGTTATAGTCGGAAGTTTATCTTCAGTGCCTGTGCCTGCCACAAGAACTGAAAGCATTTCCATTCATGCTTTCGCTCAAGTGCAAAAGCTTGGGTTCAGGGTATATCTTCGTCGAGCTCGCTCGACTGCAGCACTCTCACTAATTTCGTTTTCTATTTAACGCAAGAGCATTTACAGTGTGTAAAGAAAGTGTTTGGACACCGAAAAAATTCATATTTTCTCACTTCTTTTGCACAACAAAAGCTTGTTTTTATTATTGAGTAGTTTTTTTTATGTTAAGTGGAGTTCGTAATACTAGTTAGAGCAAGAATTAACGAAAATGATATATCCAATATGTATGTATATAGAACGTGGTAATTGTGATTTTGCAGTTCCAGTTTCTTTAGGCTGTCGCAGTCACTGACAAGATGATTCACTTTAGATAACGGATGTTGAGCCAACTGGGCGCTGTTGCTTCGAGCCCGGCGTAACCACATAAAGTGTGTAGAATTACCGAAATTGGCAAAGCTGAAACGAGGAACTCAGTGGTTTGAGAAAACGATAACGACAACAGAGAACTGGTGAAGGTTTGTGCTATTTTTGGATTACTGTGTGTAATCCGCGGCAGCGTGCCGCAAGCAGCAAACGAAAACGAAAACGAAAAGCAACAGCAATTTGTCGCCACCCAGAAATCTGTGAATGATGAATTGCTAGTGACTACAGCAGGGTATATTGCTTGTTCGCAACACTTTGCAAATGTTAACTTTTCCCAAATGTTAACATTTTATTTATTTTATTTTATTTTATTATTTGGTCAAATTTATGAACTTATCCCTGTAAAATTAATAAATAACTTTAACAAATGTAAAAAAATAAAGTTTTCACAAATTCATAAAAGTTGAGGCAATTAATTTGAAGCACTAAAGCTATTATAATTTAATATGCGCAATTCAAAGTGAAGCAAAGATCCACACACACATACATATGCATAAACAGCGCTGAGCAAATTTCAGAAATCGAATTAGTTGTTCAGAATGCGATGACAAACGCATACATCCCCACAGCATGTGTAAGTGCTTGCACACACACACACACACACACGCATGCACACACACAAGCAATCGCAGTTTTAGTTATATGAAAATGCATGGGTCCAGTGTAATCATCAATGGCATTGGGAAGTCGGATGAACTCCTAACAAGTGAAACGCTTCCGTGTGAAGGTGATTCTAAATATGTTTAATGACTGTATAATTAAATATTGTGATTATAATAGACTAATTCCTTTAGGTTTTCGAAAAAAGGGTATCCGAATTTTAATCATATTTGATATATATATTTGGGAATCGGTTTTAGTTTTGTCAAAGATTATTCAAATTGTTAAATTATAATGTGTAAATTGTAATCAGTTATTATCTTGTTTACTTTCCAGACATCTCAAAATTGATATCCGGCCAAATAAGGCCATAATCAGTAATTTTTTTATGATAAGTGGAAGCTATAGAATAATAGTACGTAGCCAAAATGAAATTGGAGTGTCGGAGAACAGCAGCGAAATTATCGTGGAGGTGTCACCCGAATCATATAAATTGATACCGAGGAATGTAAAATTCTCATGGAATGAAAGGAAATTCATTTGGGAACAGCCGGAGCGGACTGACCAACTGCATAGCTACAGAGTCTACTGGTGCAAACATACTGAGAAAAATCGCACAGAATGCAATGATAGCCTGCCAATGATGTCGGAGGACGTGGTCCGTACCAAGCGCTATTTCAAGAATATATATACTGATTATGACTCCTATATATGGGCCGTCTCGGCCAATTATGGTAGCGGCAGCGTCAGTGGCGGAATGCGCTGGGTGAGTCCGATTGATATTCCAATTGATCAAGCCGCCGTTCATGGGATTATTGAAAATTTGGAAGTTTTCATCGCTCTTGTGGTGCTCGGTGTTATAATGTATGCAGCAATCCGCCGATGGCGTATGATGTCCAACATCGGTATAGATTTGCCGGAGGGTCTTGTCAAGGAACTGGAGCTACAGACAGCTGAGCAGCCATGCTCAAAAGAGGCACCCGAGATGAAAACCGAAGTAGTTAACGCCCCGGAAATTACCCTTCAGTTATTAATCGGTATTGGGGCGCACGATAATTTCACAGCACAAACTCAACTTCCAGTCAATGAAGGTTATTTGCAAATGGATCCCCAACAAGTAAATGACGAGTGCAAGTTCCTCACTTCTCAAGGTCGCACTATTACTGCCTCGGGATATTGTTCCACAACGCAAATTTTTAGCAATTATAAATAAAAAATGCGCTTTTACCTTCAACAAAAATAATGACTTGAAATCCGGGCTCAAATTTTCAAAATTCGGGTAGATTTTTTTTGAGTGTAAGAGTTGAAAATATTTGTAAAAATATAAAAAAAAATAACCATATTTTTCAGATTGTAAATTTAGGTACTAAGCAGACATTATTGTATTGTGATTTAGGGCAAGTCTCTCTAATTTTAAGAATTATTTGTTTTATATTTAGGATTTATTTCTAAAAATACATAATATATAAATAATATTAATTAATTGAATTCATGGAGAATATTTTAATATTTATATTTATATATTTATTTAATATTTCTTGACCATTTCAGGATCAGTGCCGCCGTGTTGTCTCTGGATTTTAAACTACCGTTTTTGGTTCATATAACGTCCGCTATAATAATTTTTTAATAAACTTGTCCCAAAATCAGGACAGTAAAAAGTTTTTCTTAAAGTTATATTCGATCCTCCTAGATTTTTTGCATTAAGGGGTATAATATTTTGCACATTTCCAATAGATATATTGATATTGATAGTGATATTTACATTATTAAACATTTGCAAAAAATGCAAAAATCGTAAGCAAACAAAATTGGGCTTAGTTTTACATCCAACATTTATTACAAATTAACAATAATAGAAAAGCTATTTAATATAATTAAACAATTTATTTTAAGGTTATTTCAGTTTGCGTCTTTCGAAAGTTAGAAATATTTCATTGTAGATATTTCAAAAGTAGAGCGATACACTATATATTATCTGATCCATGCCAATTTGAAGAGCATCGAGTTGAGGTCTGGTTAACTGAAACTACATCCTAGTCCAAGTCTAGTTTATTTATGATTATTACAAAATAATTTCGATTATTTAAATACAAACGTGATTATCAAAAATCTAGTTCTATTAATGATCAAATGTTTGTATATCCAAAAAAAAAAAAACAACAACAAAACTAAGTAGTGAAGACAGCGGCCAGCCTCGCTCAAGGATTGGATGCGGTGGGCTTGTTGCCGTGCCACTTGTACGATCCATAGTAAATGAAGTTGTTCTCCTCGCACTTGCGATCGGCCTCCTTGGGTCCACGGGATCCATACAGATATGGAATGGGAGGCGTGTGCTCCCGTTCGATCTTATGCAAGATTGGCGTAAAGATGCGCCACGCCTCGCGCAGCTCGTCGGACCGCACGAAATGCATTTGGGAGCCACAGAAGACGTCGAGAATGAGACGCTCGTAGGCATCTGGCAGATACGAGTGCCTATAGCGATGCTCGTAGGTCAGATCCAGTTCGGTCTCCTCGATGTCGAACGTAATGCCCGGACTCTTGGTCATCATCTTGAAGTAAAGCGCCTCGCCGGGCTGGACGCGTATGACCAGCTCGTTGCGCTTCGAGTTGCCCTCAAAGATGTCGCCGGGCACATCCTGATACTGGATGCGCACTTCCGCTTTGCGCTCATTCAGTGCCTTGCCGCAGCGCAATATGAAGGGCACACCCTGCCAGCGCTCATTGTTTATGTTAATCACAGCCATGGCATAGGTTGGCGTCGTTGAGCTGTTGTTCACAGTGGGATCATCTAGATAGCCTGTGCGCTCGTCCTCCGTTTTACCGCTGGGATTGCCCACATATTGACCCAGAACCATATCGTTGAGCTGCAGCGGCTGGATGCACTTCAGGACCTTGACCTTTTCGTCGCGTATGTCATCCGGATGGCAGCTGCATGGCTTCTCCATTGCCACCAGTGAGAGTATCTGCAGCAAATGATTCTGCATAACATCGCGTATGATACCGAACTCATCGAAATATCCGCCGCGTCCTTGTGTGCCGAAGGGCTCCTTAAACGTGATCAGCACAGATGCAATATTTTCGCGATTCCATGTGGAGCTGAGTATTTTGTTGCCGAAGCGTATCGTCATCAGGTTCTGCACCATCTCCTTGCCCAGGTAATGATCGATGCGATAAAGCTGCTCCTCCTTAAACAAACTGGCCAAATGATCGCTAAGCGCTTTCGAGGTGACATCATCCCGACCAAAGGGTTTCTCAACGATTACGCGATTCCAGCCGCTAACAGAGATACCCACAAGGATTAGTTTGGACAAATAAAGGATTTTCTTATGGTCTTTAGTCTTACATACCGCTTTGACATGCAGTTATTCTTGATGTTCAACGTCACCTGATCATAGACGGTAGGCGGCAGTGCTAAATAAAAAATGCGATTCGCCTTGAATCTGTTCTCCATCTTCTGCAACTGCTGGTCGAGCAGCTCGTAGCCCGTTCCCACATCATACGGGCCAGCAACATAGTTGTTCAGGCTCCAGAACTCATCATATTTCTTCTGCTCACTCGATTGCACCTTAGGCCACAAATAATTTCGAATAAAGCCCGCGAACGTCTATAAAGTTCTATAAAGCTACTCACCTTCATGTATGGCTGGCAAAGCGCTTTAAGTTCTTGAACCGTTAGTTTTGAGCGCGCATAGCCGCAAATCTTGGTCGGCTTGGGGAGCAGATCGTCGCGATGTAGCCACCACAATGTGGGGTAGATCTTCTTCTTGGCCAGATCACCCTAATTGTAATAGAATCCAAAAATCCAAAGTATGACTTGAATTTGAATTATTCGTCCTCTGTTCCTTACCGACGCCCCAAATACCACAAAGGTGTGCGGTATTTTACCATCAAAGTGGGTGCCCTCGCATATCATTGTGGGTGAGCTAAGTGATTTGATGATCAGATCCAGGGTTTGCGAGCTCTGGGAGCAGTTGCCGTCTGTATTCAGGACAGATATTAGTTTTAGTAACAGTATCAATACAATGACATATATGGAATCAATACTAAGGGTTCTAGCTCTATCTGCTACTTGGCACTAGTTGGCACAATCTAACACGCCACAAAGGTCAGGTGTATGACTTTGAAATAAGGAAATTTGCGTTTATCGTTCGATGCGTTTTCAAATACAAACTGTGAACTGTTGGCGGTCGTCGCTTGACTTTCAAACATATGCGACTGAGACTATATCTTATCCCCAGCTCATAGTTTTACGCCAGATAGCTTGAGTGGTTAGCAATTCAATGAGCAGTAGCCACCCGAACTGAAAACCGAACCAAACCGAACCGAACCGAACCGAACCAAAGTGGGGGAAAACAAGACAAGACGAGGTGTATAGTTCACATCAATTTCTGACGTTTTGCTTCTTTTTTGAATCGGGAATGCATTGAGTACTCAGAACTACACATGCACGAACACCAGCATATATTATTATTAGCAGAGCTCTTGATATGTCTAATATACGCTCAGAGATATGACGATCTACCATATTGCGGAAAACCAGAAAGCCGAGAGCAAAGACTTACAACTACGTGCTCTAAGTTCTCAACAATTGATAATTTGAATACAGACGTCCGATGATTGTGGCCCAAAGCTAAACATTTAAAAGTTGGTCAGTATCAGCGAGCTTTCAAGTTAACTTCAAATTTAACGTTAGTAAACAAATACTCCCCCATATCATCATATAGAACGGACCTGGTTAACTGTTGAGTTAGCATCAGATATCTCGGTAAACCGAAGCAAAGAACTCATATTTCGACCGATGCACAAATGGATTGCTGGATTTGTTAGATTTCATTTGAAAACGGAGACTTTTTGGGTGTTCCTTGTTCTGCTAACTTCAATCATCTCTAGATCTAAAAATCGCCCGCAAATTATGATCTGGTCGAATGATGGAATGGAAATTTGTACATTTGATTTTTGAAAGGCTTTTTATACAGCTACAAAGGCACTCACTCACGCACACAACCATGGCTATCTAAGCCATATATATATATATATATATATGCGTGTGTGTGTGTGTAATTATTTACGTGTACATTTTCAATGTCATTAACGTTGGCACATTCTCAATGCCAGCGTGCGCTCTCTTTTGCTCTGTTTTCAACTTGAATATAGAGTGGTGAACATTGGTGTTCTCTCCAGTATTTCGAGTGAATGTGCTGCTAACAACAAAAACAACGGCAATTGCAAATAACAAAAATAACGACAACAACAACAACAACAGAGTCAGCTCGCAGTGCACTAAGTGAAATTGAGATAAGCCGCCGATTTGTAGGTGACCCTTCAGCTAAATAACACAATTTGAAGGGCGATCGTGGCGAGTGCTCTCCTCACTCACTCCCTCGTTCTCTCAGTGCAATGTCCCCAGTGACCCAGTCCGCCACACACATTTTGCATTCATCACTCGATACATCGATATGTGCATGCATTTGTATGTATGTAAATATGTAGTGATTACAGTAGTGCACTGCAAATAGACTGTTACTTACCGACTTTTAACATGGCGGATGTTGTGTGTTTTCCGTCTGTTAACTCGGTGTTGTGTTAGCTGAGGCAGTTGCTTTTGTTTAGTTATTTTGCTTATAGCTTTGCGAATATATTTGGTTATTTTTGGCAACACTTTAAAGATATCAACAACAACAAAAACAAAAAAAACCCTTGCTGTGATTTTCTTTTTTTGTAATAATTAAGGCTGAAGCAATTTGTTAAGCTTTTGACCAATAATTAAAATAGAGGTCAAGTCCACAAAAATGTGATTTTAGCTTTGGTTGGCGATCGCACACACACGCACACACACACTACAAACACACACAAACACATGCACTTGCACGCAAGCGCAATGTCAACGAAGCTTTTTTTTATTTGGTATTTGTTGGTTTTGCTTGTGGGTTGGTTGTCAAGCCGCTGGCAGAGCCCTCAAATAACATACGATATGTAGCTTAACACGATCGCAGCGCGAATGCGAATGCGTTAAAGCAAAAGTACAAAGCGCACATGAATCAACAGCAGCAGCAATAGCAGCAACAGCAGCAGCAGCAACAAACACAAACTGACTTAATATAACAAAAACAAGTAAGCAACAGAAAGAAACAAGTGAGAACGTTGCAGTCGGGCGTAACCGACTGCGAAATACTCTGATCCCTTAACTAATCCATCTGATAACAGGTGCAGAAGAACAGGGTCGGTGTCGCCCAGTAATACAAATCTTTGCAGGAGATTTTTAGCTATCCACCGTTCTAGTTTGCCTCTAAAATTGTGGTAGATATTGGCTTTTGTGACATTTTTTGGGGCGTGCTCGAAAAATATGTAGGTAGAGTTCCTAGTAACCTTTCTTACATTGTTTGATTTTTTAAGGGTGTTATAAATCCTCCTAGGGATGGGAGCACTGCAATTTTTACACAGACCATGTTCCTCTCTATCTAGAAAAAAGTTGCGTTCACACAGACAGACAGACATGCGGACGGATAGATGGACAGACAGCATGACGAAAATTGCACAACCAATATACTATGATACCTTCTATATCAGAGTATAAGAGCACCGAAACTTTCAGCTTGAATGTGGCGTCAGCCATAGTGCTGCTTCTCTTCTGTGCATACAAATCACGCACACATATGCAAGCAAATGCAAATGTGTGTGCGCGCTTAGTGGAGACATTGAGTAGCCAGTGTTGCTCACAGACTTTTTTTTAAAGTTTATGAATGAGTTAGCTTTATGGCTGCGATTACATTAACATATAGTGTTATACATTGCCTGTTGGAAGCGAACGATCTCCCCTCGATCGGATAGATAGCCGGCACAGCGATATACTGGACGGCAACTCAACATTAATGTATTTTCTTGTTCTTTTCCAAAAAAAAAATTGGTACTTCCCTTAGTATAGGTATGCCAGTGACAGTGCTGTACAGCCTTACCGTAAATTATTCTGTATATTTGATTTTAAATATTAACCAAAATTTTATTACTTCATTTCTACTCGCGTGCTCAGTCCTGGACTATTTTCCAAATTTGTATTTTTAATGAATATTTGCTAACAATGTTTTTATATACTATTCCTAAATTATTTACTAACACTGATATATATATACTTTTACTCGAAATGACTAAACTATTTTTCCGCTTACATTAATCTGGCAACTCTTTATACCCTGCAACTTTGATGATTAATGCGCCTATCTGATACATATATTAAATAAATAAACAAAGAATGGGATATTCAGCTAGAAAGTAATTACGGCGAAAAGAAAATTATATAAACATCCTTCCGATTTTGACTCGTGCAATTATATATTAGATAGATTGAAAACATTAGAATAAAAGCCGGATCCGTTAACGGTGTGCTTTACATATGATAAGTGGATTTAATTATGTATGGGATCTACAAAATACCTTACTCTGCCAAGATCTCACTAGCTTGAGGTTCCAAATTGTAAATATTTCTTTTTATGTAATTATTTTTAGATTCCCATAAACGCACATGAACGGACAAAATAATTACCTACTTTAAGTCGGAAATGCGACACGACGTAAAAGAAAAGTAAGTTTTTACAAATAAAGAAATGATCACAAGTTATTAAACTATGAATTGAATTGTGTCATCTTGTTCTCTTTTTTATTTTATTCAAGTTTTTTTTTATTGGATACGGGGCCTATGCAGCAATAGCTTGAAACAAACTATTATCAATGCGCATCACAGACAATTTTATTGCGCATCACTGATGAATGACCGAATTGTGACCGGATCAGTTGCTCGGCCGCTGTTAACTGGTCTATGACTTTTTAGTTTATTTTACTATGTACACCCTGGGTATTAATGTATTTATAATTTATTTATTCATATTAGACCACAATTTGGGGGCGTTTAAGGCAGCTGGATGTTGACGGACTAATGCCGATTGGCGAAATGTGCTCCGTGGAATGGAAATTGCCAACATCAGAGGGACTGGAACGGACTCACTCGGAGATATGATGCGCTCCAATTCATAAGTGTTGCGCCGATTTCCTCCAGAACGCCTCCCTATCCCGTCCATTAGAGTGCCTTCAGGTTTAAAATCCTTTATGTGGGTATTTGCCTGTTATTAATTAGAAATCGTTTTATTGTTTGTTTCCGCTGTTTTTCTAACTTCAAATCGCGGCTCACACTTTACTTTTGGGTCGACCCACAAATATTCGGTCCTTTTCTATGTTACAGCAGACATTAATATATTCTCTCGCTAGGGGAGAAAGGCTGACGGCCGACAGGTGGCGCTGGCAGTTAGCAACCACTCGGCGACAGATGGCGCTAATATCCGGATACGTATTACATAGCAATAAAGAGACATGTATATAAATAAAAGCTGTATGTTTGTTTGGCAGATGTGAGCTGAATACACGAACTTTTTCTGGCATCATCAAGTGTTTCGACGTTAATTCCGTAAACTTAAATAACTCCTCTCGGCAAAATCGAAAGCTTCCAAGAGAGGATTTTGAAGTATACTTTAAAAGCTGGCGATTCACGAGTACAATTGTATTGTATATTTGCTATGTTTAATAGCGCTTTTGACAAAATGAAATAACAGCCACAACAAACGGTACTTTTTTCTTATAACATTTTGACCCAGCAACTCTATTGATCTGCATTTAACGATAATATGATAAACTAAAAAACAAAGAATTCCAAATTCCAAAAACGAAAAACAATATCTAGAACAAAATGAATTAAACGCACACTTGAATTTGTTTTTAAAATAATTATTCAATATTTATTATGTCAAAAAAATTTGCATTTGCATTTGCATGTTTCGTTCGCTGTTTAAGGTAGGACAACAAAAAATTGTACAATTTACACATTAAGATTAAGAAAAAGGCGCAGCAAAACTAAAAAAAAAATAAAGTACATTTAAAAATGATGAAAATGATTCGTGATTATCGCGGTTACCCAATTTTTGCATATTTTTTGAAAATATATATTTCGCTTCTCGTAAAAAACTTAAATTGTAGTTTGCCTAAAGCCTAATTACAAAAAAAATCTTGGCGCATTCAAAGGTTTTTATATAGTTTCTGCTCGAAAAGTCGTAATTTGTTGAGTTGCCAACTTAATTCAAACAGTTATGAGAATCTTTTTACAATTTATGCTTAATATCAAGATTTATATGTAGAATTACATAAAAAAGGTTTAAAAAAAACATATATATATATATATATATATATATATACATGTATATATATATATGATATAGGCTTGCAGAATGTTTTGTATAGTATAGCTAACAATTTCTTTTATATAAGCACTTCAGTTTCGAAACTAACAGCTAAACATTTAATAATTATGCAATTAGTTTAAAGATTTCTTTTAAAAACTTAATGATAAAACGTAGTCGATGCTAAGAACTATTGATATTTTCTTGAATTTTGTTTATGTTTTTTATATGCTTATTTAGAGGCGCGCTAAGAGACGTGAGCCGTTCACGCTGCACGCATTACGAATACAAAATACAAATACAAATACAATTACAATTATAGTTACAATTACAATTACAATTACTGTTACAATTAAAATTACAATTACAAAATACAAATACAGTGTAATAATTAATAATAAAAATAATTTGCGCTAATTTTAATTGTTTACTGGAAGCAGCGAAACGTGCGTGACGTTTGCAAAAAATCTATAAAATTATTTTCTCTTTTGTGTGCGAAAACTACGCGTACGCACTGTCATTTCTAGCTGAGAGGGTAGACGAATCCAAAAAAAAAAAACCAAACTGCTCACTAATTCAATTTATATAAGTGTGCATATATATGTGTGTTTATATATCTATATATATATATATATACATATATATATATATATATATATATGTGATATATGATTTCTCTTGCGCTGTACAACAAACATTAAGATTAAACATTTAAATTACTATAATATTTACGTTTGTTTTCTTTTTAATTTAAAGCTTAATGGCTACTCAAAAAAAAAGTGGTGTTGTGTGAGTGAGTGGAGTAAGCAGGAGCAGGGGTTGAGATGAGGGGTAGGAGGAGGGGTCGTGGGGAAAATGGGAGAAATGTTGCAAACTAGCCTGCTGGCTAGTTGGAGGCTTGCTGAGCTGGCTCGCTGCTCTGTTGGCGGCTGATGTCGGCGCTCTTTGAGTGCCATCGACACCATCACCATCATCATCATCATCTCGTCAACCGAGTCCTGCGTCATGTGCTGTGCTATGCTATGCTGTACTCCGCCTTCGCGTTCGTATTTTTTAGGTGCGCTTATGTCAAATATAGATGGCCTCGGAGCCCTTGTTGGCCTGATGGCCGCCAGAGATGTACAGATTGTTGGCCGCTGGGGACTGCACGCCCTCGGACCAATCCGAATTGCTGCGCGGCGACGATGACGACCAGTGGCCAGGCGATTCCGGCGATGGCGTCGGATAGCTGTCCAGCGTTTGCACCAAATGCTGCGGCGTATGACCACCCGAATGCTGGCTGGGCGGCGTTAGGTACTGATAGAAGGCCTGATTGTGCTGTGACGACGGCGACAGCATGTTGGTCGATGGCGACGAACCCGACATTGAACTTTGTATCGAAGGCGGATTCATTTGACCCGAGTGAAATGAGTCTGTTAAATGGGCACAGATTAGTTGTTAGTTGCATTCGATAAGTAAACATATAAATATCATATCGCTGTTGCTCTTGCTTACCCGGAGATCCACAAAATCCATTCAAGTCCAAACCGGCTGAACCAAACTCAAGGCCTCCAATTGCTTGTTGTTGCTGCTGCTGCTGCTGCTGTTGTTGTTGCTGCTGCTGTTGCTGCTGTTGTTGTTGTTGCTGTTGTTGCTGCTGCTGTTGTTGTTGTTGCTGCTGCTGTTGCTGATGCTGCTGCTGCTGCTGTTGCTGCTGCTGCTGCTGTTGTTGCAGCTGCGGAGACAACGTTTGCATTATTGCACTGCTTTTCGCATTGTTGGATGATTGGGGCGCCAGCATGATGCCCATATCGCTGCCAGTCGGCGATATAATGCCCAGACTAACCGGCGAGCTCTGCGGCCCCATTGAGCCATTGCCGCCGCCCAGCAGACTGTTGAGATTGCTGCCAAATTGCTTCTGCTGCGTGGCATGCCGCATCGCCTGAATGTGTGTCGGCGATGTTGGCAAACTGGGCCGCGACTTTGCCGGCGATGGCGAACCTAAAATTTGGTAACGATTATTTAATTAGTTCACCGTACAGTGTACACCCGGTTGGTTGTCCAATTTGCTACTCACCCAGATAGGCGTGTGGCGACAGTGCCAAGCTGCTCTGCACCGAATGCGGCGGCGACTGATTTGAATAGGGCGGACTGAGGCCCTGTTCATGACCACCGTTGGGCATTAGGCCGCCGCCAAGACCACACAGCGCATTGGTGCTGCGTCCGCCACTCAGGCCCATCGCTTGTCCGTTCAACATCTCCTGCTGAAATGGCGAGCCCATCGAGTAACCATAGTTCTCCAGTTTGATCATGTCCAGACTGTTCGCTGGCAGCGATTGCAGCGACTGTGCATTCTATCAACACAAAAACAAAATTAGTTACAAAACACAGATTCCACAATTAGACGCAAAATATAAATAATGAAGAGTTCTCAATCATATCGTCTGCAGCGAGAGGATGACTGTATATGAATGTATATCGATGCGTACATCATCATACGAGGTGTGTTCAAAAAGTATCGCGAATTTTGTGTTTTTTCAGATATTATTTATTTATTCATGAATATCTATTTTGTCCCCTTCAAAGTAATCCCCATGAGATATTATACACTTGTGCCAACGGTTTTTCCAATCTTCGAAGATCTTCAAAAAATCATTTTTTTTTATCTTGTTCAGCTCCTCCTTCGATCCCGTCTTTATCTCGTCAAGCGTAGCTCAACGTCGTCCTTTCATGGGCCTCTTCAGTTTAGGGAACAAGAAAAAGTCACAGGGGGCCAGATCTGGGGAATACGGTGGCTGCGGCATCATTAGTGTGTTGTTTTTGGCCAAAAAGTCGCGCACAAGCAACGCTGTGTGAGCAGGGGCGTTATCGTGGTGCAAAAGCCAATTTTTGTTCTTCCACAAATCCGGGCGTTTCTGGCGGATTGCTTCGCGCAAATTGCGCATAACTTGCAGGTAATATTCCTTATTGACCGTTCTACCCTGTGACAATAACTCATGATGCACCACGCCCCTGCAATCGAAGAAAACTGTCAGCAAAACTTTCACATTCGACCGAACTTGGCGCGCTTTTTTCGGTCTTGGTTCGTGCGGCAGCTTCCATTGAGATGATTGAGCTTTGGTTTCCACGTCGTAACCATAAACCCACGATTCGTCACCAGTTATGACCCTCTGAAGCAAATTTGGGTCGTCGCGGACAGAGTCCAACATCTCATTAGCAATGTTCATGCGATGCTGTTTTTGGTCGCAATTGAGCAATTTTGGTACGAAAAAAATCGAAATTCGATTATACGTAACCCGCGAAAATTCAAAATTCGCGATACTTTTTGAACACACCTCGTATATAGATTTAGATGTACATTTGCACAACTGTCACGAATTGTGTCTTCAAATTTCGATTCATATTCAATAACACTAATGAAGCTGAATCTGAATCTGAATCTGGAGATGGATATTATGGATATTGTGGATGGTGTATTTACCTTAATGCAATCCTCATAGCTGGGCGGTTGTTTGGCACCGTTGTTGTTGTTGGGTGGCGCTGCCATTGCGTTGGAGTACATGGAGCTGGTGTCGTACGGACTGGGAAGATTCAGATTCACCAGGTTGCCATTGTTGCCGGCTTGTGTCGCCGCTGCAGCGGCTGCTGCTGCTGCTGTTTGCTGCGGCGGCGGCGGTGAGTCGAGGTCAGTGCAAATCGCTGCCTGTGCAGCAGCCACCGATGAGGCTGTCAGCAGCAGCTGTGATGCCGCATTCATTCCGTTCATTCCGGCCTTTTTTGAGGCTGCACTGTTGCTGCTGCTGTTGTTGTTGTTGTTTCCCTTTTTTGAGCTTGCCTTGCGGCGCAGACTGCCCATGTTGTTGACGTTGCTGCTGCTGTTGTTGTTGTTATTGTTGTTGTTGTTGCCACCGCCAGGTGTATCGAGTCCATTGTCGGGACTATTGCCCTCGATCAGTTTGGCCTTCTTGGCGGCCTTCTGTTTGGCCGCCTGGCTGCTCTGCTTACCAGCTGCACCGCCCGCCGCAATCACCGTCGGCTGTGTTATCAACTGGGGCTGTTGTCCCGGCGGCGGTGAGCCGATCATTGCCTGCGGCGTCATGCTAATCATTTGCGGTGAACGCGGCACATGCTCATCCAGCAGCCGGACAATATCGTGATGCAATCGCTCGCTGGCCACATCGCGGGGCAGGCGATCCATGTGATCGGTGATCTCGCGATTGGCAAAGTTGTCGAGGAGCGCCTTGCACGCCTCATAGCTGCCCTCGCGTGCGGCAAGGAACAGCGGCGTCTCATCCTTATCATCCTGGGCATCCCGGTTCGCATGGTGCATGAGTAGTATGTTCACCGCCTCCGTATTATTAACGGCAGCGGCCCAATGCAATGCCGTCTTGCCCGAATTATCAGCGGCATTGATGTCCGCATCGGCTGTTATCAGATCCTCGACCATGCCCTCGATCGCCAGGCGTGCGGCTAGTATCAGGGGCGTTGTCCCATCATGCATGCGTGCATTCAGATTGGTCGCCCGGTTGCGCAACAGTATCTGAAAGACACCCATCGCATCCGCAGCGACGGCCGCATGCAACGGCGTCCGTCCCGTATTATCCTGACAGTTGGCATCGGCGCCAGCGTCCAGCAGTCGTTTGGCCGCATCCGCACGAGCGTAGCGTGCAGCCAAATGCAGCGATGTCTCGCCCGTCTTGTCCATGGTGGCATTCAGTTCGGCGCCCTGCGCCAACAGATCGGATATCACTTGAGCGGTGCTATCCTCATTGTTCTCAATATCCTCGCCGCTGTCCAGACCGCCGCCACGCACAGCGGCAATCATGAGTGGCGTTAGGCCGCACGGACCACGTGCATCCACGTCGTGCTTGTTGCCATCCTGATGCGCCGGCGGCGTCATAATCGCCCGGACATCGGCCACATCGAGATGGGCCTGCGACCAGACCCGTTGATCCGCCTCCTCGTACTCGCTGATCATCGTGTGATCGCTGGCATAGCCGACACTGGTCAGGCCGGCGACACTGCCACCGACCAGTTGGCTGCTGAGCTGATCGCCGCGCTGGCGCTTCGGTTGCGGCATATCGGATTCATCGTCCGACCAATGACTGCCGACGCCACCGCCAGCAACGCTGCCAACGCCGCCGGGCAGCTGATGAGCCTGCGACTGAGATAGGCCCACTTGTTTATTCAGATTGCGCATCTCCTGGCCATGCGGATCGCGACGACGCCGGGACATCACAGCGGCGGCTGGTGCACGGAAACCCTCCGGGAACCAGGTGACGCCATGTGCCCGCTTTCGATGTGTGCTCAACACCATGCCAAAGAATGCAAAGAGTATGAGGACGAGCACAATGCCGGTAATTACATATTTGACATTCGCCGGCGACTCGGCGCCCTCGCCCTCACCCGGACTCTGAACGCCCCGCACACTGTATATGGGATATCGATTGGCAAACGTATGCTTGGCGGCAGAGGCAGCAAGGAATTCGGCTGCCTCGGTGGCACGATTGAAGCACTCGGTGCACTTGCGATTATCAATCTCCAGATAGATCTGAATGCCCGTCTGTCCATTGCGATGCGTGTAGAGTATCTTGTGCTTTCGCCCAAACTCCGAGTCCTGTATGTCGGGCATGCGTGAGGCACCCTTCCAGTCGAAGATCATGTCGTTGCCCAACGCGTCCTTCTTCACGCGAACTGTGGTGCGCAGCACGTGGCTCATTTCGCGCAAGAATTGCGCCTGCTCCGCCCGAAATTGCCGCACATCCATTAGCATCACCACGGACATGGCGCCCTCAGCCAGTTGGGGGGATTGCTCCGACTTCTCACAGTCGAGTCCGTCCCAACTGCACTCGGCATTGTTGCAGCCGTAGTCACAGTAGCCGTCGCCGTAATGCTTCTGACAGTAGGCATCATAGATGGCCGCACAACGCTTCAGCTTCTGTTCGCAGTCGCGTCCATCGTAGAGGCAGGCGGCATTGTTGCAGTCCTCGTTGCACTGGCCATCCATGAAGACACGCCAGCACTCCGGCGCTGTGCAATTCGCCCACGGATTGATGCCCAGCGAGCAATCGTTGCCATCGAAGTTGCAGGCATACGTATTGCACTCGGAGTCACAGACGCCGTTGCTCTGCTTCTCGGAACAGCCACGTTTCTCGCACATTGCACGCTGCTGCTCCAGATCGGCGGCATAGATGCCGGCGGCGCCGTTGTTGTTGTTGCCATTGTTGCCGTTGCCAATGTTATTGCCGTTGCCATTGTTGTTGTTGCCGTTGCCATTGTTGTTGTTGCCGTTGATTAGGATGCCGTTGGAGTTGATGCCACCATTGCCATTGCTATTGCCCGACCAGCCCGCATAGCTGGCATCGTAGATCTCGCAACGTTTCCCCGTCCATTTGCTCGGACAGAGGCAGTCGTAATCGCCCAGCAGATTATCGCAGGCGGCGCCCTGCAAGCACGGATTCGGCTGGCACTCGTCCAGCGTATCGATCTCGCAGTGTTGGCCCGCTGTGCCGCGACTGCACTCGCAGCGATAGCCGCCAGCATCGTCGATGATACAGTTGCCGGCACGGCACGGATTCGAATCGCAATCCTGGCCACTGAACTCACAGTTCTTGCCATAGTATCCATCGGCACAGACGCAATGATGGCCGCTCTGCTTGGTGCTGCAGGCGCCTCCATTCTGGCATGGCGACTGCGCACAGAAGTTCACCTTGTGCTCACAGTGCCGTCCCATGTGGCCCGGCCGGCAGTTGCAGTGATAGTTGTTCACCAGCTGGACGCAATCGAGCGTACCGGCATTCGAGCAGGGATTGCTGAGGCACTCATTGATGTCGCCCTCACAGCGAGCGCCGACAAATCCGGGCGGACACGAGCACTCGAATCCACCGACGCGATCAATGCAACTGCCATTGTTGTGGCAGGCGCCGGGCACGCAATCGTCGTGGTTCAGTTCGCAGAGAATGCCCAGGGTGCCGGGTGGACAGCTGCAGCTGAAGCGTTGCACGAGATCGTGACAGGTGCCGCCATTCTGGCAGGGATTCGGTGCACAATCATCGATGTTCAGCTCACAGTTCTGGCCCTGGAAACCCTGACGGCAGCTGCACTCGTACGCACCCACCAGATCCCGACAGGTGCCGCCATTCTGGCACGGCTGCGAGGCACACTCATCGATATCCTGCTGGCAGTAGCTGCCCGCATATCCCTGGCTGCAGTAGCAGACGTGACTGTTGCCATGATTCTTGCATGTGCCATTGTTGCACAGCTGCTTCACACTCAGTCCCTTGCGTTGTGCAGCATCCTGGCAACTGATCGTCTGCACATCGCACAGCTTACCTGTCCAGCCGGCGGCGCACTTGCAATTGAACTGATGCTTCAGCTGGCTGCAACTGGCCCCGTTCTCGCACGGAGATTGGGCACACCAGTCCACATAGTCGGAGCACTGTTTGCCCGTATACCCGCTGGGGCAGTGGCACGTGTAGCCGTCGCGCTGTTCGTGGCATGTGCCGCCATTGGAGCACGGCCCCGAGTCGCATTTGTTCAACTTGTATTGACAATTGGCGCCGCTGTAATCGACGAGGCAGCTGCAGTTGTAGCCGTTGATGCCATCCACACAGCTGCCGCCGTTCAGGCACGAACTCTCCGTGCAATCCTCATCGTTTGTCTGGCAATTGATGCCACTGAAGCCGAGGGGGCAGGTGCACGTGTAACTGTTCACATACTGATGACAGGTGGCGCCATTCTGGCAGGGCATGCTCAGGCACTCGTTGATGTCCGTTTCGCAGTGTTTGCCATCGAAGCCATCCACACAGAGGCATGAATAGTCGCCAATGCCATCCAGACAGGTGCCACCATTCTGGCAGGGAAACGAGGCGCAATCATCTGTATTGATGGCACAATCCCTGCCCTCGTATCCCTTGGTGCACAGACACCGATACGAGCCGGGCACATTCACACAACTCGCCCCATTGCGGCACGGCGAACTAAACGCACACTCGTTGATGTCCTCGTCGCAATAGCGACCCGTGTAGCCCAGTTTGCAGGTGCACGAGAAGTCCAAGAAGTTGTGACTGGGCGTGCACTTGGCCTCGTTGCGACAGCGATTGCTCGCGCATGGGTCCAGCTGGCTCTCGCAGTTGAGGCCCGTGTAGGGCACCTTGCAGACGCACTTGTAGCCATTCACCTTGTCGATGCAGGTGCCACCGTTGGCGCACGGATTGCTGAGGCAATCGTCGATATTCGTCTCGCACTTGTGGCCCGTATAGCCGGGCATGCACTGGCAACTGAAGGCGTTCAGTTTGTCGAAACAGCTGCCGCCGTGCTGGCAGGGATTGCTGGCGCACTCGTCGATATCCTGTTCGCAACGCTTGCCCGCGTAGCCGGGCGGACAGTGGCAGATGAACTCGTTGATGCCATCCTCGCAGCGACCATCATTGACACACGGACTCGACGCACACTCGTCCACATCGCTGAGACAGCGAGCGTCGTAGAATCCGCGCGGACACTCGCACTTGTAGCCATTGACCAGGTCCATGCAGACGCCGTTGTTGGCGCACGGATTGCTGGCGCACTCGTCCACGTTGAGTTCACAGTGCTGGCCGGTGAAGCCGGGCACACAGCTGCAGCTGTACGAGTTGATGCCGTCGATGCAGCTGGCACCATTGTTGCACGGATTGCTGTGGCATTCGTTCACGTTGATTTCACAGTTCTTGCCACTCGTTCCGGGCAGACAGTGACACAAATAGCTGCCCACACGATCGACACAATGGCCACCAAATTGACAGGGATTCGATTCGCATTCGTTGATCTGCTTCTGGCAGAGATAGCCGGTGAATCCGGGATCACATGCGCACTTGAAACTATTATCGCCATCGATACACTTGCCCCGATGGCACGGACTCGAGTCGCAATCGTTAATGTTGATCTCGCAGCTGGCCCCCGTGTAGCCGGGTGCACACTCGCAACTGTAGCCGGCGACGGAGTCGCGACAGATGCCATTGTTGCGACACGGCTGCGATTGGCAATCATCGATATTGATCTGGCAGCGGACATCGGTGAATCCCAAAGCACAGCTGCACTTGAACCCATTGATCTTGTCGTGGCAGATGCCATCGTTCAAACACGGACTCGACTGGCACTCATCGATATCAATTTCGCACTGGGTGCCGGTGAAGCCGGGCATGCAGACGCAACGGAACGTGCCCGGGTCATCCAGGCAGCTGCCCTCGTTCTGGCAGGGATGCGATTCGCACTCGTTGATGTTCGTCTCGCAACGTGGTCCCGTAAATCCCTGCGAGCAGTTGCACATAAACGAACCCGGCGTATTCACACAGATGCCATTGTGCTCACACGGCGAACCCTGATCGCACTCATCAATATCCTCGGAGCAGTCGACGCCCTTGTAGCCGGTGGCGCAGGAGCACGCATACGAGCCATTGATGGGACTCGTATCGCATATGGCGTCCGCATGGCAAGGATTCGAGGTGCACGCATCGTCCAGATGGCACAGCAGTCCCGTCTTGCCCGGCGTGCACCGGCAATAGAAGCTGCCAACGCCATCGATGCATGTCGCTCCATAGAAGCACGCTGCCTGGACACAATCATCGATATTCTCGCTGCAATCACTGCCCGCCCACCCATTCACACAGATGCAACTGTACGTGCCATGGGTGTTCGTGCAGGTCGCCCCATTCTGGCAGACGGACGGACGCAGAGCGCACTCGTCCACATCCACATCACAGTAGCGTCCCGTAAAATTCGGCGGACAATTGCAGCGATAGTCGTTGATGCCGTCCACACAGGTGCCGCCGTTCTGGCACAGATTGCCGGGACAGTCGTCAATGTTCTGGTCGCAGTTCTTCCCCTCGAAGCCTGCAGATGGACAGAGTAGTAGTAGCGAATTAGTAGGTAATTCAAATATTCCATCAATTGCTATGACTACCTTAGACTTAATCCTAAGTTGATCTTATATATTACTTAATTATCGCTGTCAAAATGAAACAAATAACTTTCTCATTTAAAAACCTGACCGAACTATAAATTAATTTGGTTTTTATGATTGAACATTTATAATTTTCGGGTGAAATTTGGAGTGTTTAATAAATTATTTATGCATTGCATACCATAATATGATAATATGCCTATAATAATAATGAGGACGGGCAACCAACTCTTGACTTTAATAGAAACACAAGTTTCGAGTAATGTGTGACAATAATTGCAATTGGCATTTGTATAACGATCATGGGTATATTAATTAAACGCAAATAATAGGATCATATGGAAATGTGGAATGAGTTAAGATTAACAGAGTTTGCCATCAAAAATTAAACTTATGCTTCCAAGCACCCTTTTAATACCAACAAAAATACCAATAGCACTTATAAATTGTGGGGCGGTCACACTGCCATCGGGAGCTTGTGTGCAAGTGTGTGTGCATGTGTGTGTGTATGTGTTCAATGAAGTGCATAAACAGATTTATGGACAACAACACAGCATCATAAAATGCTTCAATAAACGAAAACGTTTACAGCAACAACAACACAAACAACTGGCCAGGGCATGATCAAAAAGTGGTTGCCAGGCAATGCGATGAAGCCGCATAAAGCGTAGAGAGCGCTTAAAATATGTTCCTACATACGTACATAATGTATGTATGTATATATGTATGTATGTATGCATGTATGTATGTATGTTGTATTTCTGTCTGTACGTATCTGTTTGGTGGCGCATGCAGCTGTGTTGCACATGTTTCGGCAGCCAGATGGATTCGGAGTTATACTTATGGCAAGAGGGAGGGTAAGATAGAGAGAGAGAGAGACAGCGCGATGAGAGAGCTCTAAGAGAGCGCATACAGGTAAGCTGAGCCGATATCGAGAACAGCCGGCGCTCTTTCACTAATTCACCCCATCTCGCTCTTCAAGCAACTCTCCCTCTCTCTCTTTCGATCTCTCTTGTACGGCTGCGCGCACTCTCTGAAGAGTTGCCCCTGCGGCATTGTGTGTATTCATGTAAACACATACAAACAAACACATGTAAATACATACACACAAGAAGAGAACAACAATAGTAAAGCGAAAGAAAAAACTGCGCGACGCTGCGCATGCGAAGCGAATGAGCAAACAAAATGTAAAGAAGTAAAAAAGACGCTCGCATGCGCATATATACACACACACACACACACACACATATATATATATATATACATATGTAAGTGTGTGTGTGCGTGTGTGTGTGCGTGTGTGTGTGTGTGTGTGTGTACAACACGTCTTTGGTTGTTCTTTCCCACGGTCTCATATCTGGCCAGGCAGCTATCTGAGTACGCGCCAAGCAAACGAGCGCAACGAGCGTTGTCCATGAACGCGCTCTCTCGCTCGCTCCCCCAACCACATGCATACACACATTAACAGAAAAACAGAAACACAGACAGAACCACAATGATAGCAACAACAACAATGGATAAATGTTGCTTATGCTGCGCGCCAGCTTCGTCAACAGCTCTTGCTTCGGCTTTCGTTGGGCACTCACTCGGCTCGCCTCGATTGAGTTTTCTACTACTTTTATGCTCTGTGCGTGTGTCTGTTGCTGTGTGTGTGTGTGTGTATGAGTGTCTATATATGTGTGTGTATGTTTGGCTACGCTTCGGACTTCGACTTTGTACATTGCGCTTTACTTTGTGCCTCATTCGAGGAATTAAATCGCACTTTATGTACCCCGCCTTCACCTCTTGAGTCCATCTTTGCCACACCACACAATACATGCTGCTCTCTCTCTCTCTCTATCTCTCTTTCTCTCTCTCTCTCTCTGCTGTTGTTTGTAATATATATATGTATATATAAATGTGTGTGTGTGTGTGTGTGTGCATTGAAAGCTTCGCGCGCTCTTTGCGACTCGGCTCTGCTCGCCCACAGCTTTTTTAATGGATTTTCTTGCTTGGTCGGTTTCGCTTCGTTTTAGTCTTAAAAGAAGGGCCCAAAACACACACACACACACACTTGGAGCTCTCTGTCCTAGCCCAGTTATTGTCATTGCTTGTTGTTGTTGCGCTGGGCTGATCGATTTAGTTGTTGTTGTGTTTGCTGTGCACCGTTTTTTTCTTCTCTTTTTTATGGGCATTTTTTTTATATTTTTTTATTATTATGATTATGTAGTTGTGTCTGTGTGTGTGTGTGTCTGTTGGTTGGGGGACTGCAACTTGTTGCCTGGGTCTGGAATGGAAACTGGAGAGTGGCATTTTCAATGCATACTTTTAAAAATAAACCAAGGCAGGGCATACAACAACAAGCATCTGCTGATCTGCTGATCTGCTGCACACATGTTTCACGCCACAGACACACAACAATCGACGGTTACCCAGTCACTTAGTGGCACTTTGAACCCTATAGAACAGCTGCTCCAGTGACTTTCAAACCGCGAGGCAAATGACACGTTGCAAACGCAAACGCAAAAGACAAGAAACACTGCACGCTAGAATTATGCACCCCACCCCATGCACCGGTTACAGAGGCATAGATAGATGCATGTGCCCACCATTTAAGTCAATTGGTTGCAATAATTTGCATGAGTTGTTGGTCTGTTGGGTCAACCGACGACCTGTGACAACAACCAAATGCATAGCAGCAATGTTGCCCAAGCATTTGGTCTTAACGTATTCGGATCTCTTTACGACAATTGAAATGTTTTTCAAAACTAAACGAATTCCTTAACATTTATCATTTAGAAAGTTCGATTTAGGTGAATACCGTTAATAATTTGCATTGAAATGGACATTCTTCGATTGCAATGTTTGCATTTCATGCAACAATGTTGTTCACTTTAGCTCTTGCCACCAAATTTTATATGTATCAGAACAGCATAAACTTCATTTAAATAATTGGCTATTTATTAAATATACGAGTATGTAAATATCAATGGTTTTTTTGATTTTCTCTTTGTTTCCAATGCCATAAAATTCAAATGTTGAGCATAATCGATAAGTGCAACGTCGACTATCGACCAATGTGTGTCTGTGTGTGTGAGGTTCTTCTGAGTCATGACTCGCCACGAGCCAAATGGTGGCCCAAGCTTGAATTGCATCTCAACTGTTGCTGCTGCTGCCCACGCGGGGACCAAACTCGTTTGCAAGCTTGACTCGAGATGGCCTCCCCCGCCCTCTCCACATCTCCCCTTGGCAACCCGTTCACCAGACCATTTAATGCGCGAGTTTGCCTCGCATTATTCATATTTCTCCAAGACAAGAAAAACGCATCCCATTTGGTCAGCATTGAATAATGGTCCTCGGCACCTCTGTTCCCCGTTCCCCTCTCCCCCCACCAGCTCGCTATCTCATTGTGTCTTGTGTTTTATTTTGGAATTGTGCATGACCTCCTTAGGGCGTAACTGTGCTTAAGCACATCGCAACAAAAACATAAAAAAATAAAATAAAGAAACAAACAAGCAACAACATCCAACATCCAACAGCATCCCATCCCATCCCACCGTCCATGGTCCATTGGAGTTGACTGTGAGCCGTTGCTGATTTATTTGTAATTTGCTTGGCCAGCAGAGCAAATTAAGCCAGCGCTCGATTTGGATGCCTTTGACTGACTCTCGACTCTCTACTCTCAAGTTGATTTGACTGGCCTTCCCGGATCCTGCAGCTGGGTGGGGTAGCAGGGTGTGATAGATAGCGAGAGGAGGACGAAGGAGGGAGGATCGAATAAAGGGGGATCGGCAAGGTACGCTGCTGCTGTTGCTGGGAAAACAAGTTGCAGACCAGCGAGTCAGCGAGCAGCCTTTGTTATGCCTTTTTTGTGCCGCCCGTTTTGCATAATGAGTGCAACTCCGCCCCTCCTTCCAACAACAACAACAACAACCACAATTCATATTGGCATCTCCCGCGCTACCAACGTGATGTCCACAGGGCGCTTCGTGTCGTGTCGACTGGTTTGCTATTGCTGTTGTGGTTGTTGTTGTTGTTGTATTGTTGCTGTTGTAATTTCTGTTGCCCAACATTGGCACAAAAGGCGTTATAACATTTCCATTGCATTATTTCATTTTGTTTTGTTTTGTTTTTTTTTTCACTTTTTTTTGTGTTTGTTTCTATTGTCTGCATCTTGAAAATTCCTTTCAGTTTATTGTTGTTGTTCTTGTTGTTGTTGTTGTAGTTGTTTCATTATTGGTTCGTTCCGTTCAATAAAATGGCCGCCTTTGGTCACACTTTCGCACGCTCAGCGCAGCTGAGCTCATTAGAATTTTTGATTGGGCGCAATTAAAAATAGGGGCCACTCCTACCAAAGCCCAATCTGCAACTGTGCCCCCGCCCTCCTCGTTGCAATTGGCGACCGTTCGCACCGAACTGCACTACAATGTAATTCATTTCAATTGATGTGAATTAAATGAAAATTGCAAACACACACACACACACACACACACACACTTAAATGCCTTCATAAATATGTATGTATTAAGTATGTAAATGTGGGCAATTTACATGTCTATATTAAATGGGCGACAATTGTCAGTATTGGGAAGCGGGGGGAGGGGGAGGGGTGCAAAATGGTCACTTGGCATTCGGTTAAAGCATTTGACATTGCCACTTTCAAAAACGGCATTCGATATCGCACAAAGTAATATCGATTATAATATACTAATCAATCGCAGTCAAGTTTACATAATAAATGCATTTGCACATGACTTGCAACAAATGCACATATATATGCATATGTGTATGTGTATATGCATGTGTGTGCAATACTGGTGTGAATAATGCGCAAAAAAAGAAGAGGAAGAGAAAGACAAAGAAAAAGAAAAAGAAAAAGAGGAAGTCTGCAAAGTAGTAAGAAGATTCTAAGAAGGATATTTATTTGAATAATAATTTTTAAAAAAGAAAGCCCTTCGCAAGATGTACTACGTACGTAGTAGAAATGATATGCTATGCATAAAGATACTCGTATCGATATCTATAATTAATTGTCACTGAAAATGAAAAGTCATCGTAGGCCTTGAGTTTTATGTGAAATCTTTGGTTGTCAGACAGTAAAGGGCTGACAAATCATTTGACTTCAATCCGATTGTCTATACAGCTCACAGCTTGTGGTTCGTTTTGTAAATATCTTTGTTTTAAATATATATTTCTCTTGTAATATACATGTAGATTGTGTAAAAGGTCGAGGCGAACTGCCAATGCGGCGACACCCAAGTCACATAAGAGGAAAAGTATTGGTCAAGAAATCAAGGAGTTCTTTGAATCATTTGGATCTCTTGTTAAAGAAATGGCCCTCGTTGCGAGAACTGAGAAGATAATCAGTCTTCAGATCTGCGTGATTTGCCAGTCCGCAGCGACCTCCTCTGGTAATCATCGCATCGTCTCCCTTCCCTGTGGACACCTCTTCGGTGAGGAGTGCATTGTGAATTGATTGGGGCTGAAGGAGGGACTGCCCCAAATGCAGAGATGAATGCAAGTCTGATGAAGTGCGTCGACTCCTATTCCATTACCCACCTCAATGAATAACCATTATTCAGTTTCTCAACAAAAAATAAATGGCTTAAATTATATTATTATTAAGTTTGGGTTGAGACATCTCTGTATCCTTACTCATTTCTATAAATATATATTGTGGTTCAATTGAACAATGACTCACTTTTGCCCATTGTTATTGCAACGCGATTCGATTGCTATTTCTTTATTTGTGATGCCCTATAAAGTAAGCAAGAATGCATCGAATGACTTCTATTGGAGAGATGCTCCATTTCCCTTACAAGGGTTTTCCTTGGTTTTGCGACTGATATGCGCCGCAAATTGATCAAATTAGTTCGGATTTATATATGCATATAAGCAATGTATCGATTGCAGTGGACGATACCGAGTTGCAAAGCGAGCAACTGCTAAAGAAATCACACTTAAACCAAACCGAACTTAAATGATAAACTAGTTATAATATTAGTTTATATGTTTACATGTGTGTATTTCACTTACCACGTGGACATTTGCAATCGTAGGTGAGTCCGTTGGCGCGGCATGTGCCACCGTTTTGGCAAGGTGACGGCGAGCAGGGCTTGTACTTGGTGTCGCAATCCTTCCCCGTGTAGCCAGCGGGACACATGCATCTGCAGGGTTTGAAGAAGTGTAGAGTTATTAGGAGTGTAAATAGAACGATGCACCAAAGGCAATTCAAAGGAGACTGCATTGCCATCCAACAGCTAATTGTGCAACGTGCAGCGATGAAACAATGAAACGTGCAACTTCTGTTCGAGCGAAATGTGTGTCTTGTGATGGACTTGGTTGTGGCATGCGCCTCTGTGCTCGTCCAGCTGCTAATCTACAAATATCTCTTTGCTCTACCCTAAGCCTGATCTCTCTTTTCTCTCATCTATCGCTTGCTCTCTCACTCTCTCTCTCTCTCTCTCTCTCTCTCTATAGGTCTCTCTCTGCGTCTCTGTCTTCGCGTTGATTGTTTGTTGTTTGTTGCCCACAATTGCTCAGAGTTGGTGGCATTAACCGGTTTTATGGGGCTGGGTACACAGGGCCGCCACAATATAATACCCAATATCCACAACAGTGCTGATAGCTAGTATTTTCTTCTTCTTCTAATTCTTCTACTTCTTCATATACTCGTATGTGTATTATTATTATTATTCTTTATTATTATTGTTCTTTATTATTATTATTATTAATGTTATCCATGTTATTGTTAATGGCGCTTTTCTTTCTCTCTTTGAGTCTCTCTTTGTTTGTGTACTTTGATTTTTGGATACAATTCCCTCAAATTGTTTATGTTATACATTTATAACAAAACAGCAACAGCAATAGCAACAACAACAACAATAACTCAGAGCATGAGACAGAAACGTAAAAGAGCGCAATGTGTCTCGAGAACTACTGAGATATGTAGAATTGAGAGAACTGTTCAAACTGGTTAAGCGTTGGTCACCGTAAATGGCAGCTGTTACCCCTTTCTTGCAACATCCCCCCCTCCACATCCCCCTAACTCTAACTCTTAACCGCCTACCCCCTCTGGCTAATATACTCTGCTGCCTGAAGACGGCCACTAATTAAGACCATTAAGAGCATTTAATTAAATTAAACAATTAAAACGCTTAAATAGGCAACAGGCCTCGAGAGCCGCCGCAATGCTCTTTAGGGATCTGGCCCGACTGGCCAATGAACTGGGCTTGGTTAAGCACAATAGCCCCTTTCGCCGCAACACCACTTCTTTGATATAACTTTTCAGGCTGCTGCTGCTGTTGGTGCTGACCAAATTACACATCGGAAATTGCTTCACCTTCGCTTTGGGCAAAAGAAAACAAAAAAAAAAAAAAACAAAACAAAAAAAAACTAACGAACGAAATTCAAAATTGATTTTTGATTGACATGTGAAACTCAGCGGGCCAATGGCCCTAAGCAAGGCGTTGATGATGAGGCTGAGGATCGGTGGTTTGGTGGCTTGGTGGTTTGCTGGATTGGTAGATTGGTAGATCGGTGGGTCGGTCGATGGTGGTTTGGTGGCATAGCAAATGAGGTAGAGACAGCGACAGACAGACCCTCCACAATGATTTTTTTTGGGGAGGGGAGGGGCGGAGGTAAGCTCATCTTCGTTGGATCATTAAGTCGATTTGTGAGTGCACTCGTCGCGTGAGTGATACACGTTTGAGTCCATTGTACATCATCTTCTGAGTACTACGAGTATATTCTTATTACCTTCATGGATACATTACGCTCACTCATGAGTGTACTCACGTTTTATTGACATTCTTCGGAATTTATCGTTAATTACTGGGTAGCATGTCTACCAGCCATGTTCATGAATGTACTCGAATACACTCGTTTGGTTTACATGCGCATGCATGTACGTACTCATACCTAATATTTATTCGTTTTATGTGCAACGATAAAACAATGAGTACACTCACTTGTCCTTCACAAGTGCGCTCTCATTTTGAATGTGTGCGAAATCAGTATGTGTTCATACTGATATCGGGGATCAAATATATTTCATCGGTAGATTCAATCGCTTGTTTGCAGCACTAAATCTTTTCAAATGACATGATATATATTATATAGAATTAGTTGCCAATTAACTTAAGCACTCATTGATATTCATATGTTTCAGCTTGACTAAGCTCCGCTGTCCACTAAATTAACGATTTTATATCGCTTGGAAAAAATTTGAATAACGTTTTATTTACGCATAAACACAATAAAATTGGCAAGACAATGTGAATATTATGCGAATGATTCGAATGCCTCAACGGTGGCAGCGATTTAAACCAATCTAAATGGGCCGTTGACAAAAAGGAATCAATAGCTGGATGCCATCAAATATGCCAAGTTAACGATCCAATTAGTTGGCGCATTTCAAACAGACCAATTGCAATTCATTCGAGTAGGGCTCGACCTGGGTGCTACCCCCTACTTCTTTGGGTGGTTGTGGTGACTTAAGTGTGGTGTTAGCCACCACCACATCCTATAAATGATCAATTAGTGACAATACCCAAGATAGAACCTTTGCCATAAATGTTTATGCTAATTGCCCAGCCAAATGCCAGTTCATTTGGTGATTATTCAAATGGCAAAAAAAAAGTCGAAAAAAAGAGGAACACAGTAAAACACATGTTCGTGTCGCACTTTTCAGCTCGAATGAGTTTCTATTTCAATATTGAATACGCTGTGGCCTCAGCTGAGAATTGGGTATATTGGGTTATGCACTCATTTATCTTGCGAAGTGAATTTATTTCTTTTTTTAAAGTTTGTTTCTTTTTTGCCAAAGACAGCACTCTCTAGGGTATTTGACAATTTGTATGAATGTGTTTGAAATTAAAAATGCAAATGTTGCCAATGAAAAAATTTAATATACATGTGGAGGCAGCGAACCAGTTCAGAGGAGAGGGGAGCTGCGAAAACAAAGCGCCGGAAATTTCAGTTAGTTGCGGCGTTTCTATTGACGCTATTTAAATGCAAGTCTGGCTGATTTAACTCAATAGTTTTTTTTTTTTGTATATTTTAATTGGAGTGGAAACGTTGTTGGACCAATTGCCAATTTGTTGTTTCACTGTTTTGGGCCAAAATCAATAAACTATTTTAATCGCTTCCCGATGCTAATGCGTATTTGGGTCTAAACAATGGAGCCATCGAATTCGATTTTATAAATTATTAGTTTTAAATAGTCATTAATTTGGCGCGCAGCCCGCAAACGGTTTTTGTGGTTGTTGTTACTGCTGTTGTTGTTCTTCTTGTTGTTGTTGTCCATAAATTACATAAATATGCAAATGCGACGATTTGTTTTGTGTGATATCGCCTCTTTCTCTGTCTCTCTCTCTCTCTCTTTTTCTATATCGCTCTCTCTTTCTCTCTCTCTCTCTAATCGGAACGTGTCTGATCTTTTGTCGAACAAGCAACCAAATTTGCACTTGTCATCCGCTGAGTTATGTACTAAATTCATCAATGACACTGACTGAAAGTGATGCTCAAATGGATGACTATTTTTCTTTTTTTCTTTTTGCAACAATTCATCTTGGCTAAAAAGCAAGAAGAGGCCTTAACCCAAGTTACCCTGTATATATGTATTCCAGATGTAGGATATAATATTCTGTTATTACTAAATGAGAGACAAGTAGATGTGTTGGACTATATGAGCAATATTCAATTGGCGGGCTCAGGTGCGTCTCCTTTTTGGTTATTAAATGTTTAAATAAATGTAATACTCACTGATAGGAGCCATGCGTGTTGACACAGGTGCCGCCATATTGGCAAGGATTTGATTGGCACTCCTCCACATCCTCAGAGCAGGTGTGACCCGTAAAACCAGGTGGGCAATTGCAACTGAAGCTGCTGCTGCCGGCCATTGCGGAACAGGTGCCGCCATTGCGACAGGGTGAGCTGGCGCACAGATTCTGCGTCTGGCAGTGTTCGCCTGTTTGGAGTGAGATTAGAGATCGTATGAGGCATGGAGGTATGGTCGGCGGGGGGAGGAATTATATTATTTATGTGTAGACAACTTACCCGTATAGCCATTGGCGCAGATGCAACTGTACTCCTGGAGCGTCTTCAGATGGCAAGTGCCGCCATTGAAGCAGCGCGCCTGATCGCAGGCATTCGCCACAGCGATCTCACAGAGCGACTCCTCAAAGCCGAGTGGGCACAGGCACGAGATGCCTGGCCGGCCATTCCGAAAGGCCACCTGACAGGTGCCGCCATTCTGGCAGCGTCCGTGGCCCGTCAAACAGGGATTCCGATGTTCACAGTAGTCGCCAACGTAGCGTGTATCGCAACTGCAATAGATACAAAACAGATTACCATATAGAAAGAGGATAGCTGTGTGTGTGTGTGTGTGTGTGTGTGTGTGTGTGTGTGTGTGTGTGTGTGTGTGTGTGTGTGTGTGTGTGTGTGTGTGTGTGTGTGTGTGTGTGTGTGTGTGTGTGTGTGTGTGTGGTGTGTGCATAATGAATACATTCATTTATCTAGTTTATGGACTAACGCCAGAGCAGCATCGGCATCGGTGTTGCAGTCAGATTTGCGGCGGCTGATTTGTGTGTATCGATAAGCGCTAAAGTGTTAAACCAGCTGACAAGCTGACAAACCGACAAACTTGCCTCATTTCCGCAAGCCAGTTGCAGCAGCGTCAACAATATCGATACGAAACGCGTAAATATTCATACACACATACACTGAGGAAGTTCTGATCTCTCTATGTATATATACATATATATATATATTTTTTTTTTATATATAAATGGAATTGCTGAGTTCAATGGTTTTTTTATTATTGGTTTTACTATTTTTATTAGTCAGCTTTTTACATTATCCCGTTTACTGGATGGATAAGACTACAATTCTGTGGTTCTTCCTTTCTTGCAGACATATCGGATATCCAGCTTTAAATCTGACATTTAGTGCAGGATTAGGGGATCACGTGCATTGCCAAAATAGCTCGGCGCTTACTCCCCTCGGACAGCAGACCTAACCTGGCGTGAGATTACGACTGCGATAAGTTAATTGTCTTTAAAAATATATCCACACCATATCCACATGATCAATGATTGTGGCATATTAGCATAAACAAGCAAACGTTAAACTCAACACAATTGTAAGTGAAAGAGTTTGAAATTTTGGCCAAATGTTGAACAAACACAAAAAGCATTCACAAGAGCAGATCGGTCAAACATCAATGCGTGTTTGTCTCATTAAAATGGCCATCAGCAGTAACAACAACAACAGGAACACCAACAAACGGACAACAACAAATTAGCAAAGTAATTGCAGTCAATGAATGCAGCGCCACGGAGCACTTCGATTGCCAATGACGATGACGATGACGATGATGATGACAATGTTGCTGTTGTTGCTGCTGTTGATGATGATTATAAGCGAGTTGAAGCTAAAGTCGAACGACAACTTGCACATTGTTGTTTTCCCTTGAGAAAACAATTTTTATGTACGGTAATTTGTGCGCGATCTTGATTGCATATTAAATTTTCATCGAAGCCAAAGTCAAAGCCAGCTACGGCAAAGCAATGAGAAAATTACACGCATTTCAGCAATAGCAGCCAGCAACAGCAGCATCCCAAAAACAACAACAACAACGAAGATGAAGATGAAGAAGAAGCAGTAGCAGAAGCCGAAGCAGAAGCAATGAATAATCATTAAGGCGACTTCTGCTTTGGCCACTGGCTTCAAAGCGAGAGAGAGAGATGAAGAAGGAGAAGGAGATGGAGAGGGAGAGGAAGAGCGGGGCAGACTGGATTGGGAAACGGTTTTTCTTTGGCGCTGTCTCTTACCGTTACAAGTGTGTGAAAATGCTTTAGATTTAGCATTAATTTGTATCACACATAACCTCACAAAATGCCCAGCCTAACCTCACTTTCGAGTGCGCTGCGATTGTGTGTGCATGTGTGTGCATGTGTGTGTGTGTGTGTGTGTGAGTGTGTCGATTGTTGATCGTTATCGAAGCTGTAGGCAAAACAGTTAGCAACATGTTGCTTGTTTGGCTTGAGAAATCGATGTTTAGCCCCAGCTGCTGCTGTGGCTGCTGTTGGGGCTGCTGTTGAGGCTTAAAGGCAGGTCGAAATGAAACTGAAACAAGCAACGGACAATGGACAGCGCTGCTTGCCTGCCTGCCTGCCAAACAGACTCCCATTCAAATGAGGTGTCAAGCGTTTTTCGCCGCTGCTATCGAAAAATTAATGTAATATAAATTATACACGGGCCAGTTGAGCTGTGCAAAGTTGCAGCTGAGTTGAGTTGAGTTGCGTTGAGTTGGAGCTGAATTGAGTTCGGGTCTGTGTTTTGAGAGCTTTGCTGCTTGCTTCCCAGTGGCTAACTTGTTTCAGCCTGTGTGTGTGTCTGTGTGTGTTTAGCTGGCGTTTTCAAACGAAACGCGAGTGCAGGCAAAAAAGAGCCAAGTACAAAACGAAGAAATAACTGAAAACGTGACTAGCATTGGTAAATAAACCAAAGTATCCAGCGGACAGGGTGTGTTTAAGCCTGCTAGAGATGGGCGCGTGACAGCTGTCTGACGTCACGAGTCCAGTTTGCAACTCGTTCCCATGATCATCACATATTGCGGTGAGTTCTTAGCAACTGTGGTGTGTTTCTCATGTAATTACATTTATCTGACAATGCGGTGAGTATATTTTTCAAATCAAACAATCTATGCACAGGAACAATAGTTTTTCGGTGTGTGGTGACTTTTTTCTAATAACCTGTAACGTCACGTTCACATCAAATCACAAATCACAAATCAACATCACGATCTTTATGATATCTGCGCCGCACACACAACAAATTACAACAAAAATGTTTGCGTTGTGTGAGAAAAATGCATTTGGCATGTTCGTTCAGTAGTCTCAATCGCTGTCGCTGGCGATTTCAATTTGCGGTCGAGAAACGCGCGAGAGAGAGGAAGAGAGGGAGGGAGAGAGAGAGAGAGAGCGCGAGAGAGAGAGAGAGAAATTTTTGTAATCATAATTTTATAAAGCTTCAGTCACAGCTTCTCACGAGCGTAACCGCAGCAGCAGCAGCGGCAGCAGCCGCCGCAGCAGCAGTAACAACTGGAGGCTATCGAATGTGCAGCAGTGCAACAGAGGTAAGTCGGTATCCATAACCAGAAGATGATTTAATGTCTTTGCCCGATGATCAGTCATCTCTGCTCTGGTCTATGGTCTCTGGTCCATGGACTATGGCTTCCACCATGCCAGCTGCAGATCTAACTCAATGTGTGCAAGTACAACGCCTAGTTAGCTGACTGCCTGCCTGCCCGCTTCCCCGCCTCTTGTTGCTGTTGCTGTTGTAATGCTGTCTCTTGGTATCTAATTTCTGCAGAGCAATGCAATTCACACGCTAACCGCTAACCGCCAACCGCCAACCGTCGCGACGCTCGGCAGCTGGCGACGTTTTCCACTGAACCAACACATATCAAGATCGACTACTACCTCCAACTACTACTACTATGTCTATGCGCATGTATATGGCGGAGAGCCTGGGGGAACTCTATTGAGAAGCTCGAGGAACTGAGGCAGTGCCGAAAAATGCTTATCGCCCAACTAGCATCGCTGTCAATGTGTTCGAGAGCCTGCCGTCGTAACGGCTTTTGAGTCTCAGCCAAGTAGCTGCAATTAAAGGCTCGGTTTGGATCGGCTTGCTCTGGAGCCAATCGACTCCGTTCCACTCCACTCGACTCGACTCGACTTGACTTTGGCCTGGCCTGGCCTGACTTGGCTCGTTGACAAAAGCGCCCAATTAAAGCATAATTTCCTTTTTATTTGGCCAAAAAGGCAAGCAATCATGTTGATGCTGCCACAGCATGATATTGATCTTTACGGCAAACTGTTGCCGATGCTGCCTCCGCTATCCGACCCTTAACTGCACTGATGAGCTGCAACATTTGTGGCTGCCGCTGCTGTTGCAGCTTGTGTGACAAGTGCGTGCTTTGTGCAATCGTTCATCACAAGCCGAACTGCTGATCTTTTTGCATTTAGTGCATTTGCTTCATTGCTGCAAAAACAAGACAACGTCATTCATTCGGTGCCACACAAAGATCATTCACTATACTAATCAAGCTAGCTGGACTATCTACGCTACATGAGGTTATCAAAATAGTTGCAACACTTTGTTGTCTAATTCAGCACAATTTCCGATTCAGATTCAAATTCAGATTAGCATTCGTTCAGCTCCATAGAATCATGGGTCATCAATCAATGTCGAAACTGGGGTTCACATTTAGCTAATAATCAAAAAATGTCTAATCACAAATTTTTAGTTTTTTTTTTTATGCATATGTAAATCGAGTTCGAAAGTGTAACGAATGTTATCTCATCTCTATCTATGAATTCGATCTGTATTTCACTTGCGTGTCAAGTATGAATCTGAAAAGTGAATATAATGAAGGCTCTGTTTTCTGGCCAAAAAATGGAATATGGTAACAGAAGGTCCAACCAGCATAGGTATAAATACGCCAATGTCCCTCGAAACAGATCTAAGATGCTTTTTCTTGTCTATCGCGCGGTTTGTGTTCTGTTCGGTTATGTTTTTTTAAGTAGTGGTTTTTGCTTTTTGTTGTTTTTTTTTATTTTGAGCAAACAGCGCACACTTCTCACATTACCAACATGCCATGGCTGTTGTGCATGTTTTTCACGTGAAAGCCAACAATGTCTGCGCAGGGCATAGCGGTGCATAGCGGGGTGGACAGACGGATAGCACCAAAAACTGGGCAGGTGCAACATGCACCAGACAACAACGAAAACAAAAACAACAACAATAATAACAAAAGCAGAGCTGAGTCGACTCTATTGTCGTACTATGTCAATGTGCCATTTTGAGTCACTATTCCTCTGTTGCCTCATGTCAGGCTATCTCTATCTCTTGCTCCCGCTCTTACTCGATGTATGTATGTCTATCTAACTCTATTTGCCTCTGCATTTCACCCCAGGCATTTATGTATCTATCTATGTATGAATGTATGTATGTGTGTGTGTGTACATATGTACTCATCGGTATTTGCTTAGCAGCTGAGTTGAGCTCTTGGCTATATGGCTATAACTTCAGCTTTGGCCAGAGCAGAGAACCGGACCCGTTTTTTTGTTTTTGTTTTTTTTCCGACGACCGACAACAAATGCGTGACCCGACGGCTCAGCAACAAATTTTACACCAAATTTCTTTCCGCTTTGCGAGCTGTCTATGTCCATTCAGCCATTCATCTATCTATCCATCCATCTATCTATCCATCTACATGCCATGCCGCATTTTCAGCTGTGCGTTTTCATTTCGTTTCGTTTGCTTTTGTCTGCTGCGCATGCAGGTAAAAAAAAGAGATGAAAAGAAAAATGCATATTTTACTGGCACCGGGCGCGTCAAATGCCTTACAGGTAGTATTCGACAGCAGCAGCGACCTTTATTTACAATACGTCAATGCGTCAACACACTTGGCATGTTGCGCAACATTGTTGCCAGCTAAATAATCCCTAAGCAAGCTGGTTAATTAAAATACAAAAATGTTGCAATTATTGTTATTGTTAAGATATCGAAATCAAACTCTAAAGAACTTTTCAATAATATCCTTGAATATAGTTTTCAATTCTTGTTTAAAATCGGTTGTGAAAGCAAAAACAGGAAGGTTTTATTTATCTAAGTATATGTATGTGAATATATTTTTCTACTAATTTTAATTCCTTCAGAGAGTACCTCATTAAAATGATATATGGTTCTTGTAGCTATTCATATATTTTTGTTGCACCAATTAAAAAAAAAAAACGAACTCTTGGCAACTCATTACAAAAAATGACAAAGCAGTGCAATAAACCACAGAAAAAAAAATAGAGACTGCAACATGGTATGACAGGGCATGGGAATTATGGCAGCTGTCATCATCATCAGCTCACATGGAAGTCTGTCTGTCTGTCTGTCTATCTGTTTGGCTTGTTATGACATGGCCCAAAACAATGCTAGATTTATGAAATGCAATACAATGCGCCTCTTTCAGACAGCGCCGCTGAAACTTTGACTCCGCCGTTCATAGTCATAATTAATTTTTTTGGTGTGGCGGAATTGCAGCTCCCTTAACTACTCCACCTTCATCTCCGCCTTCTCTTGTTCGTCTCGTCTCATGTCGTTTCGTTTCGTTCGTCGCGTGAGTCGTGAGAATGCGCAATATACGATAATTGAGTTTCAATAAAACGTTTTAATTTGACAACAGACAGAGAGTGAGAGACTGAGCGAAAGGGAGACTGCAACGCGCAACGCTATAAAATGAAATCAAGCAACTTGAAATGAATTTTAAAAAAATATTTTAAAAAACTGCGAAAAAAATCCACAACAAGGAATTTTGTACGCCAACGCCTTGGCCGCAAAAAAGGGCGCGCAAAATGAAGAGCAAAAGGGTTCGCGTATTGGTTATTCCGGTTCAGGTGTGTGTGTGTAGCAACAATTTATGGGCATTGCTGTTGCTGCTGTTGCTGTATAAGGCAAGAATGTACAATGCAAGCGGAATGCACAATAAACATTCGCTACGCTGTTGGGAATGGGCTGAAACTGAACTGCGACCAAAACTGGGGCTTACTGGGGAGGAGTTGATTTTGCTGCTGCGACTGTTGCTGCTGCGGCTGTTGCTGCTGCTGCTGCTGCTGCTATAACAAATCAACGGCAACACAGAAAAGCAATCAAAGCAGGTTGCAAACAAGTTTAAACTCGCTACTCTGAAACTTGGGGACCTGAAGCTGCTTTGGCCCTGCTGATAAAAATCGAAGGATGCGCCACAAAATGGCCGCCAGCTGACGCTCTCTAAATGTGTCATCATCAGTAGCAGCAGCAGCAGCAGTATCAGTAGCAGCTTCTCTCGACTGTCTGGTAACTGTAACTGGAACATAAAAAACTGCTGCTGCCGTGTTGAGCGAAGACGCTTAAGAGATTAGCGCGGCGATTGCTTTTGACTTTTGTGCTTGGGCATTTTCATTGTCATTTCCTTTGGTCAGCCCTGTATCTGTTTGCTTTTTAGATACAAGCGCACACACACACACTCACACACAAACAGCACCCGACTGTTTTGCTGCTGTCGTGCTTAATGATGAGTTAATTAAAGTAATTGCACACAGAGCTTGAACATTTTTAACTTTTTGTGTGGAGGGCAAAAGAGCAGGTAAAGGTAAGCAGCAGCAAGGTAAGTCAAGGCAGGGTGAGACGTGGCTAAGACGGCGGGACAGGTAAGCAGTATATAATACATATACACATACATAGACACACACACATATATTATATATATATATATATATATATATATATATATATATATACGGAGGCAAAGGAAAGCCAAAAAGAACATTTCAAGTGCAAAGCGTGTGAGCCGAGAGTTGAAATAAAAAGCAAAGTTGTTGTTATTCTTCTTCTGCTGCGGCTGCGCCGCTCGTCGTGTGGGGAAATGAAATTAAATGGAAATATACAAGCATGGGCATTAAGCAGTACACAAACACAAACACACACACACACACTCACTTTTCTCTACCTCTTGCTGGTCGGCTGTCTGGCTGTGCATGAAACAATGAACTGAGCGCTGCACAATACAAAGCGAAAGACTTAGGCAACGAACTTGCCTCGAACTTAACTCAACAAAAAACAAATCGAAAACTAAGCGAACAAAATTCTTTTCGCTCTGTCGCGGGTCAGCAATTCAGTCCAGATACATTTTGCTTTTGTGAACTGTCACTGTGTAAACCTCACTGTGATAAGCACTTTTCACAAATTGGAGGCATTACGATTGGGTTGATAATGCTGGCTTAATCCGTTAAAATGGCTGGGAAGAAATGAATGCGAATATAAACGGTTTATCCAGTTTCCAAAATACAGCTTTTTAAAGTCAGCAGATGATAATTGAGATCGGTTGCTTATTTGTTGTTTTATCTTCAAGTTGTTCGTCTGTGCACGGATAATTTTTCTTGCAGTCAAAAAGAGTTTTAAATTTGAATTCCAATAGCTCTAAAGGAAAATGCTATCGAAATAGTATTCGAGATACATACGCGTCTTTGCCTTCGCTAAAATAAAAATCGAAAATGATTTGAGCGTACATATTTTTGGATGCTGCACACATTAACAACAATTCCTGTTGCCAAATATTTATAGCTAGCCAGCCGATGACTCATGAACAGCAGCATCAACATGAACACCAAGCTCATCACAGTTTGAGCTTTTTTCTTGTTTCTTTTCTCTTCTCTGAGCAGATTGTTGGAGATTGTTGATTGCTCGCACTTCAAAGCAAAGTTTTCAATATGCCGCATTTGTTGCCTAAGTCCACATTTTTCAAAGCCGTTTTTTTTTTGTGGTGGGAGCTGCTTATTAACATGTCATAAACCGCAAGTAAAACACAAAATAATGAAAAATATAAAAGGAAAAAACGCTGGCCACACAATACAGATCGATAAATAATAGACGAAACATTTGATGGCAAGCAACAGATGATGATGAACAACAGCCAGCAGCGACTTTTATTGAGCCACAAACAAATTCATTGTTCTGGGGGACTTGCGGTCTTACTCAAGTGCATAATTGTGCGAGCGGCCATCTCTGTGGGCGATCCATGCCAACCCAAAAATGGACTCGAACATGACATTTGACATGGCTAGAGATTTTATATTGCTGTAGAAGCAAACGGGCAAAAGAGCCAATCAAAGCGAATCAAACGTCTCGCTGACATAAACGGCTGTAAGATCTGCAAACGTCGCGGCGTCGTGTCCTGCACAGGCCATCAACTCGGGCAATCAAGTCAATTAAACAAACAACCAACAAACTCAGAGAGCTGAGCCCGAGTCGCTCTGATCGTATCGAGCTGATCGGTAAATGGCAAAAAATAAACACAGTGCTCCGTGCTCCGTTTGGCAAAATCTCGTGAAATTTGCAAAATTTGCAAAATAATCATTGAGCTCTGCACCAATTCGAAAATCAAGACAAAATGCGGTAAACGTACCCCACAGCTGCCAGCAAAGATAATAAAAACTGGAACAACAGCCAAGCATGATATCCCAAAATTTAAATACCCTTGCCTTTTAGCACAACACAACTAATTGTTTGTCAAGATATACTTTAAAAAAATAATATCTACACTCATCTGATGCCGCCTCTAAACTTTCTTTAGCAAACGGCTTATCAGCCGACTGAAAGTTGCCACAGCAATTGTTTGTATACTTTAATTTGTTTTTGATTTGTAATTCAAAACACATTTCGTGACAAAATGGGAATACCTTTTGTAAGGAAAGGGTATAAATACATACGCGCCAGACTGAGCGCGATCCTCTAATAGCTCAAGCTCAGCTTAGGCAACAGTTACTGTTTCCGACTCAATGGCTGACAAAGTTCAAGCGATGTTATCGCACATTCAGACAGAGGGAGAGACAGAGTGCCAAGCGAGAGAGAGAGAGAGAGAGAGAGAGAGAGAGAGAGAGAGTGTGGAAGAGAGAGAGAGAGCGAAAGAGATCAGTTACATATGTAAAGACTGGAATGAAGTCTGTGGCTTGATCGTGCCGTTGATGATCAGAAACAGAAACCGTGCCAGAGTTAGAGTCTCGGTCTGAGTTGCGCACAAGGCCCCAAAGAGACAAAGAGGCAACGACGAGGCAATGAGGCAAAAATGTACTGCCACATGGCTTGATCATCAGCAACGATCGCCTAGTCAGAGTCAGTCCAGAGAAAATGTTGTAAAACCAACGACAGCAAAACAAAAAAAAATATATACACATATATATATATATATATATATAAATATATATAAAACGGTCGCGTTTTTGGACTAAAAGCTTATGCGCTTTTATGTAATTGCCTGCTAAGGACAGTGATAGCAAAATAGTCAGCAAGACGACAGATGCCGAGAAGTGGAAAAGGTAGAAGTTGCCGTGGCTACTGCAGCCAAGAGAGTTGAGAGAACAAAGTGCCCTATACAGGTTAAATAGTCAATGAATGTTCTCTTGATCACAGCTTTATGTTAAAGATCATGTGTCGAAGCAATGACAGACTCTCAAGTGAACTACTTACAACTCCAATCTACTCCATTATGCGCTCAATGAAAGCGCCCCCGATCGTGCAGTAGATCACACACACAGATCACACTGATCGCTGCTCACAGATCTCTGATCACAGTTGTGATTGTGCGAGAGTTGCGTTGACAATGCAATCGATCTTTAAGACGAACTCTTTCGAGTACCGCTTGCGAGTCCATGTCGGTTACACGTACTGAGTTTTAATTATGCCATGTTCGTTGACTCGTTAAATTTTGACAGACTCCATAAAAAAAAAGAGTAAAGTAAGTGCTCGACTCGTCACAGCCATCCTCAAATCATAACTCAGTTCAAGTTATGCGTTTCGTACGTGCCATTTGTTTGAGGCCGTATTCGCATTTGATTTATGACGAAAACACACCGAAAAAGACCAAAAAGTAAAAAATAATAAAAAATGCAATGCCACAGAATAGAAAAGCTACAACTGCCACAGAAAAAATTAAGCGGAAAGGGCGAAAATGGCGGACAAATCAGAAAAACCCAGCAAACACACGAACCGTAGTCGTTCGTCATCATTCTCCAAAATTCGCTTGTCATTTGTCGACATTCGTTCGATATTCGTTTGTCGTTCATCCATCGCAGAGAAATCTCTCTTTATCGACTTTGCATTTTACGAACAAAATTCAATTCAATTTCAGCTCTTTTCCAAACCTTTTATGACTGATTTTTCGAACATCATTGCAGAATAATATTATTGTATTGTCGTCAAAATTTTAAGGCACTAACGAAAGCGTCTGAAGTATGAAGATTCTTGATCCGTATCACTAACCTAATCGATGCGATCAGTATCACTATCCTAAACGATGCAGTCATGTCCGTCTGTCTGTCTGTTACTTTGCAAACTAGTCGCTCAGTTTTTAAACTGTCTTGATAAAACTTCCTCTTTGTGCCAGATCATACTACGAGGAAATATCATATGGTCGAAATATGAGTTCTTGTATGAACAACACTCGTTTGCCAAGTTATCCGCATAATGCTCATCAGTTTTAATAATCCCAAAATTTGGATAACAAACCATTCACAGCGGACCACTATATTCTGTAGCTGGCACAGGAATTATCCGAAGGTTTGTAGCGATATTTAGATGTGGGCAACTTAACTCCGGTTTAAAGGGTCTGCAATCTACGATGTGCCTCGGACAGTCCTTTTTCTTGTTGCTTTTCTTGTCATTAACTCATGGTCTAGACGTGTCTCAGCCGAATTTAAGTTCTTGTCGTAATGTTTTCTTTATTTTATGGTGCTTCGGGCCAACAAATGATGGAAGGCTCAATTTCAATTTGTGAGGTTCTTTGCGCATGTCCTTGGAACGGACATTACACGTTAGAATAACGGTGGCCGTTGCTGTCGACCAATTGATTGACATATGCAAATTGCTGCTGTCAATTCGGTAGCCAACAAAAAAAAAATAGAAATCGTATGCTAATCATTAACCAAACCAATTCAAGTTTATGGCAAATATTTGACATTCAACCCGTACCCCACCCCTTCCCCACACTCACGCCGCCGACTGGTTTTAATTTGCATAAATTGACAGGCCTCTTCTCAAAGAGAGAGGGACAGAGCCCCCGAACATCGTAACCTGGCCTTAATTAATGATTACTTCCTTCCGCAACCATAAACTGAATTTCGCATGCGTTTTTTTTTATTTTTATTTTTCGACTTGCTCTGTTTGTTGGGAATGTGTTCAAGTTGTACTTACGCGCAGTAGGATTTTCCATTTGTCTGGGTGATGCATGTGCCGCCATTCTTGCAGCCCAATGTGGTGCAGGAAATGGCCAGGGAGGAGGAGCTGCTTTCTGTAATGGCAAGACAAAATGGGAATATTTTAAAATTGATATTTAACATTACAGCAACTGAACAAAGTTAAAGTTGGTTCTAGTTGATAGTAGCATCAAATTGTGCTTGTGTTGATAATATTTAACTTATTTAATGTGGGCTAAAACAGCCTAAAATTTTGAAATAGAAATTAAAGAAAGAAAAAAACATACAAATATATCTATGTAATATACATGAATAGTTATAGTTTAAAAACCGATTACAAGCTTATTTAAAGAGGGTGCTTACGGGGGGTAGGCTCTAGTTTCATGTTACGGGCAGCAACAAGTAAATCGCAACAAAAAGAAAGAAGCAGCAGCTGCAGAACACCAACCGTTATAAAATCAACAACTTTGTAACTAAAGTTCATTGCACTTGAACTCCCTAACCAGTGAGGGCAGCAAAAATAAAAAAACAGACATTTGCAAGCAAGCAAAAAAAAAGTAAGAAGCAAGACAAAGCTCGGAATATGCTTATTTTTCATTGTAAAAATGGCACACACACAAATTAAACAAACGCGCCGCGCGCCAAAGCGCCCCAATGTTTGCTAATTGGGCGTGTGGCGATTTCCTGCCACGACGTCGAATGCACAGACCTGGGGCAGCGATGAGGGAGGAGGGTGCGATTGGGGATAGTGGGGGAAGGGACAATAGGCGACAATAAGTTTTGATTGCCCAGCAAAATAAATTAATGGCGTTGTCTTCTTGACGCGTCAAACGAAAAAAATGAGACAAAAAAAAAATATATATATATATATATATATATATATATATATATATATATGTTTATATATCATAAAGTCTGCGTTGCAGCAGCACTTAAAGCCCCCTCCATCACCCTCGGCATGTACATATGTATATGTGGTGATATTAGCAACCCTTTTTTTCTGCTGTTTTCAATGAGCGCTGACTGTGTGCCGCGCTTCGCATTCGAAATGTGCAACACGAAATTATCGCGAATACTCGTACGTAAACATAAATTTCGCATTTGAATGATCGATGGCACAGACACAAAACAAAAAAAAAAACCAACCCGGCATAAATCTTGGCCTGATAAAAACATATATGTACAAACACACACACACACACACACACACACACACACACACACACACACACACACACACATACACACACACATACACACACACATACACACACACATACACACACACACACACATACATACATGCAATGCTGAGCGAAATTTCAAGCCTGAGTCATACGCGTCGTATGCATAATATTGCGAAATTTATTGAAAAGACAGCAGCAAACAAAACAAGCCGTCGTCAGCAACATATGTTGCTATACATTGATGATTGTCTTCATTTTTATTATTTTATTTTTTTTTTGCAACATTGTGTCGCCAGCTGCGCGTTGCCTGGCTCTCCTAAGTGTGTGTGTGTGTGTGTGTATCAACTAATTGACCTCAATTAGTGCAGCAAAAAGATATATAAAAAAAATCAAATAAAATAAACACTCAGACCACTGAAAATGTTTTATTCGTATTTGTTGAGGTGCGGCTCTTGAGTTCAGAGAAAGAACAAATGCGCCGAGCATATTATTTGCATCACTATCATAAAGTCTGATTGAATAATATTTTCTTAAATTTTTTTTTTAGCATGCTTCAAGTTTCTTGCTAAACTACACTTGAAAAGCTTATGGACTAAAAGCGAGACTTGAACAAATTCTTCAGCTTTAATTTAAATTGTACTAAGTGCCAACAATTATTGTTGGCAGCTTTTATTAATGATACCCTGAAAATTATAATGAAAATAAGTATGCTGAAGGTGTGCAAAAGTCTGTGACAGGCAAAGAAGGCACATCTCCTAATCCCATTAGGTATTTATATTCATTTATCACGTCAAGACGTCAAAGTTGGATTGTAACCTCTCGTATACCATAGGCAGTTCAAGTTCACTCGTCTATAGCATTCCTACTTGATTTTCAAGCATTTATTTCATTTGAATTTATTTGATTTTGTTCTTATAGCTCTTTTCTCTCAGCATCTGTTTAGAACCATATTCATATGATATTGCAATTTAATTTCTGACTGCGATTTACCTCGTCCCAAACCCTCCCACCCACTGGATTGCTAGTGACTCACTTGGCCAGCTGCAATTGATTTGCATGACTAAAAAATAAACACTGTCAACTGTTTTTTTTTCTAGTTATCTGTTTGTCTTGGTTTCAGCTTTGTAATTGGCATAGTTTGGCGCTGTGGGCGTGACCAGTTTGGGCTTAAATGAATTAACTGGCTGCTCTCTGGGCCATTTCAACGCTTCATCGGCAGAGCGTGAAACGCTTTTAGCAGTTTTGTTGTTTTTTTTGTTTTTCAAAAGATACGATTTTTTTTATTGCGTGTGATTTACCGCACAATGAAAAGTGCTCAACAAAAACAATAACAACAAGAACATGAACAACAAATATGTTGGCGCACTTGTTTCGAACGTTTAATCGGACGCTTGCCGATGCAGGCAAGTGTAACGTGTAAATTCATTACAACACCCCCCTGCATCTCTAACCATTTTAAAACCCCACCCACTCCAGCTGTAAAGTGCTGTGCACACTCTCACATTTGATGTTTAGACAAATGATTTGTTAATTGCTGGAAATTGTTGCTTGAAGCTTGCAACGAAATTGCTTATAACTAGGTTTAACTTGTACTATAATTAAAAAGTCAGCTGGGAAGGGGGTCAGGCCATGTGGAGGCGGGGTGTTGATGTGTGGGTGTACAGTACTGCATCTTTCGGCATCATGTTTTCATAAATTCTTCCCGCTTAGGCAAAGTGAAGCACTTTGGTTTTAGAAGTGAACAATTTTTTTTTATTTTTTATATACAATAATTAAGTACTAATCAGCTTAATATACAATAATTTAATTTTTTAAAGTATAATATAATAGATAATCTGTTAAAAATATATCTTTTCATGTTTTTTAGTTAAACAGTGCAAACTATAGGAACACAAAACATTCAATAAGGTGACAGTTTATATATGTATATCCTGAACTCTGAAAATGGGTAAAGAGGATATATATTATTGAGCCGACTCGATCTAGCCACGTCCATCTGTCTGTCTGTCCGTTTATCGAATTTCAGACACTATGAAAGCTGGTTTTTTATTGCCAGATTTGTTGTCCGGACAGTTATAACTTTAACTTTAATTTTAAGTGCCGTTTATATGGCGTGTGTGTGTGTGTTTTGTATGCCTGCGGCAAGGGGTGCAGACAAATGTCACTGGCCGTTATAAATGCTGCTTATCGAATTTAAATTTTTGCGTTCCTGGCACACACACGTAGACAAGCACAGACATGCGCTTGAGCAAACAACAAACAACAAAAAACGCTATCAGCATAATAAGCAACAGTAGCAACAACAAAATGAACAACAACGACAACAAAAGCAACAGCAGCAGCGCGAAACTGAAACTAAAACAAAGGCAAAAACCAAAACACAGAAACAACGTCGACAGCGACAAGTAAAATAGCAACAAAAAACAAAACATAAAAGCAAAAATAACAAAAACTACAACCTAAAAACAAAACCACGGCCAAAAATTTCTCACGCTTTTCTCCAGCGTGCAAAGGCACTATATATATATGTATAAATATATACATATATACAATATAATATATACAAAATAATATATATACAAATAAATCTATCAAAAAACCGCACAAATCAAAACCGCAATAATTAAAAATTTAAAATTTATTTAAAAAACAAAACATCAAAAGAAACCAACTGTAAACCACATAACCAAAAGTTGATGTATTAGGTGGAGTGAGAAGTGGGTGGGAGAAGGGGGGGTGTATTGTAGTATTGAATTAAATATTCTAATAAAATGCATATTAAAAACAGTATCCTAGTTTGTTGGGCAAGTCATCTTCATTGACAATTGAACATGTATACCCTGTATATGAATGAGACAAGAGTACACATTCGTTACCGAACGGTCGAGTCGAGTCTAATGAGCTATGCATAATTTGATGTACAGTGTCTCACATTAGGAGCAGTGCCTAGCAAAAATTTTGATTGCCTGCCATAAACTAATTATACAATACTTTTCAAAAATTCCAAAGACCGATGGCATATATTAACCACCAAAATGAATATGTGATCCCAATAAACTGGGGTTCCGTAGATCGGGTTATGTAAAAAAGTACCTTAATTTATGGTCACATATTATTTAGATCAGTGGCATTATGGACACCTGAGTGCCATTAAACCTGGGTTTTTTACGCCAGGGTGATTATTTTCGGTATAAATAGACCAATCCTTCGTAGTCAGTTTAGTTATATCCTGCATCTCGGGTACAACCAGCTAACAAGGATTATGGGCAAACGGACTACCATTGAACAACGGAATCTCATCCTGGAACACTTCAAGATCGGATATTCACATCGCCAAATAGCTGAAATGGTAAATCTAAGCAAACCTACTGTATTCAACATCATTCGTCGCTTCGTCGATGAAAATCGGATAGAGGACAAGGGCAGAAAGGCACCAAACAAGGAAGAGCGGAGGATCATCAGGAAAATAAGGGCAAATCCCAAGCTATCGGCTCCAAAGCTGACTCAACAGGTGCAGGATGAAATGGGGAAAAGTGCAGTATGGAAACTGTGCACCGGGTTCTACGCAACCATGACTTTAATGCCCGAGTACCAGGGAAGAAGCCTTTTATAAGCCCAAAAAATAAAGGAACTAGGATGACGTTCGTCAAAACCCAGTTGGACAAGGATTTGGAGTTCGGGAACACATTCATAATTGAAGATAAGCAAAAATTCAACATTTTTGGCATGGACGGACGGAATTATGTGTGGCGACAGTCTAACACTGAGCTGAATCCCAAAATCCTAAAGGCAACAGTCAAGCACGGCGAAGGAAGTGTCACGGTATGGGCATCTATCTCGGAAGCCGGCGTCGGAAATTTGGTGTTTATTGAAACAACAATGGACAAGAATGTGTACCTCAATATATTAAAAGAAAATTTACTCCAAAGTGCCGAGAAGCTAGGAATCCGGCATACTTTCCGGTTCTACCAGGACCGCGACCAGGACAACAGCCAGGCATAAGTCCGGATTAGTACAGTCCTGGCTTATCTGGAACTGCCCCCGCATGATAATTCCACCGGCCCAGTCCCCAGATTTAAATGTTATTTAAAATTTGTGGGCTCTGCTGGAAAATAACTTACGGAATCACAGATCCAATCTCAAAAATGCTCTGCTGGATGAGTGGAGCAAAATCAGCCCAGAAACTACCCGGAAGCTGGTATCTTCCATGAATAATAGGTTTAGGGAAGTTGTTGAGGCTAAAGGATATCACACTAAGTATTAACATCCTTATTTAAGTTTTTATACGCCTAATATGTTACTTTTCTAAAGTTTCTTTTTCAAACGTGATATAACATGAAACAAATTGGCATTTAAACATTTTGCGTTTGTTTCTTTGTTTAAACCTTATAGCACTTTAAATTTTTTGCTAGACACTGGTCCTAGTGAGCTGTGAGACACTGTATATATATTTATTTAACTTTATTTTTATATCGTATATTAAAAATAAAATCGTCGTTGGCAAGACATTGTATGCGGGTTAAAAGAATCACATCAATATTGCAATATGCATATATGTATATATGTATTTATATAATATGCACAATATAAACATAGGAAACGAGCCTCCGTGCTGAGCGTCGTATAGCATACACATTATTCTCAGAGCTTTAATCTAAAGCACATTAAAACGCGTCACTAATTCTACTGGCGAAACTTCGATACGTTCAAGTTCTCAGGCTTTATCGAAATATAAAATAGAAATATGCGCAAAAAACAGTTGGAAAAAGATAAATAAAATATGCATGTTTCAACATGTCCAAATGTGAGGCGAGCATTATCGTGAACGCTTAGACGAATTTCATCATGTTGTGTAAGCGATTTAAAGTTAATGCTGCTATTAAATGATTGTACTTAAGGTCAACTGCAGCATTTGAGTCTGGTTGCATGGTGTTCTAGCTATTTTGCCAGGTATTGACTGATACTCTGAACACTTATCGCATTAACAACTTTCATTTTAGGGAACAATTGAAATTGGTATGTTACTCGAATTTAAAATTTCCACGTAAACTCAAAATGATGATGATCTGCGATCTGCGGTCATCATCGTATTCAGTTAATCTGAGATAAGGCTGCTGTACGGTTTCTGACTGTGAAATGGGCATATCTTTTCGAACTGGAAGTTTATTGAGAAATCTTTGACTGATCGCTTGGCGCAGCTCCCATTCTAGAGCAGTAGCAGCAGTAGCTTTGAGCTCTGAGGATCAGCTCTGATTGTCAGCTTTTTGCAATTTGTATGCTGATAAAACTACAGATGGCAAATTGCGCAGCAAATGATGCATTTTCCCCCATTCTGCCTCACGCTCTCCTTGCTGTGCATCATCTTCTTTCTGTTCTGGATTGTGATAAGCTTGGAGACGATGTCGCACTGAGCCAATGAGTTCTTCAAATGTTCACAGACGGCGTTGTTCACAAGTGCTGACAAATTGTTGCGGAGGCGGTGATCGGGTGTTCATCTCAGATCAGGCACAACGGGGAGATCGGGGAGACGGGGAAGATGCGGCTGCTAATGCGTGGAGGTGGCAGCCACAACAATGAAAACCTAAATAATAATAAATAGTCGCTCCATAAATAATGTGTAATGTGGCAAATAGAAAACGAACACAAAAACCACACGGTATCCAACAATTACAACAGCAACAACAACAACGGTGAGCGTTGTAATAGGTTTGGTCGGTGGATGGGGAAAGGGGTGCATATGGGGCAGCCAAATGCGAAAAGATTGTTAAGTGTTAATGAAAAAGTCGCTCCAAGTGGGCACTGAGACGACGGGGTCTACACACGAAGTGACGAAGTGCAGCACAGAAAGATCGTAAAACGAACAGCGATGAAAACCGAACATCAAACAACGAACGAGTGTGGGAACCGAACCGAACGAACGCCCAACAAACACGAATAAACATTACGATGCTGCTTCGGTGCAGTTCGTTTCAATTCGGGTTCGCTTAATTTTTTCTTTTATTTATTTACTTAGTGTTGCTGTTGTTGTTTTTTTTTCCCCTCCACCTCCTTTACTACTTTTTTTGAGGTTACATGTTGCCGAGCGTACAACATGGCATTTTTGCGGTCTCACTCGTTCAATTCCATTTCTATAGCATTCCCGACGCGTCGCAACGTCTTCAGCTCTGATAGATTAATAGGCCACAGTCAAACCGACCGAGAGAGCAAGGGACGGAGAGAGAGTGAGAGAGATAGATATAACAGAACCGCCCAAGACGCTTCAAATGCAATTTACCCCAACCTCAACCCCACCCCACTTCACTCCACCCAATCCAATCCAAGTCGGTTGGTAATCGTTTGGGTCGACTCTGGGGCTACTATCTGTCAGTACTGATGAAGTTCTCGAAATACTCGTAATTGTATCGGCGCTGAGAGGATGTTGTGGTTTTGTGGTTAGAGGTTTTTTGTATATTCTGTCCGATTTCGAAACGAAATGATTAGCGTAAGATATTTCAAAAAGGCTTCCCAAAAACTGTGGTAAAATTATAGAACAAATAAAAAAAATTTGGTTTTATCAAATTTTACTCAACACAAATACAAATTTCGACTTTGATTTGAGCATTAAAAAAAAACCAACTTCTTTTTTTTTTTTTTAAAACTCGATTATAATTGCGAAGATTATAAGACATTTATATCAAATATAGTAGTCACTTTTAAACAAATATGAAATCCGAATGGTTTAAAAATAATCATTTTCAAGGCATTTAAAGGTTTTCGAAATTGGTCTCTAGAACTCTTTGAATCGACTTATTTACTTTATTTACTTTTATAATTTTTCCATACATTGAAAACTTTAAAAAATGCAAAATCGTTCAGTCTTGAAAGTATCTGAGCCACTTATGCATCTCACAGACATATGGTATATTAGTGTGTGTGTGTGTCTGTGTGTTTCAGACCTACCCTAAGCACCCTCACCGAATGCTACTACGTAATTGAGCGCATGATAACCGCAACAACAACAACAACAAAAACATCAGCAACAACATTATGATAAAGCAAACGACTAAAATGGGCCAGCTGCAGGATTGGTAGGCTGTTTCGGTCGGGCCTCGATGGGTAATTGAAGTGCACTTGAGAACACATGCGACACTTTGCACGCTGCAGGGACATTAACACAACAAACCCCACCCCCAACAACCCAACCCACCCTCCTTCCCTCCTCCCACAAACCCGCAACAGCAACCCCTGACAAAATATGAAACGAAGAAGGAGAGATTGAGGGGGAAACGTAGACTATGCAATGGCGAGCAACGTGGGAATAAACAAATGCAGAGAGCAAGAGAGTGTGTGTATGAGAGAGAGAGAGAGAGAGAGAGAGAAGAGAGAGAGAGAGAGAGAGAGAGAGAGAGAGAGAGAGAGAGAGAGAGAGAGAAGAGAGAGATAGAAAGTAATAGAAGACACCCTCATGAGGTTGTCCAAATGCGCGCCAAAGCGGACGGAGTCGCAAATGGCTGCGCAGACGCACACACAAACGTTCACACACATGCACACGCACACACATACACACACAACGATAACTACATTCAACTACACTCAAAAGGGTTGAAGTTTAAAAAGCATATTAATAATGTGTCATATGAATAATATTATGCCATGTTCTTCCTCTCTCTCCTCTTCTCGCGGTCCTCTGTCTGTCATTGTCGCTGTGCGTACTTTAAATAAAGTGAAGCATTTAACACTTCCGGCAGACAACAACAACAACAAGAAAGACAACATTAAAAACATGCCAGAGCGTGTGAATGTTTAGTTTAGTTTAGTTTGTTTATATACCCTGTACGCACTAAAGACTCAAGAAGAAGGGTATAAAAAAGTCCAGAGTTAATCAGCCGTCTGCTGAATTGGAAATATAGATTGCTAGTGCTCTATACCCTGGAAATTGAAAGAGAGTTGGGCTTGTTTGTTGGAAGAGTATTCGCACAGTCAAGCGTAATCTTTCGTAGAGTATACAACGATTTAGAGCTTTTGTATTTGAAGTCTCTTTACTAATTATCGAAAACCCGATTTAAACGTCAAAAGTTGGCAGCGCGGTGGCGCCACCTGTAACTTGCCCTCAAAAAGAAAGACATATAGCGAGAGCGAGCATGAGAGAGAGAGAGAGAGAGAGAGAGAGAGACAGAGAGAGAGAGCGAGAGAAAGAGAGTTTGACAGCAGCTTGCTAAGTGATCGAAGGGCCTTCTGTTAGCCATTAACTGTCATTCAAAATGCAAATCAGAGTTTGATTTGAATTTTGAAGCTTTTTTGAGCACTTGCACCGCGTTGGACATCATCACTATGTTGATCAGCTGCCATTTGAATGCATTTCTTATCTCTCACTTGGCCCTTAAATAAATGAATTAAAAAAATACTCAAAATGAGCGAGACACAGAAAGATCGTTAGCCTTTGTATTAAAATGGGCTATCTGCGTAGAGATCGTTGTGGCAATATACACACATTTGTATATATACATTTAAATCTTCACTTTTTCCTAAACTATTTGGCATTAACTTGAGAAGTTTTATTTCCTTGGATTTGTACAATGTCATTAACATTCAGAAGCATATCTATTAAATATGTGAGAAAGGGCAGAAGCTCTTATGAAAAAATATATGTAAGGTTTATTCACATCCAATTTTGGAATATCATTTACCAAATGCCAATTTAGTTCACTTCATTTCCCAGACTCGATCTCTCTCCACTAAAGCATTCTTTTTTATTTTTAATGTGTTAAACTCAAGCTAATTGTCTCAAAATCAACATAGAATTATAAATATTTATATATGCATTCAAACTCTTTGAGCTGATAACAGGGATATCAGGGAGTTGTTTATTTTCATTAGATCTCTTACATATCGTTCGTAAGTAAATACATATGTGGTTTATTTTATCTTTTGCTTACTCTCAGCGCATCTGCTCATATTACAGAGCCCGATATCGATATACGTCAACTGCAGCATGCATATACATAGATATAGATACTTTAGTCAAAACTATTTTATCTGTTCGAACGCAATCTGCACATTCTTTATCTAATCTTCATATGTATATCTGAGTGTGAATGGCTTTCTTTGCCGATCTACTTATCGAATGCGCCTTTAGACATCCGAAAACAAAATCGTTCCCTACTTGTTTCTAAGCAATATGCGCTGCATCGATCGTTCAAGTGTAGTTCAAGTATATATACATATATACATTTATATTTGTATGTGTAACGATGATTGTCATTGCATACATACACATTCAAGCGCTGGAGAGAGCGCCTGGCACGCTGACTTTTTGCTTTTGCCACATTTTATTGTATGTTGGTTAGAGCTTAGAAAGAATTTCTATGTCCAACACGGATGAAGTCGAAACGTGTGCGCGAGAGTAAGCGAAATAGATAGCTAGGCAAAGTTATGCTGCGCTTTGCTTGCCGTCCCGCTCTAACATCGCGTGCAACGCAAACCACATGGGCCTGGCCCTGGCCAAGACTCGAGACACAAGACTCAAGACACAAGACACTTTGGGTAATATCTATAAAAGAAAAAAAAGTGTTGTTGAGCTGAGCTGAGCTGAACTGAACTGAGAGCGCTGAATTTTGCCCCGTTCATTTGTTCTCGAGGTTGTCAGCCTTTTTGGACCCAAGCCCAAGCCGGGCCCAAGCCATGAAGTGGTTAGGTTATAAGAATAAGACACACAAAGCAGAAAACATAAAAAAAAACGAGACCCGAAGACGAGGAAGAAAAAAAAACTAAAAACTTGTTCGGTCAGTGCGTAGCAGGCAGAATAAATGTCAGTGTGTGTGTTGGTTTTGTGTGTGAGTGTGTTGACTGTGTGTGTTTGTGTGTGTGTCTTTATTACGTGTCTGTGTGTGTGTGTGCTGCGCCCTGGCCATAAAGAAAACTCATTAAACAGGCAGCAAGTCAGGCAAGAAGTAGAAGACCAAGTTGTTATTGTTGGCCAACCGGGGGGAAAGTGGGGTGTGGGGTGAGAGTTGTGGAGGCAAGCGGTGGGCACTAATTCGCCTGGCCATCATTAAAAGTCAATAAACAGACTGCAACTGCTTTGGCCTAATCGTTGATTTTTTTTCTTGGGATTTAATTACGCTTTAAGCCCAACTGAACAACTAACTGGCTGCTTTTATAATTAGTTTAAGCCAAATTGAGCGGGGCAAGCATGCAGCAGCAGCAGCCGTCGAGAGTTAAGAGAGCCAACAACTGCTGCCAAACAGTTTTGTCTAACCATTTGAGGCATTTTCCCAGCAGCCGCCTTGGAAAGTTGTTCGGGCCAACTCATCTATGGCCAAGGCAACTTTAACTTTGATGCTGCTGCTGCTGCTGTTTTTGTTGTTGTTGCTGCTGCTGATGATGATGGGAACAATGACAGAAAGAGTCATGTTTATGCAATGTCCAATATGTCCAATCGAGTCTTCAGCTTTTAGACCATCATGGCCTATGGGAAAGCCAAAGCAGCGACAATATTTTACAGTCTCTGTGATTTCCGGAGCGCAGCAAAATTCTACCTGACTGCCCAAAAAAAAAAATAAAAAAAATATTAATGAAAAAAAAACTTTAGCAGTCTCTCTCTCTCTCTCTCTCTCTCTCTCTCTCTCTCTCTCTCTCTCTCTTACTGAGTTTTTTTTTGTCGAAAGAAAAACAGGATCGCCTGCTAAACGGAACTGCTCTGCAACTTGAGCAACAACATCTCGATGATGATGATGATCATCTCGTCTCTCTTAAGATGGTATCAAGTAACAGAGTAGCATGATCAATATGCAAGCAGCGGGCCTGTAAACGAGTTTTTGCTCATTTCGATACCCTTGCCTTGTAAATTGGGTATTGAGAACGAAATTAGATTGCTTAATTTGAGAAAATTAAATTCAAATCACTTCAGTTCAATTTATTCTTATCAAATTAAAATCGAATCTAAATAAATAAATGTTCAAATCCAAACTGCATATTCTTGATCAGTATACAAAGTTTACAGTTTACACAACACATTGTTAAATCTGACCCAAGATCGTTGACGGATATCTGTCATTTCGGTCATTTATAACTGCCTGCTTTTCCGCTTTGCAAGATAATTTGAAGATGCAACGGTATTTTTAAACTTCAAGTAATTAATACAATAAACTCAAAAAAAAAAATAAAAAATGCAGGTCTTAAGGGTATTTAATGTGCGGCATTGCGAACAATTGTTTATCTTTTGGTTTCGACCAACTGCTGCATTTTTGAAATCCGCTTATTTTTTTTCGCTCGTATCTGCTTTCTTATGCTACCTTCTCTCAATTCTCTGCTGCACGTATTTGTTTCAGATTTTACGCACCCGAAAATTAGCAGGCGATCCGTTTTATATATATATATATATTTTTTTGGTTTTTGTATTTTTAATTAAGTCTTAAGTTACCAATCGCTCAAGTGCTGAGAAAGTTGGCCAAAAATTCGGCATCGATTAATTAATAAATGTGACAGCAAATGGTCGATAAGTGCCCCCTTTGCCGTGTCCCGTACCCATAATCTCCGCATGTGCATAATGTATAAGCATGTGAAGCCTGCGACTTGGGGTGTCAAAAAAGAGAATACAATATCAGCAAGACTTTCACACATTTCGACATTCATCGCCTGCAGATACTTCACGAATGTGCCGACAAATCAACAAATTAACTGAACGCGATGGCCTTAACACATTTACCACAGCTTTCAAATACTTACTTCACTTATGCCTCATTTATTTTGAGCTACTTCATTTAACGATAACCACATCAAATGCCAGCCTGTTTTCTCTTCTTATTGATGAATATGTATTGCAGAACTTATCTTAATTTTCCAACTCTTTTCGGGTCAAACTCTTACATACTTTTAAGTGAATCTGCAATGTGTTTTTTTTCTACCAATTGTTCTACTCAATTTCAACTTTATTATTCTAAGAAGTCAACCAAAACAATAAAACAAACGAACTTCTTAAATTATACATTGGTTCAAACCACAAACCAATGAAAATTTTATGCTAGTCAGAAACCTTGATTTGCTTGAGTCAAGAATACAGCGAAACCAATGAGGAAAGACTGATTATTGAAAATTGGATGGCTTATACAACAAATAATGTCGGAAAACAATGTGATTATGTTGTGTGTTTGACAACACTGGTAATAAAGACACCACCAACAACAACTCCTTTCAACGTCATGTTATTATTGATGACGCTTTTAGCTCTACTTCCTAAACTCGTTTCCTCTGCACATATATCATATCATAATACCGGGTCCCCGTCGCAAGCACCACACTGCTTGTGTTGCTATATTGACTAACTTTTACATTTTGCATATTAGCTGCGCTCTCCATTAAGGCAGGCCCATTAAATGTCGCGACAAATTAGCGCTGCTAAACAAAAAATAAATAGGGAGTTGCAAAGGGAAGGGCAAGAGCCATCAGCAGAGGAGCAAGCTTGGGAAAAACAAAGCTGCGACTCAACTTTCCCATTCAGTTTACACATACATATATTTGTTAGTTGCATGCTTATGTATATGTATTGATATTAAGCAGACAATAACAACAATTTTCAATGCATTTCCATAATTTACACCGTGGCATTGAGCCGCGACCTGATCCAAGTACTCCTCTTATATCCTGTACCCTGAAATCACTAAAACGCTTATAGGTAAATCTGTAAAGATATGTTCATATCATATACATACATATATCTTATTTATTTCCATACATTTCTGATCAGTACAAAAAGAGCCGGGTCAATAGAGTTTTGAGGTCTGTCGCCGGTAGAGATGTGATCGGAACAGTTGGTTGGGAGTGTCGCATGATAATTCCCATAGTCTCGCGGACTATTTTTATTTTATAAAATTCACATTTGAATAAGGACCAAAGACTTACTTAATATTGAGTAGTTTAGGTTATTGTTTTGTTTACTAATTTGATCTAGTATAGAGCTGTTCTGTTCTGTTTGCTTGTCATTCGTTTATTTTGGTGGGGGGTGAGGGATTCAACTGAGAGTTGAGATTCCAGCTGCAGCAGGCGGGGTCCATCCCTGCTCCCCTCTCACATATGTGGAGCCCAGGTGCTGTAACGGTTTTTTTGAGCATCAGCAGCACCAACCACCTTTTTAAACATTACTGAATTACCGCAACAAGAAGAGAGGAGGAAGTAGAAGAACACGAAGAAGAAAAAGCGACAGCTGCTGTCAGCAGCAAGGCAAAAGGGACTCGGGAACTCAGTTGGCAGGAGTGCAACCCCTAAGCATATTGCACAGGCGCGTCCTTTTCACTGTTTGCACTCGGATCAAATTACGGATAAGGTCAAAGCGGGTGAACAACAACGACAGCAACAACCACAAACAGACACAGAAAGAGAGAGAGAGGGAGATAGAGAGAGGGAGAGAACAAGACCCAGCTAAAGCATACATGCACACAGAGAGATGTACGTGTGTGTGTATGTATGTTATATCTACCTCTCTACCTAGGCTGAAAACAAGTTCTCGAGGAGTTCTCTTTTATGTGTACTGCTTGTATTTGTCGTTGTTGTTGTTTCAATGTCGCGCATTCTCGCTATGCCTGCAGTTTTAGCCTGGTCTCTGTCTATGCCCCTGCCATGCATGAGTATTTCCTGTCTGCTTGCGCTGTTTGCTCCTCTTCGCCGCTTTGCTCCTCCACTGTTTCGACTACTCTCTTTCTCTCTCTCCCTCACCTTCCCTGTGCTGATCCGCTTGTCCTGTGCGTACCCTAAAATATAAATTCTTGACTTTTTCAGCTCTGTGCAAAATGATTGGAAGTCACGCATATGCGGAGACCCCGTTAGATCTATCCTTAATTATATACAGCAGGCAGGCAAGCGGAATATACAACGAATGCATATCATATATGTATATCGAGCATAGAGAAAAATTGTATCTTATTCAATAGGAAGGAGCAAAATTTGTTTATTCATATCGAAACTAGTATTTAATTTATATACAATTAAATAATGTAGTTAGTTAATGATAAATTGATAATTGATATTTTGTAGGAATTTGATTTTGAACGATTTCAGTGAATGATCAGAAATTCTACTCAAAGGCTTTCAGTGCGAACGAGATACTAAAGTAAAGATTGGATATTGTAACTCCTTCGAATATAGAGTTAGACAGCTCTATGGCATTGTAATTCTATTTCGCTACTATCGTTTCTATTTGACAAATTTAGATTTGCGTCAGTTTAAGATGTTGCAAATTAATACGGATTCAATCTAACTTATTGTACTATAACTTATGACTAATAAAAAGATCGGCTGAACAACAATATTTCCGATAGCAGTACATTTCCTATATGTAATCCAATGGGTTCCAGATAAAAAAAAAAAGATAAAAAAACGCGTTCTTCTTTCTTTTTTCTTTTTTAATTCTCAGAAAGTTGAAAAATGTTAAGGCAATGTGAATACAGACTAACAACAGCAACAACACCTACACACCTAAATACACACGCACATACAGATGCACATGCACACCACACGCGTAAGGGACAAGAAACGGAGCCGAGAGACTGTTGACACAATGATTAGACAAGAGCCGAGCCCATATGCAAATATTTTTTTGTTTTTTTTTTTGGTCTTTTGACCGGCTTAAGGTCTGCCAGACTCAAGCTCTTTCTCTCCGTCGCCTTGTTGTGTGTGTCTTCAGTGTGTGTAAATAGTGGGGTACAAAAGTTTGACAAGTGATCCTAATTATTATTGGGCGGAGAGGCGGTGGGCTGGGGGAGCGGGAGGGTGACAACACACAGGAAGTTGACAAAAGAAATATGCGAGCGCATGTATAACAGTGTCAACTGGCATATGTGTATATACATATGTATATATGTATGTTTATACACAAGCAGTGGAACCAAATGGTATGAAACGAAAGGCTGCGACTGCCATTGTTAGTCGTCGGTTAAAGGTGCGCAGCAGAAAAACAGACAGAAATCAGATCGGTACAGAAAAAGAGAGAGCGAGAGAGCACAGAGAGCGGGAGAGCAGAGCAAATTATGCGAGAGGGAGAGAGCGGGCGAGCGACCACCTGTCCGAACTGGCGAGCAGGCGAACTGGCAGGCAGACAGGAGCGCGCAAAACAGCGAATAGCACGAATAACGTAGTGAAAAGGAAGAGAGGAGACAAATAGAAAGGGAAACGAGTCAGAACACGAAAATGCAGACTCAATCAAAATGCATGCAAAAATATTGTGGTTTTATTTTTCTCATTATTCTTTGCTTTTTGTTTTTGACTTGTTATTTTGGGGAGTACTTTGACAATCTTTACACTTACCCGTTGCATGGGCGCTGCTGAAAGTAGCTAGCGCCAGCAGCGGCAGCAGCAGCGCGACGCCCGCTAGCATTTCGTTAATCCAAATTGTGTGTGCGCGACAGCGACGTCTGCTGCGCTGCAACTGCATTGTAATCCAGTTTAAGATTTGCGCTTTATGCTTCTTTTCAGTTTCTATTTTTTCTCTCTGCTGTTGTTGGTGTTGTTTTTGTTGCTGCTGTATGTGTAGTAATTTTCGTGTGCAGTTTTTGTTGTTGTTGCTGTCTCACTTTGACTGTTGGGTTTTTTTTATTTATTAATTAATTTTTTTTCTTCGTTTTTTGCTGTTTGTATTATTATGTGTTATGTATTTTGCAGCCAAGCGGCGGCGAGTAGAACAATTAAGTGCCGCGCGTTGCCGTTTGTTGTGTGCAGCGACGCTGACGCCGACGCGGACGACGGCGACATTTCCACGCGCAACCGCAACAAACTTTGAATTCAACGAGACCAAAGATAAATACAAAGACAGCAGCGCTTTGCTTCCTTCTCACACACGGGGACACGCACGGACACGCACAGACACACACACGCACACACTGACACGCGTTGTGGTTTCTGCTGTGCTTTTATTTTGGCTTTTTTCCTTTTCCTTTCGCTTTGATTTATTTGATTATTGCTCTCACACGCACACGGACACACAGGCACAGGGACACCAGGTGAGGTGGAACAACAAACAATAAAAAAAAAAAAACAATATTGAATATTTTTGGACTTGGACAACAATAGCGATAGCGATATTTATTTAATACGCCGCAGTCGCAGCATTCTGCAATTTTTGCATGCGGCGGCATTAAGCGCCATATTGTTGTTGCCTCTTCAAATTGCTCTCGTGCTTTTGTTGCAGTTGTTTTCGTTTCGTTTCGTTTTTTTTTGCCTGCGTTGCGAGTTAAATTTGCGTTGCTTTTGCACTTAACACAGAGAGAGACCAACACACAGACATACACAAATACACAATTGAGAGGAGGCACTCAAAAAAAAAACAAAATAGCATTTAATTAAAATCCCATGCAATTGCAATTTTCAACTGCTGCAGACTGTCCGCCTCGATATCCGTTTCGTCTCACGACTCGCAACACTTTGAGCCGCGCTCACGAGCGCCGCTTGCTTGAACCCCCGAAAAAGCCAGTGACAACGACCGGCTCTCTTGTGCTCTTGCTATCTTTCGCTTACGCTCCACAGTGAGCGACGATCCATTGCAAACCGGACTGCAGCCAAGAGAGAGAGAGAGAGAGAGAGAGATAAGCAGCGAGTAATTGAGAGTGATAGAGTGGCTTGCACGCTCTCTGCTCGTCACTCGCCGCTCGCACAAGTCAGTAAGCAAATGTGCTGCCTGGAATCGAGGCTATTTTCATCTGTATCAATTTTTGTATCTAGAATATGCCGCATGAATTTTCATATAAATTAAATTAATTTTGTATTTATTTTTACGTTTTATATTTTATAAAAATATTCATGTACATTTTATATAAATTATTAAAGACACACCCAACTCTCAGCATAAGCTTAGAAGTTAAAGTGTTTTGCCAACTGAGCGAGTTGAGCTCCATACTTGTGAGTGCTCCTTGCGAGAGTGCTGATCGCTCTCCACAATTTGTGCTCTCACCTCTACTGCGCCTGCGTTGCTGCTGGGCTGACTGGCTGGCTGGCTTGCATATTTGTTGTTGCTGTTGCTGCTGTTGCGGCTGTGTCGTTATTGCTTTTCAATTTCAAAATGGCTGCAAAAATTAAATACTTGTTTTTTCTTTATTGCTTTGGCAACCGTCTTTCGTAGTCAGGTTGCTTTTGCCGACCGGCCGTCAGCCAGCAGAGCGACCACTGCCATCGATAAGTCGATAACATGTTGCGTCCTGCTTTAAAAGTGAAATCGCAAATCGTTAACATTGACGATTGATAAGCTTAGCTGATTTCCGGCGAAATCGGATTCTAACTTCAAACAAATGTCAATAAATATCCCAAATAGCATTAAAAACTGTAACCATTAGACTGATTTATTATATTAATGATGGATTAATAGCTCGAAGTCCTCAAGAGCAAGAATAATTGAATTGCATACTCCCCACCCTAGGGATATAGATAGATATTTTATTTTTGGTTTCATTTTAGATTTTTATTTCAACTAATTTGAGTTTTTCTTTGACTTAAGTTTTAATTGAATTAATTTCCATATTACATTTAATTAATTTCACACTTTGCTTAGTTCTTTTTCTTCTTCTTCTTCTTCGTCATCTTCATCTTCGTTGACGTCTCTGCGCTTGCTTCGTCCTCATCATTTGCTATTTGCTGTATTCTTGTTTTCATTTTGCACATGCTTTTCACATATAATGTATAATTATCATATTTACTTGGCTTAATAGGATTTTTCATCTTTTTTCTTTTTATATTTTTTTTTTATTACTTCGTATTCATTTTCGTTTCTTTTTTTTTACATTTAATTGAACTTTGAATTGAATCGTTCGTCATTTTCCAAAAAAATTTTTCGTTATCTTTTTGCTCGATTGGTATTTGAATGACTTTCTTATGAACTCACGTAAAAGCTCTGCAAATAGCACAAAAATCAATCAAATCAAATCATCTAGTTTACAAATGTCAACAGAAAACGTCTAAAGCGGTTTTTCATTCACTATTCATACATATGTACTCGTATATTAAAAAAAAAAAAAAATTGTAATTATATAATGTTGGCTTAAGTGCACATGCACATTTAAGAACCCAACAAATTTCACAAGGAATCATAAGGCAGCATTTCGATTTAAAAATTTTACGCTTTCTGGTTTTACAATCGGTTCAGTTGTATTTGGTTTCCTTTTTTTTTTGTTTTCTAATCGTTTTTTTGTTTTAAATTCATTTTTGGTAGATCTTTCAAATGTGTTTTAAAAATTTTTCTAAGCTTTGTTCAACGTAATCGTTTCTAGTTTACGCTTTAAATGTTTTTTTTTTATGTCTTATAATATATATTATATGTATTCTTTTACTAAGTAGACAAAAAAAAGTTTCCAGTGTATTACACTTTCCGTTATGTGTAGCTATATATGTATATGTATAAGTATAATTATAATTTTTAATTAATTACATCTATGTAGTTAATTAAGTGAAGCGTTAAGTCAGCTGGCTTACATACACATACATATATATGCGCTATATATACGAGCAATATACATACACCTAATATATATATATATAATAAATATATATATATATAAATATATTTATATTCATTTAAAATATGTTTAATTACTTTTTTACACTCGAATACTTTGTAATTGATGTAAAGTTGTTTGTCTTAGTAACTAAAATAAAGATGATTTCACATTGATGCTGTGCTTCTTATCTAACAACCCGATCAAGCTGGCCCTAGGGAAGTACATTTGTACATACATACATACATACATACATACACACATACATACATCTGTACATCAATACATATGTACATACATACTTATGTACAAACATGCAGTTTTGTTTTGTTTATGATATGTGGGCGGCACTAATAGTTAGTTATACATTAAAAACATTATATATTAGACTATATAATTTGTATTTTTTCATATTTTGTTTCTTTGAAAATTAGCTAAAAACATATGTATGTGTATATAGGTGTTTTATCTCTAAGTAAATGGGCCTTATGTATATCTATACATATATATATATGTATATACATATATATATATATATATATATGAAATAGTTGGTTAAAAAGTCGGCCCCCACTTGATCGGATACATTTGAATATATGCATAAATATTTTCTAGCATTCGCTTTAGTCCGTGTTGCATTTGTATTTAAGCATAAAAATGTAATAAATTTTGGCTTTGAAAATGTTTGCAGCTGCGGCGATTTTGTTGTTGTTTTTACTTGAAACTAACTACAGGCATTTTTAAAAGTTTATTTTGTTTTTAATTGAATTTTTTTTTGTGATATATTTTTCTTAGTTTTTTTTTTCTGGGAAAAGTTTGCAAATCTGTGTTTTGTTTTCGTTCAGCTCGCTGTTAATATTAACTTTTTAAGATGTGTTTTCTTTGATACGTTCAGTTAATTGATAAATATGTATATGGTTTTTAATTTTGTTTTTGTTTTTGTTTTCAGTTTTAGCGCTCGATTAAAACCCGAAGCCAACAATTAACTTATTTTTAAATTTTCACTAGATATACATACATATATGTATATAGATTTACTGACTTCTTTCTCTTGTTTTCTTGTTTTTTTTTTTTTTTTTTTTTTTAGTTTTCCTCTTTTTTGTTTATCGAGTTTCGCCATAAAATAATTAACGCTATAAATCACAATACGGTTTTTTTTATATATGATCGAAATCATTTCGAAAAAAAAAATTACATTCACACGCAGTTTTTTTTATATGTGTAGTTTCCTAGGATCTAGAGTCTAGACATTAGACAATACGATTACGAATACAATTTGAATAAATATGCCAACACACATAATTTAGTTCCGGTTCCGGTTCCTGTGCAGCTGTTGCCAATTAGACGTGTGTAGCCAAAGGACCCTTCTGTGTGACGCCCTTGTTGTTTGTGGGCAGTATGAACTGCCCGGAGGGACTTTGGGCGCCCAATTGTGCCCCTGCCACACCTACACCGGCGCTCACGCCCCCAGCACCACCGATGCCTATTGACGGCTGAGTGAGGGGCGTGGCCGCCAGTGTATTGCTGCTGGCCGTCAAATTGGAGCTGCTGCCGCTCACACTGCCCGGTCCCCCACTGACGCTGCCCCCCGCACCACCGGCTCCGCCACAATGGGCGAGGCTGGCCGCTGCCCCATATCCGCCGGCACCGAAGTGCTTCAGCCCGCCATTGCTGTGGGCATGCCGTGTCGAGTGGTAGGGGGGTGGGGCGGGCGTTGCCGCCGGATTGGCGGTGCTCGGCGGTGGCAGGGGTGGCAATATGGATGAATTGGTGCGCAAGTACGGGTTGCCATAGATGGCACTGAAGCGACTGTCGATCCCATTCTGCAGCAGCGGTTGCCCTGATTACGGGAGAGAGAGATAGAGAGAGAGAGAGAGAGAGAGAGAGAGAGAGAGAGATAAAAAGAAGAGAAACGATTAAAAATTGGTTGATTTATTTATATTTTATTCAACTTGAAAGAGCAAAATAATTTTCCATCAATGAACTCTAAAACTAAAAGTTATCTCGGGATTCTCTGTAAAATATCCAGCTAAAAAGGTAACCGAAAGAACACGTCAAGGATTTCCCGCTCGGGCAGACCGAACTCTACCAAATTTTACTATAAATGCTAAAAGCCGAAAGTTCCTATGAAAGTTATATCATTGGATATTTTGTTAATTTTTGGTTTGGTTTTGAATAACTTGGCAACCAGTTGAACGTTGATCATCTTTTGCACGATCTTTCCCGTGGGATATATAGAGTATATATATATATATATATATATATATATATATGTACATATGTATATAGTAGCAGCAGTGGGTAAATCTGTTTTGGATATCTTGATAAACGGAAAAGTTTTACGTCGAATAACTCATCGTTCGTCCGATTGCTGACATGATGGTTATATGATATGGTGATCTGATCCAGCGAAACAGACAGACGCGATAACATTATAATATTCTCCACTCTATCAAGAAAATTTATATGTGCTTGATTCAAGTGGACAACGTTTGCAAAGTTGAATGAGAAGAGTAAAACTCTCGAGTCGAGAATATATTTACGGATTAGAATGAACCGTCTTGAATCAAGTTGAGGACGGAGACGTGACTTGAACTTGCCGATCTTGGCTTAAGTTGAAAACATACTAAATAAAAAACCAATAATTGGAATATCTCATTTTGACAAGGGTATTTTGACTTCGGCCTGTTCTTTCTTTCTGTCATTCTCTGATCAGGCTGATCAGAGCCCGGTTTTTTAGGGGATTAACTTACCCAGAAAACCGTTGGCTTGGGATGTCTGTGGCTTCTGCTGCTGTTGCTGCTGCTGTTTGTGGCTGTGGTGGTGAAGCTCGTGGCGCTGATTGCGGGGCAGACTCGCCCCACTGCTGTGTGCCACGCCCACCGACTTGCCAGCAGCCGGCCCGTTGTTATGTGGCAACGTGGCTGAATTGATACCAGCACCAGTACCACCACCAGCACCACCACCACCACCGACATTGGCATTGGCACCGATAGAGGCTCCCTTTGGCTTGCCACTGTCACCGGGCGGACTGTAGTCGAGGGCGTACTCAAAGTACGGAGCATAGCCATTGCTGGTGGTCTCCTTGTAGGCCTGCTCCTTGCTGTTGTGGTTCTTGGCGTTCTTCGTGTGGCAGGGACGATTGTAGCGATCGCCGTAGTCGCCCGAGAAGCGCTCATCGAAGTTGACGGGTCCGGCAAGGGGCACGCCCAATGTGGCGCCCTTCATCTGCACATCCGGCATGGGTGTCTGGGTGAGATTGATGGCCAGGCCATCGCTGGCCGCCTCCGAATATTCCACATCGTAGGCCTTGGAGCGCAGTTCGCTCTTCAGCTCGTTGAGTTTGTCGCCGCCGCGAGACGCCTCCGGTATGACATCGGCGGGCATCGGTTTCTTGTTGCGTCGCCGCGTCCGATAGACGATGACCGTCGTCGTGACCGTCAGTATGATGGCCACCAATATTAAGGAGCAGAAGATGACCAGCATTACGGGCACACCGCTCGGCTCCAGCATCAGCTCAATGACCAGCGAGTCTCCGCCATACGAATTAATCACCGTGCAATTGTATTGACCGAAATGCCTTGTGAGACTCTCCCGGATGATGAGGGCCGCCCGGACGCCCTCCGGCAGATGATGCTCCTCGAATATGTAGATGTCCGGATCGGCGCTGCTCATGTTGATCACCTTGCCCTCAAAGGACCACAGGATAAGCTCCGCTTTCGGTATACTAAACGCCAGACAATCGATCTTTGTCCGTCTGCCGACGTCGCCGTATTGCACCTTGTGCGACGTGATAATTGGGGCACGCTTCACGTAGACCGTAGCCTCGGCCCCGATCTCCGGAAACCCGCTGACCGTCGCCTTGCAGAAATAACGTCCAGCTGTCTCGGTGCTAACCTTTAGCTTCAGTTCCGGGCCGCGGCCAACAACCTGAGAGAAACAGAGAGCCAGAGTGGGAGCGAGAGTGAGAGAGAGTGAGAGAGAGAGGGAGAGAGAGGGAGACAAAATGAGAGAGTTTGTTGAGTAGAGGGATAAATAAAAACAAGGAATCAATTTGCATATGGATTTGACCTGCTGTTGTTGCTAGCGGCTATCGGTTATCGGTTATCGGTTATCGGTGTTGATACTCATAGATAGATTACTAGGAACTTCCTATAAGGATTGGTGTTTCTTGTATTGGTTGTCCTGTGGCACTTGTTTTCAGATTACTTAGTGGCAGCAGAGTATTTCGCAGTCGGTTACGCCCTGCTGCTGTAAAAATCGAGCTTGTTGCCTTTGTCTCTTACCTGGTCGGAGTTCTCATTGATCCATTCGATGTCGGGGGCGGGGTTGCCGCCCACCTCACAGCGCATGGTGACAGTGGCGCCGATGTCCGCCTCCTTGCTGGCAGGACGCTGGCGAAAGACGGGTCCAACTGCATGCGAAAAGAATCGATAACAATTAGCTATCGCAGTAGCAGGTGCGAGCTGCCTCTAATTGTGGCACTTACAGCTTATGTCCAGGGTTTCGCTCTCCTCGCTCTTGCCGACGGCATTGCCCACTTCGCACTTGACAATCGCATCGTGATACTTCCGGGTCACATTGTGAATGATCTGTCAATCAATCAGAGGTTAGAGGAGACGTTTACTTAGTGTCAGAGGTGAAAGGTCAGGGGAACAACTGTATAACCTGCAGTCAGATCAAGACAGGGGTTTAAGTTGAGCTTGGAATTGATTTGAGCACTTCACAACTTGATTGCATCGCATTAGCTAACGGAGAGTAATCAGGTGCTGATTTTAAGATATTTGCCCATATTCCAGGAACGGATTTGTTTTTAAATGACTATAAAAATATGAGAAATAAAATTGAATTTAATTGGAAAACTACTCAAAGCAGAGCTCGACTCGAAAAATACACATTTATTCAAAAAAAGAACTTGCATTTGAAATTTAAAGTCTCATAAAGAGACGGTCGGATCAATCTATATATCCTAGGTATATAAGCCTATATCTACGAGTATATCTATATAACTTGTGATAAGTTAATAAAAGTGTAAACATCCAGTCCAAAATACAATAAGCTAACTTATACGACTGACGACATTATTCTCAATGAAAATCAGAAGGCTCTGTCTTAAAATAAGTTACACTCAATTTAAATAATATTATATTAATAATAATTATATTAAATGGGGCATTTATGCTTTGGAAAAGGTTAAGCAAAACTATTAAAATATAGTTCAAGAGTTATGGCAATTTAAAGTCAAGCATTCAATACTAAAGACAAGTAAATACTCAAAGTTGGCATAATTGCTTTGGAGTACAGAATAGTTTAATATATAGAGTCTATAAGAACTAGAGACTTCAAATTTGGAATATACTCGTACACACATAGGTTCTCGTATACCCGGCGCAGATTAGGTTTGCTTTATTTTATCGACAACTGTCTCCGTTTGTCGATTATCGATACATTTAAAGTTCCGATGACAATAAATGCTACAATTTGAAAGGCAGAATCTAGTTCTAGAATCTAATTCTAGTTAATAGAATCTAATTCTAGTTAATAGAAATTATGCACATGCATATTATTGATCAACTGTACAAATTTCATCAAGATCGGGCAAGAAACACCAAAGTTATTCTCACATTGATCCCATTTGCATCACTTGCAGACCTGCTCACATTTTGGTGCAAGACTTTTAATGGGAACAACAACTGGGTTCAGGGCATATCGTAGTCGAGCTCCCTCGACTACAGCATTCTTACTTGTAATATTTACTTTCATTAAATTATTATTCACATTTATCAGGGTAATTTCTGCTCTCAGTTTTCTCTGCATTCCCTTTCCAAAAACTAGATATATTTTACAACTTTTGTTTTTTTTTTTTTGGAAAATAATTGTGTTTTAAAACATGCTCAGTTGAGAAAGCAAACAATTTTTGTTTATTTTGCAAATCGAATTTCCCTTCAGATTGAGGAGTTTGAAGATGTCCCAATTTGACCAGCGTAAAATGAGTTTTATTGTTCTATTATTTTGACCGCAACTGTAGGCGTTTGTAGGGGTTGGGGTGGATTCGATGCCATCAGGCACGGTGCAGTGAATGGGGTAATTGTTGCGAACGCTCGAGAGGATTGCACTCACCAGTTTGGTTGTGAAGTCACCTTGCATCAGCTCATCGTTGATGAACCAGCGATAGTTGACCTCGGGCGGATTCGCGTCCGCCTGGCAGCTGAGTATCACCTCGGCGCCCTCGGGAATGCGACCGGTGGCGGTGGTGACGCCGCCCACCACAGAGACGGACACTTTGGGGGCGTACTTCACCTCGAGGAGGACCTTGGCGGAGCGATAGGTGCGATCGGCGGTGTTTTGGGCCTGGCACGTGATCGTCGTGTTGTGGTAGCGCTTCTTGGGGGCCAGCTTCAGCACCGACTTGGTGGTGGTGCGACGCGAATCGGAGAGCGGCTCGAAGAAGCTCTCCGCCGTCAGCACGTTGCCGAGTCCATCGATCCAGGTGATTTCGGCGGCGGGCTTGCCGCCAGCCGAGACGCACTCGAGCTCAATTTCCCGATCCTCGGTGGTCACCAGAAAGTCACCCTGCAGTATTTTGGGCGACTCCGGCGGCACCAGCACCGTCAGATTGGCAAACCGGGAACGGATGCCAGGCTCCCCCTGTGGCCCCGGTCCCACCTGGCACTGGTATTTTGCATCGTCGTCCAGCATCAGCGGGTAGATGTCCAGCGAGAAGTCGCCCTCCTCATCGCTGCCCACCATCGAGTATCTCTCAAAGCCGCTCAGATTGCGATGCTGGCCGAGCCCAAAGTCGTCCTTCGTCCACTGCAAGGCGCCCTTCTTCTGCATGACGCGACACGGCAGCGTCACCCGGGAACCGACTACGGCCGTCTGATCCTGCGGCTCCATGGCAAAGTGTTGCAAGGCCTCGTTGTGCCCCTTTGTGGATCCCTTGTTGGCACTGTTGTTGTCATCGCTGCTGGCGTCGCTGCTGGCGTAATGCGTATTCTGATTGGACTTGTTTTTGTTCTTCGACTTGGCAACGCTGACGCGGGGCAGAATTAGTAGGAGCAGCAGCAGCGCCAGCGTCATCAGCCGGCAACTCGCCATCATCTTCAGCTTCATGCTAGTTTAGTCGTGCTGACTGAAAATAGACAAAAATTGTTTTTATTGTTTGCAAAAGTTGCAATTTGCTGTTGCTATTTCGATTTTTACAGTTGAAACTTAGTTTTTAAATATAGTATTCACAATTGGTTGTGGTTCGTGTCTTTGCTTAGCTTACATAAGAGGAAAGCAGTGTGCTGCGAACTGCTTGTTGCCTGGCAGTAAACTGTGCAAGCAGTATTTAGTATGCGCACAAACTACAAGCGCTATTGCACTGCTCACTGTTATATTGATCATTTCACACAGCAGTTGAATTAATAAACAAGCAGTGCCAACGCTCTGCATCAAGTAGAAAGCAGTGCAAGCACTGATCGTTTTCTGTTGATCAAAAATTAAGATTTTCCTTTCGTCTCTTCGCTCTTCCCCGTCTGCAACAATCTCTCTCTCTCTCTCTCTCTCTCTCTCTCTCTCTCTCTTTCTCCCATGCATTCTGTGCCAGCAAATGCAATCATAATTGCATTAAATATTTAATTGCATGCGAGCAAAACAAATAGCACAAAATACGAGGACAAAATGGAAGCCACAAAATAACATGCGAAATCCATTCGTTGCATATTTTTAGGCATCTCCGTTTGTGGGTCAAGTTTAGCCAAATGAGAAGACTGCGAGACAAAAAGAAGCGTGCAAATTGTGAAAAGCAACGACAAACACAAACACAATCACATCCAAAAAACACAAACACAAACACATCTGCCTACAAATATCAATACAAACAAACGCCGACTAAGCCAACAACACACATACAAAAAGGTTGACAGCAAAATAATCACTGCACAAGTTTTGTTCTGCGACATGTGCCTGTGTGTGTGTGTGTGTTGGTGTTGGTGTGTGTATGTCAGCAATGCAATCAACTGCAGGTAGGCATAACTTTAACGGCAACTGTAACTGTAATTCTAACTGTAAATGGTAGGCCTCCCGTCGCTGCAGCTGTGAAATTGAAACATATTTCGAGCGCGCTTTCGCTTTTCGCTTCTCGCTTCTCGCCTATTCCCCCAATGCGCAATGTAGGCAACGATTTCTGTGTATATGCATTCCTCCCAAACCCCCCACACATGTGAGTGGCCTGACCTTGGCATTTGTGCTTTTGTTTTTTTGTGGCAAGGTAGTGCGAGGCAAGTATTTGTTTTTGTGCTTCCCTAACATTCTTGAAATGCTAATAAAGTGTCAGATATCGAAAAAGTCTCAACTAGACGCACTTCGAATACCCTTGATTAAGTGCTTATAGGGGATATTAGTGCAAACAGTCATCCAGTTGTTTTTGAAAATGTTTAACCATCTCCAAGAGATCAAATGAATAAATATTCAAATTGTCTATTCGAAAGATGCTCTTCAAAGAAGGGCACAATCAAGTTGCCTAGCAGCCAGTTGCAAGCAGCTCCAGCCCCATAAAGTATATATGTTCTTGATCAAAATCGAGACTCGAGTCGGACTAGCCACATCTGCTGCAGCATGCTAAATTAATATATATATTAATTATATATATATATATTTGTTTACTTCTGAAAAACTCATTTCAATAAACTGAAAAATTTTGTATTTAAGAAATTGCAGCTTGCAAAATTGAAATATCGAAAATGATGTCCAAAGTAGTCCGTGGTGAATAGAAAAGTTAGGTTAACTCGGATCACAGAGTGGACTTATAGTCGGACGGGTTCCGGATCATAGGGGGAAACGAAGCAAGACATCTCCGGCGATCGAGCTCGGCAGGGATAAGAGGCCTAAATCAGATACGATTTAGGCCAGTAAAATTCGTGGGGAGGCACAGACTCAGCATACTCAGCGGTCTCTGAAGAGGGCACTAGACTTGGACTTAGACTTGGACTTAGACATAGATTTAGGCTTAGATTTAGACTTAGACGTCACCCAGCTAAACTAGGTGTAATCAGTAGCGGAATCTGTCGATTCCTTCAGCTCGGAAGACATGGAAACCCTGGAAAGGCGTAGAAAAATTGTTGAATTCGTGCAAGACATGGGGTTGAAGGGTTTATAGCTATAGGCTTCTAAGGGGCACAACAGATTTGGGTCTAGGCCACAGTGCATGAAGCTCTTCAACAGTGCTAACAATAAATTTGCGAACGGTTTCAGTTTCCGTGGCATATTTTGTTCAGGTTTGGTAATCCAATGTGGCACTCTGGAAACAAGGTTACTTTCCGCCATTATTTTCCATGGGTTGATGTGGTTGCCCCTTCCCCTTTCCACTCCCGTTCACACTGACGCCATATGTTGCACTGATGCTGCTACAACTGCTGTGGCTGTGGCTGTGGCTGCTGCTGCTGCTGCTGCTCCTGTTGTTGGCGTTAACTGACTCGTCTAACGGTAATGCTAACGATTTCATCAAGTTATCGCCTTTTCTCGCTGCGAAAGTCGCGCCCGCAACGCCTGCGAATTGCGCTGCAGCACCCCCACCCCCTTCCCCGCCCCCTCATCCCCCAGCCACCATCCGCATGACGGACAAAAACCCTACTCCTGACTGCTATCCTGCCTTAAATGTTAGCCCATTTTGGCCAAGGGCTTCGTTTCATTTTCGCTGCTTGCTGCTTGCTGCTTGCCACGCTGTGTTTTTGTGTTTCTTTCTTTTTTTTGGCTTTTTTCTGCTGCCGGTTTTCTGCTGCGTTCTTTTTTCGTACTCTATTTTTTGCTTGTTTACCTGGAACATGATTTACGGCGTTTGCACTTTGCTGCGTGTGTGTGTGTGCGTGTGTGTGTGTGTGTGTTAGTGTTAGTGTGTGCGTGCTGGCCATGGAAATGGATCTGGGTCTGGGTCTGGGTGCGTGTACGACCGCGGCCAGGATATATGATAGTTAGCTAGTTGCTGTTGCTAGAGGGCAACCCCTAACCCCTGACCCCCGACCCTAGCCACTAACCCCTAACCCCTAACCACTAACCCCAACGCTCGCATCGCACATTCCACATTATTCTCGTCTAAATTATTAAAAAATATAATAAAATTTTTATGAGCATTAAAAGCAGTCGTAGACAACCTGTGGCCAGGCAGTGTTTATGACCATTTCTGTTTTTTAATATTTATATGTTTGAGCATGTTTATTTTTTGTTCTGTTTTCCTTACTTTACTTTTCAGTTCGTTCTTTCCCATTAATGCTTTTTTTTGGTGATTTTTTTGGCTGGGTTTATCTGCTTTTAGTGGCGCCCCCCCTCCCCACCCACCCACTCTCTCGCTCTCTCTGTCTCTGGCGCGCGCTTTGGGTGCTGTGTGGCAAAAAGTTGTTGTACAACAGGAAATGACTCGAAATGATTTTATACGCACATAACTTATGCTTCTAGCCATTGTAGATCTTTTGGTTAGTTAACTGAACTGAACTGGACTGGACTGGACTGGACTGAACCACTATATGGCCGCAATGGCTCAATGGCGTTATGGCTCAATGGACTTCCTCTCCCATCTCCCATCTGCCATCTCCCATTTCCCACTTGGTCCGCCCCCTCCCCCAGCACCAGCACCAACCCCAACCCCAATTGCCATTGCCATTTCTATTTCCATTTCTATTTCCATTACCCATGCCTCTCTGCAGAAGTCAAGTTGCTGTTTGCGTGTCGGTCGCTCCATTTGGAGTAGACTCTGTGTGGCAATTATATGTGTATTATTATTTTTGACTATCATAGTGCATTTTGCATCCTGTTATGATTTCTAGTGCACCTCTGGGAATCCGCTGGAGTGGCAAGTCATCCAGTAATACAGCATAGAGTTGCTTCTTGGAATCTCAATATTAACATGTGTTTATATAAATCGTGTTTGAATATTCTAGAACCGAACGTGGAAGTGTCAAAATGTTCTAGTTCATAGTTTAATCCCGCCTGAACTCCTTCTGCACACAAGACACAAGTATTCCTCTACTTCACATTAATATCAAAGCTGAATTATATCGTTTTCTAAAATCGATTATCATGCTTTAGTTGTTCCCAACTTGGTCAGGAGCTGACGATGATTATTAGGAAACTGGAGTTATAGTTCTGACATTGTCGAGTTCAGGCTGGTGCTCCAAATTCCAGATTTCAAGATATGCATTTCCCACAAAGAGAGACGAAGACAGATAGAGAGAGAGAGAGAGAGAGAGAACGAGACTTTTTGATAATTGAAGTTGAAGCGAATCGTGTGAATCAAGTTGCATCGAGTTGAATTGAGCTGAATTGTGTCAATGATTGTCAATGATTCAATTAACATTTGACATGCCAGCAGACCAGAACACAAAGTTGCAGCTCCGCAGTTTAAAGCACAACTTGAACTAGAATGGCAAGCAGGGCACACACACTTCCACACACACACACCGCACACACACCGCACACACACCACACACTCATGCATGCATACATTAACTGGCAACAGGACCTTTCAGCGCTTGGCTGATCCTTGGCCAAAGCTGCTGTTTATTATATGCAGGATTTTGTTATTAATATTCAATTAAAAGCCAATGCGAACCGACAATGCTCTCGCTGCCAGAGCGAGGGCGTCGGCGTGCTGGCCTGCCACCCTCCCACTGCCCCGTCCAACTACCTAAAAATATGAGGCAAAAGTTGCTCCTTTCTGCCCGACTCGCGCCGGCCGCCTCGAAGGAGTTTCCGTTTGGTTTTTTGCTCGTTTGTTAATTTCACAGCAGCCGCTGAAACTGGTTGATGAATTTATTGGGTCACGCCCAGACCCTCAAGCGGTCCCCTCCCACTCCACCTCCCCCTCAAGGCACGGCATCTTGTCAGCGTCATGTGGCAGGCGCCTCTAATTTATAGTCACAACAACAGCAAGAACAACATCCTTTCCTAGATTTGATTAGAATTTCTTGGGTTGCTTTTTTGGGGAACAAAACAAAAAACAAAAACAAAAAAAAACAACAGAGAAAAGAAGAAGAAGAAGAAGAAGAAGAAGACGACGAAGAAGAACATTTAATGGGGGCGTTTATGCGATTTTCTAATTGTTTATTCAGTGCAACAAGCAGTCACACGCACACACACGCACATGGATGTGTGTGTGTGTGTGTGTGTGTGTGTGTTTGTTTATTTGTGTATTTAGGTGTAGGGGCGTTGTGCACATGTGTGGGCGTGGCAGCATCTTTAGTCGCTCAATGTGCTGCGGTTTTGCCTTCAACTTTGTTGTAAACTTCCGCTGCCAAAGGATAATAAACACATGAGCCCCCCAGCAGAGAGCGGGCATACGCACACACACACACATGTGTGTGTGTGTGTGTGTGTGTGTGTTTGTGTGTCATTAGCGTTTTCCGTGCCATGTGTTTCAGTTTTTCCGTTGCTGCCACATTTGCTTTTGCGGCGGCATTTTCCGCACGTGCGTTGCCACAACAGCAACAGCATTAGCCAGCTACCTTCCAACTACTTCCAACTACAACAACTACAACAGCAGCAGCAACAACAATGTTGACAATGTCTGCAATTACAATAAACAAAACAGAACGCAGCAAATGCTAACGGCTCTTTCGTTTTCCCTTCCCCGCTGCCTCGCTCCCAACAAAGGAGAAGCCCAGGAAAGGGATGTGTGTTTGTGCGTGCGTGTGTGTGTGTGAGTGGGTGGGGCGGGGGTTCAAATGAGAAAAGGGGCCAAGAGGAAGCTGCTGTCGGCGCACTCAAGCACCAACATTGCCTAGTTCAAAACAAACTGAAAGAAATTTCACTAATTACATTCAATCAAAAGCAAACAAAAAAAGAAGCTGAAAATAGATGGGGCAAGTGAAATGCAAACAAAGCTGCAACACTATCCAAGTAATGGATAACAAAAAGTTGTGCAAATTATAAGGCATTCTAAGGCAGTCTAAGAAGTCGCACTAATTTCCATACGAATATCAATCAGCTAAGGAATAATCAACAAATATAAAAATAAAATAAAATAATACTTGGCAGAGCGTAACTAGTTGGCTTAGTAATGGGTAACTAATAGTTGCTCAAATGGGTATTTCCAGTTTAAGAAATCGCATTAGTATACCCATCTATACTAATGCCAATTCCAGGGTATATCTTTAAGTGCTGCAAACAAATGAAAATCAACAAATTTCATCGTTATTCAAGCCAATTAGCTTAAAAGTTGCACTTTTGTTGGTCGAGCATGTTGCAGCAAACAAACAAACAGGTGCACAAAAAATGCAAAATGCAAAGTGTTTACCCTTTTCATTAGCCATTTGGAGTACATTAAAAAATTGATCTATTTATTTATATTTATATTTATTTATAATTGATTTAACTGAAAACAATTAGGGAGCAAGTATTAAAAAGTGCCACAAAGTAATCTATTATTTGATGGGAAATTGGCCGAGGATTGCCAGGGCTACCTGGCTGGCTGACCTAGGGTGGTTGTGTGGGTGTATCACACCCAAAATGATTCTTATCAATGAATTTGCAAAAGTAAACCTTGCACCCTTGCCAGCGCCATCTACCACAAATATTTGTCAGCTCGCACTTTGGGTCAGCCAAAGGCCAACGGTTGATTTGCTTGCTTCCAGTTGCTGCTATTGCATATGCATATGTATATATGTATATAGGTATATATATATACACACATATATATTTATGCATGCACATGTGTAAGGGCGTCGCAGTTGGCGTCGCAGTCGCAGTCGACGGCTCTTTGGTTTATTGTTATAGCGCAAACAATTTCATGTCATCCGCAATTAGGTAGACCTTGGTCGTTTCATCAGTGGCCGCGGGGAGGGGGCTCGGTCGGTCGCGTTATTATCGATTTAATTGCGCGCCAACAAACCATGCACACAAGCACACACACACACACATATAGATATATGTGTGTGTTAGGGTTAGGCAGCACATGCATTAAAAAAGTAAAAATAAAGCGACAACAACAGCAACAGCAAGAGCAAGTGCAGGACAGCAAATTGAATACATACTCATATATATATATATATGTGTGTGTGTGTGTGTGTGTATATGTGTGCGTGTGTGTGTGGCACGCTAGGCACTCGCAAAACACTCACACACAGGCACAGACACACTCACAAAGGCGCAGCTGCAAATGCAAACTATTCATTTATTATTATTTTTTGTTGTTTTCAATTTGCTTGTAGGTAAATTTAACGCATTCATCTTTAGCTACATATATCCGCAGTGTTTTGCTGAGTGTAATTTATTTGCCAAAGCACTTCTTTGATTTAATAGGAACTCCATGGCGAATATTCATCTATTTGCCGTAATTTGTGCGCAGTGCAACATGGATATTTACTGATTTAATTCAATGGTAACTTGAATGTTGTTCACCATTTTATTACTATATATTTTATATATGCATATATGTATATATCTATAAGAATATACATATATACGCTCGAGTGCATGCCAGTGAGTGCATTCACAAATATGGATCCGTTGTTGGACAAGGCATTCATTTCATTAGCTTCCATGTGGTAGCCATGCGCGAATAACTCAATTATAGCGTTATTCATTCATTGATACATTCCAGAATATCACTGATTTATTCACTATGCTCACGTTAAATAATATATATACATGTATATATAAATATACATTTACACTCCCGCCGTATAGGCATCCAGGGCAGCTACTACATATAATAATAGAAACGCGTATGCAGTGCGTTTTACTCGTTTGTATTCATTTCTGCGTGAATCATTCATTCAACGCTGACTGCGCGCCCTCATTCATGCTCCTATCTTGTGCTCCTACTGCTGTGTGTGCGCCTCTCTCTCTCTCTCTCTCTCTGTGTGTGTGTGGTTGTGTGTTAAAAAAGAAATTGTTTATTATGCAGCAAGTGCAGGCGGCAGGCGGCAGGCGGCAGGAGGCAGGAGGACTTCCCTACACACATGTGTCGGGCTTCACATGTAGCTGCAACAAAAAAGGAGAAACACATGTCTGCATTGGCTCCTTGGAGCTGTCAGGGTGCCTCCTTCGCCCAGCTGCTGGGCTGGGCAGATGGCGCCTTGTTGCACATGAATAGACACGAAGACTCGCACACACAGACATGAGGAAAAAAGACGAACCAGACTCCACCCAATCCCTTAGTTGCCTCACTGCACATTTTTAAAACGCTTAAAGTTCATTTTGTTTGTTGTTTTGAATTTCTCTTTTTTATTTTTGCTTTCAGCTCGACCCATTTGCAATAACAGAATTGCGTGCATCTAGGCGCATTTAGGGAACTTCAACTCATTTGTGCACCTTTGTGCAACATCAGGCACAAAGAATGAGAAGAGCGAGAGAGAGAAAGTTCCAAGCTAAATACAAGTGGCACACATGCATCTGGCATATGCAAAATATATACTCGTATTTTAAACAGCAACTTAAATCTGCTTTGATTCTTTGTTCAAGATCACTTTGGAACCAGAAGATTTTGTGCAACTGATCAAAATTCCAATTCAATCCAATGCGCTAGTTGAATGATAAGCATGTAATTGCATGAGAAACGTTTACGAAAGTGCCACAAAGCAGAATCGCCAAGCGAAATGCTCACGTCAGAGTACACCTACGATGTGTGTGTGTGTGTGCTTGTGTGTGTGTGTGTGCGTGTGTGTGTGTGTACACATATTAGTTAAAGTGCTCAATGCATTTTATGTTTTGTCTCTCTTCTGATACTTTTGCAGTTAGTTTCTTTTGGTCATTGTTGCTGTTGTGGCTGATATTGTTATTGTTGCTGTTGTTGTTGTTGCTGCTGTTGTTGCTATGAGGCAACACAAAATGGCATTAAATTAAATAAAGACCCATATTAGGCATGCCCTTACAACTTGCACAAACACACACACACACACACACACACACACACACCTAGAGCTAAGGTATGCCACGCCTCTCCGCTAGCCTGAATCTATGGGTGTGTGTGTGTGTGAGTGGATCAATAATGGGCGCAAAGTTGCCAACTAAGGCACAACAGCAACCAGACTCGAAAGGGTTATACGTCGTCTATGCCAAAACGTTTACCAAGTCCATTTACTGCCAGTGAGTTTTAAAAGGGGCTAGAAAAGGGATCTAATGGAGGGTGGGGGTGGGTGGGCTGTGGCAGGGTTTAGTTAGGTGCTACGGAAAGCATTTCTAATGCATGCGATGTAGTTGTGGTTGTTATTGCTGCTGTTCCTCTTGCTGTTGTTGCGCTCAACTCAACAAAAACCAAGCACAACAATAATAATGACAACAGCAACAACAACAGCAACTACAACAGCAACAGCAACAGCAACAATAATGCCAAAAGGGTAACAATGTGCACTAAATTGTGCTAAACTTTTTAGTTTACTGTTTATCTTTTACTTCGATTTGCAATGCAATTTCAATTCTGCTTTCTATTGTTGCTGCTGCTTGTTGTTGCCATCGGAATCAGAGATTCGTGACACGATTAACACAACCAAAAGACGAACAACTCGATAATAATAAACATTCATTAAATACAAGTACATTCGAACACTTCCAACATTTGCCAGATTCCCAAAAAGTGCTTAATGGCTTCCTGACCTTCAATCAATGGCCGCTTATCAATCTGAAAACACTTTTCTTGTACGAAACTCATATGGAAAGACTACCTACCATTGATGGTTCAGATTATATACACTCTATTTAATCACTGAGGCAGATAGTTCAGATCGTATACACTCTATTGAGTAGCACACATCTGGCAGCTGGCAGCTGGCAGCTGGCAGGCGGTAAAGCCTTGCTGGGCAATTTAACGGACTTGATCGCGTTAGGGATCAGGAACATTCTTTAGCTGTCAGGCCAGGCCATGTTTCAAAGGGATTATAAGTGTGTGTGGCAATATTTGTCCAAGTGGAGGGAGCTTTGTTTCCGACACGGCAATCTAACCTTAACTAACCGGTGCATGTGTGTTTGTGTATTTCGGCAATAAATCGATCCCCCTTTAGGCAGCAGGCGCTGGATACTGCCTGCCTTGCCTGCCATGCCTGCCTGCCCCTGTCTGCCCCTGTCTGCCTCTGTGTGCCTCTGTCTGTGTCCGTCTGCCTCTTTCACAGCGCTTTTTATACGTTATCCCTTTGTCTCCATCAAATGCTATGGCAACCGCGTTGGCTTCTATCGATTTGGCTGCTTTTCAAGTGCACAATTTTCCTTCTTCATCTTTTTCTTTTTTGCTTCTTTTTTTCGTTTTTTTTGTTTTTTTTTTTTTTTGTTTGCATTGCGCGCCGCGACATTTGCATAAGCCCGCATGGAGCCATGTATCGGGCGGAGCCCCCGATACCCTACTCCTACCCCTTCCTCAGTCTCATTCTCTCAATCTATATTTTCTCTCTGATATGCGATGCGATGCTATGTGTGTGTGTGTGTGTGTGTGTGTGTGTGTGTGTGTGCCTTATATACGAGTATATGGCCTTTGCACTTTATTATTTACTGCATTTCCAATAACGTCGACATCATCACCATCGTCCTCGTCCTCGTCCTCGTCGTCGTCGTCGTCGTCATCGTCCTAGTTGCTGTTGTAGCTGTTGTCCACATGGTTGTTGTCCTTGCAGCGAGCAACGTCCACTCATGCGCAAGGACAAAATGCATTTAAATTGATTGAAAGCGCGCGCCAAAGATAACTAATCAATAAATTATTGAAATATTCTGCCAGTCGTCTTTGCAGCCCGGAAACTTTTATCAAACAGCGCACTTAATGGCATAGAGAAGGAGCGCGAGCGGCAGCAAGGCAGAGAGAGCGAGAGAGCGGCAGCGATGGCAGTTAACGGATTTTTTGGGGTCAAAAGCTCTAAATGGAAAATTAAGGAACAAAATCAATAAGAAATGTGCTTCAGGGGAACAATGAAATATGATCTAAAATTTAAAAGGACATCAGTAAGAAAGGCGCTCAAGGCACAATAAGACAATAAAATTTGATCGGCTTTGAACGTTCACAGAAATTTTGAAATATTTTTTTCCATTGAAAACAAGCATTTAAAACAAAAGCCCAAAAATAAACTCAACATCCCCAAAATATATACGCCCAATGTTTTCATTTATATATATATATATATATATATATAAGGGACTTTTATTTATATATGTTTACAATCCACTACACAAACTCACAACAAAATGTAAGTAATGTAAATAATAATAATTGGAATAATGACAATTGTCATAATTCAAATAATCTATTTATTTACTGTATTATTATTAGTTTATCGCGTCGAAGGCCTGGATCAGCACGCGCCAAAAAAACCATTATGATAATAACGTTGTAATTAAATAAAATAAAATTAGTAGTATTCAACCATTTGGCACATGGCTGAAGGGCCTTGCAGCAATCCACGACTAGCTTTTAAGTTTTAAGCTTAATGCTGGCAAAAAAGCAAAAAAACTAAAAATAAATAAGTAACTCAAGTTCTAATCTTGGCAGTAGCTACAAACATAACCAGAAAAGTAAATAAGGACGCTCTTTTTTAAGTTTAATGCAATATCACTCAAGCTTATCAGTTCTCAAACTTTTCTCTGCTTAAGTTTGTATTTGTTTTTAAAGCACTGTTCCATAAGAATTTATTTCAAAAATGGTTTTCACTGTTGCTTGATTATTATATCAGATTGAAAATCGTAAAAGCACAAATTGCATAACTAAATATTTAATATTCAAGAAATGGTTTCAGCTTTGAATATGTTTGGGCAGCTTAAAATCTTGAAAGGACAGTTTTGAAGTTTAACATGGCAACATTTTTGTCAAGAAATGTTGAAGAAATTATTGAAGCAGCAGCTGCTTAATTCTTGTTTCGGCAATTCAAAAAATATTCCATTCAAGCATTGCTCTTATCTTCATTTGAGAATCTTCCTTCATAAATATTATCTCGCTTTTCGCTGCAGATTCTTGAGATAAGTCCATGACGTTGGATGAGAATTTCAAAAGTGAAGATATTTAATTGTGGACGCAAATCTAACCGGGATATATTTGAATTGGCAATTGGAATTCGAATTAGCATGTAAGTATGCACATATGGTTATGTCTTTCGGTGTGCGTGTGTGTGTGTGTGTGTGTGTGTGTGTGTATTTGGGGACAAGTCCCGTAAACCTAACATTGTGGCAGCTGCCACTTTGCCACAAGACACAATCAGAGGCACACGCTATGCCCTCCGTATAGCCGCACATGTGACCAGAGTACATAAAAACAATGCACTGGCGACACGCAACCACGGCAACAATAACGGCAACAATAACGACAACAATAACGACAACAACAACGAACAACGAACAACGTACAACGTACAGGAACCGAACAGCGGCCCAACAATAAAGAATCTAAGGGTCGAAGACTGAAGTTTGTGGAAGTTTGTGGGCTAGTTGTTGGTGTTTTACTTGAAGGCGTTGATGGGAGCGAGGCTGGTGCTTGGTTTGTTAGTGAACCGCTAAGTTCATGCGGAAACTTGTGCGCGACCGCAGCGACCGCGGTTCAGCAGACAGCCAGCCATTCGGTCAGACAGGCAGGCAAACAGACAGACAGAGAGTCACTCAGGCAGCCAGCCAGCGACCACCAACTAAACATTACGCATACGCCCAGTTGGCCGCAAAACTGTGTGTATTATGTGGCGATGTGGAGCGCTACTTGGATGCCAATAAGGTGGAAGTGAGTGGGTGAGTGGATGAGTGGGTGAGTGGATGAGTGGGTGAGTGGGATTAGGGGGTGCTTTTAAGGGTCAGGGTTCTGCGGTAAGCAGCAGCTGCCAACTCTCTCACAGGAGCAAGAAGGGCCCTTTCACTAAATTCATTGTCAAGCGTGTGGACGCGGGCCAGCAACGTGCAGGACACGACTGGATAGTAAGTGGACGCCAACTACCTAGCGTTGGCTGCAGTTGATGTGGGGCGTGGTTGGCCTGTAATGAAACTGAACTCAACTGTCGACTGCCAGGCAGACATCAAACGCTTTTTTGACGACGAAGCGTTTATTAAAACTAATTAAAATGCTTAAAACATTTATAGAACAAACGCAAGACGTCAAGTGTCAAACGACAATGGGCCCGGACAATAGTCGGGACCGTGTCGACTCGCCTCGCGTCGCCTGGCGTCGCGTCGTCAGGCGAGGCGTTGCGTTGCGTCGCGCCACTTCCTTGCCAGGTCATGACTTGCGACCGTCGCTTAATTGCGACAATTAAGTTGGTAACAATCATTTTCCAACTTGGACAGCGAAAGTTTTTGTTGGAAGTTTAAGTTGGAAATAATAAAAATAAAAAATTCAAAAAAGGCACACCACCAACAACAGTAAAAACTAAATAATAATAATAAAAAAAAAATGAGAAAAAACAACTGGCGTTTGATAATGGAAAATGTATTTTTATGAAAATTACGAATGACGCTGCGTAGAGTACATAAATAAATAATCACTTAGGGGCCACATTATTGAAGTGGCATAGCTGCCACTAGTAACCGTTAACTCGATATGGGCTAGTGTTGGGAAGTACTACGAGAAACATGCTTGCTTTCAGCCAATTTCTATTTTGTAAACTTCAAATTTAATTGTTAAAAGTTAATTTTAATTGTTTTGATTTTATGTCTGCAAAAAATGAGCTTCAATTTGATCAAAATCGATTTGAGATGCCCTTTTTTCCTTGAATATATTTTGTTGATTTCTTTTTACTGTACTTTCAGCGACTGTCTAACTAACTAATTATAAGAAGTACAGTATAAAAGTACAGCTAAAATCTACAATTATCACATGCTTATATCATAGGTATATATGTATATATCGATGTGGTCTGTCCCTCAATATATTTATATAATTGTCTAATTTCAGAGCCATTTACAGCAGAGTTTTACTTGGTCCTTCAGCGAACGCAATCTTAACGAAATTTTCTGTTGCCTTTTTTGTGTTTTATGTTTTCTTTTGTTGTTGTCTTTTTTTTTTTTGGCACAGAATCAGGAAAACTTTTCAAAAATGAACGCTTGCAAGAAGTGTAAAATAAATAAGTAATGAAAAATGTCGATAAAAAAAATATACATACAGCCTTCGTGCGCAGCACACCCTCTGACCCCCGCAACATTAAGGGGCACAGCACTACCCCAAGCTCAGCTCAGAGACGCAATCGCCATTTTGTTGTCAACTCGTCGGCCGCGAAAGGAAGACGATTTGCAGCCATTTGTCATGTTGGGCCGGAAGTGCTGCCGAAAAAATAAAAAGCAACAAAAACAAATACAAAAATTGTGTAATCGTGTTTGTTGTTGTTGTTTTTGTTGTTGTTGCCATTGCTATTGGAATGGGATGCGGTGGAGTGTGGACGGGGTGCGCAGGGAGGAAGAGATGTGGAGTTTGGTGTTAAAATATATAAGCAGTAAATAAGCTTAAAAGCCGTAAGGAAGCAAGACGGCTGCGACTGCGGCTGCTGCTGCTATTGCTGCTATTGCTGCTGGGCCAGCTGGCAATTTATGCGTCTTGATTCTTCACACATGCAGGATTTCCAGCCAACCAAGCCCCCCCCCCCACACCTCACTCGACGGCAAGCCCAACAACAACTGCTGAAAACGCTGAAAATTGTAAAATAAGAAAAAAAAGTTTTGTATTGCTTGCTGTAAATTTCGTTTAAAAGGCGCGCGAGAGAAAGTTTTCGGCGGCCTCGATAGACTTCTCGGGTTTATGGGCTGCTCTTTGTTTCTACACTCAGCTTTATGTATTGTTATTTTTTTTTTTTGTTGTTATTTTTTTCGTTTTCTCGCTGCTTTTATCCACTTGGTGTGTATTTTGTTTTGTTTCCAGCAATTTATTCAAATTGAGTTTGCGACTGCAGCCATAACTCAAAGCGAACTTCGAACGTTTTAGGCCGCGAAAAAAATGTGCGCTGAAACATTTGCGTTTTACAGCACTGGACGATGCCTGGCGCCCGCCGATCCCTAAGCAGGTGTTGATGGCTCCATTTTGATGGCCAGCCGGAAGCCGCAAAAGTGCGTGAGTCATAAAAATAAACCACCAACAACACACAATACACACACACACACACACACAGCGAGCAGAGGCAAGTTGAATTATGCGTTTTTGGCAGTCAATCGTAATACGGATTGAATGTCAGCGAATGATTTTGAAGGAATGCGAAGGCTGGCGGGTAAAGCCAAATACGAGTATAGTTTGTTGACTTTTATCGGTTGCTGCTCTTGTGAATGTCCTGGGAATGTGTCAGAACATAATGAATATAAAAACCAGCAGCAAAATAGGAATTATATAGCTTCAAAAGTATTCCCTTAATATTGTCTACAAGCACAAGGAATAAGTGGCAATAAGCAAAGACTACAAAATACAGGTAAAAAAAAAAAGAAAATTTAAAAATATATTTTATGGGAATTAGTAAAAACAAACTTACAATTTATGTGTGCTTTTGGGCAAGTTCACGTCGAGTTTTAACCGTGATATTTATTTATTGGGTTTTGCCATCATCGAAGCGTAGATAAGCTTGGCTTCTCGCTTTTGACTGGTTTGCAGGCGTTGCCAAACCCAACTTATCGCGTTGACTTTCGCTTCTCATTTCAGCTCTTGATGAAATAAAAATGCTCTCCTCGCTTTTACGCGCTTATCGCTGCCTCCCATTTCTCCTGCCGCTCTCCTTCTCCCCCTTATCGGTCTTCTTTCTCTTTTACGACACACGCCACACCGAGCGATCTCATTGTATAGCTGGTGACGGATTCTTTTTGTAGTACTTCAACTTTCATGTGGCCCCTGCGGCTTATCTCACAAAATATTAACGCTTCTTGCAGCAAAACTGGCTAAGAGATTCTATGCTCCGCATTGGCAATCGAAAGAGCTTTCAACTATGCATGTATAATATAGCATGTACCTGAACACACATAGTATGCTACTTACTTACATATACATGTATGTGGCATGCAGATATACGAGTACACACACAGATATATTGGTATATGCTTCACTCGGCACGTTGCAACCTTCGCATGCATTTTGCCGAAAAACTTCAATGTGTCATTAAGGCTGAGCCCAGGCCGTTGCTGCTGCAAGCTTGCTGCTGCGGGCACGTCTTGGCTGCATGCGGCTGATGTGGCCAACACTCAGCCCAGCTGCCCCATTTTTGGGGCACATCACGTTCCCGTCTCAAATAGAGATGGGAATTGGTAGTCGAGTACTGGGAGTTGCTAGCTGCAGACTGGGAGTCTCAGCTGCCTTTGGCCATAAAACGTGGCCGGGGCGTGAGGGGCGGTGCCCTGAACAAAGCAAAAGTTTTAAACGTATCAATGCGATTTATGCAGCGACAAAATGTTACGGCACGGCACACACACACACGCACACACACACACACACACACACACTCACACACATGCCACGACGATAAAAAAGATGTGAGAGGAGAAAGGAGCAAAGCGTGAAGGAAAATGGAAAATAAATTGGCAGCTACCTTTTGGCTGCAACCTCAAAAGCCCTGCCACAGTTGCCCCTCAACGTTTGCTGGTGCATATTGCAGTAGAATGGGGCAACGGACAAAAGCAAGTGCAACCAGACGAAGCTGGTGCTCGACAGTCGAATATCCTGCAATTTTGTTTATTTTCTTGCACGAACTCTTGGCCTAATTTGGAACGAATGGAATATGGTAAATTTGGAATAGCTTCAAAAGAACGTTCACGAATACATGCGTCTAGTACAACCATACAAAAATACTAATGTACAGGGTATACAACAATAAAAATAGAGGAGAGAGGAGCGCAATAATCCGAAGCTAGCAAGCCAAAGAAATTCCGCTAGAGTTGGCGCTCGGTCTTTTGTCTCACTGTGGCAGCCACAGGAAAAATTCTTGGCATAATGTCGCCTCCAGGACAACAACAACAACAACAACAGCAACAACAACAACAGCAAGAACAAACAGGAATGCCAAAAGACAAAGCGAGATTCTCTACTGTCTCTCACGTCTATGGGCCCGTTGTCGATGGCCAAGCTGAAGGCCATTAATCAATGGCAGACGCACTTCTGTTGGCCACATCTTTTTATTTGAATCTTTTTTTTTTTGTGTTTTTAGGCCCATTTTGGAGGCTGCTCGCTGAGTGTTTTGGTTGCCACAACAGCTGCCGGCTAGAAAGTGTTGTGCTTAGCCAAAAGGTTAAACACAGTCAGCCACGCCTGTCATCAACCAACGGCACCCGCCCCCGTTCCCCGTTCCCCGCCCCGCCGGCCCCGCCCCCTCCCACTCGTTAACGCGCAATTAGCGAACATTTGGCGAGAATCTCGTTGGCATTTTGAATAATTATGACAATTGAAAAGTTTCTGTCAACTGAAGCGCGCCAGACGAATGCGCTGAAAGGCGTGGCGTGGCAGGGGGCGGAGGTGGGATAGGCCTGTGCATGGGTTGACTGGCCCAATAATGAGGTTAGCTGATTGGCACCATCAACAACAACAAGCATAGCATCAGAGCAGACCAGAATGGCGCCATGTGTCAACAGTAAATCGCTTAATTAGTAGTCGAAGTGAGTGGCGAAAGCGGGGAAGCGGGGAACGTGTTGCAAATGTCTGGGAAAACTCGATGATAAGATTAAGGCTTAGACAATTTGAAAATTAAATCAATTTGGCTCTGTCTGATAAAAATAGGTTGGTTAGAAAATTGAGTCCTTTTGTGTCTGCCACTTCACTGCTGAGTTCTTTATATTTTTATAGATTTATATTGCTTAACTGTGGATTGGCTGAAGAAAAATATTTATGTTAATATGCCGCCAACAGTTAACACAATACACTGTAAACTATAAACACATATTGATCTCCTTTGATCAATTTGACTTGTTTATTGTGTGGATTCAAAGGAAGCTTGGCCATGGGCCAGACTTGCATGACCATTTTGGAAATTGTCAACTGGCTAGAAAAGGTGACAGTTTGGATAACCAAGGCAACAAAGCCGATTCTATTTCGATACTGACTGTCTCTCTCTCTCTCCTATGTCTTCCGGTGCCCCTCGCTGTCCTTGTAATAGCCTTGCGCTGATTGTTGGGCTGACGTGTCGCTGACAGCCAATTAGTTTTGTTGGTGTTGTTTGGGCATTATTTGGTTTAAGCGAGAGACATGCAAATGCTCGTCGCGATTTACACGTGCAAAATAGTCTCAATAATTGATGTGAATGTTTTGCCTCACTTTGCTTTGTTTCGCTATAAATACATACAAGTATAGTATTCTCTCTCTCTCTCTCTCTCTCTCTCTGTCTCTGTGTGTGTGTGTGAGCTTGTGCGAGTGTGCAGCTGGAACCGGAAATCACTAAACCAACAAAATGGCCGAAAATACTATGCGTGCCGGCTAACCTGCGTTGCTCAACGACCTTTCCACCCACACACCCATTCGACTATGCATGCATGCAGTGTGTGTGTGTGTGTGTGTGTGTGTGTGTCTGTTTTGGGGTCAGTTGCCGCAATCAATTTCGATTTAGTAGCTGCCATAGTTTTGCTATGCGCCATTGTTCGATTATCAACGCCAGCCATTCGGCAAGAGTGCGACTAAGAATGAGAATGTTATATTGAGGTAAGGGGCATGGTAGGGGGCATGCGAAGAGGGAGAGAGTCAGAGTCAGAGTCAGAGTCAGAGTGAGAATGAGAGAGAAAAGCCTGATGTTTTGTAGGCCCAAAAGTCGCACGCCCACTTAATTAAATGCCCTGGCTAATTCGTACTTAACCTTGAGAGAGCGTGCTAAACCAAACAGACAACACATTCGATGAGCACCTGCTCCGTCTTCTGTCTCCTCTGCCCTGAGCCACCGATACACAATACACAATACACCACTCCGCACCGCACCACACCACTCCGCACCTCTCCTTACACAGTGCTGGCACTCAACTGACCTGAATGAGCGCCTGCCGGCGTCTGATTCTCACAATGCATTCGCTGAAGATAAGCCGCAGTAAGGCCGCATCGGACACAGTGCTAGAAGCAGCACAAGCAGCACAAGCAGCACAAGCAGCAAAGAACGAAACGAATGCCGAGCGTCTTCTTCTTCAACTTGTAACCAGTAACTTGTGCTTCTTCCTATGCATGTCATTGGATTGCGCTCTGTAACAGGCACACACGTGTATGAAAAGCGAAGGAGTGGGCGTGTGCCTGGCGAACGATGTATGAAGAGAGAGAGGTGGAGAGAGGGAGAGAGGGAGTTCGAGGGGGAGGGGGATGGGGGATGGGGGTTGCGAGTGTGTGAATTACAGCACATTTGCTTTTTCTGCTTTGCGTTGGCATTTTTCTACTCAATAGAACGCAATGGCAGCAGGCAGCAGGCGGCAGGCAGCAGGCAGCAGGCTGTAGGCTTTGAATGCCTGCCACTGCCACTGCCTGTGCCTATGCTAGTGCTACTGCTACTTTGACAGACTTTGCTGCCGTTGCTGCCGTTGCTGCCGTTGCTGCTACTGCTTTTGTCAGTTTATTTTTATTTTTTACTTTTTTTTGTGCTGCTGCTGCTGCTGCTGCTTTTGCTATTTCCTTGGCTTTAGCTTTTGCTGATTCTTTTTCTCATTATTTGCGGTTTGCTGCGCAAAGTTTTGCCCGCTTTGGTTCGCATATTTCACCTGTAATTTTTGCAACTTTCAATTAGGAAGGCATTAAGCCAGAAAGTGCTTCCATTGAGCTAACCCCTCTCCCTCCCCTCACCCGCCCTCCGCCCCATCAAAACGAGGCGGAATGAAAGGCACTGGCCACAGAAAAAAAGAAAAAATAGTAAGCCGGCAGCAAAAGAAATGTGCAATAAAAAAAATATGGCAAGCAGATGACTCGAATGGTTTGGATTTGACAGTCTGTCCTACAGTCTACACCTACTAACCCACTCTAACCACTCTAGCTGAGCACATCCGAACGGGAGCAGGTTGCTGACATCAAATTTGTATTTCATGCTCGCCTTATATTTGTTTGCGCCCGCTGGGCGTGGCACTTTAATTAAAATTCCACCCACACTGCACTTGACTCGTAATAATAAATATGATTTGCCATTACTGAACAAGCAGCAGCGGCAGCAGCAGCAGCATCAGTAGTCCAGAGTATTCTCTCCTAGCCAGGTCAAGGATGCGGTGGCTCGGAGTGAGTCGACCCTAAAAAAAATCAAATTGCAATCTCATGCAAGCAAAACTACCAAAATAAACTCGACTCGAGTATAGTATATATACCAAAAAGCAATTCATTAAGTGCCCAAAACAATCAGCTTCAATCAGTGTTACCACACTCGAAATGATCGCAGATACTTTAAATAATGTATCTGTGAAATTCCTTGCAAGTTCATAAATGGATGTTTTCTTCAAATATTCAACTATTAATATTAAGTCAAGCAAAATGTTATAATCGAATTACTTCAGTTTCGCCTCATAGTTGTTCCATTCATTGTATTGATTGACGATTGTAAATACCAATTTGGACTTCTTACTGTTGATTATGCTCTCTGCCCATTCAGCGTGAAACTCACCTGCAATGACAAAGGAAAAAATATAAATGAAATCATCCATTAATATCAATGGTTAACTAAATATAAAAACGAGCCATTGACAAGCCAACAATTACAACACTTGCAGCAACTAAACGCACTTTGTATGAATAAAACAAATAGTTGTCGACCATTCTGAATACGGGAAATAAAAACACCAAATGCAAGCACACAAAATAACAAAAACAAAAAGAAAATAAGTAAGAACACTGTAGTCGAGTGAGCTCGACTACGATATATCCTGATATACCCTCGAATATGTCGAACATATTTCCACATTCTGCGATTATTATGCCATATTTATGTATATTGCAATGAGACCAATATGAGAATATATTTGTGGACCGTAACTTAACCGATCTTGGTGAATATGCATATTATGTATTGATAACAAGCCTCTGCCTTTAAAATTGTGACATATCTTGCTATCGGAAATCGAAATGTATCGATGTGCGCCAGTTATCGATACAGTTGCACAACTTGACAAATTCGAATTGATTCAGCTGTTGATATATACACATAGATGTATATATACATATATACTTAATTGAGTCGGAAATGCTGACTTCTGGCTGTTACATACATTTACACAAAACCATTACACCCCATTTACCCATATGCTAATGGTCAAAAGTGTTGAAAACCACAGAAACAGCGAAAAATTTTTGCTCTCTTAGCAAAATATTATGGCTGGCAAATATGAAGTTACAGGAAATGGTGGAGGAGGCAGGAGATGGCTGGCACGGAGAGGGGGAGGGGGGAGGGTGGTTCATGTGTATGTGTGTCGAAAGTGTGGAATCATTTGCTCATTGCATTTATATTTGAAACGTGTCATGGTGAAATATGGGTAAAGAGGAGGAGCTCAAATCAACAGACAGAAAGGTCACAAAGTAAAGAAGAGGATGAATGAAGGTAATGGTGAGAGAGAGCCAGAGAGAGAGGCAGAGAGAGAGAGAGACATTTGGGGAGAGAGAATTGGAAGTCAATGTTAATGGGTTTTGTGGGGAAATGGCAAGTTGATTCAAGTTTATTCATTGTATAAATATAAGCGAAGAAAACCTTAGCCTTAGAAATGATTAGAAGATAGTTTCTAATGCGTAGAGCATCACTCATTTTCAAAGGGTTCTGGATATATGATGGAGTGTTATAGTTATAAAAGCTCAGCTCTTTTCGCCCATTTATTGGGGAGAAGAAAAAAGAATTGAATCATTGGTCGAATGTGGCTGAATAATTGATGCACTCAACCATTCAGCCACATGCATTCGCTCGTTGGCTTGTTTGTATTCATTTGAAATGATTTTCCGCTTCCTCCATGGGGACACTTTTGTGTGCACAGCAGACATTGAATGTGTAATGAAAGGTGTTCAATTAAATTTTTTTGGAAGCGTGCACCTGAATACGCCAACTCAGTATGCAGTTGAATGTAATTAAGAATAACATAATTAGTGCAATGACCATTCAACGAATGCATTCGTTTTTGCAACATTAAACATTCATTTGCTATTCATATCACAATGTGCAATTGTTTTAATGTCATGTAAGTGATTTAAATGCATTTTCAAACGAGCATAATTCCCACGCATTAACAGCTTAGACCCATAGAAGTTAGGGACACAGAGAGGGGAGGAGCGCGGTAGGGAGATGGCGATGAAGATGGAGATGGCACTGAGAGGGGTATAGAAATTGCGAAAGCTGTGACATATAACGCCCCTGTGCATCTAATTAATAACAAAACTTTAATCGCCTAACGATAGCTGTGTATCACATAACTCGCACACCCCCTCCCCACCTCCCCGCTCCCCGTTCCCCTCCAGCGCCAACCACTGCACTGCTTTACCTACATAGAGTGTGTGGTTGGCTGGGGCTAAAATCATAAATGTTTGTCGCCGCCCTTTGCCACTGCGGCTGATGATTATTATTATGGTTATTGTTATTAGCGCTTCGAGATTTATGTGCAGAAATTTATTATTTGCTTAGGTTCAACTGGAAATGCAGTCTACCTTACTGTTGTTGTTGTTGTTGCTCCATAAATTTAACTGAAATTGAGCATAATTTTTCATTTAAGTGGAAATTAATATAATACGCCCACGCAGCCACGCCCAGCTAATTATGTCACGTCGGAAATTCAGCTGCGATAGCGCAAGTGAACCAGACACAAAGACCGACAGTGAGAGAGAGAGAGTGTGTGTGAGAGACAGAGAGAGAGAGAGAGAGAGCCAGATAGGACATTAAAAATAAATAAAACCGTGTGAAAAATTAAGGCAATGAAAATATTTTGATGAATATAAATGCCAAAACAAACGGCTGCTGGGCGTCACCAAACTTTGCTTTGCTGCGAAATGAATTATTAATTTTTGTGCGGCATTTTCCCTAACCGAAACCTCTGCAAAAAATACGCAACAACATTTTGTATGCACTTGTAGTGGGTATTCAAATGTTGTCAACTAGTTTGTCACACATTGAGGGAGACGTCTCCAAGACCATCAAGTGTATTCATATATATTCATATATGCTCGATCAACAACACCAGCCAAGTCAATGTTTTCAATGTCTTTCTGTCCGTCCGTCCGTCCGACTGTCTGTCTGTTTCTATTCAAACTAGTCCCTCGGTTTGGGCATATAACCGTCTTATTGTTGTAGGCAGTACAAATGTCGGAGCTTATCGGATCGGATGACTATATCATATAGCGACCGCAAGGAGGAGTAAGGAACAAGGATGCTCCTCTGTCGAAATTTTAAATCGGTTTTCAAGGGAATACAATCGTCGACCTGCCCACTTGTTCCTAATTGCTGGCTTTATTTATGGATTCAATTGTTATGATAACTGTACTTGATCACAAATTGTTTACATGCATATTTGATTACATGTTGTTTCGCACGATTGGATTATGGTCTTTACGAAGCATATTGCAATCCAGCATATATTCGATTTGACGTATAAGGTATGAACATTCCTTAAGCTTGTGGACCATTTCATTTTGTCACATTTCGAATTGTGACTACAGAACGAAATCTAAAAACATTTGAAGATTGCCTCCTGATTACCCTGAACCAAATTTAAAAATGGGTACTTTCGTTTTGTGCAAATGTCTGACGGACATTTGTCTGTCTGTCCGTCTGCATGAACACGTGGATCTCAGTGACTAGGTTCACTTATAATACTTGCACTACTTTCAGATCAAGTTTGCTTTGTTCTTATGGACAACTGATCCGTTTTTGGAATATTGATTCAGTTCGGGCTCGCGAATTAATATATATATATATATATATATAAATAGATAAAATTAGATTAATGCTCAAATATTGTATTTTTTTTTTATTTATTTTTTTTTATTATACTTGCAAAATATGAAAATAAACTAATTTTGTCTTCAAGAAACATTTGCAAAGAATTCGTATAACTGATAGACATGAACATCTTTTCATAGATGACTTGATTGCTTTCATAAAATGTAATCAAAGCTTTAATGGCAACAAAGGAAATCAATTGCGTTCACTTAAGAATTTCGACAATGTTTTATTTGTGCAGTTGCGTGTCAAAGGCACTTTTACATCTGTTCTATGTGTGCAGCTGCTGGCTTTGTTTTTGCTATAGACACCCACACACACACACACACACACACACATAAATACACGCACACTCGCGCACTCATATACAGTGGGCATGCGAAGTTATGTCCAGAGCACAGGCAAAGTAATTTTATGTATCTGTGGCTCATTAATAATTGAGACCGTAGGAAGGAAATCAAAGTTGTTTGTGGTACAAGCAATCCCTTCTGTACTCGTGCCGCAAACATTCCCCGCACATGTGCCCCGCCCACTGTTGCTGGCTGATAAGGCAGCGGCGTGCCAGTGCCGTTAGTTTTGTTGTCGCCGTCGTGTGTTGTCGCCCAGAGTATTCCGTTTGGGGCACGCAAATGCGTTGCGTATACGCAATATTTCAACAGCCAAAGTAATGCACAAGCCACACACGTTCAGGCCACATACCAAGCGCCCAGATGCCAGATGTACACTCAGAGAAAAATAAATCGCCTTGAAATGTAAATTTAGGCCGAAAACTAGATTGTTTTTCCGGTCTCTATTTGATGATTTTGAAAAACACGGAAAACAATTTTTATAAAATTAGAAAATTTACTGTTATTTGTACAAATATTTTTGAATTCTTAAGAAATATATTTCTAGAAATTAGAAAAGCTCAAAATTCTCTTTTGAAAACATTCTTTGTAATATTCCCAAAAAACTGAGGCTTATAATTTGCTCATCATTGAGTTTTTCGATTTCTGGTGAAGATTTCTGCTCTGAGTGTAGGAGTTTAGGGAGGGGGAGTTGTTGTTTAAGTGCTCTGTAAGCCAATATCTCTGTTATCTTGCTGTTGTTGATGCCAATGCTGCTTCTGTTGATGTGGTTTTTGCTGTTGTTGCTATTCCAATGTAGGCTTTCCATTCTGCTCGCTTGATTCAATGAATTTTTCACAAAACTGCAGCTGGACATACAGTCAAAGTGGTGGACGGGGGAAGGATGATGCGAAGGGGGAGGCGTGTCCAAACAAATGTATGCAACACGCAATACGTTGCTCGGCGCGTTAGATGCGGGTTTCAGGGGCGGAGGAGGTGGAGGCGGAGAGGCAGAAACTGCTGCTGTTGCTGCCAAAAAAAAGTTGCCAAGCGGCAGAGGAAGTTATGATTGTTTCACGATCTGACAAATAGAGCAACATGCTCTCACTCTTTCCATCTCCCTCCCTCTCTCTCTCTCTCTCTCTCTCTCTCTCTCTCTGCCGCTCTCTTTCGGTCTGGGGCAACAAAAGTAGCCAGGCACATGCTTTTTGGATTGCTCGACAAATTTATGCGCCTCCGATGGATGCGCCCGGAACATGCAATGGGGCAACGTGGCTCCGGTTAGCTCTTCACTGTTTGCTTGTTTGTTTGTTAGCTTGTTTGTGTGTGTGTTTGCTTTTTGGCTGGCTTTTATCAACCCTTTGAGGGTTGTGCTACTTGCGAGCGCGTGTGTGTGTGTGTGTGAGGTTGTGTGTGCTTGGCATTGCTAAAAATATTGTGGCAAATCTTTCTCTCTCTGTGTGTGCGTGTGTGTGCATTATTCGCCTCGGCCTAAAAGCAGGCAATGAAATTTTCATGCTCACTCAATTGTTGCAGTTGACAGTTTTCGCCAAAAAAAAAAGACCAAGAACAAGCAATAAAACAATGTAAATGAAAAGTTATGAATGCACTCAATTGAAAGGGGAAAACCAACCCAACCAACCCAACCAACCAGAAATTGCCACTAGAAAAGCACATGCCACGTGAAGCAGATGCCTTGCAACACCAATTAATGCTCGTTTTATCCGTATGCAAAAATTCGTTTGACATTCGTCAAAGCAAAGGTAAAAGTAAAAAGTAGCTGAGATTATTGGATCGCTGGTAGCCTTCAACTGCGATATTATTGGTATTGTGCTACTGCATTTTAATTTGCGGCAACACATTATGGGTGATATATTTATTACATATTTATTTACCGAACCGCTAATAGCATAATTAATTATATTTTGTAAAAAAATGCCACCTTATATTTATAGGCCAATTTTGCAATATTTAAATTTGGCTGCACATTGAAAACAAATGTTGGCCATGTATTTTCAGTTTAAAAACACTCGCGCAAAAAATCAGTAAATGTTGTATATCTGTATTTAGATTTGCGCTTAAAATTGGTTTAAAAAAAGGGCACTTAATATAACTATAGTATGCACATTGCGGCTGTTGACATGTCAATTGACCGGATTAACGATGATTAAATGTGATCAAATAATCGTAAATATGTATAATCAAACAAATTAAAAGAGAATCGTAACAACGGGCTTAGATAATCATTGTCTGCTTTTCACATTTGCTGCCAAATACCAAATACTTTGTGTACAGCTCGCAAACATGTGCATACATTCATACATACATACATACATACACACATACATACATATGCATATATGTGTTTAGCCATGTTTGTATTTTGCTCTCTGATCCCTTGTCTTGGCTTTATAAATGCTCCAAATAAAACAACAACAGCAGCAATTGGCAAGCTTTGAAGTTAGATTCGTTTGACTTTTACTTTTGCGCACTCATCCCCAACATACACACAAACACAAAGACACACACACACACACACACACACACACACACACGCACACTCACCCGGAATACAAATAAGCAACAGTGCTGAGCATTTGGCATTTAACTTGAAGCTTTTCAGGCCCCTCAGCCTGTCTCTCGCTTCGCACTTCTCTGTCTCGTAGCATCTCATCATCTCACGAGCAGCAGCAGCACAGCCGTTGTGGAGCTTTAATTACCAAAGCAAGCTCCCGATAGTACTGTAAATATTTTTTTTAAAGCTTTAACTTGTGCCCTATTCTCTGTGCTGTGTTGTGAGTGTGTGTGTGAATGCTTCTGTCTGTGGCTGTGTGTGTGTGTGTGTGTGTGTGCTTGCAATGCTTGTACTGACTCTTCGGCTGGCAATTGTTGCGCCAACAACAACACCAGCAGCAACAATAATACGGAGGCGTGATACGTAACAAGCGGCTAGGCAGAGAGAGAGAGACAGAAAGAGCGAGAGAGAGAAAGAGAGAGACAGAGAAGTGGTAAGAGCACAAGGATAAAACAAAACAAGAATTGAACGCACCGAAAAACACGAGGAAAAATGAAACAAAAAAAATACGCAAGCATTTTAAAATTTTAATGCGGCGCTGCCAGCGGCAACAGCGACGCAGGCGATACGCTGACTAAGCAGCGCTGGCTGCGGGAGAAGCTTGCGTCAATAATACGAAATACGTAATACTGAATGTCGAATGTGCCACCGCCTCCCCCCTGCCTACTGTTTTCTGGCCATCGTACACCAGTGCTCCGCCTCGCTCAGAAGCCAAAAAATTACGAACGCGACATGAAACGCTGATAAAAACGACAATTGATGGGCGTACGTGGGCGCATTGGGGCGTGGGCAATTGCTGAGTTATGTTTATGACAAATGCGAGCGCGTCACTGGCGCTGCCACTGCCACTGCCACTGCCACTGGCACGGACACTGGGCGGATGATGCTGTCGCAGACACGACTCCGCCACCCCCCTTGCCCTTGTCAGGGGCCTGTACTCTCTCTACTAACGGCGTCGACTCCCGTACAAAGCAAGCACATTGACTACGTTATAAACTTTGGAAATAGCTGCGAAGGTGATTCGAAAAGTGTTTGAAGAAGTGTATTTCTATATATGTGTGAGTGCTGTCTTAGTACTCCATTCACTCCATGTGGAAGATGCAGTTGACTTTTTACAAATAACTGATAGGCATAAGGATCAACAATCTTGTCACTAACTACTTCATTTTATCATTCTATTTATTTTGCTTGAATGATAATGATTTCAAGCAAAGTAGTAGACTGAAGCAGTCTGTGCAAACTGTAATATATCAAATTATATTCGAGTAAGCATATTTTGGACTATTCTTAAGCCTAATCTGTATCTTCGCATTGGACCTGTCTTGGCTTTGAAGGGCATTGATGAGTTCGTGATGTGAGATGTGCGTTGGTCTTTGGCTTTGATTCCCTCTTGTTCATATTCAATTTTTTATTGTTGTCGCCTTTCGCTTTGCCACGCGTTACGTGTCGTGCTTGGCTAATCAGAACTTCTCCTCCCCCCAACCGCCAATAGGCACAAAATAAAAGTACAAAAAAAGAGTACACAAGAAAAAGAGATAATTTGTTATTGTTGCAAAGCGAAGAGCAGACACTGAGGAAGGTGCAGGAGGTGCAGGCAGGGCGTCTTTCGATTGTCAATCACATGCAATTTAAATAAATTGAGTGTTTTATGGGGTTTTCAATTTGATGCGCTCCGGTTTTGATGTTGGGGCCAGCCATCCTGTCACCATGCATATTAATCATCATCATTATCAGCATCAGCAACAGGAAACAAGCAGCCAGCAGCGAGCAGCCAGCAGCCAGCAGCAACTTTCAACAGCATCGGCATCAACATGATCATCATCATCCAGGCCAGAGCTCAGCTGCAATTCGGTAAGCTTTTGTTTTGGCCGGCCAATTGCCAAATTGCAATGGACGCTGATGAGCTGCACAAAAATAATCAGCCATCATTTTGCATATTGCATACTGCAGTGTGGCGTTGCACACACGATGGACACCAGCTGCTGCTTTAGGCGTATGTGGCGAGTGGCGGGTGGCGGGTGGCGGGTAAGATGAGGGCCCATGGAGAGTGTGCAGTGCATAATTGGCAACTGGCGTGTACTCGCTGCCGACTATGCAATTAATGCGCGTACATTAAATTCAATTTTGGGGCTTCGCATCGCATTTTATACAATGCCAAAACACACACTCGAACACACAAATGAAAATCAAAGCGATAATGAAAAGAAGAGTTGCGTTTTGGCCGTGTTTAATTGTTTAACAGCTGCTGGTCAAAGGTAAGCCAGGTACCCGTAGATTAGGGCAACCCAAATGCTTTCATCCAAAATGGTTCTAAATGACGACACTCAGAAAAGCAGTTGCCAAAAGCGACAAGCAGGCAAAGAAAGCGAAATTCCTGACTTCTATTTAATTTAATAAAAATAAAAGGAACCAGAACACTTTTCTTGTTTTCAGGGCAATTCTCCAAATACATATTTTTTTCTGAGTGTAGGTAGTACTTAAATGTAATGTGTATCATTATCATTACTCAAGTAAATATAATTTCATGCGCAATTATACGATTCATTTCGTTGATATCTGTTTCCTTCGAGGCCGAAACAAACTTGAAGAAAATATTGTTGTAGCCGTGGTGCTTGAAAATGGATTGCCCGTTCAGAAATCGCTTGAGCCATTCTCAAACTCGACAAATTTTCACATTATGAGCGGAAAACAAATTAAGTAAAACATAGAAAAATTGCGCAGCGATGAGAATATTAAGTGAGTTAAAGAAGATATAAATTCGAATTTATTTTGATTTTTATTTTTTAAATTTGTTTACGCTTCCAAGCTTGTCCTTAAGTTGTTGCCTACTTATTGGCACAGTTAAAAATGTTTCAAATGAATGCAATAAGTGACATCCCGTGACAAGTCGTGACACGAAATCGAGACTGGAACTCGTGACCTGTCCGGGTAAGCGTGTGACCCGCTCGGTCTTGGAACTAAATCACATGCCAAAATTATAGTGCAATCGAGCACCTTGTTGCAATCGAGTATTAAGTAACACATCAACACAAGCTGAAATGTGCGTGTGTGTGTGTGTGTGTGTGTGCAACTGTGGCAAAGTGTCACATTAACTTGTTTAAAACGCAGCGAGCGTGCAGCGTGAAAATTGCAGCTGCTGTGCATGCGTTGCTCGTCGCGCGTTGCGCGTTGCACGTTGCGCGCAAATACGAGCCTGGATTCGGGCAGGGCCAGGCCGGAATAACGGCTGTTGGTAGTCGCGCAGGATAACAAGAACAATGAGCGTTAAGCGAGTCGCATACCAACAACGATTGTCACAATTGTTAAATATTTATAATAATAGAGTTTTTATTGCTGTGGCCACGTAAAATATTAAGCGCGCTTATGCGACAACTCAGCAGTGGCGTGGGGCAAGCAGCATGCAGTATGCAGCGTGCAGGACGCAGGCGGCGAGCCGTTAACAATGGCGCATTTCCGGCCTGCCACAGTCGCAGTTGCAGCCTGCCACGCCCAGCATGCAACAAATTGAAAAACATTTATTTGCTTGAAAGCGCCAAGTATTTTTATTATTTTTCTTTTTTTTCGTTAATTTCTTGACTCATTTTTGCCATTTTGTTTTTATTGTTGCGCAGTTTTAATAATTTATTTATGTTTTCATTTTTTTTTTCCTTGCGCTTAACAAATTTTATTTGAATTTTAATTATTTTGCCGTTGTTTTTTGGTCACAACTGCAGGCATGTCAACAATTGGTTGGCCAGTTTTTGATGTTATGCTATTCTTGTTGTTGTTCTTGTTATATATTGAGCTTAACGCCCCGCAACACAATTTTAATTTGCCACAGTTGTTATTGTTGTAGCCGTTGCTTTAAACAAATAAACTTAGCTCTGTTTTGTGGTTGTTGTTTTTGGTTGTTTTTAATGAATTTGTATATTTTATGTACAACATATTTTGTGGCATTGCAGCAACAGCAATAAAGTGTCAACGCCGTTCCAAATTGTACCGTAAGAAAGGGAAAGGGGGTTAAAGAGACGAGAGAGAGAGAGAGAGAGAGAGCAGCTGAAGAGAGACTTGTGTACCGGTTCATTATACATATAATCAAATATAAGTATCCATCACCGGATTCCACTGTCCTAATGCAGGGGAGAGCGAGCTAGATGGAGCGAGCGAGCGAGAGAGAGAGAGAGAGCGACACGGCGAAGGGTTAGGAATTAAAATAGAAACGTTCTTCTTTTGAATGTATGCACATAAATATGCTTCTCGAGATATATTGAGAAGCAAATAACTGTTTCCAAACTACGCATATAAATCTGAACTCTTTATAAACTAAGCAACGCAAAACTGAGAGCGGGTCGTACTTTTTTAGCTTGTCAATTTTCAAATAAATAAATAAATACCTTTTATTTACGTATATATGTTTCGAGACGTACAAAAAGAACAAATATCAAAAAATGGAATAATAATCAGAATAACGTGATTGCGAATAAATATGAATTTAAAAACCAACTACTCAAAAGCGAAAAGCTAACAAAACGAAAACAAACGCCCCCTTTAGAACACATACTCACACACACACACACAATTATATATAGAAATACATACAAATGCATAGAAGTAGAGCGGTTGTGACCAACTTTTTGGCCAAGAGCATAAAAATGAAATGAAAAAACACAAGGAATTAAGGCAGAATTCAAATAATACTTTTATGGCATATTTATATCCACATTTTTTGTTCTTTGTCATATTGTTTATTGTAGCTGCGTCTTTTTCCACAGTATTATATATAATAATGCCGCACGATTCACAATATTCATCGCATGCACGTCGATATTCATCGTGTACTTAACTTAAGCTCTGCTGAAAGTTAATCAATTAGTTGTTGACTATAATTATCTAAAGTTCAGCGCTTTTAATGGAAAATACATCAAAAATTCTGCTGTGGTCCGTAACATATTCAATTATCCACGTGCATCTCAAAGGGAATCTTAGAACAGTTCTTAGAAAACCTTTGAAGTTTGTTAATGAGTACTAATGAAGTGTTGCCAGCCACTTTGGCTATGCAACACTGAGACATAAAGCGAATCTGTTGTCATGGATATACTTAGAAACATTTAGATATTCAATTAAGTCAGCAACTGCTTTTACTCTCGGACTGGCAAAACACACACATCGCAGATCTACATTAATGAACTTGTATTTGCTTGAGTTTTCGATTGGTAACCCTATCGATAGTATTCTTTATCTATTTTTTATATTGCCATTTAATCATTCTATTTCGAATACTCAATTTATCGAGTACAATTTATGTTTGAAAATAAATATCTCAGTTTTTTTTTGTGGTTAAGCTGAAGAAAGTAACTAATCGATAGAAAGTTCGATGTTATCGATCCTTTGCTAGTGCAAGGATAGTAAGTAGCATAAAAGAGTTTTATGTTTTTTAGTTACCAATTCTCCCATTTTTTGGCTTGGGAGCAGAGTATAATGCTAACCAAAATATGCCCATTCTCAAATCTTCAATGGGTGTGTGTGTAAGTGTGTAAGTGTGTGTGTGTGTGTGTGTGTGTGTGTGTGTATGTAGGTGACGAAGGGCACAAAAAGTTCAACTGACTGTAAATGCTTAAATGATTTCAATGCAGACTCGGCTCTTACCACAAAGTCTGGCATATGGCGAATAAATGAATGAATGAATGAATGAATGGATAAACGAATGAATGGACAAATGTGGGAATATATGCCAGACTGGCCGCTGGCTCAGTTAAGAATCTGTCTGATGGTTGGCAAACTTGCAGTCAGCTCTCAACCATGTTTTGAGAGTGGATTTCGATGCCAGAGCACTTGGTAGAGCCAGGGGCAGGGGCAGGGGCAGGAGCAGGGGCAGGAGCAAGGAGCATGGGAGAGGAGCACAGTTTTAAGTTCCTTGGCTGCTAGTTATAATTTTAATCAAACTTAAAACAAATTTCCTAAATAGTTTGAGCTAGCTAACTCCCTCTCCACTGTCTGTATTACACTTAGAATACGCATATCTCTCTCCCTCTCCGTCACGCTCTCTCTGTCTCTCTCTCTCTTATTCTGCCCGTCTGTCTGCCTGTCTTGCTCAGGCGTTTCCTGTCACTCTTGCTGCTGCTGCTGGGCGCAAAAGTTTTTAAGCTGTGGCCTCTGCAAAGTTTTTTGACTCAATGAGCTCAAAAATCTCTTTTTAATACTTAAGCATAACTAAATTAACATGCCTAAGTGGGCGTGTATGTGTGTGTTTATGTGTGTGTTTGTGTAGGTGTGTTTGTGTGTGTGTGTGTGTGCATATGTGTGGTTTTGCGACGCAGCCAACAGTTAGTAAATTTTGTTTTTTGTGCAAATTAAATTTGCTCAGCGTTGTAAAACCGAATTCCTCTTTTTTTTTGATGGCCTAGGCACGACGCCTTTAACGCCCCTCGCACGGCACGGTATACATGTAGACGTGGCTGCGCTCCGGCTCGGTTGAGCTGTGTGCACATGCAATTTGATTTGCGGGTCGCCGAAAGCAGCTCAAAATAAATAAGCCCGCAAGCTCACCCAGCTCTCTGCGCCACAAAGTATGCAGCACTTTTTGAAATAAGCCAATTAATCGCTTTTGGTTGCGCAGAGGTGGAACATCAGGCACAGGGGCAGGGGCAGGGGCAGGGCAGCCGTGAACTACTTTTGATAAAAGTAAAGCCATAACTTAGATACTGATAACCATTTTGATAAGAAAGCACGAAATTGGATTCCTGTGTGAGGTATCCGCGGTTAATTAGCTAATAACTAAATATGTTTGTTTATGCAATGAGATAGAGAGAGAGCGAGAGAGCGAGAGCGAGAGAGATAGATATAGAGAAAGAAATGGGGAGAGAGCGAGAGAGAGACAGAGAGAGAGAGAGAGAGTGATTGAAGGGTGTGTGTAAAGAGCTATGCAATCTTCGTTATATCTTTTATTCTATTTCTGCCATCCAATATTTTCTGTAGCTGAGTCCTCAGCTCTCGCTATATATTATTATTATATGGGCGATATATTATATATAGGCGAAGTTTCCTCATTTTAATAATCTATTTGCAAATTAATAAACGCGTTAAGCAGAAAGAAAATATCTCATTTTGAATATCCTGAAAAACAGGCAGAAGCAAGCATCTGCGACCTGCTAAGATATTCCTGATCAATATCGAAAGCTATTCACTTCAAGTTGGAAACATAAGTACTCAGATTAATCTTAATTAGTTTGATCGAGAACTGAGCCCGTTTCGTATATATCGATACAAATCGATATCCGATGGCAATAAAGGACACAATTGCGAAGGTGTTATTAATCAAAGCGTATTTTCAGACTGAACAATCTGCTATCAGTAGGTGCACTGTGCACTTAACAGCTGAGCTTAGGGTATCTGCTAGTCCACCTGTTTTGGCTGGAGCATTCCAACTTATTTCCTATTTATTTCCCGCCACATTCACTTTAATACGAGTGATCTAATAGTTGAGATCTGGCGGCCATTAATGATTTTATTCGATTATTTTTTTTTATGTACTTTCTTGTTTTGGTTTTCAGTGTGTGTGTGTATTTGCGAGTGTGTTCGCATCGAATGAAATGATTTGCCATAATGTGCCCAAAATAAAACATGAGCCTGGCCGAAAAATTGCGTTGGTGCCCGCAGATACATCAAACGTGGCCTAAACTACGACGAAGCCATATCTATGGATGTCTATCTACGCCTGTGTATGCGTGTGTGTGTGTGTGTGTGTCCATGTGGCACGGTTGTTTGTATTAGAAATGACCGCAAAATGAATGTGGCAAGTCCGTCAAACCAGCTGAATGCGTTGCGCAATGAGCAGGAAGGAGGGGGGCGGGTTCGGGTTCGGGTTCGGGTAAGGATGATAGCAACTGCAGTTCAAGCTGGACTGTTGGCCACCGCCAAAGCCAAAGCTAAAGCCAAAGCAAATAAACGCTTTCGGGCGCAACATAAAAATTTTATATGCAAATGAAAGCAAACAGCAAAAAAGAAGAAGAAGAAAAAATCAAAATAAAACAAAATAAAAAAGGAAATACATAAAAGTCAACAAATATTTTGCTCAATTTTTGTTGTGGTTTTTTTTTTGCTACTTTTGCGATTCGTTTTGTTTGTTTCCTTAGCTGCCCCACTCAGGTAAAATGGCCAAGCTTTCGGCCAAAAAAATAAATACACGAATAAGAAGTCAGAGCGGGTCGACTTCCTGAATTCGGCCACGCTGACTTGCCTGCTTGGGTGGGTGGGCGGTTGCTGGTGGTGGGTCTGTGATCTAGAGTCCATGTGTCTCAGCGAGGATGCGGCCAGGATGCGAGTGAGCCAGCAACGAAAAATTTGGTATTCGTGACTGCGACTGCAAATGCGGCGCTCAGCCCGTGACTGGGCCTATGAATTGAATTATTAAGTAGTGTGTGCGAGTGTGTCCAAGTATGTGTGTGTGTGTGTGGAGGCTGTGGGCGTGACACATTGAGCAGGTCATTCGAATGCGCAGCGCAAAAGAAAATGTTTCGCTGTATAAGAATGGAGTATAAATAAGTGTTCACTATGCGCCTGATTGCGGACTCCAGGGAGAGGGCTGTGGGCGTGTGAGAGGGGCGAGTGGGGTGAGTGGTTAACTGCAGAAAATGCTTTAAAGATGTGTGTCTTAGGCTGCAATGGAATGGTGGTTGGCGATTTAAACCCAAGTTGCAGAGGCAATGCAAGTGCCCCTGATACGATAATACCAATCAACGATAATCAACCACAACAAATTAGCATCAATCGCAAATGCAAATTGCTCGAAGAAGTCGAGTGCGTTTCGCACGCGATTCTTAAATGCTTGACACTTGAAGGCAGTTCAGGAATGGCTGGGCTCTGCTCACAGATCTTGCTTGCAATATTAATATTTAGTATTTACTTAAGGAAAAAGCTAGAAAGAAAAGCAAGAAGACGACTGCAGACAACCGTAGACTAGAGCGGATTTCTGAGTTTAAGCTTCGATATCCTACTGTGATTTCGAAGCCAATGTAGTCAAGAGGTAAGCTTATCGAGTTGCTCTTGCTCTTCCCGTTCTTCTCACCTTTGTTGCAAACATGATTAAATAACTGCCAAACATATGTTTGCCAAATGTGAGAAGAGCCAAATCGAAGCTTGTCAAATTGATGGTCTACGGTTCCTAATGAAGTGTTTTTTGCAGAGACACAAATTTCTTTCAAATAATCCGCTACGATATGGCGAAAAAATTGGGTACATGGATATGTACATATATATATATATATATATATACGTGTATATATATGTGTATATATGTAAAGTTACTTTTCATCTATCAAATGCATAAGCACTTAACATATTAATCAATCACAATTGCTTGGACATGACACGGCTATATTCTGTGTGTGTGTGTGTGAGTGTGTGTGTGTGTGTGTGTGTGAGTGTGTGTGTGTGTGTGTGTGTGCGTGTGTGCTATCATTGCGCATTCCCCAAGGACTCGCATTTGTTTTGGGTTTCATCGTGTTTGGCGTTGAACGTAATTCCAGTTTGTGCTTGTCACCTGCCAGCCAGTCAGCCATCCCGTTAAGTGGGCGTTTCAACGCCCTACATCCCTACACTAGCTTTCGATGGGCATAACTATTTAACCGATTAATATTCCCTCACACATTTGTTCGTGTTCTAGCTGCTCTAAGTTTTATGTCTTTAAGTATCGTTTAAGTTGATTTTTAATAGTCGATTCGATAAAGTTGAGGAATCCTTTTAAATGCCTGCAGTTGGACTCCAGTCGGCATGGCTATGTCGCCTTTTGATATGCCCAAGATAACTGTTTTTTTTTTTTCTTACTTACTGTTGGTTTTAACTTTTGTTTCTGGGGATTCTTTTCTTTTTTGGTTCTGTTTCTGTTCTGTTTTATTTTTTGCGCAGTTTGTAATTGACATGAAAATTTAATGGCATAATTTTATTTTATACCCGCGTTGCTCTCCTTCTCCCACTCGTTCTGCTTCCACTCCTGATTCCACTTGCTCCTCTTTAGCTGCCTTAACTTCATACTTCTTGAGCTTTTTCTTGTTGTATTCGGCTGTGTTTGGCTTTGTGCTTTTTTAGATTAGAAAAGTTTGTCGTAGTGTTGCTTGTTGTTGTTTCACTTTGGTTGGCTTGACATTGTTTATATGGCCAACGCGCCTATGCAGCAAAACTTGCAGCTAACCCCACCTCCCCCCTGATCCGCCAATCCCCTCTGAACCACAAGCCAGGCAGCTATACGTACACATATAGAGTGAGTCAGTGGAGCAATGGGCAAAAGTTTTGGTCAGCCTGGACCCGGGCACATTGGACATTGTCTACTTCAACTGCAACTTGGCCAAAAAAAAGCAAAAAATAAAACAAAAAAAAAGTGAAATAGAAAGAAAAAGAAAACTCTGTACTCGGTTGGTTGCAGCTGTATGGGGCAAGTGCCCATCTGCTCAGCTGCAAGTTGCAGTATATTATACACATGTCGTTGAAGATTTTGCGACTTTGGCATTGCTCAACTTTTGCCACTCAGGTTCAAGATTTAAATTTGAGTTTGCCGCCAAGTTATTGCACTAGAGATTTTGATGCCTTGTTGGCCCGCAACAAAACAGTTAATTTAATTAAATAGTTCTTATCCGCCAACTATCTAACTTCGGAAAACTTAGAGGCTTAGATACACATATGCCGATTGAATGAAATCCTTGGAAAACAGTAATTAAAAGACGCTAACATAAATTAAAAAATGTAACGTTTTCCATTGGTTTTTGCTCAGGATAAGTCAACACAAATAGATGGAATAGCTTTAAAAATATGAACAAAACTACGAAAAGTCTCAGGTGGAGAAGCTTGCCAAACTTGTCCTGGCATTTGATATCATATTATAAACTAGATATAAATGAAATAGTCATGAATTGAACTACATTTCGTATTTGGTTGATTACACTTCGGTTTATTTAAAGCAAACTGCTCAGTGCTGAAAAGAAATTGGGTTTTGTTTCTGCCACTCTTCGAATGTGTGTTGAAAAAATGAAAATGTTGTTGTTGCTTTGTTGGTTTGCCAATAGCGAGGGGATGCAAAGAAACAAAGGGAGACAGGAGACTCAGTAGCTGTTGCTGTTGCTGTTGCTGACCACTCTGTTTCTGCTACTGAAAAGGATATCATGAAATGGTGCAAATCCTCTCATAGTCGAGCATTCTCGACTGGAGCGCTCTTGTTTTGGGATATTTGTGTAAATTGCGGTAACATAGCTTTTCCTCAGGTTATGTAGTCAGCCACTGTGCGGTGCCACTATTGTTGCGTATATATGTATATAGTCTATGTATATATATATATATATAGATATATATTTACAGGTATATGTATGGACTAGTTAACTAATAAGTTATGCATTTTTATGTTTGGTTGTTTGAGCCTTTAATTTGCCAGTCAAATTTCATAATTGACCTGTTGACCAAATTTAAGCAATTGAAATTCTGTGCAAGATAGAAACAGGCTGCCCCCGCCGCCTTGCCCCTTCCACTGTGTCATTGCTACCTTTTATGAGTGGAAAGGGGATAGCAGGCGGGTGGGAGTGGAAATGGAGGCAGTCAGGGATCAAGTGGAGCTGCCAGCTGCTTAGATTTGTTATTTATTTATTTTTTTTTTCGTTTTTGGCATTCTATTTTTATTTTTTTGTTGTCATCTCACTTATTTTCAATTCGCTTTATTCTGCACTCGCTCGCACTCAGTACAAATCCCAGACTCTCTCTCGCTCTCTCTCTCTCTCTCTCATCTGTCTCTCTCTTCATCTGCACCTTTTGCTCAGCCTCGCGCCGTTTGTTAACAGTGCATTGTTGTGCCTATCCATTTCCCATTCTCCATTCTTCATTCTCCATTTCTCCTTCCCACTCCTCACTCCTCCCGTGCGAACTCTCATCTCTTTCGCACTCCCTGTCGGTGCTTGTCCTTTCTGTCTAATTCGCTCGGTTGGTGTCTGCTTGGCTGGCCGCTTGAACAAAAGTTTTTTGCGCTAGTTTCTTGCCTTTTATTTCCCTCACACGATGCGCCTTTAGTTTTTGCTTTTTTTTCTGTGTGCGCCCGAAAACCGAATCAGAAACAAAAAATAAAACAGCAAATATAAAAATAAAAATAGGAAACAGTGTGCTGGAAAGAGAGAGAGAGAGAGAGCGAGAGAGATAGGGAGAGAGGGAGAGAGGGGCCGCAGACGAACGAAAAGTAGGTAAAAACTTTTTGGCCACCTACTTTTCGTTGTTCGCATTTCGTTTTGGTGTTGTTGTTGTATAATTTGCTGCTGCTGCTTCTGCTGCTGTTGCTGCTGTCTTTGGCCAATTTCCGGTAATTCAGTTTTATGCAGGAACTTTTTGCGTTTATATTATATAAATAAATATGATGCCAGTGGCAAATGGCGATGCTCAACGCTCAACGCTCAACGCCCAAAAACCGGCAGATCGCAACCACTCCAAGGTCAGCTATACATGTGTGTGTGTGTGTGTGTGTGTGTGTGTGGCGCACTTTAAATCGCTGGGGCTACGGCAAAAGTTTTAGCTTGGCCAAAATACAGCAACAAATGATGAGCATTATTTATGCTTTGTTAGTCTGCGTGCCTCTGTCTGCGTGTGTTTCTCTCTGTGTGTGTGTGTGTGGGTGGGTGTGTGTGTGGGTGTGCTAGCTTCTTTTGGGCACTTGGTTTATGTGGCTACATAATTGACTTTGATAATTTTCACTTATTGTTGTTGCCTAGTTACCAGCAGCAACAACAACTGGCAGACAGACAGACAGGCAGACAGGCAGACAGACTGACAGACGCAACAGATTCAAATTCTCTGTTAATTTGATTAGAAAAGTTTGGGCGCGTTCCGCTTGCCACCACGTTCCGCCATTATTCCCATTCCCATTCCCATTCCCATTCCCAGTCCCAATCCGCATCTCACGTAGCCAGGCCAGAGCTGCGCTTATGAAGCGCAAATGCTCCAAATTTTTAAGCACTCGAAAAGTTTCACTTTTTACACCCTGTTCACGCATAAATTGTGGGCAACTGGGTGGATTGCTCTTGCGCTTCTGCTTGAGCTAATCATTCAATCTGCTCAATCTTCGTCTATGTGGCCATGGAGCGTCCTTATCAATATGTGTCCCTGGCTGAGACACAATTTGTGTTGCTAAGTTGCTGATGAACTGCTTTAAGAAAAAACAAACGGATTTCAGCAGACACAGTTGCAGAGGGTATTACTTTTGCAGTATTCAAAAGTTATCTAAGAAATCAATCTGCTCATATAACAGTCACAGATTGGTGTCGTATAGCAGAACCACCTTCGACTGCTTGCAGTCTTGCTAACAGAAGGACCCGCTTACGATTGCATACAGAGTATTTCACAGTCGGGTCGCAGCTGAAGTCATTGTTTTTTTTTACATTACTCTTTTAACAGATTTTTCTCTTCTTTAAGTCATGGCCAAAGGCAATTGGACGCTTTTGAGCTTGCAATGCTTATAGTATGTGTAGTATATGGTATATATATATATATATATATATATATATATATATACAGATATACTTAAGTACCTAAACATATTCAGAGTGTGTGTGTGTATCTGCCTATCAAGTGTGTGCGAGCTGAGGACGCACTTGAAAAGCATTTTCAGCGCCTTTTAGTCCCCGTTGAAAATATTTTGTACTCGTTTGGTGTTGCTGTTTTTTATTTTGAGGTTTGTACTTTAGCTGTTGCCTTAACTATACCCAACCCTCCCGCCTCCCCGCCCCCTTCCAGTAGCCCCACCCAGCCTATCAACACAACCCCCGCTTTCATTCCGCTGCAGAGCTGCTAGCTTTATCCGCCAGCGCTGCTTTGTTGTGGTCTAAGCCACATTTTGTGCGCGAATAGTTGAAAGCCCACCAGCGAGGGGAGTGGGAGGTGGGGGCTTGGCAGGGGCCAGGTGCTGCTCGTGCGGGCAGGCAGTCAGCAGGCATGCAGCAGGCAGACGTATAAGACACGCAAATTTGATTGGCAGCGTTTTTAGTGTGCCAACAACAACAAAAACAACAAACACCGAACAACTTTGTCATTGACAATTGGCAAAAAAAAACAACAAAAATAAATAAATAAAATAAAAATACAGCATACAAAAGTTGGCCAATTTGATTGGGGGCTTAAATTGAAGCATTCTATTTAAGTGCTTGGAGTGAAATGTGGCACAAAAAAATGTATTTAATCGCAACGAATTTCTTGCAAGTAAAGTAAGCTTAAAATAGAAAAATCGCTTGGGAAATCGAAAAGGTTTATCAATTAAGCTTTGTCAAACTATAGTTTTATTATAACAACTATTCGATTCAGGATAACAAGTGTATAATCCTAGCATCGACTCAAATTGTAGATTGAAATTGTTTGATTTTAGTTGGTGCATTTCTTAATTAATGGCAAAGTCGACTCGACAGTTGCGTCTGATCTAGGATATATATAAACTTCCTTCTGCCACAGGGCATAATTTTCCACAATTTATAGTTGCATGCAATGGAAACCAAAACGAATATTTGCATTGCATTTGGATTGCCATAAAAATCGTTTCTGACATTTATACAAATTAGAACGAAATCCAGTCAGAATTACAAGCTGCAATTGAATAGTGCATCCACAATAAATAAATGCATGTGCATGTGTGTGTGCAACCCACACACACACACACACACACTTACATATATATAGACACAAATGTTTAAATATTTCCATTGGACATCGGATCAGCTAATTGGATAATTTCCTTTGGTAGTTCATGCTCCTGTTGCTGAGGCTGCAAGCGAATTCCCCTTGATGCCTCTTGATTACAATGTCATTTGAATTCGATGTGAACACATTAAAATAGCATTTGAAATATTAGGCGTGCTAGGCTAGGCTTGTTGTGGTGTGGGAAGGGGAACGGGCGAGGGGGGGGGGGGGGGGGGGGGTGTGTTATTGAAAATAATTAGGAAGTTGCACTTTGCACCATCAACTGTGTTTCGCTCTCATTGAAGTGTACAGCGGGAATTGATTGACAGTGAGCAGAGTAGTAGATGCATAGCGAGCACACACACACACACACACACACACACACGCACGCACACATGCAAATGGCAGCTGTGGAGAGTGACCAAAAAATTGCAGCATACTTTTCAGCGCTTCAAAAGTTTCTTAACTGAAAGCCTTAGCTGAGAGCCTGGCTACCCGCGAGTCCCGCTAGCTGCCTCGTCTTAGGTATATAAATAACTTACCATAAAGAAAGTGTCCAGAGGAAAAGTTGCAGGAAAAATGCGAACAACAAAAATCTGTTTTTATTGTTGTTGTTGGGGCGGCCTTGCTGCCTGCGGCTCAGTCTCGGCTTGTTTTGTTGCTGCCTCTTGTTGCCTGTTCGAGTTTAGCAGCTTCCCGAAAAAACGGGTTTTTCTCTGCTCTTTTTTGTACGATTTTCCTGTTGTTGTTGTTGTTGTTGCTGCTTTGCTCCTCTGTTTTACTTTAATTCTTTTTCGCTTACTTATTTTATTTTTTTTTGCGCGTTGAACTTGTGGTGCATGTGCAGCGCTGCTGGTCGCGTCTTGCGGCAGCGTACCAGCTTGTTATTTGTCGCCGCAGCCTGCGACCGGTTGCACAGGAAGCAGCACACACGCACACACACACATACACTTGAGCACACACAAGAACAAAAAAATTTAATGATAAGTTTCCATTGATTACTTCCACCGAATAATTTGTTGTTGTTTTTTTTTAAGTTTTTTTTTTTTTTTTTGTAAATTGGCTTCAAAAACTTTTTGAATTTCACTTGAATCAAAGGCAAACGATTAAAGATATTTCAGTTAGCTGAACCTACGACAACAAAACAAACACTTGCCAAAAAAAAATAATAATCACAGAAACACAAGCAAAAAAGATGCGATCAAAAATTCCATTAGAGCCAGCAGCAAATATATCCGTTTTTATATCTATATATATATTTATTGATGAAATATATTGTTATATATATTTCTGGCGATTTGTAGAATTATTTCGATTTTGTCACGCTCTCGGGTAGAGGGCGTGCTGGGGGGTGGGGGGAGGGGGTCGTATGCGGACGCTCTGTTGCCGTTTTATTTGGAGGCGCTGCTTCTGCCGCTTGTTTGGTTTTTGGGGTCCGGCTTTATTTGGTTTTTTGCGGGCTGCGTCTTCACGATGTTAACAGTCGGTATCGCTAACACTACTATCGCTAGTCAGAGTCACAGTCAGCGCAGCTAGTCAGAGCCATCAACACAGCACACAGCACACACACACCACACACACACACACAGTGTCCGCTTGAATGTTTGGGGCGACGACTGTTTGCTAACACGGCGGAACACGTACTAAAACTTGTTTCACGCGCGCCTCGCTGTGTCCAAGAACTACGTCGAATCAGCGTCACAGCAGCAGCAGCGCCATTGCGCTGCGACAGCGACGCCAGCGTTAACAGCGGTAACAGCGGTAACAGAGCACAACAGACGACGGCACGCGCAGCCCATTGCAGTTGCATACTTGACAACAACTGTTCCCAATGAGCTGGCGTCGCGTGTGCTGCTGCTGCTTGTGCTGCTGCTATTGCTGCTGATGTTACTAAAACAACACAAAAAAAAGAAGGAAAAAACAACAAGTCCGTCGCAATGTTGCTCTCGAGAGTGTGTGTACTAAAAACACCGACACGAACGCTCCAACGACGAAGCGATTCGACGAACGACAGCGTTAGCGACTCCTTTATGAAACCAGGTCGTTGTCTTCGTGGCCTCGTGCTCTCGTGCTCTCGTACTGCTCCTCGTGCTCTGCTGTTGGTGGCTGATAGACAACAGCAGCAGCTGCAGCGGCAGCAGCAGCAGCTGCTCGTTTAGCAGTCGCAGCGACTGTTAAGGATAACAGACCCCCAATAACAGCGTCTGGTTATAAATATATCAACAGAAGCGGGCAGACTTAAGTGATATTATATACAAGCATAAATTAGCCCCTCCCCCCACCCAGCAGCCCCACACGTTCATTTTCCCCTGTTTCACACACCCACGCACTCGCTCTTGATTGGTGGGCAGCAGATGCAGCAGCAGCAGCAACAGCAGCAACAGCAGCAACAGCAGCAACAGCAGTGTGAGGCAAGCAGCCGGAAGCTAACAAAGTGACAGCAGCAGTCAGTAGGTGCCCTGGCCAAAGGTGGTAGTGATTGGAATTGGGGAAAGGAGGAGGAGGGGAGGGGGAAGTGGGACCATCGATGGCCGACGGCAAGTTGTGAAAGTGTTATATGGGAATGGGGCCTTTTGTCACAAAAACACAGAAATGCTTGCAACTGGGGCAGCAGCCCACAGAGCTGCCAGCTGTGAGCTGAGAACAGTTGCCTCAAGATGATATTCCATTAGCGTCACTCCAGAAGTCTTGAGCTGCTTTGCCTAAGTGTTAACCACAACCAGTTGGCAAATAAACAGTTTATTTAGTTGCAGTCACTTTTTGTTGGTTCATGGCCCATAACCACAACTTTATTTTTCCATCAGCCCAGTTTACAGCAATCGGCCTGAAAATGGTATTAGTTATTTGAATACTTGGATGCTTTTCTACCTATTCCCCTAAGTTAGCGGATCTCATCAGCGAAATATTTATGCGTTGGATTGCAAAATGGTTACTCATCTAGTGATTCACGCCGAATTACTGTGGTCGGGATTGATTGAGACCACATGTAATGCGACACATTCCATCCAGACAAATCCAGTGAGTAAATACACTAAGATTTCTTGTGATTCCGGTATTTATTCTGATCATTTTGTCTAAGCGTCGAAGAGATCATTGTCATTGGGATATGCTGTGATCACTCCAAAGAAGGCAGTGAATATTCATATGCTGTGCTTACAAAGACTCTGTGACTTGCCTTGACATTCACACTTTGATTCATACTGAGTGACACAGTGACAATTCACAGTTGAACCAAACGATCACAATGAATGACTTGCAACTGATTCACTGATTCACACCATTGAATGGAGACGCCCTCGAATCGGTTCGCGGAACTATTGAAAAATGCAACTTGTGGCCCTTCAGATGTTGTTGTTGTTGTTGTTGCTGTTGCTGTTGCTGTTGCTGTTCTGGTTAATGCTATTCATAAATTAACTGATTGTGAATGAGTTGAAAAATTTGAATAAAATGCGCATGCAAAAATTGGCACAGCAGAGGCTGTGAACATGAGATGATCGTTAACAACGAAAAGAGAGATGCGAGTGGAGAATGAGCAGTGAACAGTGAACAGTGAACAGTGAGGAACAAAGAACCAAAGAAAGCTCAAGCTAACAATAACAACAACAATATCAACAAGATAAACAACAACAACAATAACATTAATAGCAATAACAATAACAATAACAATAACAATAACAACGGCAAACAGTTGCCGCCTCATAATTAAAACGCTTCGAGTGGCCCAGAATGCAAGTTGCCCAGTTCGCCCAGTTTGTGCCACAGTACATACATATTTGCCTCAGCCAGACACACAAGTGCATACACTCTGAAAAATAACAATATATTTTCTAAGGTCAAGGGCGTTTTCCTAAGTGTACACAGAGTTCTTAAACGATCTTGTTATTATATTTCGAAATATTTTCAGATCAATCAATTTTCTATATTTCAGTGTATTATATTTTTCTGAGTGCACACATAGTGAGAATATCCACAATTCGCCGCTGGCTGGGCTCGTTCAGGTTACCATGTGCAAATTGTTTTCATGCCCAAATTGTTTGACGGCGCAACACAATTTACGAGCAACGCCCCCTAAAACACAAGGGTCCACAAAGACGGGAAGAGCTGAAAAATAGAAATCGAGCGAGAGAGAGAGAGAGATAGAGAGAGAGAGATAGAGAGATTCCCTCTCGATAAGAAGTGATTTGAGTGCGGATGCGGCGTTGTGACAGACAAATGTCAATAGTTTCTTGCCGCACCACCGCTCACCTATCCACGGCATCATTCCGAATCCCCACAATCCCCACAATCCCCACAGTTCCCCATTCTCCATCCCTATTCCCGTTCCCGTTGCTCATTCCCGTTGGCATTCCGTTGGCAACAACAAGAGCCGCCCATCAACGACAAATCAATGACGACGACACATGTTGGACGTGCAACAAAAACTTGAAAGAAACTGAAACTGAGTGGCAGGCATGGCAACTGCCACAGATTGAAACTGAGGCAGGAGCAGCAGCAAGAACAACAATAACAGCAACAATGAAAGCATTTAAGCATTTGGAAGCAATTACCACAGCAATGAAGCATTGAATGAATGAGTGTGTGTCGAGTGTGATCGGCCCAGCGCCTCAAACGAATTTATGCGCATTTTTCCATGGATTGGGATTACTTACTTAGTAGCAACATTGACGAAGACGAAGACGAAGACGATGAAGTCCACGGCGGAAACACGAGACGCTTCAAATGCCAATGAGCCAAAACGATGAGCCAGCTAAGTGAGACACATATAGAGAGAGAGAGAGAGGGAGAGAGAGACAGAGAGAGAGAGAGATGGATTGAATTTTGGGATGAGTTGATGACAACGTTGCGTGGAGGCTGTTTCCGCGCCCGCTGTCACAGCGGAAGCGAATATCGAATGTTGAATGTTGAATGCTGAATGTTGAATGTCGAGCGTTTCCATTGAAACGTGCCTCTTGCAACGCTGGCTGGGTGGGCGCACCAGCGATCATCCATCCACGCGAACGATAGAGAGGGAAAATAGAGAGCGAGACAGAGAGAGAGAGAGAGAGAGAGATTCAGATCGTTAGCGTGTGCTCTAATTGCTACACTCTAAAAAATGTTCTTGAACACTTTAAGCATCCACGGCCTGCTTATACACTCTTAAGAGAGGTTCATATTAGCTTGGGTAAAGTGTCAGACTCAGCCGTTGACTGAACGACGAAAGTGAAATAGATTTTTAGCTAACAGAAAGAGCTCATCAAACAATTAGCGTTGAGGCTGAGCTCAAAGTTAATGATTTGCTCCATTTTTAACTTAAAGCAATTATAATTGAAATGATGATTATGGACTCGACGCAAAAAAACGTTAATATTATTTTAACTAATTAAATCAATAATTTTGGATTTGTATGCCATAATTCTTGATGTTAATGGTAATGGTTATCCACTTATCACAGATAGAAAATAAAGAAATTTTAATATATGAAATTAATTTGAATAATAATAACAACAATAAAATACGCATAACAAAGAAATGAAACTTTACTGATAAATACGCAAATGTTTTTATCTTGTGTGCCACCAAATTTATTGGATAGCCAATAATTAGCCATTCAAATATTAATCATTAAGTAGCTGTCAACCTACAAATACACTTATATATTTCAGGGTATTGCCAAGTCGTTAATTCTGCTGCTGCATTTTGTTGCTTTTGTTGGTTTTTTTTTTTTTTTTTGGTGCACATTTTACGATGCGTCGTTTGGTGTTGCTGCTTTTGTTTATGTTCTGCCTCTTTAGCGGTGTTATGATTGCAGTTGTTCTCTGCTCATCTTGTTCTGCGTCTTGTTGTTGTTATTGTTGTTGTTGCTGTTTGCGGCCCGCAAGCGTCGTTGACAGCTGCCGGTGCAAGCGCCGCTGAGTACTTTGGTCGGCACAGTGGGACGAAATCAGCAGTCAAATGCAGTGCACAGAATAAATCACTTGTCAAAGCAAAACTCCCGTAACAACAACAAAGTAATTATTTATTTACATTCTTTTTTATTTGCAGTTCATTTAGGAATAATATTACCTGAAATATTTTATTTTGTATTTATTTTTGTAGTAATATTTAGAGTAATACAACCTTGAACACTGTTTAACTCACACTAAGACACCAAATTGCTTATGCAATATGTTTTTATTTTTATTTTATTGTTTTTCTTTGCGCCAGTCCCAACGTCGCTCAACATAAGTCTTGAATCTACAATTATAAATATTCATAATAATTAATTTTACCAAGTTTTCTCATACTAACCAAGTATATTATTAGTTCATTTGAATTATATTGTTGTATATTAAGAATCAATCATCGTGAATCTTTTTCTAGACACTTCTCAGGATGGGCTCTTTGCGTCTTCAGGGAATTGATTTGAACTGCAACGTACATTTTTTTAGCAAGCAATCTGTTCTCACATTTGGCCACTCTATTTTGTGTATTTTTTCCAACGACACCTAGCCCACGGTAACCACGTTCAAATCACTGGCTAAAATGTCACAAAAAGAAAATCAAAAAAAAAAAACAAAACAAAACAAAACAAAACTAATCGGAAACGCTTGGCGCTTCCGTTTTCCAGGGTTATTTTTCCCATTCGAAGGGGTTTTTTTACACCATTGTGTAGAATGTTATCATTCAAACATCCAAAATGTAACACATACAAATACAAATGCACATATGTGTGTATATCAGAGGGCAAGTACAGAATCATCCGTTATTATTCACTTGATTAGCTTTCTTTTGCCATATTTTGTGATCGTTTTATGAAGGGTATTTAATGTTCGGCGTCGGAAATCGTTTCACTTTTCCCGTATATTGTTTGTTTTCTGCATTTCAATGGCAAATTTTAAATATTTTAGTTGCGGTGCTTATGTGTGTATTTATGCATATACTACAATGCTGTATACAGATTTCTTTCTATTCGTTTTCCTTCTTTTTTTTATTTGTATATAAGACTGCTGCCGTTGTTGTTGTGTTTGTGTGCTTTTGTTTCAAATAGAGTTTTGTTGCTGATACTTTTATTTCCAGCACAGCACAGCACAGCACTCCTCACCCCTCATCCTCATCAACATCATCATCACCATCATTCCCACCCTGAGGCCGAGACCCAGTTTCAGTTCTATTCTTCAGTTTCAGTTTCAGTTTCGAGTTTTTCTCTTTAAATTTTGGATAATACGTAAATGATGTTATTATACATATGTGAAGGAGAGTGCGTGTGTGTGAGTCTGTGTGTGTGTGTGTGTGTGTGTGTGTGAGTGAATGTTGTTATTGAGGGCTTGATGAGCGCTTCCGTTTCCTCAGTGCCAGGCCAATTATAAAGCTGTTCAAGCCGTTCGAGCGCAAAGCATTTGAAAAATAAAGTTGCTTTCGCAGTAGAGCCAAGAATACAGCTAAAATATCAATACGCAGAACTTTAACACAATCATCATCATCATCATCGTCATTTGCTATTGCTGTTGCTGCTGTTGTCATTGTTATTATTGTTGGAGGGGCACACGTCAATAATTGCGCTTGAAAATAAGTTAAGGAAAACACAATCAAGCAGAAGAGGGCGACCAGCTCCCACACAGACTGACAGACAGGCAGACGGACAGACAGGCTGACTGACAGTCAGCCAGCCAAGCAGCCAACCGAAGCTCAGGAGTTAGCAGCCTAAGGAGCTGAATCCCCCCCCTCCGTCACCTTCACTCAAACCCTTCCCTTGTTGCTCCCGACTCACATTTAATGTGAAAATGATGCAATGAACCGAATTCAAACGGAAATGATTCACACTCCAGCTGTAATGCTCGCATGTATGTATGTATGTATGTATGTACGCATGTATGTAGTATTCAAGTGGGGGAGTCATCATCATCATCATCAGCATCTTCATTGTCATCATCGTCATTGTATTGAAACGTAGTGAGCATCTTTTAGCCAGCAGGCCAAATGAAATTGCGTTTACGAACAATTGTTACAACAACAATAACGCCGTTTGAAACAACAACCCACCGCCCCCACCCCCACCCGCTTCAGCACACACACACACACACCCCAATTGAATTGTACTCGGATGTAATGGGGATCTGAGCTGCCCCTTAACCACGTGGTATGTGTATGTAGCTGGGGCATGCATGGCCCACATGAACACATATAAAAACATATTGCGAGCGATATCAATGTAAATATTTCACTTCCTGTCTTCGATTTGCCGCTTCAATATTTATGGCTGTGGCGCCACTTGGCTGCATTTTTCTCTCTCTCTCTCTCTCGTTCTTTTTTTATTTTTGGTATTTTTCCGCCACATTTCGTTCCCTTTGCTTTTGCACTTTTTTTGCTTGTTGTCTCAGTTCAAAGGTCAAGGCCTTACACGCTTTAATTAGACATGCGGGGCGCTGACAGTGGGCGTGGTTTGGCTAACATCTTGCGGCATTTGAATTACAAATTAGCCTCCTTAGCAACAAGGAAGGCGCAAAAAAAAGTTCTTTCAAGTACAGCCTAGAGTTCAAATAAGACACGAACAGGTTCTATTAGATTTTTTTTTTTCTTTAGCAAAAATCGTATTTTTAAATTTCAATGTAGTTTCACTTTGGAGCTCAAGTCAGATTTAAAAGGTTTTGCATTTAAGATATACGGCAACGTTTTATGCCCACTAAACCCCTTTAAAATGCAAAAAAGGGTATACTAAAGTTGTGCAAAAGTAAGTTACAGGCGAAGCGTGGTATTCTCTTTGCACAGAACTCATGTCTATGCAATTCTTGATAAGCATAAGAGCTGGAGACTTAAATATAGGTTCTCAAATACCGTAGAGCAAAAGTGTATTTAATTTCATCAATAACTTTTGCTATTTCCTATCAAGCAATAAGAGATACCAGTTGAAATAGACTATATCCAGATATATTGATCAACCGATCAAAATCTTCAGTCACTGGACACTATCAATCATCAGTCAGTGAGTCAGTCAGTCAGTCAGTCAGTCAGTCAGTCTGTCAGTTGGTCAGTCAGTCAGTGAGTCAGTCAGTCAGTCAGTCAGTCAGTCAGGCAGTCAGTCAGTCAGTCAGTCTGTCAGTCTGTCAGTCAGTCAGTTAGTCAGTCAGTCAGTCAGTCAGTCAGTCTGTCAGTCAGTCAGTCAGTCAGTCAGTCAGTCAGTCAGTCAGTCAGTCAGTCAGTCAGTCAGTCAGTCAGTCTGTCAGTCAGTCAGTCAGTCTGTCAGTCACTCAGTCAGTTAGTCAGTCTGTCAGTCAGTCAGTCAGTTAGTCAGTCAGTCAGTCAGTCAGGCAGTCAGTCAGTCAGTCAGTCAGTCAGTCAGTCAGTCAGTCAGTCAGTCAGTCAGTCAGTCAGTCAGTCAGTCAGTCAGTCAGTCAGTCAGTCAGTCTGTCAGTCAGTCAGTCAGTCAGTCAGTCAGTCAGTCTGTCAGTCAGTCAGTCAGTCAGTCAGTCAGTCAGTCAGTCAGTCAGTCAGTCAGTCAGTCAGTCAGTCAGTCAGTCAGTCAGTCAGTCAGTCAGTCAGTCAGTCAGTCAGTCAGTCAGTCAGTCAGTCAGTGTCAGTCAGTCAGTTCAGTCAGTCTAGTCAGTCAGGTCAGTCAGTCAGTCAGTCAGTCAGTCAGTCAGTCAGGTCAGTCAGTCAGTCAGTCAGTCTGTCAGTCAGTCAGTCAGTCAGTCAGTCTAGTCAGTCAGTCAGTGCAGTCAGTCAGTCAGTCAGTCAGTCAGCTCAGTCAGTTAGTCAGTCAGTCAGTCAGTCAGTCAGTCAGTCAGTCAGTCAGTTAGTCAGTCAGTCAGTCAGGCAGTCATTCAGTCAGTCAGTCAGTCAGTCAGTCTGTCAGTCAGGCAGTCAGTCAGTCTGTCTGTCAGTCAGGCAGTCAGTCTGTCAATCAGTCAGGCATTCGAGTAAAAACAGTTATATTTATTTTGAGAATAATAATATCGTTCAAAAGTAACGATTATTGATTTCCGGGAGCAGATCAAATTAATGTCAGCAAAGTGTTTCAATCCATTTCGCAAACTGTCACATTGAGTGATAGATGTAGCTTCATAACATATTGAAAAATAAGTGTGTTGTCAATTTGATTCTTTGTTGATATAGTTGTCATGCTTATTGTTGTTGTTGCTTTTGTTGAGATGTGTGTATTTATTATTAATTGGAAAAGCGCATTTTCACAATATTCGCATGAGTTTTAATTTTATTTGTTGAGAGACAGAAAACAAGCAATGGCACAAGATTGCGAAGCCAGCAACTGAAGTGACTTGCAACTTGAAGCTTGCAACAAATGCCTGTTGCAATATTTCAATTGCATTTCAATTCATTTGATTGTCTGCCGCGCTGCGCTTGCCACACACACACACACACGCACAAATACACATACATATCTGCATGCGTGCATATTTGCATTCAGGTTCAGTTTTTCACATTTCACACATCGCAGTTGCAATTCCGCATTTGGCATTTTCCGTTCTGTGGCAGCTTGAAAAGGCGTTCGGTCTGCCATCTGCGACTGCATTAGCCTTCGGTGACATTCTGCATACGTTGGATGACTTAATTATGTCGCAAATATGCAGTGCACATACATTTTCAGCCAATAAGAGCTATTACATTTCGAAATCAAACTGCAAAATCGCTTATTCATATCAATTTATCACTTATCAATATCTGTGCAGCTGCTCCTGCTCCTGTTCGTGTTCCTGTCCCACATCCACATCCACATCAACTCACAGAATTCAAATGAGTTTGAGTGAAGATGATCGATAGCAACGATGACAGCGACTATCGCAATGTGAGTCACGCTTACAACAATCAATTTTAATACATTTACATGTATTTAAAAACACATTTTGGACTTCTCAGACTTGGTTTTCACGAGCTCACCAGTCGCATGACGGAAGTGCATTTTATTCTGATGTCAACTCACAATTTATATATGAAATACGCTGACAAATTCCATCTTAGTCGCTGGAGTTAAACGCTTAAACTCAAACACGAATAGAATGTATTATTAAGTCATATTCACTATGACATTATGCAAATTACCGCATTTATTTAAATAAATCAGCTGATCGGCCTAATTTAAAAACAATTTCATTTATATTGTGCTTTCAGCAATAAATTATACAAATAAATTACACTACTTAAGTGGGCGCGGGAGTGGAAGTGGTGTGATCATAATAAAATATAGACCTACCATCAGGGATAGGTATATTATCTCAAACAAATTGTTGTGTTGGATTATACATAACTCGAATGAGGTTGTGTGCAATTTTAGTTACAATTTGGCAACATCTTCTGCGGATCTGGTAGAGTATTGTATTAGCTGTATAAGTTAATACCACGAACCATCATCCTCCCTCCGTCTCTGAGGCATGGTCAGACTGAGGACAGTTGTTGACGTGGCGCTGCTCAAAACTGTTGCATTCTTTGTCATATTCTGTCAGTGGGTGTGTGTTGCCTTTTCTGGTTGGTCTCTGGTTGGTCTTACAACAGTTCGCCATGACAGCGTTGCTCTATATACCTAGAAGCTATCGGTTTAGCGGAGCTACACTCAGAGAAACAAATCAACTTGAAATTTACAAAGTCGCCCTGAAAACTAGACAGTTTTTCTGGACGCCGAAAACTTATAAAACGGCTTAAAATAAGCAAAAAATCAATCAATAAAATGTGTTGAGTATTTTATGATATCATTTAAGAATTCTGTCCTCAATATTTGAAATTCCCTTTCTGAAAAATGGTCTGAGCTGCCTTTCGCATCGATTTTTTTCTGAGTGTAGGCTGTTACTCATAGTATGTCAACTGAGGGATGAGTGAGGCACACACACACACCACACACACACACACAGACATGCGTGGTAAAACCATAATGGCGTCATAAAGATGATATCATAATTTCCTACTTTGCTTTCGTTTCCTTTTTGTTGGCCGTTGTTGTTGTTGTTGTTGTTGTTTCAGCTTTCTCATTTTACTGTTGCACACATTTCGCGTTGCGACTATTCCTATTTGCCTTTGGCCTGGCATTTAGCTTTTCCTTATTATTATTTTTTTACTTATTTTTTCTACCTCTCTATATATATATTTATATATTTTTTTAATGCTGCCTTTTTGTCAAGCATTTGAATAGCGCCGTCAATATTTGTCAGCACAGCCCTCAAAGTCGTCACCATAAGCCGAGCTCGCCAGTTTTCTTCGCCGTCCCCACCCAGGTCCTAATGCGCAGTGGCCAGCAAATTGTTCGAGGAAATTGAGCGAGCTGCACTTTTAAATGAATTCCACTGGCAAATGCGACACTAAAAAATATAAATACATTTAATACCCCATTGAAAAAACACAAGTGGGAGTGCTCTAGTTGAGACAGCTCAACTGGGAGATACCCTGAACCCAGCTGTTAAGTACATATTAGGCTTGCTGGTATCGGCTTGTTCACTACACGAAAATACGCTTTCCTTCATTATAATTAGTTTATCAATAATATATCAGGCTATACTACATATACCAAGTATGAAGGCTGCATCTTTACAAATGTGTGTCTTTTGTTTTTGCTTTCGGATATCGACTTGTATATTTATACCTGAAACGTGGTCAATGTCGGTAAGATGAGGTATTATCTGTCCACGGTGTGCGAGAGCTGATGTGTATCAAACTTGAAGTCACTCGTTCTAGTAGAATATGCTCTGAGAGCGGCTTGTCTTTACTTCATTATACCCTTTTGCCATTTTAGCACTTAAGGAGAAAAAATGTATTTTGTATGTATAAGGAAAAGCAACAACAGGAAGGGGCGCGTGCCAATTCGCAACTTTTCAGGCCGGATACCCGCTGCTGCCGTTGAAAAAAAAACGGTGCAGTTCAAATGAAGCTGGTTGCCCCACGCAGCCAAGCAGTTGAAATCTATTTAAATCACTCGACCAAGAGAAGGGTTGAGAAGAGAAAAGGGGGCTCAACTCTTGGAAATGGAAGCAATAAAAGCGATGACGATCGCAACTCGGCCATACACACATATATTAGGGGTACTTGCAAAACGTTTCAAATGAAGACTACTTGCTAAATAAAACATATGGATAAATACTATCCACTTTAAGTCCATCAATATTTGCTAACCTTAATAGGGATTCATAGCAACAATGGTTTGAGAAATGTTAAATTCAAGTTGTGTGTATGGATGGCGGTCTCCTATGGACTAGAATAACTGTTGATAGTGTTAACAGATTATCAAAGGCATTTGTATCGCTATTTTCTATATATTATAATACATACATATACATATATATATGTATATATATACCCCTGTTGTTTATAAATTACCTTCCTTCTGTTATGCTAAATTTTATATCGATGTATGCCGATGATGTATAACTTTGCCAGTCGTCCACTGACTCTTTTACTGGACGAGGGCTTCCAACTGACTTAGATAGTTTTGATGAAACCTGGTGTCGAGTAATTTGATTAAATCTTAATTGTGATAATTAATTCTTTTTATAGGCGAATGCTCTTTTTAAATAACCATTTTCTTAATGGCAAGCAACTGGACCGAATCGAATGTGTTGATGATTTCAATATCCTTTTAGATCCCAAGCTTAAGTTTGACAAACATATTTCTCTGCTAATCGATTCTTTGGAGTCCTAGGTTTCATTAAGCGCTGGTTGTCATATTCTTGAATATGGGTTAATTAGGACAGGATAGAATCCGCACAAAAACAATTTATATTATTTGCCCGTTGGGGGCTGAATTGGAATAATTGATGGATCTTCATTCTCTGTCTGATCGTAGAACAATGCTGGTCGTAATCTTTTTACATAAACTTATAATCGGTGAAATTGATTCTTCTGAGTTAGTTGCCAACTTAATTTTGCAGTTCTGACCAGAAATACATGGAATTTCCTACCTCTTTCTCTTCCAGCTTCTAGTTCGAGTTATGCCCAAACTATAATGTGTTTTTGCGTATTAATAAGTTGTGCTTCTTCTATTTCTTCTATTATAAAAAAGTCTTTATATCGACAAGGCATTATCGAGTGTGGGGCCGAGAAAGTGTCCTCAAATGCCTAACAAACTTTAGTGCAAAACCATAATATCTCGTACAGGGCTATAATGTGAGAGATTTCGGTGAACTGATTAAGCCAAGTAAATGTCAAGTATCGGATTAATTGAACTGTTTATTTCCATGTACATGGGTACATCTGATTCTATGTTTGGTATACGTATCTGATTTTATCAGCTTACTTGCTTTGCTTTTTGTTGTCTTAATGAAAATTCATTAAATGAATTAAACATTTTTTATGACGCCTTTGCCGTCGCCTTCGCCTTAATGGCTTTCCGTTGGGCACGAAACTTTGCGCTTCGCTTCGTGTTTCGTGTTAACATTTAACGCACCCTAAACGCACAGCCGGCTGCCGGCTGCCGGCTGCCCGCTGCCCGCTGCCCGCTGCCCGCACCCAGCCCCTAAGGGGTGGCACCTCTGGCGAACATGGCATAAACTCTGGGAAATGGGAGCTGGTAAACTGTAACCGCAGTTCTGGGCAAGTTAATAAAATTTTATTTGCATTTCAATTCATTTACTTGCATTTTATTATTTTATTTTGATCATTTTGCAAAGACAATCGACATGAACTCAAATGAGTAAACTTTATGAAGGACATTAAACTGAAATGCTGCCGGCAAAGCAAATACATAAATACAAATACGGAAACGGATACGGATACGGATACAGAAACGTGGCGAATACCTAAACAATTTATTTGCTGTGACATTTAAGGTTGCAACTAAAATGAAAACTTCAACTTTAAACTGTATTCCTTTTGTGAGATACTCGGCAAGACTATCATAAATAGCGATCGTATTTTACAATCACTACTATTGGCCGTCCTCTCCTTGTTTTCCATTGTCACCATCTCCTCCATCCGTAACTTTTCCACTGCACTTTCGATCCCTAAAGTATCTTTGTAGTAATAAGTGCTGTTCTACTTTGGCTTCAGCGTGGTGAACAACGGGTTATTTTGCATGCTTATTGTCAATTAAAATATTATTCAATTAATTTAACCCAAAATATAAAATATATTCTAGAATTACTTTTGAATTAGCATTATGCTTATCGATAGGCAAATAAAATATGCCTACTTAGATATAAACGACTATTTTCAGCATGCTGAATATATTTCCATATTTTGTTTCTTTTATTTTTCGGATTCTTTTTTCTTTGCGTTCCTTGCTATCTGTATAATGCAGACATTGCTTGTGCTGTGGTTTTTGAGACTGTGCTTAAATACCATCTAATCGCGCTGGCCTTTAGCATCTGTTTGCTTTTTGCTTTCGCGTCCTGTTCCCGGCCTATTCGCGAGCAGTGTTCTGGAGTCAGCTGCTTTTGTATTAGGTTCAAGCGAAGTCTCGTAAATTTAATGATGTTTTTTTGTGGCTCTCTCTCTCTCTCTCTCTCTCTGTGAGTGTGTGTGGGTGAACATATGAAGGGGAAGGAAAGGGAAGGGAATGACTAGCTCTCTCTCTCTCTCTCTCCCTGTACGAGTAAGCCACTTGGCGCCTAATGAAGGCGTTGATGAGAGACGCCTACCGTCGCCCCTCCTCCCAACTGCTGTTGCAAGTGTGTCTAACGTTCTAGAAATAACATTTGCTGGTAATAAATTCCAAAGATAATACACCCACGGCTGTACGGCTGTACGGCTGTACGGCTGTATCGCTGTACGGCTGTATCGCTGTACTGCTGCCTTCTGGTTTCTGCTAGGCGGCCGCTTTCACGGTGGCAGCAGCCATAACTCGACTCAGCTATTTATTGCAGCACCCAAGCGGCATCAGTTGCCAACTTGATCTGCTTCTTCTTGCGCATGTTATTGTTGTTGTTGCTGCTGTTGCCTGCCAGCCACTAAGCTAAGCACAAATATAAATTTGCAAACACAACGCAGAGTCGAGCACACACACACACACACACGCACATTGAAATATTACACCTGCAATTGGCGCGGCTATGAGGCGTTGTTCACACCCACACACAATGACACAAATAAGCGTACACACACACACACACACACACGCACACACGCACACACACACACACAGACAGACAGAAGCAGTCGCACGCATTTGGAGCTGTTAATGAGCTTGCGTGTGTGTGAGAATATAATGATGCGTTTATTAATGCCAGTCATAGTCTTTATTAACAAGATGGGCGCCCATCTAAACTAATTTCGGGTTTTTTAATTATTAAACAAGTTCTTGGGTTTCATTTCATTATTTCAAGATGTGATCTACTCATATTTGTGTCAGCGGCTGTGCGCGACTAGCTGTGCGAGTGAAACACATTCAAACTCGCTTTAGAATTGATTTGAAGAAGGTCTTTGAGAAAAAACGTAGCTGCCACAACTAGTCATTTGTTGGGCTATAATACTAATATTGCAGATCGATTTTTTCTTCTTTATTTTTATTGGGTTTTATTTGCTAAAACTCTTTGTATGATTGCTAAGGCTTATATGCCTTAGTCGACATTATTTTTGTTGCTGTATTAAACTAACATTTCATAGCCTTGCAATGTATTCAAAATAAAAAGAAAAGATTAGATATCTGAGCTGCATGTACATGTGTGTGTGTATGTCTATATGTGGATACCCAACAATCTGCTTATGCACAAAATTCTAGTCTGATGAAAAAAATATGTTTGCTAGAGGGCATGCACAGCGTCGTTACGCCCAAAAATACAGCAAAAAATAAACATATACATATAAATATACATAAATAAAATAAAATGAAGACAAAGCCCCGCCTAACAGAAGTAGCTCGTCTTTTGTTTTTGTTTGTGCTTTATTTTACAGCATTCGCCACTTACTCATAAGCAAATGTGAAATGGAAGCGTGGAGCGTACAAAGGGATCTGGAGAAAGGGGCATTTGGGGGGATTATGGGAAAATGTCGAATGGAGGCACATGTTGCTTCGTTCATTAGGTTACATACATGCCTGTAATTACAATTCACCGAGGAACGCAACAAATGCGCCACATGAGCCGAATAACAAAAGCCAACCGAGTGGCAACTGAGCCCAGGTTCTTCGCTTTTACCTTGTTTAAGTACGACTAAGTATGTAAATCTGTGGCGGGCTGCTGCTGCGGCTGCGGCTGCTGCTGCTGCTGCTGCTGGGTCATCGATGCCAGAGTTCACAGTCGTTCGTTGATTGTCTCCTCAACAGCGCGATAGGCATAGCGGGATGGGGAGCAAGAAACAGGCGCTTACCTTTTGTGGAACAACAACACAATTATGTCATAAAATGTTTTTGCGTTGGCTGCTAATGTTGAGACCTATCATACGCACACACGCACACACACACACAATATGTATACATACACGCATTGAGTGTGCGTGTGTGCCAGAGTGTGAGCAAGTGAGAGCTAGAGACACCTTGCCACAAAATGCCGCATTAAAATCACAAAATACAAATACAATATGCAGGAGGCTACACTCTGTGGTTGCTCCGCTGCCATTTGCAAAACCCATAAGCGACCCAGCGCAACCCAAAGCACCACCCACAACAAGCGCCTTACACCCCCAGGCAACTTTTATGTTTATGAAAAATTACGTGAAAGCCCCGACACAGTGTCGAGTGGGAGGGAGGGGAGTGCCACTGTGCCACACAGCCAAGTGACTAACTTTTCAAAGTTGCCAACGATAAAAGGCGCTACAAATTTCGATATAGAATATTTCCCGTTATTATCCACAACGGCAGCTGCTTTGACTACAGACACCCGTATCCAGTATCGAGGAGGCTCCTCCACGCCCGATTGCCCTGAGACCCATTTACAATAACAGCAACACCACCGACAACAACAACAACAATGGCATAAGCACACTGCCACACACAAGTCTGAGACATCCTCAGTCTTAGTCTGAGAGTCGTGGTCTCAGTCTGTGGCAACAGTGGGACAGAGCGACACAAATTGGGGCACAGGACGCGTCTTTGATCCATTGAGCCGCCTCATGTAAGCTGTCATTAGAGACATGACGATAGCAAGAGCTGATCTCCATTTGCAAGTGAATCAATCGACTCCAAGCGAAGCTCAAGCAGCGGAAAAATGCTAGACACGTGTGCACTAAACAGTTGTTCTACTGTACTTAGCTTATGTGGCGTTTAATGCATGACAAATTTTCCAATAACCAGAGCAAATTGATTCGAGCTCTTTAAATATATATAATTATAAATATCGAATGCTATCGAACGCTAAACGAACGGGTTTGTAAAATGCGCTCCACGTTCTGAAGAATGGGCTATTTATAATTACTGGAAATTTAGATTAATATTTAATTTCAAACAGAAATCAGTTCCGTTTTGACTTTAAGGGTATAGAGTGGACAAAGTCAATAGCTTATAACTTAATTGCATTTCGCTAAGAAGCTAAAGACTTTGCTCAAAGGCTGCTTTAGTTATTAGGGTTTGTAAGCCACGTTAGTAATTGAGTTGAAGTAGATTGAAGTCCGCTTGTGATATGTCGCACTGGAAAGTGCCTTGTGTTCGCTTAAGACTATAAATGTTTATTCTTTATGAATATATAATTATCAGCACTTTTGCCAGGCGCCACCAATGGGTGGGTGAATGGCCCTTAACCTTTGAGAAGTGCAAATATGCAGCACTTAACGGCTGGGAGGAGGCACTTTTCACAGTGCAATGGTGCTTAGTTGTGTGGTTTGGCTGTGAGCAAATCAAATAATGCCATTAGGGTAATAATTGCTGCTCGTTATTGTTGTAATTGTGGCCGTTGGCCATCGCCCATTGCTGGGTACACAAAATGTATTAATTAAGCTATTTATCTAAACTAATGCGAGCGTTTAGTAGCCAAGACAGAAGCAAATTGCACTCATTAGCCAACTGGGTCTAGAGCTGCCACTGCCACTGCCACTACCACAGCCACAGCCACTGCCACTGCCACTGCCACAAGCTGTCCACACAAATCCCCACAGTCTGCCGGTCCCTCATTCGATGAGCCAATCGTTTTTCTCTAGCCCTGCTCCCGATGCGATGATAGAAAATTGCGTCGGATAAGCATCAGCAGAGGCCGCCTATGTCGACTATGTCTGCAAAGCTGATAGCTACCATCTTCCATTCTTACCAGCAAATCTCTCTCTCTCTCTCTCTCTCTCTCACTCTCTCACTCTCTCTTTCTCTACCAATTTCTCACTCTCTGTCTATATGCCTGTTTGTGTGTGTGACAGGTCACTGGGGAATGTTAGAGCCATTTGAAGATATCGCCACTTCAATGCGATCAGCTTCGACCCATCGGTCAAGTTCTACATCATTATTAAATGCTTCGGCAGAGCATGGTGGGGTGGGGAGAGAGTCTAAAGACTGGAACTCGGTTAGGGGCAGCAGCAGCAGCAGCAGCTTATCGTCTGCCGCATCATTAGCTTGATTATGATTATCAATGAGCACATCGACAACGTCGAAGTTGTTTAACAAAAAAGAGAACAGCTCCAGACTTTTGGCCTGGCGGCATTTATTGGCTTATGCTCGAATGACACTGGCTGCAAATAACACTTAGGCATTCAATTAATTGGATATTATATTTTTAAAATCAATAAATGGCTAGGGGAAGTAATAAAGCGTATCGTCAAAATAACTCCGAATTCGAAATAAGACCATTTAAATCTAACTGAAATCGAATTTAAATCAATTACTCAGCTTTTAATTATTGTATTGTTGCCAAGCATATAATATAGCATATCTTTAATTTAAGTATACTTTCAGCTAGCGTCATGGGTGCATAATAAATTTGTTAGTTTTCACATTAAATTCCCAATGATATCAATTATTGCAACTTTTATTTAAAATTACTCTTGACTATTTTTTCTTAGAGCATTCAAAGTTCATTAACTCACTCAAAGTTTTTTACTGTATATCTTCCTTTTTATTGGCATTGTTATTGTTATTATTATTTTTGCATGGAGCTCGATACCAAAGATCTTTGTGGAGCGATAAAAAGTTGTTCTCTTGAGCGCTGGCAGCGTGACAAATTAGTTGGTGCTGCGATTACTGCTGTTGTTTTTCCAGCTTTTTGTTGTTGTTCTTCGAATGCACGCTAATGAATATGATTAGCATAATGAGATGTGCGGAGCGAAAAATGGAAGATCGATGTAGGGTAGCCGGTGTGGAGCAGTGAGGAACAGGCTGGGGGCACTGCAGCTGCCAGCTGTGGCTCCGATTTCTTTTCGTCTTCTGTTCCCCCCACCCTGGAATTTTGTGCTCCCCACTCCTGCACTTACACGTAATCACAATCGTAATAAAAGGCCACATATGCTCCATAGCCAGGTAGAGGCGGACGGTGTGTAGGGTGTGTGGGGGGTAGGTGTGTAGCAGCCGGCGGCAGTCATAGCGAAATGAGCTCATATATTAACATACCCCCTCTAAAAAAAAAAACAAAAAAAAAGCTGAAGCATCAACTCGCATCCACATCCGCCGCCGAATTGGAGTCTCAAACCCAACACTAAACAAAACAACAACATCATCAAGAACACTTCCAAAACCCACCCCAAATAAGCTGATGATGACAAAGAAGAGGCACAACAACAATAAAAGGCCACATAAGCTGTCACCGGGCACGATGTTTGACAGATGGACTTGGCTGGTACTCCAGTTGCAACTTCAGCTCCAGCTCCAGCTTCAGCTCTCGCTTCTGCTGGTTTCTATGACTGGAATGGATGGATGGATACGTCACTGAAGCGAATGGAGCTCATCTAATTTCTGGCATTTTGGTGTCGCTGTTGTTGACGGCACAACAACGAGTATTCTGGCATCATTCATCCAGGACAATATCTGGTTTAGTTCTCGAATCAGGTTTGAGTACTCGTAAGTGCGCGACTGTGCCTTGTGCATTGTGTCTTGCTTCTGCCCGTGTCCTTTCGTTCTTCTCCTGCTCCTCACAGTGGCCACAAAATGAATGAAGTTTTAATATATATATGTGCGCCTGGTGACACATTAAGAGGCAGCCAACCCAAAAATAAGAGAGCAGCGAGCCAACAACAATAAGGAATAAACATAACATAAAGTATGCCCCAAATGCAGCGCAGACCACAGCAATAATTTGAGAGGAATGTGAAATTTGTGTAATCTAAGCAATATGCAAACAGATTCGGATTCAGAGCCGTAGTCAGAAATGTGTATAATTACCTATTACTTTATTATGGGCCCTAAGTCTTGACTTTGCGACCTCAGAACAGGAAGTGTCATAAAGTATGGCTCTTAAACTTTTTCAGCTGTTTCCCATCTGCATTCTGTTCAGAAAGGGATCGTATCATAAAATTGTGCGTATATTTAGAGCTGGAGTGACGGAAGTGGGCATTAAAACAAGAAGAACATAAAAATATATTTGACAGAACAAATTTATTGAGTTTTAATCGTGCCAGAAGTGGATACGGCTATTAAATGATTTTTAATTGCCACAAATGGATAAAGTCTGTGAATGTATAAAATACGACTGACACTTTCAAGTAGATATTTTATATGTGCATATTTTGATTTGTTTGGCATTTGCAGAATTAATTATGCCATGGCAAAATGGCAATTTCACAATGACTTTATTTAGCTGCTTCAGGTAAAAACTGTCATAAAACAATTGCTTTGGATTAAATCCATCGAAGAAGAGTTTTACCTTGTAAGTATGTATGTATGTATATGGACATTTTTTGTATAAAATAATATCGTTGTTGCTTGCCAAGATCGATGGACTCCCGTCTCCGGTGAAATGGTCCCATAATCTAAACCAATATTTTTTTTTTTACTTTCTCGTGCGATTTGAGGAATAAGCGTGCAATGCTCTCTGAGCAGTCTGAAATGCATGATTTTCTAATGCTTTCGAGGCTTTCGATGTTTTCGATTTCATTTGGCTTCAGGCATAGCAAATCGAGGCGGTTGCCCAGTGTCTAATGACTGCCATAGATAGGCAAACAAAAAAAAAAACAAAGCAGCGCCGACAATCGGCCAGCAAACAACAAGCAGCAAACCGACAATCGACAACCAACAACCGACACAGTCAACGCCCCCATGAAGACGCCACAATGGGCATGACTAATGCAAAATGCTGGACCATGCTCATAAACACCTCATCAGAGATCATTACAAAGCCTTCTACGCATGAAATTCAAAATAAATAGCTGCCTAGCAGACCGAAGAAATTCCAAAAAGAAAAATGTCTCAATAAATTAGTTTTTTTTTTTTTTTTTTTGGGAGCAGACAACGCCGACGCCGACGCCGACGCCGACGCCGACGCCGACGCCGACATTATGCTCAATACTGTTCGGTATAAATCTCTGAGCCAATCACAGCTCGTTAAAAAATTAAATTAATAAAACTTAATTTGCACATAAGCCAAAAGAACTGAATCACAGCCAAAAAACAAACCAAACAAAAAAAAAAATAAAATAGAATAAATAAGTAAAAAAACAAAAAAACAATTGAGTCCGATAGCAAATTACCAAATCAGTGCTCCAAATTAGCTGCCCACAATTTCAAGATTATTGCGAGCTGCTTGGGTTTTTTGTTTTGTTTTATTTTTTTCGTATTTCGTATTTCGTTTTTTTTTTGTTGAGGGCGTTTTGCGGCGAAACTTGTGATGATTATGGATGTGAGCCGAGGCGGTGCTGATGTCGTCGCTTCTCCGATGATAATGATCGATTTGGCGCTCATTAATGTGCCGAAAGCAACTCCGAGATTATTTCAATTGACATTATTAATTAATAATCACACAAGAGTAGACTGTCCAATAGTTGACAGTAATCGATCAAAACAAATGAAATTATACACAATTGCCTTTAGAATTACGGCAAAAAGCTGAGCCTACAACCTATGCCTATCGACATCAATCAACATCTCAACACCAGGAGCAACACACAGACCGCTGGACAGGGCGTCTCTGCAGAATCCGATATTTGGCAGACTCAAATAAGCAGTGGGCTCTATAAATGCCTCGAATAGACTCATGTACAACATGGTCTCGGAGCTCAGACTGCACTCGAATTATGTCTTTGGGAAATCAGAGGAACTGCAAGCAGAATAGGATAGAAATTGATTTGATTAGCATCACAATGGTCGAAAATACGAACTAAACAGTCCACACACACACACACACGCCCACACCCACACCCACACACACACCCACACACACTCTCGCACATATAGAGAATTATCAATCATTTTGTTTATTATACTTCTGCAACATTTGCGTCATATTCAAGACAAAAAGTGTTGTAATTTTACCTTAAGTTCTACTTATTTATGCACAGACTAATTGCATGCTTGGCATGCTTTGTTTCTTTAACATGCTTCGAATAATGTAGGAATATGTAAATCTTAAATATTAAACTGTATTTTATTGAAGAATGCATACATTAATTTGAATTTGTACCTGGACAGCATGAGACAGAAATCAATTACACACTCTCTTCAGTTTCCACGGCTCGCATTAATGAAAATCCAAAGAAAAAAGGTACAAAATTAAAAACGAAATGTAAACTGAGACGTGGCAGTTTTTGGCTCAATTTGGGTAAAACAAATTCATTACGCAACAACAGCAACAACAGCAACAACAGCAACAACAACGACAACAGCGGAACGGATGCAGTCCATGACAAATGAAGGGCCGCCCGGCGGGTGGCCGAAGCCAATAAAGTAAACCACACACAACGAGAGACAGAGTCAGAGTCAGAGTCAGTCTCAGCTCGGACTTGCACCTCTCTCTCTGTCTGATGATGAGGGGCAGATCAATGTTAACCAAGGCGGCGGTTTAGCGTGAAAAATGTGTGAGAAAAGCCACACAAGTTGCCAAGTTGGCATCTTAAGCGTATTTGATTGAGTTGCATTTCCCATCCATCGCAAGAAGAGTGAGAGCATTTTCTTGAGCACTTTCCATATAAAAACTGAAACGGAAACTTTCGTTGGAAAATCGTGCGTAACCGTAGACAACTTCAAAAAATAGGAAAAACCCGAAAACGATGACGACCAAATGTTGACAAAACAAACAAATAAACAATAATCGCTGACTTTGACTTTGTATCTGACTCCGACTCAGAGAGAGCGACCGGCGCCAATTCAAAGGAAATCCGAGGCCCAAGGGCAACAAAGGCAAAATGAGGGCAAGCGATGCTAACAAGAGCACAAAGTTGCGACTCAAATTACAGCTACAAAAAAAAAGCGGAGAAAAAATGATAAGAATGATGAGAATTTGTAAGAAAGCCATAGTCAGCCGTGCTCGACTTGGGCATACCCCGTATGCATGTTAAGAAGTTGTGTAATAAGCGGAGAATTATCGCCATTCTGATATGACAACCAACAGGAAAGTTGGTTGATGCCGATTAGTTACTATAATAATGGCTCGGATTACGAGCTGATTATGATTTCTGCAAATTAAATTCTTTCTGAAAATTTCTGATCAAAATTGATGATACGAATGAACAATTTTGAAGTTGATCAACATATGCATTAAAAATTACATAGGTAAATAAGTAATATAAATAAAAATGTTGATCATATGGAAATTCCAATACCTAAAAGTTATAATGCCTTCTTCGCATAATTTGAATGTTTACAGAGTATTCAACAAAGGAAATCGCGCAGAATTGAAATTGATGCCAAGAACTTAGCATTGGAACAAATCTGAGAGCGATCTCAGCGCTTGACATGTAAGCAACGAAATGCAGTCTGTCATTATCCTTTTGTGCCTTTCCTGGCCGCCTCTGTAATGCGAGACCTCAAAATGAAAAAGTCAAGTAAAGTAATGTAGAGGACACTTAAGTGCGAGTGCGATTGCGTTTGTCCGAGTGCCCTTAGCTCATTTGGGATTTTCTTTTTCTTTTCCTTTTTTCCTTTTCTTTTTTTTTTGGCTGTGCTGAAAAACGCAAAAGGCACTTGGCCAGTATCTTAGTGGATAAGTGCATGGCCGGCCCACTTCAGCGCAGGGCATTTACATAAAACTCGCATTTGATGGCCACATGCGGAGAAGCCCCCATTTTTGGCGCCCACTAAATTAGATGCGCCTCAAGTGTATGATGCTTGCCGGGTTTTGACTCCGGCACGCCCTCAAGTGCATCCGTCCGCATCCATCAACGACAAAAGGGCACAGGACACAGGACACAGGACACAGGACACGCAGGACACGCAGGACACGCAGGACATTAGGGTATAGAGCCACAGGATGCACTGCACTAATTGCCAAAAAGTGTTTGGTTTGCTTTTTGTGTCTGCAAGACGATATTTGATTTTCATGTTTTGAATGTTTTGAGTCTCGCCCCGCAAGCTTGCAAATGGACGCCTACGTTTAGGTGGGTGCGCCTAACATGGTCACAAAATAAAGCATAAGTCATCTCAATGGCAATTACCACAAGTGCCAAAGGCAACTGCGACTGGCAGATGCCACACCTCACAATTAATGACGATAATGTGAAGTACTCGCAGTACTCGCAGTACTCTTCACAGCTGCCGAATTAACAGATAACGAAACAAAATATACGCCTTTAGAGATGGAAAACCAAATATTATCATTATCTATAAGCCCGCAAGAGTGCAGAGCCGGAAACTGCAGATTTTTTGCCTGGCAAGTGCTTAAAGATATAATTACTGGAATTCGAACTTTAAGTTAATTTTTGCTGCACTTGGTGAGCGGCGTATTCATTATATATTTATACTCGGTACGATTACTGATGACAAGATGTTGCTAATGCAGTCAGGGATAGTTTCATTTTCATCTGTCAGAAAAGTAAAGTCCCCAGACAAAGGAAAACACAGAAGCCGTTTTACAGACAGCAAAATACGCACGTACAGTTGAACTTGCCTATAGTGTCTGTTCTGCACTTGGCTAAGATCAAAGGCCATTCACCCGTCCCTAGTGCCTGTAAGTAAAGAAAAGCGGATTTCAATTTGAACACGATTCAATTACTAATATGACTTTGAGTCATCAAGTTAAGCAACGTTCGTAGCTTCGCTGCGAATGCTTTACCCTCATATTTTTATGCTTTCTGCCCTTAAAGTCTTGTTCAAATTGATTTGTATATGGAATCATATATTGATCAACCGATGATATCTAACCTTAAATTATTTGTAAATCTAACAAAAGAGCTCTGCCAACAGCCAACAGCCAACTGCCAGCTGCCAACTGCCAACTGCCAACTGACTTTAACTAAACAGTTTTTGCGTGAAGAGTTTTTCTGATCTCGGGCAGCTTTGCTATAGGCAAGTTCAACTGTATACGTGGAGAGTGCAAGGAATTATTTGCTTTGTTTGGGACTTTGGACTTTGGACTTGTGTGGACTTCTGGCCCTGTGTACTGTCGACTGTCGACGGTCGACTGTTTACTGTCTGATGTCTTCTGATGTCTGCTGGCATCGAAATCTGCATCCGAATCCGGCTCGGAATCTGTTGCCAGACACCCGGAATTTCTGGCAGAAATAGATGCAGTTGACGAAGAATTTCCAGCCTATGTCAACGTCTCGCCTTGCAACGCATTTTGACGCGTCGGCCCCAAAAATAGATATCTCATTGGGGGCTGGGCCCCAACCTTGCACGACAGTCCCGTTCGCCTCTTGCTTTCTTTCTGTCTTTGGTTTGGTTTTTTTTTCTTTTTTTTTTCTTATTCGTTTTCGTTTTCGTTTTTCGCATTAAACATGTCAAATGTTCGTCTGGGCGCGTCTGCATCATCGTCGGCTGCAATTAATAAAGGTGCGACATGGCAAGCTGATCGCTCAGCCGCCCCCTATGCTCCCCATTAAACGCACACGTATACGGGTATCTCTGTGCACCCCAAACATGTGACTGTGGCTGCTCTCTGAAAATAGATCCATTCGACTGGCTCATCTGTTCGGCTCTTCTCTTCGCTGGCTTTTGTCTTGTCTTTTGGGGCAAGCAGGGCTGTGAATGCCAGCGACTTAAGTGGTAAGCCTCTTCACCCTCCCTACGCTTTACCACTGCGGCAAAAAGACAAAAAAAAAAAAACCACACATAAAGCGTCCCCAAAATGCCTCACAATGCCCTGATTCTTGTTATTTATTTGCTGCGTCTGTTTGTCATTTGAAGAGTGGAGCGGAGTAGAACTGCTACTCCCTCCCTCTATGCACCTATCCCCCCACCGTCCCTATTGCTAACGCCGCCTTTTTATGACTGTGGCTTGCAACATTATTCAAAGTGGCAGGGCTTACCTGAAGCGAGGGGAACACTGCTGGGAGCGATTATTGATCTCTAAGCATAGATTGTTACACTTCCGTGACTATTTTTGGATCGCTCACATCGAACAGCAATCCACCCTTGATAAAAGGAAAGAAAACACTTCCGTTAATGCATTGATATCACGTGCCATGTTGACAATTACTGTCACGCAGATACCAAAGTTACCCAATTGCAAACTCGAATAACTAGAAATGATATTCAAGATTTCCCTCCGATTTTTCAAAAATATACTCTGACAAGCCTTTTCGTAAAGCGTTCTGCCCTTCTCATATAGATATTTCCAATTTTTGGACAGAGCATTTCTGGAAAACACCCGATTTTAATTTTCGTTATACACGTATGTTGGTTTGTTTTCCATTTACAATCTTATAACATTTCTCAACAGTTGCTAAACACACATCTTTTTTCTTGGCAAGTAAGTTCGTTTACTTGCGGATTTGTGACGAAGAAATTATGTAAATGTTTGAAAGCCAACCAATTAAAGTCTACACAATTGCAAGGCATGATTTAAATCCAATTTTTATACCCTGAGTCCATACAAAATGAAAGGGAATAATGGTTTCGTACCAGGATGAAGGACGCGTCTTCGAACCCATAAAGTATACGTAGTCTTGATCGCTATCAACAGATATGTCCGTCTGTTCGTCCGTCCGGCTCTATGTACTCGTGGATCTCAGAGACTATAACAGCTAGGACCTGAAAATTGTAATACACGTTCTCTTATAACATGTGAAGATCAAGTTTATTTAATTTGATCGATAACTGCCAACCCCTTTATTTGGCAAATATCGATACTCATATCTTATCGATAGCAGTAAGAACTACAGTCGATCCCTCTCGACTACATCATTCTTGTTTGTTTTTCTTTTAAAATAGAAGTGAACTTGTGTTAGCTTTCAATTGCAATCGAAATAAGCTCCTCGCTTTCCATGCGATGTATATGTGCATATATTTGTCGCTGCTCGGAGTTCTGCCAAATAAAGAGGATCACGAGTTGCAACTCCACCCAACTGTAGAAGTTTGTGCCATATGGCGCCTGCATGTGAGTGTGCCCAAATCGGCAACACTATTAAAATGTCATGGAATTCCACTTAAAATTCCTTGCAATTTTACCCATTTGGCCAAACTGCTTTTTGTTATGTCGCAAACAGCACTTGTGTGTGGGGTTGAGGGGAAATTGGGGAGGAGCTGTGTGGCTGGTGCTTTCACGCTGACAAGGTAGATGAGGGCAAAACTTCGACTGGCATTCTATTGCCCGACACATTTTCGCTGTTGCCATTGCACGTGGAAATGAAGGGCGTGCGGTTTTTCCTTTAACGGTTTGTAATTGGTTGCGGGGAGGGGGATGTGCAGGCTGCTTAAAAATTGAATCCTGTTAATGTGCGTAAGGCTGCTGTTGATATTGCTATGCTGCCAGCTGTGCATCCTGTCATTGATATGGCGCTGACTGTTCAACGCTGAGCATCGCGTCGCGGCGCGTCTTCGCTTTCCGCGCTTCGCCGTCTGTTGTTAATTGTCATTTTGCCGTTTTATGCCGCTTCGCAGTTGCAGGCAACGTTGCTCAGCTGTGGCTGTTGTTGCTGCTGCTGCTGTTGCTGTTGCTGTTGATGTTGCTGCAACTGCTCTGTTGCTATTTTCACGCGCGGTTAGCGGCTGTAATTGCATTGCCAAGTAAACGACGCACCCCATTTGAGTACTCTATGCATGCATGTGTGTGTGTGCATGTGTGCATGTGTGTTTGGTTCAGTGTCGTGTGTGTTGTGCGTTGGTGGCGTAAGTGAAAATTTATTTCAACAGCCCCGCCAGGCAGTCGGCACCAACTGTCGTTTTCGCTAAACTTAGGCACACTCTCTCTCTCCCTCACTCTCTCACTCACTCACACTGTCCCACTCTGACACTCTGACCCTCTCAAACTTTGCGGTGCACTCAGGCACAGTGGGCCACAGCCGTTCGAAAACGTCAAGTGTCGCACAATTTGATTAGAATCGTTGTTAAGCTTGTTTGCATATGATAATCCTGCAACTTGCCAACCACTTGATCTCCCCAAGGGAAAGGGTATTCGATTAAATTTTTTAATTACATATAAATATATCGATCATTTATACGAAAAACCAAAAAATGAATAATAATTTGGGTTGACGATTCCATAAATCTCAGCGCATTATTTTTTTTTAAGTGTACTGCTATATATCGATCAGCCTTCTTCGGTTCTTTCCCAGATATCAGATCGCTTGTCTAGTATTTAATTGATTTCCATTTTCATTTGTGTAAAATGCTTGACCACTGCACGCAAATCATGCCTGAATTGAGTTGCGAATGTGTTGGGTTGTTCTGATGATGGTCGACTCGACGATCGGCTGTTGATCTGCGGCAAACAATATGCGTAGATTAAGTACTTGACACGTTTAGAAAGCAAAGCCCGCTCTGAAATGTTGGCTGGAGGGCATTTCTGCGCGGCTTTCTACGAAACCCAATGGAATACAATGATTTGAGTATTTGCAATACTTCGAATCACAAAGAATCAATGAACGCGAAGAAAGCGTGAATTTGGAATGGGTCACATATCAGTTGATATAACTTTTTGGCATATCATTCACTCATTACGTACTTGAGGCGCCCCATCTACTATAAAAGCCGGCGAGTCGCTTTGCCAAGCCAGTCAACCCATCGGCAATGATCCGAGCTGTTTACATGTGGACGCTGCTGGCGTCAGTGCTGCTGTTTCTTACAACCTGTGCCACCGAGGATTCCCAGTCTCGTCTGGCCGGTCTCTATGTGAAGGATGGCAACGAGAACGGACAGCTGCGTTTCCTTGCCGGCGGCCTGAGTGGTGTCGGTGGCCTCGGCGGCGGCAGCAATGGACTTAATTCAGCGCTCAATCAGTACATTACAAACCAACAAGACATGCTTGAGCAGCTGCGTCCTACGAGCACGAATGTTGCTGGCACAGGACTTGGCACTGGTTTGGGCACTGGTTTGGGCACTGGTTTGGGCACTGGCTTGGGCACTGGCTTGGGCACTGGCTTGGGCACTGGCTTGGGCACAGGCACTAGTGTTGGCTCAGGCTCGCCAACGGGCAATGGCGCCATCTATGTGAATGTGAATGGCAATGGCAATGCATCACCCACGGGATCTGGTGTTAGCAACCAACAGGCTGCCATCAATCAGGTAATCTATGGCTCGTCGCCGATCAACACTCTGCTGTCACAAACCATTTCCCAGGGTATCGCACAGCGCATGCGTCCCGCAGGTGGCAATCGCCGTCGAGTACAGCAGCGTCGGCGACCAATCGTCGTTACTAATGGCAAACGCCGCCGCAGGGGCAACAAGAAAGGCAAAGGCGGCAAGGGCAAGCGGCCCCAAGTTGTCGTCATGCGTCCCAATCGCGGCTAACCCACGGCTACCCGGCCAATGCTTAAGCGGCAAGATTTTTTTTTTTCAAAAACCACTTTTTTTTTGTAAGCCTATTAAAAATAATAAATTATTTATTTATTTGAAGAATTTTTTATTAACGCCTGTAAGCATTTAATGCCAGCTATGCTTTCAACTGGTGAACCTCCACAAATAGTGGAAACATAAAGAAAGTCGTCTGTGGATAATAAGATAATTACACAATGGGGTAGAACTTTCATTGAAATATTCAAACAGTCGGCTTGTTTGGATAAATCCGGGAAAAAAAATAAAATCAAAAAAAAGAGCAGATACTTAGCCATTGAGTTTTTTGAAGTACCTTGAATATTTAATTTATTCTAACTTATTGAAAATCATTGTATTTAATTGTAAGCTTTATGCAAATTTAATTCTTATTTGTTTAATATTATTGTATTCTATTATATGTATAATTGAAACCATTAGAACAAGCTTACTAGTATATGATTACTGCTAGAACGATGGAATTCAAAACCAGTAATAATTTTGGGCCGAAGCCATGCTAAAAAACGTCTTAGAAATCATCTTAACTTTTACATGATTGATTTTTTGTAAGCAAACTTTGAACCTATATCTCATAGTCTTTTGAAGTTCAGACTTACTAAGTTTTAAAAACAGCTTATTAAAAAAATATTTAAAGTTCCTGCTGGTAAAGAGTAAAAATTGTTCTACATCAAATCAGTCAAGTATGTATTATATCCATCGAACTGATGAATATATATTTTGTTTTTAGTTTTGTTTTAGACTGGCTTGGTCTACACAAATATATTATTCTCGTTTAGCTTCTAGTTTTGCAGAGCAATAAAGTTTCTATCCTGTGGACACCATGGCCACGTGTCGTCTTCGCTGCCGACGTAGCTGCCCCTGCCTAAGCCACTGCACCTGCCTGTGGCTCTTTCACTGGATTTGCGGGTGGCGTTTCTTATGCGGTTGCTGGGCATGCTGATTTAGTTGCATGGGTTCTGGCTTGGTCAAGTGCAAGACAAACGGCCGCTGCATGTGGTGTCCCATGGCTTGATAAATGCGCGAGTACACTCAGAAAAATAAGAATGCCTTGAAATTTGAGAGAGAGAGAGCGAGAGAGAGAAAGAGGAATAAATGAGCTGCGCTCGACGATCCTACTGGCGTCAGAACTATTTAGTTTTTCTTAGTGTAGCAGTCCCAGTGTTCAGTGTGTATGTGTTGGTATGTGCCTTACGCCGCACACGGCTGTAATGAGCCTGTAAGTGGCCCAAATCACTGTCATAATAATAGAAATTAATCACGACCAGAACCCACTGCCTACCCACTGCCTTTGCTGCAGCTGCAAGTTGAAGGTAGGACAGGCGCAAGGTGCTCCAAGGCACTCAAAGGTCTTCAAGGCTATCGCTTGGCAGTCCAAGTTCAGTGCAGGATTGGTGGGTGGAAGATTCCTGTGGTGTTGTGTGCAGCTTGCTGCGCATACTTTGTAAATGTTTAGTAATGATTTGATTTGAAATTCATTTGAATTATTGCTTGCTTCCGGCTTCCGGTGCCTTCGAAATACTTTCCTGTTTCAGTTATGTTGAGCCACAGCTAACAGCGCCACAGGCGGCCGTCGCACAGTTGTATGCTATGTAAAGGCCACTCTAAAGGCCACACTGTGACTTGCACTCGTCCCTCCCCACTCACCACTCCCCATTCCCCACCCACCCATATGATGTACGAGTAAGTTAGTTGGCCCGTTTCCTAGCTACATACCCACACACACACACACACACACGCACACGCACACACAAATACACATATATTCATACGTACAGTCTGTCCATCTGCTCGTCATTTTCTTTCTCTCTGAATGTGTGTGTGTGTGTGTGTGTGTGTGTGTGTGTGAGTGTTTGTCCCGGGAGTTTATTAAGTACTGCCAAGTATATGCAAGCCGTCCGAGCAGCGCCGACGTCGCTGCCTGTGCGGAACTTTGTTAATATGCAAGTGAATGGACATTTCCGGTAGCTAGTGAACGTGCCAGGCCCTGGCCCTGGCTCAGCACCAGGCGCAGACCCCTTGCCAGAGACCAGAGACCAGAGACCAGAGACCGGAGACCGGGCACAGGCCATGAGACCCACACCCTAGACAAAGTCAAGCCCACTGTGAACCTTGCTCAGCTGAAGGGCATAACTTTGGCTCCTGCATAAAACACACACACAAACCAGCAACTACACAGATGTACACGTGTACTCGGTGGATACATTCTGTTGCTCTATTCAATTGTGAGCTTTTTTGTCATTTGCGCAGCATTTGGATTTTGAATAAATCTTATTATTTGTCACTCTATGTTTTTCTTATTAAATAATAACAAATTATGCTGTTGTGTAATAAGCTCTTTCAAGCAATAAATTATAACTCTTGATTCTTGATGACTCTCAAGTTGTGCAGACTTTCATCACTTTCCTCCATAGCGCTTGTCAGACGTAGGCTAAGTTTGAATCCGAATAATTGTTTCTCTCAGAACGGCGTAAGTGTATTCAAGTTTCGTTATACGCTGGCTGATTTTCTGCCATTTGCTACGATTTTTCTTCTTTTTTTTTTTTTTTGGCTTCGCTCATGTGTAATTTTTTTCAATTAAAATGATTTGAGCAGACAACTTTGAACGCTTGCCCGCTCGAGGCTTGCTGGCCACAGAAATACTTTTGGCAAAATCATAAATCATGCAGCAGGCACCAGCCAGGCAGCGGGTAGCTCTGAAAATCGGCTGAGGGCTGAGAGAGGGGTGAGAGGTGAGTGGGTCAGCAGACATGAATCGCATTGGAAATCGACGTCAGTTATGCTGGCACCATACAGCGTTGACAGTGTGCAAAGTGAGCGGGGGGATGAGGGCGGTTTGCAGGGTTGACGAGTTGGTATGGTTGGCCAAGTTTCGCTTTACTTTTGAAATAGTTGCAAAGTGGAAAAGTTTGAGCCGCATGCCGCATCATCAGCTGCCACAGTCTTAGTTCGCATTATACACACACAAGCACACACACACACACACACACATACACACATACAGGCAGCCCACAACTAATGGCAGTTAATGCTTAGCCATTTGGCATGCAGAGTGCCTCAGAGTCAGATTCGAAGTAGGAGTGGAAATGGAGTCGGTGCCGGGGTCTAATCCTGCTGCTGCGGCTACCAGTGCTGGTGCCTACCAACTGCCGACTACCAACTACTGGCTGCCGACTGCTAACTGCTGACTGCTTGTGGTCAGCGTGCGGTCAGGCAGCCATAATTGTAGTTTAGGTTAATAAATGGGGCGCCTTTTGTCATTTATCAGGCAAGCACGAAAAAATTACTCGGCCAACATTTCGAAATGCTCAATTGCCATGCTAAAATTTAAGCGTTTTCGTTATTCGGTCATTTGGTTATTTATTTATTTTGCATTCAGTTTTTTTCATTTTCAATTTTTTGCTGTTCACGTTTTTTTTTGTTGTTTTTGTTGTTAGTTACTCTCTGTTTGCATTGAATTTGAGATCGAGCTTGGTCAGCGTTGCTTTTAATTGCCATTCCATATTTGATTTGCCTGTTGTACTTCTGCGGGTATTTCCATCTATTGGCCTTGTACAACGTGTGTACAACGGGCATATTGCATTTCGTTCAAATGGAAGAGAAGCTCCCTGTTCTTGCAGTTCTTGTCACCTCTAACGAACAACATTCAAATATTGAGCGGATTAATGAAATTAGAATTAGAATTAGACTTTCTCTGACCGTGTGGAAATGCTGTGGCATTTTTAAGATATCGTCGTGATTAATACTAATAAAAATTTGCATTTACTAACTTTTCCAAGAGTTGTTCAGCTGATCTAAAGACGCTTGGCGTCGTATGTGAGTAGTCGCGTATTCTTTTTCTTGGAATTGTTCTCGTAAATGTTTTACGTTGCTGTTCTTGTTGTTGTTGTTGTTGTTGGTTTTCTTTTGGGCCACTTGGCGATTGATTTACTTAGTTGACGCTTGGCCGCTTCACAGGCGAATTGTAAGCCAATTTTCGGCTTTGCGGCCTCCGCAGCAAGTGCGACCTTGTCGTGAATGCTTTTTAGCACACTTGTCGTCTCGATTCAACTCGACACGGGCTCGAGTGGACTGTAGAGTGTGAAGAGTGGAGTGGATTGTTGTGCTGCAGAGTCACGTTGCTGTTTTTGTTTGTGTTGTCGCCTCGACGTTGCGTCCATTTAATTTGTGCCTTGGTGGATTGTTGGCTTGTCGGTTTTTGGCTGCGACTCTAGCTTGACACATTCTTGCTGATTGATTGATAAATGACTTTTAAAGTTAATTACGAAAATCAAGATACACATGCATGTTTACATATACATATGGAGTATGTACACACAATGACCACATATATACGCTTCAAGGCGCTTACAATCATATTGCGGAGCAATTGAAATTTGGATATGTCTTAAATTGAATTTGAATTGAATGCGTTCAGTAATTAATGCACACAAGCTCAAAGTAGTTAAATGCACCATGTAAGATTCACGTATAGCTAAAATGGTTGGCAAGGCACAACTGAAATGTAATTAATATTTAAGTATTTGCATTCTGATTGGAATTTTGAGTTATCAAAATAATACAAAATAATTACATAATTTGATTAAAAGGGAAAGGGCAGGTCCTTTTTTCGCGAATGCTCGAAATAACCTTTACTGACCTCCAACCCATTCCATTGCATGCGTCGAAGAATACATTGATAAGAAATTAATTGATTGATGCCGTAATACATAATTGCAGCACATTGTCCAGATGAATGTGAAAGGACGCGCGACAGTCAAACCTCTCCCTCTCCCTCTCTCTCTCTCTCTCTCTCTCACTCTCTCACTCTCTCTGCCGCACCCCAAAAACACAAGCCCAGCTTGCCCACATGTTTGGTCCTGATGGATGAGTGAAATTTGAGGCGTGCGCCAACTTCAAGTACAGTTAATTAGGCCCAATCAATGGACGAACAGCAGCAGCAACAGCAGGAGAAAATAATTAAATCTAATTAATTTGCAGCTGTCAAAGTGAGAGGAAAAACAAACAACAGCAGCACCAACAACAGCAACAACAACAGCAGCAACAGCAACAAAAAGAAAAGAAAAATAAAGAGGTATAAGAAATCAGCAGAGGAACTCGGTTACGTTTACGGGCAGCCTGTTTGCCGTAGCTTTGAAAGGATTGAGAGTTTTGCAAGCGTACTAATTGGGGGGCTGGGAGTTTGGCACCTCATCGATTTGTAGCCACGTCATGCAGGCATTCAGGCATTCAGGCATTCAAGCATTCGGGACATTTTGCTCATTTCGCCCGCCTGCAGTCAGCAAAGTCAATTTGCCAATGCGCCAAATTTGTGCGTAGTAATGATCAATGGGTCGAGACAGTTAGGGGTTGTTTGGGGGGTTTGGTGTGCCTGCCTGTCTAAGACGTGACGTAAATCAGCGTTTTAAGTGTTTTTTGAGCTGTCAACGGCAACGTGGCAACTTTGTTTGGTGCCTGACTCAAAAGAAAAATGAACCAGCAACAGCTACACAAATCAAGCTGACAACAAACATTTCTTTACACAACACTGCGTCGCATTTTCAATGCTCTATATAGTGGGCAAGATCTTGAATAAATTATTTCGACGATAGATATTTATATATAATTTATATTTATACATGCTTATGTTCCTTACACTTTGTGAGTAAGTGTGTAAGTTTTGAGTTCAATTGACCAAACAGTCCGTTTAAGCAAAAAAAAAAAATTAACAGAAATATGTTTCAAATTCAAGATTCAACAAGATTTGTAGATTTAAGATATAAAATGTAGATTGTAGAGTTGCACAGCAAAATGATTACTGATGACAACAATAACAAGTGTTGTGTATAAATGTGTGATATACTTGTTGTCTTTAAAGAGTACGTAAAAATTAAATATATTTTAAATTTTTCTGCAGCTATGCCAGACCACTTGTATACCCTGTAAATCAAAAAGGCTGACATGGCCATGACATCAAGCAGCGTGCCAAGTGTTTGACAAGTGTGAAATCCACAACAGAGGCAACACAGTTCAACATCTAAATCAAGACCAAACCTAGCAACCGAGAGATAGATAGATAGAGAGAGAGAGAGAGAGAGAGAGAGAGAGAGGCAGAGAAAAAGAAAGACTTGCTGCTGCTGCTTCTTCCTGTGTCTGTGCAATTTACCAGCTTGCATTGTTTTTGTTGTTGGCTCGTCTTGGCTCGAGTTGGTTAGGTTTTGGATCAAGTGGCAACTTGTTAAATTTACGCAAGGCTCCTCGGGCACTGCACACGCATACACAATTAGGCAGCATAGGCTGCCACGCCGGCAATAGGGCCAGGGGGCAATCATGCTGCCAGCCAGACAGGCAGGCAGGCAGGCAGGCTTGCAAAATTCGGCTCAGTTACGAAAACAGCAAATCAAAAAACCATTTGACGGCACTTTCATCATCCACAAAAGTGGGCATGGGCTTGCTGGCACCTGCTGCTGCTGACAAATTAAAACTGCCAATAAGTCTACGTCTGCCTCATCCACTCCCCCCCCACGCACATACACACGCCCACACATGTATATACACACACAAAGTGCAAGGCTTCGAACAACAACAAATTGCATTGAACCCTTAGAAAGCTGCCAAGTCATTTGGGGCTCCAAGTCTGCAGGCGGCTGCTTTCTTTGCCCGCTTACTAGCTTTAATGGCCAAAGCCTTTGGCGTCGGTATAATGGTCGGCACAGTGTGACCAGAGCTGTGCTGCCATCAGAGCAAATATGTTTAAAATGAACCTTGTTAGTTGCATTTTAATTTCAGAGCTCGAATCATCGAATGAAAAGATAATAATAATAATAAATGATATATTTCATTATCTATATCATAGATTATATAGATTACAACATTTATTTGTATGCATTTCACTTTTAATGAAAAATAAGAGATAATAATAACATGGAAATATCTAGTCTGTTCTCTATTCTTGAAATATAATTATGATACAAGAGCGATTAAGATATTGACATGTATATTTTTATTTGTTGATATAACATGTCTTGCAAAATTATATATTAATAGTGTAGTCATTGGAGTTTCTATAGCTATGCACAACGCTACTCATTATTCAGTTAAAATAATCATATTCATTATATATACAGCCACTCAATGTCATTAAAATAGGTGTGGTCATTATTCCTTCGATATTTATTTTATAAAATAAACATGTTTAATCATTTTAAGAAAAGGTATGATTTTAAAGAAAACCTGAACAGTATGAAATTGCCTACAAATTTACAATGTTGACTGGCCAGTAAAATAGATGAACCTAGAATATTTCAGAGATTTCGATAGGACTTTTCTATAATTTTCATTGGTAGCTTGTGTTGGAATTATTGAAACAAATTTGTATAATTTCTGTTATGCACAGGCGATATCCGTGTGTTGCAACTTTCTACAGGCATATTGTACATATCAACTGCCTTGACATTTATCGACATGGGTGGACATATTTCTCAGCGAAACTCGTGACTCGTTCCCAGGTTCTGCTTTTTGTCTAGCACCGGAAATTTACTCAATCCCTTGTTGACTTTGTCTACGGTAAAATATTTTGGTCCAACCATTTTTGTTTGCACTTTTTTCTTTAGGTCAAGTGTTGCCTTGACTGCTGTTGCTGCTGCCGCTGCTGCTGCTGACGTGGCAACGCTTTTATTTTTTTGACTAAGAATTAAATATCAAGAAATACTAAAAGTGTGTGTGTGTGCATATGTGTCGATGTTGTTGTTCCCATTGTCCAAATCTTGCTGTTTGTGCTCTTTGCTCCCGGCCGGGCCTTTTTGCATATCACCATCATCCAAGTAAAGTTTACTTTTGCTTTTTGCTCGACTCCTCTGTAGCTGCTGCTGTTGTTTGTTCTCTTGTATTTTTGGTGTTCAAAAGCCCACACATCACTTTAACTTCTCCTTCTCCTTCGCCTTCGCCTGAACCTTCTCCCAATTCGAACACCCCTGCGTCGCTTACCCCTCTGACCAATCTGGCACGTATTTGTGTGTGTTAGGTTCCCCTGGCCCCTTATCAGCTCTCGTACATCAACTTGAAGTTCTTGTGTTTGGGTTAAGTGAAAAGTGATTGAGCAGATTTTTGTTGCGAATCTTTCGTTCCATCTCTCTTTCTCACCCATTCCCCACACTTCTCTCTCTCTCTCTCTCTCTCTCATCCTCTCTCTTAGTTTCGGCCTCAATTGTTGGTGTAGCTTTTGTGCCCGCATGTTATTTACTTCTTTCAGCTGCTGCTGCTTTTGTTGTTGCAGTTGTATTTGTAGTTGTTGTTGTTGTTCTCGTTCTTGTTGTAGTTCGGGCCACTTTTGATGATGGGTGGCCAAGTGTTTTACTGTGTTAATTGATGTCTTTGCTTTGGATATTTTATTTTATTTTCTACTTTTTTCACACTACGGCAAAGATCTGATAAAGTTAAAAGAAGAAAAAAAATAAATCATAGCATACATGAAAATAAAAATATACGAGTATATTTGTTAATTTTAGGTAATTGCAATTGTTTCGACTTGAATTTCCTCGTAGAAAGTAACATTTCCGGCATTCTTGGATTACTTTTGCGAACAAGCAAATCAGTCTTTGAATCTTTGAGTCGACTACGAGTATTCACTTCTAGATTCTTCTAAATTCCTTGAGCAGTTGTACATACATATGCTAATCTAATATGCTAGAAGTCTACCAATTCAATCATTGAGTCAGTCAAGCCATCAATCAAACTTTGATTAACTAACGTATTTATATTAAATATTTAAATGAATTTACTGAACTTTTAATAAATGTCTAATCACAGTTCGCTCCAGTGCAATTGTGCAGTGCATTGCTTGTTTGTTATCCCACATGAGTACAGCATCAATCAGCGTCATCAATCAGCATCAGCACCAGCTTTTGTCGGCACCTTGGCTATCATTTTGATTGCTGTCGTTTGACGATTCCACAGATTTTCCATACCAGATTTGCCGATAGTCAATTGGTTATTGACCACTGGCCCTAGTTGCCTTTCCTGTTGCTGTTTTTGCGTTTTGCAGCATAAATCAAAAGCGGAAATTGCCGTCGAATGCGACGCATTTGTATGCAACACGCTGATGAGATGACTTCATTAGCATCTGCTTTTACTGTTCCTGCTGCTGCTGTTGCTGCTGTTGCTGCTGCTGCTGCTGAAGCAAGTTCTGATTGTTTGCACTGGGCTCGAACTGTCAAGCCTGGCCAATCCAATCAAATGAGACGCGGCAATCTCAACGAAAAAAAATTTCACATCGCTGCTGAGGGACAATTAGTCCGAATGCTAATGAAAGTTGCTGAAAGTGCAAATATAACTGTGTGCACTTCATTAGGTACATCAAGAAGGATGCGTTGCCAACGACCACCAACTCATAAATGCCAGCAAACCCAATCGGAGACCCAACACTCAGCACAGCAGAGGAAAACCCGAGCAGCTAATTAAGTTTCAGTTCATCTGAGGTTGAAGGTTGAAGTTGGCCGCCAACTGGCGCTGTTTCATGTCTTATACATCACTATGTATATATTTATTTATTTGTTAATTCCATGAACCCATATTTATCATCGTTTCAGTTTTGGTATCTGTGCTACATCATTGTCGTTTGTCGTTTCGTGATAATAAAGACTGATGTGGCACAGACCCAACGAGATTTGTATAAAAACAACAACAAATAAACCAGAAGCCACAAACGTTGTCCAGTTATCGGTTAAAATGGTTGATTTTTTCTTTTCTTTTTGTGTTGAAGAAAGACGAATGCATTTTTAATTAACGGTTACTGTTCTACATTTTTTTGTCGGGAAACATCTTGTCAGCATTCTGGTTATGTTTCAGTTTACTTTTCCTTCACTTTAAACATGTATTTAAAGTTTGGCTTGGCGTCTGCATCCTGCAACTTACAAATTAGGTAGCAAAGTTGAAGAAAAAAACAACAAAAAAGCAGTAAAATTTTGAAATAACAAGAACAATAAGACGAACCCCGAAAGCAGAACAGAAATCTAGTCAGCATTTGCTGGCGCTACCTTCAGATCCTTTAGCTGCCTGCTGGTTGCAACTGTTCGCTTGTAAATTATGATGCATGAACTCTCACAAAGATGAGGTGGGAAAGGGAAGGGAACAGAGTCGGGGCGAGAAAAAGAGAGAGGAAGCGAGAGGTGAGCAAGATACACGCCTCATAAAATACATAGCCCATTGCACTTCACATAATTCACTAGGCGCTCCATTCTGTCACTCATTGCTGAGAGGCGAGAAGAAGGGAGACACAGGCAAAGATATGGGCGGCAGCCATGTGTTACTTCAGATGAGCAGAAGGGGAACAAGAAGTCGTACAAATTATGCCGATCCCATCAACTTTGACTAATATGCAAAAGAGTTCAACGAAATATATTCAAAATGCGTTATTATCTTACGGCATAAATAATCAGAGCCTGTCATTCGATAACGAATTCATTTTAATTTATTTATGGGCAAAAGTTCAGATAACATAGGCTGGATGAAAAAAAGAGGATGAAATTATATTTCTAGTTTTGGAAAAAAAATACAAAAATGTATACTAATGAGTACTTCGACGCTATCTTCTAAAAATGTATTCTTAACATTTCAAACTTAATGAAAATTGCTTTAATGTTTGTTAATGCTGTACGAGTATGCGCTTAAACTGTATTTATTAAGCATTTGGTAGCCAGACAAACATCAATATTTATGCCATGAAATAATTGAAAATTTACTCTTCAAAATTTACATTCCATTTAAATTAGTTTGCCACCAAATATTTGAAAGTTTTCTCCTAGTAAACTATGATTTCCAAATACACATTGAATATATTGAAGCTATTGCACATATCAAAAGTGTTTAGTATATTTCGATTGCTTCACGTGGCAAGGTATTTTTTTATTCACTGAACCCATTCGAAATAGTTTAAAAGTGTTTAGAAGCAGCGTCTTCGGTAAGCATCTCCAAGCCGAGAGTTTGTGGATTGGGGCTATCTGCTGCTAGATAGCCACCGCATCAGGCGGTACTCGACACCAGCTAATAGTTCCCTTGAGTCAGGCATAAATACCACATCTGCATCACTTTCATCCTCAGAGGGATGATCCGCTTCTGACGAATCTATTGCGATTAGCCTTGTTGTGGCACTACACGATTTCCAAGTTTCATATAAAGCGGGGTATCCATTTTATTATTTTATCGACTGAGTCATCACAATGAGACTATAGAAATCAGAAATTTAAATCTGAATGGATGCCATTGCTGTGTACAATTGCTTTGCTCATATTGAGAAGAAATATATGTATATATATAAACAGTAACAAAACTCACGTGCTAAACGCAACAAGGAAGAGGCCTAGAACTCTGAATGGAAGTTGATTGAGATCGCTTGGTATCAGGGCCAACCGGGTAATGAATTAAGCAGGCTCTGCAGAAATCTATGTATTGATCTTCTTACAAGTTTCACATACACATTATAAGATATTCAATTAAGTTTTTGTCTTTCGCAATATAGGTTAGTCCGAATTTCGAAACATGATCATCAGGCTTGTTTAGGGTATCTTCTCTTCGATGTAAAGCTCAAACCACATTCAATTGTAATTGTCTCATTGTTATTCTGCAGCAAAATTAGGAATTGCAAAACACTGAATATGTTCAAATTGTTGGTATTGTTTCCACTGCAGTACTGCAGTAGGCCGTAAATTTATGTTTCATTAATTTATTGCATTGCCTTTTTCCCTGGGCCACGAAACTGAGAACAGAAGCAGACAGAGAAACAGACAGAGATGGGAGACAGGGTAAACGAAAGGGAAACTGAACCGAAAAATGTTGGGGCAAAAATTGAAATCAACTTGAGAGTAATGCACTGAGTGGGTTGCAACGGGAGGAGGCAGAGGCAGAGGCAGAGGCAGAGGCTGGGGCAGGTGAGGGGAGAAGGTCCAAGAGTCTTCAAGTTTCCCTCGTGCCGCACAAATTGTCTGGCATCGTTGTTGTTGTTCTTGTTGTTCTCGTCGTTGTCGTCGTTGTGCTTGTGGCAGCTGCTTTGTTGTGCGGCGCTTATCTGCATGCGGCGCAATTATTTCAGCTTGTCACACGTCTGCAATACTACTGCGAATGCCAAAAAGTGGCGTGACGGGGGGGAGGGGGTGCATATGGTGCGTGGATAGTGTGGCACAGGCAGTACACGGTGGGGAGCAGCGAATTGCCTTTCGCTGAACTTTACAAATTGAAATTAATTACTTTGCGCCGTTGTCCAGCACAATGCGTCACGAGGGGTGCTGGAGGTGGCTGCCGATGCAGGCACCATCTACGACAACATCGCTCTAGCCAGCAAAACAGCAAAAACAACAGTTCCCCAACGTTGTGTCCGTTTCACACTTTGCAGCGGTTTCACTGCTTGTATATTTGTTGCACGCTGCAACGGCTCCGCTCTCTAACAAAGGCAGCCTGCTTTCCGCTTGCGTTTCGCAGAATTTGTTTTGCATGCATTTGTCATATTTGCACCCCCCCTCTCCCAATCCTTCCCTCCTCACCAAAACCTTTCTTCAACTCCACCCCAACTTTCGAATGTGACTACACCGCTGCATCCAGTTGACGCTATGCGCGCTCCATTTAGCTTAATGCTTCTTGTCCAACATCACTTTTATTTTACCGCTTACCGCACAGCCCTACAAGTCACCTCCCCCACTGCCACTCCCACTATTCGCTGCCAACTAACCCTTTTGCTGTAGCTTCTTGCAACATTTCGTTTTTTAGTTATTTCATTGTGCAGTTTTACAATTTTTGCCAATTTTGAGCAGCTAAGGAACGCACTGCAATCCTCTTCCTGCCCCATTTCGACGTGCACCCCGTTGACTGCCCGTTCCCCCCCTCCACCAGCGCAGCACCAACCGCGTTCAGTGCTGCTGTCACTAGTTACAAGCAAGCTCGCTGTTTGGTTTATTTTTCCGAAATACAATAATAGAAATTGCTGAACCTCAGCACCCCCCGCAACCCACTAATCGTTGCTCCGCTCCTGAAAACTTTTCTTTTGCATACCCGTTTTGGAAATGCTGTCAGTTTTTCATTGCTGTATTCTGTAGCAGAGTTCCTTGTCATGTTTGTTGTTTTCCATTTTGCGGATACGCTGCATTTGCCAGCCCAGCGTTTGCCTTGTTTCTCGTTGTTGTTGTTGTTCTTTTTGTTATTGTTATAGTTGTTTTTGTAGCTGTTGCTTGTTTGTTGCCGCTGGTCGCTGGTCGCTGGTCGCCTGTCGCCTGTCGTCTGTCGCTTTAGCAAAGGCGAAATGGTTTCATTTGCTTAATTGACAATGACGACGAACAGCTTACACTTTTACTCTGTTTTTTTTTGGGATTTTCCTTTTGTGCTGCAGTGCATAATACGTGTGTTAATAATTTGCAATCGAATCTTGCGTAATATGTAAAGCATTGCGCTGTTGTAGTCTTGGCCACGGTCGAAGAATAAATACCCTTTCGTTTTTAAGCCAGCTAACATTTATTTTAGGCTCTTCATGCATAAATATATTTTGCTGTTTATAATACCCTAACTGGGGATATACTAAGCATTCTTTTGTAGAATTGAATATACATTTTTAATTAATCCGATTCCTTTTGGGGGTGTACAGTTATGGTATGCTAACAAATGCTCTACTTGCTGAAATTTTGTACTGACTAAGAAATAAATTGGACGACTCTTTTGTAACAGGCTCTAAGTTATTTATTTTATTTTTTCTACAAACAGATATAGAACATATGCCCACATATATATATATATATATATATATATATGTAACATATTTTATTTTCAGAAAGGTAAAGAGCCTAAAAGGTCTTCTAAGTACTCAAAGATTGCAATTAATTTTCCATGGACTCGTTTGAAGCGCTTTGAATAAAATATGAGCTTAACCAAAGCTTTTGCTAATTGGGAGCAGTGCATTATGGATATATGTGTGTAGTACTTAAGTAGACAAGCTCGTGAAGCAGATTGTATGAAAATGTTGAAAATGCCAATTCATGTGAGAATAACAACTAAATATATTAATGAGATGGTAAAGTAATACAAGAAAAATATAGACAAAAATCACGACTTACCAGATATAATCCATCAAAGAGAATGACGTTGTGGACCACAAAGTATTCATAAGTGAGTGTTCTGTGTGTGTGTGTGTGTGTGAGTGTGTAAAATGGAGTTTCTGCTTTCTCAATCAGATAAAGGCAGAGAGAGAGAGAGAGAGAGAGAGAGAGAGAGAGAGTGTGTGTTGTCCTTAATACGTTGTTCTAGGTGTTGTTGTTGTTGTTGTTGCAGCTAAACATGAGTTATGTGTGTGTAAGTTGCACACACACAACAGTCACACACACGCCCACTTGGAGACAGTCATGAATATGAACACGAATAACAATCTGCATGTGCCACTCACTGGGTGGATGGGTTGGCTGGCTGCCTGAGTGGCAGCTTGTGGAGCGAGGTGGTGAGGCAAACAACTGTTGCATGTCTGCAACTGAAATATCGCGCATAATTGCTGCATATATCTTTGCGGTGTGTGTGTGTATATGTGTGTGTGTGTGTGTGCGTGTGCATTTGAGTCATTTGTCAGCATGCTGTACAACAGTTTTTCTAGGGCTTTTCCTTTGCTTATTGTTTTTGTGTTTGCTCTGCTCTGTGAGTTGGGCAGCTGCCATCGATGATACAATTCTCAGCTTTAATTTTCAAATCCAACCAACTGCTTTCTTTTTACAACCACATTTTTGCTCGTTGACGTTTGCATGTTGACGCTTTTTGTTGTTGCTGTTGTTGTTGCCGTTGCTGTTATTGCTGTTGTTTGTTGCTCCAATAAAGTCACCTAAATAAAGCCATTTCTTTGCTACTGCTGCTGCTGCTGTTGTACAGTTTGATTGGCGTTGATTTGCCAACAGCTGATTATCGTTGGCCTAAACGCTTGCATAACCAAAAAACCCAAAACATTCAGACTGCAACCCAAGCCAGACTGAGGCAATGCAAGCACTTTGTTTTTCTTAAGCATACCCTTGCACAGGGCATTATGGCTATGTCGTCATGTTTGTAAGGCACTCAAGGAGACATCCTCAACCACATAACGCATATTTATTCGTGATCAACATTACTATCAACTTCGTTGCCTAATAAGATGTCCAGGCTTAGTTATTCTAGTATGCATATTATCATGCATCTCACATTTAAGCCAAAAATCATCATGATCGAACGTCTATATCTTAAAGCTGATTAGAAACAGTCAGTTCGAAGCAGGTTGTTCCTCTATGAAAAACATTCATGTTAACCAAATTCACCACGTAAGCGTGTTATTATGCTTTAAGCATTTAAGCAACAACAAAGAAGTCATTAGTATTGGACTACTATATCATATAGCTTCCCCTAGAAAAGCATTATCAGCAGACAAACTCCGTTCCTCAAGGGTTTTGAATCGTCGGCGTACCTAAGCTAGCAATTCGCTCTTGTAATTTTTTTTCTATTTCTATTTTCATTTTTTTTGTTTTTCCAAATTACAGAGCTTATGCTGCCGCCGCTGCTGCATTTACGAAACTCTTACAGCTGCCTCTGCTGACGTCGTCGACGACGTCGACGCCGACGTTAAAGTTGACGTTGACGTTGACGTTGACGCCGGTTGGCGCTTGCGCAAACGCCTTAAATTGCAGGTGGGCTAATGCAAATTGAAATCATTATTAATTATAGCAGTCAGCTTCCGTCCAAGACCCCAAAAGCTCGTTTGCACACAAACTCCAATCAGATTACCGTCGCCAAATCTCAAAAACAAAGGCATTTGCAACTCGCTGCCAGCGTGTGTGCTGGTACCTGGTTGTGGTGGGTAAGTGGGCATGTTGGAGAAGAGGGGAGGGGGGAGATTGGCTGTTAGGTGTCTGGGAACTGTTTGCAATTTAAGTGACTTAACTAACACAATTGTGGCAGCGATTTGGTGAGAAAATTGCGTAAAGCAACCAAGGCCCCCCATAGAACATTGAAAAGCTAAGCGGGTTCGCTGTTGAACTGAGAAGAGAAGAACTAGCTCAAATTACGCAAAACGCAAAACGCAAAACGTAGAAGAAGCGTAACGAACGTAACGAATTCTGATAATTAGAGTAGATTATTTTCAGTGTATGAGGATATCCGTGCCGCACCTCAATGCCCCTTAACAATGCCCCTCTTTCATAGCAGTAATGCCCTGAACTTGGCATTGAACATTTGAACTGAAATTCGAAATTCATTTTATTATGATTTTTATGGCATTAAGCAAATATTTCATTCAAAGTTTACTGCTGCCAAACACGAGTAAGCAATGCGTGGAATATTTACGACTCTTTAAGACGCTTTAAGATTAGCAAATGACTATTCCGATGCGATGATGTCCAGAAAACGATTTTTAAACCTCTGCAGAGAGTATTGTACTTTTGTCATTTAGTTTGTAGCGATTGAAAAGGTCGAAAAGCTATGAGCATTTTCTTTGAAACCCCGAAATTCTTAAGAATTTAAATAATAATATACTCGTAAAAACTGATATATACACAACAATTTTCTACTGCCAAAACTTTGTCAAAACCGAAGCGACTTTTGAAAGTTGTGAAAGGCATTCAATTTTGTCCGAAAGAAGGCAAACGGTTATTTGGATTCACACAGTCAAATTGTTTATTCGTTTTAGTTAATTAGATGCAAACTTCGAAAAATCGACGAAGCAAATCAGCAGAAACTTGCTCAACTTGTGTTTTTGCCATATTTTGGATTTCATGAAATCAATGGTCAGCTGCTTGCCATCAAATGAAATGGAAGAAGTTGGCAAGGGCGAGGGGTGGGGGGTGGAGGAGCGTAGCATCATTTGGATTTGGGTTGCTTGGAGTGGCTTCTTGCTTATTAGAGTCGAGTGAAGTTTCAGCGCTGCGCTTCTTTTAACGGCACGACAAGAATAGCAGCAATAATAACAACAACAACGCGGCCAATTGGTGGCAAATGCTGTGCTTGGGACGTGTGCAGCTAACAATCGCCACCAAATTGACAACAATAAAGGTGCTGCAGTTGCAGTTGCTGTGGTTGCAACCGATGCGGCAAGGCGCGTGCAGCACCTGTCATCAAGCCAGCAGACAAGCAAGCAGCATGAGGGCAAACAACAACCACAACAACAACAACACGCAACACTCGTTTGCATACGTGGCAGCCAACGTGGACATGTTAATTTTCAATTGGTCACTGGCAGCGAAGGAACATGGAGCGTGGAGCGTGGAGAGTGGAGTTCGAGTTCCGTGGGCGCATTGAGATTGAGTTGCCGGTGCTGCAGCGCACTGTGGCAATTACCGAACAAACCAAGCGCCTGGCACACGGTAGCAAGTAGGCAGCCAGAACACAATAACAACAATTTGCAGGCCAGGCAAGGAATGCGCCATTGCCATCGACTTGCCAATTTCATTATAATGATAATGATGATGATAGCGATGGGGCAAGCGACGTGGCAGCGAGTGGCTATTTGGTTTCTTTCTACGCGCTGTGGCAGCTTGAAGCGATGCTTATCCGTTTTAAGAATATCAATTATAAGTCATTTACTTGGCTAGCACGTCCGCAGTCGGTTCGGTCCACTCACCCAGTTCCAGTTTCTACACTCGCCACCAATTTGAGTAGCTCACCTAGCTCACCCAGCCCACTCGCCCCTCGTCGTTCCCAATTTTTGCTGCGTGTCACGAGTGTAAAGCTATAAAAGTACTTTTTAATTCGAGCTCATTTTAATTGTGAGAACTTTATTCCATTTACTCACCCATTTTTTCCTTCGAGATCTCCATTATCCAAATCACATTTAATTCTCAGCTCAATTCTTCAAAAGGTGGCAGCATAAGCCTTACTTTTTTTTCTGCTTTTTGTTGAGGTGTTTTCCTCATCTTGTCTAGGTAATTTCGTTTATTTTTTTTTCCATTCGGCTTACAATTACCGAGTCATTTAGTTGGAATTACATTTGATGAGTGTTTTCACTTGGTATTTTCTCCAATTAGTTGGTTGGTTTTTTTTTTAATGCCTATCATGTATTCTCTATGGGGTTGACATGGAATTATATCAATGGGAAGTGAAGGAGTCGCTAAACTAGCTTCGAATTATCGCTTAAAAAATATGAAAAAATATTGAAATTGGATGCGCTTATATTTGGTTTGTTTCGCAATTTAATTGAGAAGCATATTAAAAATAAGCAAGCAAGAAAGTCGTAGTCTAAACATATTGAATCAGTGTGTTTATACAGACGAGTATAGCTAAGTCGACTTGGCTTTTGACACTTTTCACAATATATGTATATACTTTATAGGGTGGTAAATGCTTCCATACTTTTCCACCTAACTTATTATACGCATTTTCGCCATGTGCAATGATTAGACATATTCTGTAATAGGTCACGGGGTCATGTACAAATGTTATAAGCAAAAGATTACATTGTTAATTGGAAGTAGTGAAATGGAACTCGATCATTATATTATTATAACGCAATTAATTGATGCGATGTTTAGCAGATAATGTTTGAAGTTGCAATGCCAACAAAGCTTAAGCAACTGCAGTTGAATTCGAGGCCAACACCTGCCGCTGCCACGCCCACAGATAGAGGCGGCAGAAGAGGGGCCGCCGCCCAAATTGAATGTTTTTGAATGCGGCTGCTGCTGCTGGTCTGATGATGGCCATTAATTGAGTTTTTATCGGTCGTAGATTATGGGCGATATTTGCTATGCTCGCTGGCAGATTCTTGTTGGTCTATTCCCAAGGGTATTTGGCAATGCGGCGCCTGCAAACTTGGCCAAGAGTGCAACGCTTAATTGATACGCCAGTTAATTAATTGTAACAAGTCTTCCACAGTACAAAACACCGCAAATGATACGAGCCATTTATGGGAGCTGACTCGGACAAAGGAGTGGGGGCAGATACTCTAAGAAAAATCGACCCCATAAGCAAAGGCAGCTACGTTAACTGCCCGATAGAAAAAAAAGGCAATAAGCCCGGCAAAAAAAAGGTAGAAGAAGAAGAAAAGAAAAGAAGAAAAAAAACAGTAACAAAAACGAAATCATTGAGACGGCCGCCGCAGACTGAATGCGATCACAGCCAGAAAACAGATCTCTCAAATGAGGGGAATCGACTCAAAACTGGACCTGCATCTGAACCTTGGACCTGCCATTTACTCCAGAACTGCGACTCAGGCTTGACTGGAGCTGAGGTTGGGGTTGCTGTTCGAGTTGGGATTGGAACTGGGGCTGTTGCTGGGACTCAGCGGGAGCAGGGGCAGCTTGAACTGCGCTACACGAAACGGCGTGTTGATGCCAGTTGAATGAGTAAACACAAAACGAGGTGAGGCAACAAGAGAAGCACCTGCACGAAGGTCAACTTTTAAACACTCTTCCTGCAATATATAACATATATTTAATCAGAGAGTTATGTTATAAATATATTTTAATAAAAATGTGAAAGAAAAGGGTTTACCTCATTTTATAATTTAAACACGATTTTTGCATCCGGTCAAATTTTGCGATTCGAAATATATCCGAATATGTTAAAAATAAAAAACCCTTCGTTTCAACATAATTAAAAAATAGATATTTTCCTTAATTAAAGTTTACTGTTTTTTTTTTTGTTGGTCTTTTTTTTCTAATCATACAAATTTTATTGTTTAAATGGAAAGTAAATAAAAAAATATTTTTATGCATACAACAAATTTGAAAAACAAACAGAAAACAATGTGGAGACAAAATTTTGATATTGTGTTTTCATAGGCAATTTAAATCAAGTCACAAAACGTTGCACAAAGCAGATGGACACCGCACGCCACTCTATTAAAGACGATGTGCTGCACAAAAATTAAAAATGAACGAAAGACTTAAGGCACAAACTTGTGCTAGCATAAGTGCATGAGCTAGTGTACGTGTGTGTGTGTGTGTGCATGTGTGTGTGATTTCGTGTGAGTACAGCCGGTTTAGAATCAGCACTCGTTGCTCGACAGACATTCCGATGGAGCAGGTGTTTAGCATAAGTAATTGATATTCTACACACAATCACTGAGAGGTAGCAACAACAACAACAGCAGCAGCAGCAGAGAAACGGCGGCAGCACCTTGACGTGGCATGAAAAGCGTACGCAACAACATTCGGTGCAACATCAACATCAGAAGCAGAAGCAGCAGCAGCAGCAGCAGCAGCAGCATCATCATCAGCAGCAAATTAAATGAAGCAACTCGAAATTGCAAGAGCCAACTCAAAGTCGATTTGGCCAGTAGATGGAAATGGAGTTGAAAATGAAGCTGCAAGCAGAACTTGTTGTCTATGCGCAATGATGAGATGAACGTAAAATTGGCCAGCCCCGCTGCTGTTGAAATCATTTCAAATGAAATGCCCAGCCAATGTTTCAATCGAACGCTGAAGGTCTCCGAAGAAGAACGACTTGGTGAATAGCAATAGGCAACATCATTATTTATTATTATTAATATGAATTTACATAAGCGCTGAAAATGCGAGCAAAACTTCACACAAATCAGAAGCTTATTTGTGCTATTTAGCAGTTCCATTATTATTCAGCGATTTGCTGGCGTCCCACAAACTGGTACCCAGACAAATAGCAATAACAACAATAATACCACTTGGCAGACTCGCAAGCTGACCACTGGCGTCAGTCGGCTGTCCAAAGTTGTCGCGTTCATTTTGCATTTCAAGTCGAAGACTCGCGATGGCAACTCTCAACTCAATCGTGCGCCATAAGTTTACTTGTAATTTATGTTAATTTTTCACTTTAGTTTAACATAGAAATCGAAACGCCTAAACAAATGCTTGACAGTCGAGGCAGTCGACAGTCTACAATCGTGATAGATAGCATACCATGTAATGTATCTCTCGGATTGCACAGTGGCGTTCAACAGAAAAAGGCATAGGGAGAAAGGGAGGGAAAGTAAACAGTTGCTCCAATTATTTGAGCAATTGAAAAACAATTCACTTAATTTATTTATGGCACACAAAACAATTAACAATCAATTAACGCTTCAATTAATGAATGCTGAGGGTCTTCAAGCAAATTCGTACCGTCAAAGTTGAAATATTTTCGTAATTATGGAAAATTAAAATTAAAATTGGAAAATTATCAACAATTACTATGATAATTATAAGTAATTGGACACTGTCGTAATAAGAATTAACGCTGATTCCAGTTGTTCATTTTACACATATATTTTACAAATATATATATTTGTAAGTAAATGCCAAGTTTTTGTGTCAGCCCCTTGGCCCTGGCTAGATCTAAGCCACTGGCTTAGACTGACGTTTCAAATATGGTTTGGCAAATGAAAAATTACATATCTGCAGCCGAGTTGAAAAACAAGAAACCCAACGCCCACATGACAAGTCACCTTAGCTCGACTCTATTCGACTCGTTTCGACTCGTTTAGACTCGATTTTTGACGATTGAAACAGACGTAGTATGTATAAAGACAAAATACACAAAATCGCTGCTCAGTCCTGGGTCAGTCGAACATTTTGGCATTGAGTTGACGAGTGCGGCGAGCAATTAATACAAAAAGGTGGTACAAAGTCTGCAGCTGCGGCAACTGTGGCAACTCTGACAACGCTGGCCAAATCACTAAGTACGCGGTGGTATCTTGAAAAACCTGTAAGAAACGCAGCAGCGCCTGGGGCTGGTTCCACTTGCCTCTGCCCCGCTTCAATCGCCGGGGCTCCCGGCATGCAACTTGACTGCCAGTTACGGTCAGACGTTGTTGTTATTCTTGTTATTGTTATTGTTGTTGTTTTTTTCTTTTTTTTCTTTTGAATTATTATTTTATTTTTTCTTATTATTTATTTGTGTGACATGGCAAGCATTTAATTATAACGTTTTCAACTTGCAAATCGCTTTAATTGCCGTTGCAAAACCTTCGCAGGCCATTAATAAACGCGTGTGCAGAGAGGGGAAAGAGGCTGGGTTTAAGTGGATAATTTCTTCTATTTTTTGTCGCTTCTGTTAGCCATTGTACTGGCCATTTATTAGAGAAAAGTGCGCAATTTCTCTTACTTGACTTTGGTTCTCTAAATGTAGCTGTATCTCCATCTGTATCTGTATCCGTATCTGTATCTGTATCTATCTGCCTGGCCGTGCTCATCATTAGGCTCCAGTGCGGCCCCCCCGATCCATGTGTGACCTTTTCCTGTTTTGATTACCGAATTCGGTAGCTGTCCCTTTTTATTTTGTGTGTATTTTGTATTTTCCTTTCTTGTCGACTGAATTGCATGAATCACAATTTAAAATGATTCGCATTTGCCGTTAAGTAGCCGGCATTCAAACGAAACTCACACTCGAAATTTCCGTTGAACCTTTTCGTTAGTTTTTTCATTTTTTTTGTACCCTATGGTTAAATGGTCGTGGGGTAGTCCTATATATAGCTGTATATAGTAAAGAACCAAAGTCAAACAATATTCTGGCTTGTTTTCATCTGGATTTATAAATGGCTTGTACAGATTTGAACACCTTTGCTTGCTGTGACATTCCAGGGTATCTGCTGTTTTGGGCTGCCTTTCTAGTTGACTTGCCTGCTGCATTCGCCGTTTTCGTTTGAATTTCGTTGTTCGATGACTCAACAAAAAATATGTAGCCATTACATTTGTAGGCATTTTCATTAGGAGTTCGCGATGATGGCAATCAGTTGTCCTGGGCTCTGTGCTCTGGGTCTGGGTTCTGGGTCATTCGGCCGCAACAGGATAAGGGCCACAGCCTTGACTTCCGCTTCTTTCCCGTTCAGTTCGACGCCGTAACCGTATTCCAATGATAAACTCATAATGATATTCCCGTTGCTCTCCTTCCTCTTTGTTGTTATTGTTGTTGGATTGGTTGTTGTTGTTGTTGTCTCGGACGGCTCACTTAGTGCCGGACGTGTTCGTGATCTTTTAACAGGGTCAACGTCAGCCAGCTGACTTTTGTATTTTGTATTTTGTATATGGTGTTTTCTATTGTGTGCCTGCCACACATACTCTTGATAAATGTTTCGTCATTCCGATTTTGTGATTTTCTTTTCCATTTTGGCTAGACGTCGTTTCCTTTTTTTTTTCAGCACACCCAGTGCACTGGAAGAAATATGATGACCAAAGAGGAGCTGCTGAAGTTTCTGAATTGTGAAATTCTCTTGAATTATATTATACTGCGTTAGTAAATATCACATTAGCAGAAGATGACGAGACTCCAGAACACATTCTGCAAGATTGCCCGGCAATAAAAAGGCTGAGACTCTCTCTCAACGGCGTGCTCCCTAAGTATTAACCATAGTACACGTTAATATCCTCCCATGCAAAATACCTCTTACTGTATACTATGTATAATAATATAATTAAGTCGTACTTTAGAATATTTCTAAACTGATAATATTAACAACAACACGCACTAATATTCTCTACTGTAAAATAATAATTATTGTACATCAGTATATATATGTATGTATATGTATATATATCATATCTGTGACTAATATTTATTATTTTTTGACCAATATTTGATGTGGGGCATTCTAACATTGATCCCTCTGTAAATGTCCATGAATTTAAATATCGATGAGCTGGCAATATTTCCAACCTCAGACATTTGATTCCATTCGCAACCCCCCCTCCCCGATCCAGATAGAAGGACAGCACGAAACACATTAAGTGCGCAACGCTTGCCCATTTGCAACAGGCTTTGGCATATCTTTGTTGCGAGACTGATGTTTGGCCAATCAATTAGGATATTAGAGCCGTGTTCGTATTGTAAAATAACAATACCAATGATAGTGGTGAGTCGGGGAAGCGTGTGCTGCCCCTAATTGCAATACCCGCAAATAGACTAACCAGTAACGTGTTTCAAATTCAATTTTCAATGCCGCATGTCGCATGCCACAAACCATGCCGTGTCCTAGGGACAATATTAACGAAGCCAAATCCAAATCCACATCCAATCGCAAACGCAATTCCAATCCCAAATTCAAACCTTAAGCCGCACACAACGAGCTATGTCCGTCTAGCCCCTCCCCCCTCGTCTATGAATTGAGTGACATATTTCGATTTCTTTGCTGCTCATTTGCTGGCTACGTTCGTATGCCCTTGTAAAGGGTATTCTATTTTAGTCGGGAAGTTTGATACACATTGAAAGAGACAGCCAAACCGGGTAAGAGGTAAGTTATTGTATAAAAATAACAAAAAGTTATATTAATGCCTAATTTATATTTAGGCATTAAATCCATTTCATATAACTGCCACAGAAATAATCCCTTCAAATATGAGCTATTGTCTGAAAACCTTTCTTGCTTAACAATGTGTCGACACTAAACTTACCCAATATGTGCTTCTCAATTGTGAACAAAAAATCATCAGTATCCGTCTACTACAACGTATAACTGCGATAGGCGCGGTTGGTCGAAAGTTCTTGTAGTTCTTGCATATACAACTTTTTTTTTAACACTCTATCCCAACTAACTAGGACTATCCTCACCAGTTAGGCGTCTTATTAAGCTGCTAACATTTCGACAACATATATATCCAATATCCAATCACAACCATATACCATATACCACATACCATACACCAGACACCAACTTGAATTCAGTCCACAGTGGTAAGTAATCTTCGGCGTGCCTAAGATAGCCGATTTTCCGTTTTTCCTTCTTTTTGTATTGTTTGTTTGTGATTTTGTTGGGCCAAATTGATATGCTAAGTAGTTCAAAGAATGGGTATCGCTGTGTGCATGGGTTTGGGTCATATAAATTAGCTACCCGAGTTACAGACGTTATCCGTCGGTGCATTTGGCTTCCATTTCGAGACTAATTATCACAGCTTTTTATCAAGTGGCAGGCCAGCGACTAATTTCGAAATGAACGAATGAACAAATGAATGAATGAACGAATGAATGAATGAATGCCCAAAAGGAAACGGCATTTCCGTTCCTCTCCGGGGGCATCTCTCGCTCTCTCTCTCTCTCTCTCTCTCTCTCTCTTTCTCTCTTTTCGATTTTGGACATTCGACATTGGGAATGAAACTGACCGCAATCGACCGAAAAGGTATCAATATTGTCTTGTATATATATACACATATATTTTTAGTACTGGTGGGGTGAGGGGGGGGGGGGGGGGGGGGGGGGGGGGGGTGGCAGGCCAATGTTGGTCGTCGATAAACCGCAGCGACAAAGGCACGGCGACAACAATGAAAATGCGTAGGTAATAAATAAAAATTGTTTTTAAACAACTTAATCGAATTTGTGTTTTCCGATTGACTTGCCCTGTCTTATAAATACACATAAACGTATGCAGAGTGAGCGAGGGTTGCTTCAAAACTGCATCAAATGGTAGCAAATAATCAGTAGCTAGTTGATCGGAAAGATTGCTTTGTGGTGCAACAAAACTATTTACAGACTTATATTGTTGCGTTAGTGGAATTAGAAAATTGAGAGCTGTGCTTATTTTGAATACATTAAGTAAATGACAAAGAAAATTGCATACAGATCAGTAAACATATTACACAAACAGGACTTAAGAATCCAACAGACTTTTAGTATGAACAAAAATTGTATTCAAATTCCAACTGGTATTCTAGATTGGTCTTAAGCCATTTTAAAGTATCTAATCGTATTTCTCAGAAGTTATGAGTTAGTTGACTTCAACGAAATTGTCGAACAGTGATTAAATTTCCAGCTTGATTTCCCAATTGGAAAAATCCATTGGTTTGGAACAACCCTCGCATTGTGCTGTAAGCTATCTCATTGCCTGGCATTTTTATGCGTGCGCCTTTTGGCCTTTGACTTTGACATAAAAAAAAGCAGAAGTGCCGCCTCCTTCAGCTGTGGAGATGCAGCCTGAAAACGCCGGAGAAATGAGTCAGGGGTTGGGGTTGGGCATAAATGTTGTACTTCTAGGGGCTGCCCCAAATGCGTTTCTGTTGTTGTTACAACAATTTTTATGACGCAAATGCTCGTAAAACGGCAGTGGTCTTGTTCTTGTCGTTGTCGTTGCGTTGTTAGTTGTTGTTGCTGCTCTTACAGCTGCTGTTGTTGTTGTTGTTGTTGGTGGTGTCTTTGTTTGCCTTGTGAGCATTTGCTGTCATTTGTCGTGTGGTGTTGCTGTCGCCTTCATTGTCCTTGACTTGCGGCCACCAAATTATATGTATTTGGTTTTAACACATTTTTGTCTAATGGAGTGCCGCTGTTGCTCTGCGCCTCGAGCTTCATAAACTGACTGCCCCAACCACCCACACAAGCCACACTAGGTGCTTTGCATTCCGAGATACAGATTTCGGCATTCCGAGTCGGTTGTTGTTGTTGTTGTTGTTGTCGGTGCTGTTTGCGGCTGCTTCTCTCCGACTTGGCAAAACTTTTGCTGACCAACAAAATGACTGGTCAAGTGAAAGTTAAGCAACAACAAGCAACATGAGCAGCAACAACATCAACAACAACAACAACAACAGTTTTTAACAAGCATAACAATCAAAGCGCCCAGATTACACGTGTTAGTTGTTGTGCTTGTAATTGTTGCTGTTGTTTTTGCCATTTGCCATTGTTGTTGTTGTTGTTGTTGTTTTTTTTACAACCTATTATTCAAAAAATATGCTGATGTTAAACAACAAAGTGGAATGCCAGCAATGCTGAAAAGTGTTTCTTTTCTGTTTCTTGTCTGTTTGTTTGTTTGTTTTTAATTGGCCTACAAGAAACATAAAACATGTTCGTAAATAACCCACATATATCTGCACATTAACAAGAGCAGAAGACAGATCTAATTGATTGTTCGAGATGGTAAATGGATGTTAACTAATTCGAAAGGCGATCAGCAACATCTGACGCAAAACATAATTGAACAAAAACAAAACAAAGCAACAAAAATACAACAGTATTTTTACAACTCAGAATGTTTGCTTTTGTATTAAACGTCTTTCGGATCATAAATAATAACGATAGCAATAAACGCTGATTTCATATTTGGGAACATTAACTAGCTGACCTGTCCACCTGTAGATGGACTCTTTTCCACCCAAATATTTATATTTTTCTATATACGGAAATCTTCACAAGCAAGTCGAAGCCAAAGGCAAAGGCAAAGGCAAAGGCAAAGGCAAAGGCAACGGAAAAGCAAAAACTTTAATGCACGTGCGCTGCCATATTGTTGTCAGTCAAGTGTTGCAAGTGTTGCTGCCATTTGCAGTTGCAGTTGCAGTTCGAGTCAGTTCAGCCAGAGTCATGAATGAAGGAAGTTGTACGATGTCTTTATTGCAACAAGAGCAGCAGCAACAACAACAGCAACAACAAGTTGGCAACGACGTGTGGGCAGTTGGCTGCCGTTTTTCGCGCACCAAACAAAAAAGAAATGAAGAAACACAGCAACAACGGCACAAAAATCAACTCGCAGCAAGCGTTGCGCACGCGAACGACTTGCGAACGACGCGCGCATTGCCAGGACTGAGATGAGCAGATAGCGAACGACCAAAAGAGAGAGAGAGAGAGAGAGAGTAGAGTGCAGTTATATTGACTACTGTCAACTCTATGTGCGTGTGTTGTGTGTGCGTGTGTGAGTGAGATCTTATTAGCGCAGTTGCTCAACTTTGAACTGTTGTTGTTCTTGTTGTCGTTTTTCTCGTTACAATTGCTGCTCGCAGTCGCCTTGCAGACTGCTGCATAATTATGTGCAAGGGCGCAGAGCAGAGACACCTTCCCAAGCGGGAGAACCCATCAATTGCTCTACCTGTCCCTTCCCATCGCCATCTCCATTTCCCTCTCGCCTTCTTCGTCTTCGTCTCAGTCTCAGTCTCCGTCTCCGTCTGTGTCTTGGAGTTCGCTTTGGGTTTTGCGTTTGTGTGTGTGTGTGTGTGTGTGTGTGTGTGTGCTTGTGTGTGTGTGTGCTCGACAACCTGTAAACGATACAAATCACACACAGTGCAAACCGCAAGGCTTGTCTGTTTCTTGTCGATGTTGCTGCTATTGTTGTTGTTGCTGTTGTTGCTGATGTTGTCGCTGGCAATATTTGCGGCAGCAAATTGAAGCACCGCAGCAACTTCTCGCATGCATTTGTTGTATTTGTATGGCTTGCAGCAAATATGCGCCCCTATCTGTCCAGTTGTTGTTTTACGGTCTTACCCATTGTAGTTATAGTTACTGTCAAACCAGTTATAACCAAAGCCCCCACCCCTACCATCCCCGTCCGCCGTCCGCCGTCCCCCGTTGCCTTTCCCCATTCCTCAATCCCCATTGTCATCCCCATCGCTGCCCGTTCCTGTTGCTTTCATATATGAAAAGTGATTTCTTTGCATAAAATACGCTCCCAAAAGTGCACTGAGAGAAAAGTAAAATTCAATTTACGTTTGTAGATGTATGTATGAAATATATGTCAAATATTGTAATTATTACTCCTTACAATTTTTTAAATATTTATATGTATTTTTTTTTTTTTTAATATTGTGTTGAAAATCATATTATTTGTTTTTTGCCATTGCCAGAATTTAGTTTTAAATTTGCTCAATTGAATACATGTATAAATATATATCTGGGTTTCTTTCTTTCCTAATTATTTCCCATTTCCTGTCCCGTCAAATTATTTAAATTTACGTGTTTGTTTATTATCTTTAAGTATCACAGAGGAAATTATTAATATGACTTAGGGGGCAAAACAAAAGTAATATTTCTGATAAATAATTGTGATAATTAAGTGTTAAGGAATGGTTTTTTATTTACTGATGTATTCAATGTCACCTTGAGTCAGTCGACAGTCGAGTTGATTAAAGTATATCAAGAGTAAAATTAAATGTAAGTTTAAAGTAAGAAGTAAGAAATATTTATAAGATTTCTTGTATATTCTTGGTGTTACTTGTATATTTGAAATTATTGTTATTATCGTTTATTTTTTACAGTGCATAACTTCGTTGTTTTTTTTCATAGTAATTTCTCTCGGTGCCAGCCGTGGTTGGGGTCCCAGATCCCGATTTTGAGAGCTGGACACTCTGCTGCTTCTGCTGCCTGATGATGATTGGATATAATGGGTTTTATGGAGCAGCTGCTGTGGATGTGCATGTGAATGTGAATGTGAATGTGAGTATGTATTAGTGATGTGAGTGTGAATGTGAATATGAATGTGAATGTGGATGCTGCTCGTTGTGGTTGTTTTTGTTGTTGTTGTTGCTAGTTGCTTGGTCGTTCTTCAAGTTTTGTGGCTCACACCTGTGCCCTGGCCAAGCCTGACATTTTGAAATATTGCCATTGATTTGCTGGCAAAGAGACTGCAAACTGATTTAGTTTTCTGAATCCGATTTCGTTGGCAGTCCCATTAGGCAGCAGCAGGCGCATGGTTCCCATGGCAAATGTGATTGTTGCTTGTTTGCCTCTTCTCCCAGTGTGTGTGTTGTGTTTCTCTTGTTGCTGTGTTGTTTGTTCTACAATTAACAACAACAATGTGCGCGCAATGTTTTAATTTGGGTCAAGCAATTGGCGTCGCTTTGGCACCGTTCATAATTTCCATAAACACCATGCCAAGCCCCCCAACCCCCCCTCCCCCCAACTCACCAAAAAGCAACACAAAAAAAAATGACTTGGCCCAATCACATGCATAAATATAGCTGTTTATTTGTTTATATAAGCGTCTAGTCGCATACGCTTAAATATACTGCTCGTCATTTATAGCAAATCGAATGATGGCCACGACACACACACACACAGGCTACACTGACAGGTATAAAAGCATAACAAAATTCATTAGCATTTTCGGCATGCACCAACTGTAAATCTTTTAGCATAAGCATAAAATTCTCTCACACAATTAGAAACTGCTCTCACACACACACACACACAAACACATTCACACAAACACACACACACACACAGTTAGAGATGTCAAAGAGTCAACAAATCGATCATGCGACAAGCATAGCTAAGAGAGTGTGTGCAGCTGGTTTGATCGCAGAGCATATTAAGCAAAGAGCGTCGTGATAGCTTGCATGTGTGTGTGCCTGTGTGTTTGTGCTTGTGTGCGCTGGTTGGTTCGATGTTCGATCTGCGGTGTCTCATGTATGAATGATCTTTATTGTTGTTTAACACTTTTCCAGCAAATTACTCGCTGTTGTTGTTGTTGCTGCTGTTGTATTTATAATTCTATCATCGTTTAAATGCTAAGCGACGAAAATGATATGCTTTCGAGCAGAAGAAGAAGAAGCAACGAAGCAAGCAGAGTTGCATAATAAAAGTAAATAAAGTACAGTTCAACACAATCGCTTCGAATTCGAAGTTGAGCTCGAGATCGAAATGGGAACAAACTATTCAGGTGATCTCGAACACGAGACAGTGAACACCCGCTGCAAAATACGACTGGGCTTAAGGCTACTCCTAATTCCAAGTCTCGACTCGATTTAATTAATTTTAATTGATTAACAACTGGCACAGTCTTAAATGTAGACGCAATGTAATCGATTAACGATTTTATATCGATATATTGTTATCGCCACCCTCTGCTTGCCACAAGGCACTCCCTCTCCTTGGCCACACACTCAACTCGTGCCTCATCTGAATCTGTCCAAATGTTTGCTTACCTTTTGTTGCCAGTTTCCCACTCTGAGCAGCAGTGAAGTGTTTGCCTGTGGCCCAAGTGAAGCTTGTGGCCATCATCGATGGATCTGCGACTGCGACAAGTGAGCTTTGCCACGATTCACCTGTGAAATGCTTCCTCTTCACTTTTTTTTATTTTCTTTTTGATTTGTTTTTATGTATGTTGACGCTGCTGCTGCTGCTGCTGATGCTGCAGCTGCTGTTGAGCTTCTGTGTTGCAGTTCAGAATTAATATTTGGATTTTAATTAGCAAGAAACTTCCTTTGGGCTATGCCAGTGGTTGGGGCAGTGGAGCTGGGACGGAGGCGGGGGTGGGGCGCTTGCGGGGAGGGGGATTGGTTGGCTGTGAGCTGCTCTCTGTTTACACTGCTTGGTTGGTTGGTTCTGCTGTTAAGTGCATAGGTGTATGTGTGTGTGTATGTTTAATTAATGCACACATGCACACAGTCACATCAATTGACATAGCAAATGAAAGTAGTGTGTGATGCTCTATGAGTGTGTGTGTGTGTGGCAGGTAGCACCATCAAATATGCAGCATTTGCTTAGTTCCAAATTTAATTTCGTTTAACCATTTTCGCATAATGAGCCCCACACACACACACACACACACACACACGTACTAACACACAGACACACACATGTGCATATTTATTGTCGCCAATGGAAATTATTGTTTAATACATTTACATTAGTTGGGCGAATGAATTGTTTGCTGCCGCCTTTTGTTAGCCAAACAAACAGGCAAATGGCCAAAAAGCCGTTGGCTAAATAATATTATTTTAAGTTTTCACAAATTTTCCAAATATATGTTTCCATATTCTTACTACACCTGCCCCCCCCCCCCCCCCCCCCCCCACCAACTATACACCCTTCATACACATACACACAACACCCTTCCTCTTCCGTTCCGTTCAGACTGGTCCTGTGTTGGGGCACAACTCTCTTTGGTTGGCAGCGAACGCGGTGCGAACATGTTGCAACTGACACTGTTAAGTTAACAGCGCGCTGTTACAGCTGCTGTTAGTTGACAAAAACCTTCGCAATTAACAAATTTGAGCGCTCAACTTTTTTGGTGTGGCTAACGCGGATTCATTTTGTGGCTTCGGAGTTTCGTTGGTGTATTGCAGACAAAATATTTTTGTTTAATAATAAATCAAAAACTTAGATTGTTAATTGTTGCAATTAAAATATTGGCTGCAATTTGAATAAAAATCAATAAGAAATTCAATTAATTGCAAGACAAGAAACTATTTCGAATATTAATACAAAAATGAATTGGCGCATAAAACATTGCAAGCATGAATGAAACCAATTTATTATTCTATTTGTATGTTTTGATAATTATTAAGTTTTTATTTGTATTTCAGCGCATAAGATCAGATAATTATGTGGCATTTGCATGTATATACAAGTTTTCGAGTTGGTTTCAGGCGAGGCTTTAATTAAAAAACTGTCGTTAAAATCTTGGCATCAGACACAGGCAAGCCAGGCAACAAAGGACGAAGGACCCTGACCGCCAAAAAAAGGCCCAGCTCCAAGCCAGTTGGCATTGCTACGGCTAACGGTTAACGGATAATGGCTAACGGGTAACTGGTAACCGTATGCGAGCGGCGGCCAACGCGTCGTAGTATAATTCAAATAATAAATTCCATTTTACGGCCCTCAGCGCGGAAATGGCTAACAAATGGCCGTCCTTCTCACTGATGCTGCGTTCCAAATGCGAAATGCAGACTAGATGCGAAAGAGTGAAAATTCCTAAATAAAAAGTAAAAATAAAAAAGATTACAGCAGCCAGAGAGAGAGAGCGAGAGAGAGAGAGAGCGAGAGAGAGAGAGAGGGGGCAGAATGAGGAGTGCGTTGGGGTTGGCTTACCTAGTGCTGCTGCGGGGCAGGCTAAAATCGATTTAGCCAAGTAATACCAATAAAAATTAGAAAGCATATAAATTGCCAGCCAAAATGTTTGTTGTCAAACCTCAGTGGCGGAGAAATCACATTAGGGTGGCTCCAATCAAATTTGTGTATTGTCAGCAAGCAGCTGGCTGGCTTGTTGCTCGCATTTTTCATGGCGCGGGTAGGCAACAACAATAACAGCAACAGCAACAGCAACAACAAGAAAAACCACCACCAGACAAAGTTGGCACCCCAAAAAAATAAGAAATCCACACACAAAACTGCGTTTTAGCTTATAAGTCATTCATTCATTCATTCGATCGTTTAGTCAGTCAGTCAATCTCCGCATGTTGTTGCACAAATGCTTGCCGGCTTTTTAATGGGGCGCCCCACCCCGTCGCAACGCCTCTCCAAGTGCCCAGCACTTATTGAAGCGCGCAGATTTATTGGAATTTAAAATTCCTTTGTTAGTCACCAGAGTTGCGGCTCTCCCAGAAATCTAATAAGCGCTTAAAAGCCCAAGAAAAAATATAATAAAGAACAAGTAAAATGCTCTAGTCGAGCGAGCTCGACTAGCAGCTACCCTGAACCCTGACTAAGAATACATTGATATTCGATTTTTCCATATGAAAATAGCGTTTTCTATTTTTGATTTTTATTCATATTGTGTTTTTTGTTAATGCTACACACTTAAGGGAAATTTGACGCTCCAGTCACTGCTGACCAATCACTTTTTATACAAATTTAGCAAATTATATTCATTATATATAGAAAATAGATGTGACAGTTTGGACATTTTAAATTCATCGATAATATGTCTGGGTAAAGTTTATCTGACTTAACTTACATTGCAAGTTTGAACCCTCGAGCTCAGTTCTCTCTAGTCTCCAAGACAGTCCGGCATGGCTAGATTAACTCGACGGCCTTCTGTCTGTTGCACATTCTTTCACAGCTTCGGTATACCCTTTTTGGCCATTTCAAATGGCTCCAGGCTATAAAAAGAGAATACCCCTCACTCAACGTATGCACTAAGATTTGGACGAGGGCCGCCTCAGAGGGGGGCGTGGTTGTCGGGAGAGTGTCCTGGCGATAATGCATACATCTTCGTCTATGCTATAAGCCACAAATGTATGCAAAGAGTGTTGCCCAACTTATCGTTCAATTAGCATAAGCATCTTCTCAAAGCGAATTAATCACATTTTTGCTGGCACCATTTTGAACTTGGTCAAGCGAAAAGTGTGAACAACAGCTGGCATTTTAAGAATTTTGTGTGAGCGACTGCAATTTGGAATTAAATTCATATAAGAAACTTTATAACTTTGATATGTGATTTCTCTATCTGAATGTGGAGTTTTATTTGTACCCTATACCCACTCATAAAGTGGAGTAATAAAGCATCGCATTTGGCTTCATGGCTGGAAATCGTGTCACTGCCATAACTCTATCACAGCTTTGTCGATTTTAAAACGCATTTCGGATTGATCCCTAGAAAAATGCCATATTTAAATTTGGCTCGAGTTTTATGTACATATTCTGAATCTACACAGTTCACAGCGAACTCACTTGGTTCATAAGCATTGGCAACTCCCGATGACTGAAAGTGTTGTGTGCGTAATTGTTGAAGTTCAATTCGAAATTTGGTTTACTGTCGACCGATGCGAAAGTTTTGTTCGCCTTTGCTAGTGCCATGTGTATGTAGCTATATAGCACTCAACAGATGTCGAATCGTTGCTGCTTTCCACATGGAAATAATAACAGAAAAAACAAGGAAAAAAAAACAACAAGAAAACGGCAAAAACAAAAACACAAACAAAATGGCAGCCTCGTAAACAACTCGCTAAACGTTTTGGCGCTCATTTTGCAGCCGTTGCTTAATTTCACTCCCGCTCTCCCCCGCCACCCCCACCCTACCCTCGTTGCTGTTGTTGGTGCCGCTTGGAGCCTCAAGCACAAGTGAAAGTTCAAGGGGACAATGTATGGGTGGCTGGGTGGGTATGGCTGCTGCTGCTGCTGCTTCTGCTGCTGGTCTTTTAAGGTGGTCGGGTTGATGTCCCAAGGTGCCGGGGGTGGGGGTGGGGGTGGGGTGCAAGGGCTGCGTGGCTGGAGGGTAGTTGGCGCTTCTGCGGCTGCCACGCATACGCCACATTTCGCACATTTCCCTCCCTGCCCACTCCCCACTCCCCATTCGCCCAAACCACTCTATTACCATTTTTGCTTTGTTTTATTTGCGCATTTTTTTGCGTCTTTTTTTTATTTTGTTTTATTTGGTAGCCCAGATTTTCCGCACATTTCGCAGTCTGCCGCTCCACGTGGATGTTGTTGTCGAGTGTTTTGGGCACCGCTAAAAACAAAAGGCGCGCACATTAAATTATGAAAATAAAATGCGATGCGATTCGGCCCCTTAGCTTACCTTGCCCATCAAAAGGTCGTCGGCAGGCAAAGCCATTGAATAACTCGACTTCAACGATGACTTAATGAGCAGCAGTCGGGATATACGGATATATATATATATATGTATATTTATGTATATGTATATATTTATATTTTATATATATCCATATACATGTATATTAACATGGCTCTCTGGTTCTGAGTTGAAAAACTTGTGCACTCTCCAATAAAAAGAGACAGCGCAAGAGGAATGCGCAAAGTGATTGCTAACAAAAAATACAACAACGAACATATTTAATGTAACTTTTTAATTAAATCGTTATATATTCTCACTGCTCGATGCTCCTGCTCCTGCTCCGGCTCGTCCTCTTCCTCCTCCTCCCGCTCCTTCTGCCTCTTTTTCTGCTATTCATACCTGCCTCCATATTTTTTGATGAGCACCGAAGCAAAAGAAATTGATAATGGCTGCTCACTTTCGAGGAGTCGTAAAAAAACGGTTGCATGCAAATTGGTAAGTTCCCTGAATAGGGGTAGCCAAGTGAGCCAGCGAGCGGGCCTAATGAGGCCCAGCTGGTAATTAGGCCAAGGGTATTCAATCCCTGCACTTCATATCTATAGGCAAGTGATGGGCGCTACTCACTTGACAAGCAAACGCCGACTGAATACTATTTGAACAAAGTCAACACTTGTCATTTACATAAGCTATGGTTCATAACCATAAATACTTCAAAACAAGCATGCAAAAAAAAAAAGAAGAAAAAGAAAAAAACAAAAATTTATATCTGAAATGATCACTCTGAGCTCTATTTGTATCTTTTACTTATTTATTGTTCTGCGACAGCCTTGCATAAATTGAAAACGACGTTTTATCTGAACCCACAAAAATGTATACTTTTTAAACACATGAACATAATTTGCATGCTTATAATAATTTATGAAAACATATCGAAAATCGTATTGGCTTATAATCTTGATTAATGCCATTGTGTATTTTTCATACTTCTTTTTTGGTCTATTGAAATATTTAGTGTTTTCCCCATTTGCAATGCGTATTTATTTAACTTTTTATTTAGAGCCTTGAATGCATTTGATTCATATTTTTTCACCGCAAAATGTAGCATTACCAAATAATTTCATTTGCTGCCTTGTTTAATATTTGCCGAAATTTGTACGAAATCCCATTGTATATATGTATATAAATATATATATATATATATATATATATATATGTATATATATAGAAATAATGAGAATGTCGATTTAACTTTCACACCGAAAAGGTAATACATTAACTCATTCAATATTTTTCGACTCTTTCCCTTCCACATATTAATACTTGAAGTCGGAAACAAGAACGGATATTGATATGCGTAAAATGGCAGTAAGTTTTTAAACAAGAGGTGATCTGCGAACAATTTGAAATGAGTTCTTTTAATGTTCAATTTTCAACACATACACTGCGAAATTCGATGAAAAGTACTTGATTTTTTCATTCCAAAATTGAAAATAAAATTTTACACAATTGTGTTTGTTTGTTTGATATATTAAATACACGCCAAATAATAAAGAAATTTAATTCGTAAGCTCGGAGATGACATGAAAAAAAACAAATTAAAAATGTGTTCAGCCTCCAGATTTGTTTATAGAAAGAAAAAAAAAAAAACAAACAGTAGCTGCTCAACAGTCTCAAACCCACTTAAATTCGACGGCACTGATTTCCCCACGTGTTTTCCATGGGATTCAGGCCGGATGATCTTGCTGACCACTCTAAAAGCTTAAATAGAGAAATCGCCCACGGCATTACCGTGTTGGAATAAGGCATTTCGGTCTGGTTGATGCTCTATAAAATTCACCAAAACTTCGCCCCTCTCAGCACATACGGCCTGAAAGTTTCAAATTAAGTGTTCTGTTGTCATGCCTGAATGCAGCCCAGATCGGGAGTGAAGCACCGTCACAGCTTCGAGTAGGGAAAACTCTCTCAGACTTCTTTAAATCGAGCCAGTAATAATTAAAACCGTTTAAGCCATCGAAATTAAATTTGTTCTCATCTGAAAATACCACATTTTGCCACTGGGCCTGGGTCCAGGACATGTGTTGCTGGTTTTTAATGCATGTGCACCCTCGTTAAAGTGGGCTTTGACTTGATTTTCTTCTAAACCAATCGATCACTACTTGACAAGATTCGTTGAAGACGATGTCTCGACACTTGCAACCTTAAATCAAATTCAATTTTAGATGCCGTAGCATTTTTATCCAGCTCAGCCGTGATAATTTTGTTGCATTGTTTGTTGTAGTTTTCTTTCAATTTTAACATGTTATCAATTGCTGATGCCGATCGACGTAATTTAATTGATTTTAATAATTATAAAATTAATTGCCTGTTGCTCAATTCAGTATCCTTGTCAGCAAGAATCTTAGCTATCTCTTCAGCTTCGAGTGTTTTTTCTTTTCCCATTCCAAATTTTTGTATGCAACTGATCTATTTCTATACATCAAATAATAAATAAATATGTATTCTTTTCCTAATCGAATTTCGGGGTGATTTATCGTATTTCGGATCGATGTTACGAAAAGTATGACGATATCAATTTTACAAGCAGCTGATATTTCATTATTGTTTTAAAATACAATTGGAATTTAGCTAAATATATATTAATTTAATACTCAAAATGAAATACTTTTTAATTTTAAAATTTCTTTTCGTATTTATTGGATTATTGCAGAAAATTGATTATGGCCGCTTGGGCATTTCTGTTAACCATTTTATTATTCATTTCACAAAGCCAAATAAAATGATGGCGAACAGCAGTTTCATTTAACGACAGCGGAAACTCAAATACCAAATGCTGGCCAAAATTGAATCAGGCTATAAGTCAGTGAGAGTATTCCGTGGACGGTGCGCTCATTACGACTATTATTTTTTGTGTGTGTGCTTCAAATTTTGTTGGTTAGCCTGCTTCTCAAATATTTTGCATATTGATTGTTTTAATTGAAAAGCGCGTGCGCCTTTTTTAATAGTTTTCATAATTGAAATGCAGGCGCCACAGAACTCAACCGGAGCACGCCCGCATATGTGGACCCATACACATATGCACATATACATGTATATATATATATATATATATATATATATATATATACTTGTGTACTTATGTACTTATACTTATGTTCCCATAGCATATTGAAGTTGATGAGCTTTAATTGTTTCTGCCATTATTAAGAATAATTTACCAAAATATATAATTTTGGCAGCGTTTTGATGGCTTCATTAGCCAACGCCGTTGCTTGCCACATGAAGCATAAAGCAACCGCGGCACGCGTCTCATTTAAAAGTCATTACGTTTAATAAAAACACGAAAAAAAGGAAAATTAATATAAAAAACAGCAACATCAATTGTTTCGCCTAACGGTTTTAATGGAGGGCGTTTGCTTTATGACCATCGTCGCATAAATCAATTGAATTTGAATTTTGTTGCAAATGCTGCTGCTGCTGCTGATGCTGTTGTTGTTGTTGACCTTTTTTAATTGCATGCTGCATAGTAATAAATATTTGTGTATAATATACATATAGTTATACAATTATTTATTCTGTACACAATGAGCACAGTTAAAAATAAAACTCTCATTAATTTATTGGCATTCTTATTAAAAGTCACGCCCAAAAAACTAATTAAAATTCCATGTCGAAATACGTTTCACATTCGTTGGGAAAGAAGTGCAGCTAACTTTGAAGCGTTCACAATCTTTACACCTCAGTCAAATATTTATTTTTAGATAGATTGCGATCTGATGGGTATGTTAATTACTGCGTTCCTCAAATAGCCGGTCTTTCTTGGTAATTGGGAAAAGGGGTATGATGAAGTTTTGAAAAGTGCGTAACAGGCAGAAGGAAGCAATTCTTACCCCATAATTATATTGTTGGTAACATATATATGCATAATCTGGCTCCATAGCCGAGTCGACATAGCCATGTCTGTCTGTCTTCAATTGGCTTCAATTTAATTGGTTAGATTTACTTTAGAAGTGTTAATTTGATTAATTTGCTAAATTTGGACGTTTCCATTTTTGTGTGAGATCCAACGTCAAACTAAATATAAGCAGTTTAGAATTTGTTGATTGGCACTTGTATTAACATGTTTTATTATTTAGATAATATTTAAAGTAATCTGATTAAAACGATAATCACAACTGAAGCGGCGACACGAATGGGATATGAATGCCAAAAGAACAAATAAAAGCTATTGATTATTATTTGATATGGCTATGACTAATATTCATGAGCTTGGCAGCAGCAGCAGCAGCAGCAGCAACATCTGAGTGCCACACAAAGCACATGCTTAAAATATTCATATTTTTCAAAGCATTCGCTTAATAAAACTGTATGTCAAAGCATTTGTTTGTTTGCTGTTGCTGTTGTTGTTGTTGTTGTTGTTGTGACCCACGAACTGGGGAATAGTTTAAGCTGAAAACACACGCGCCCAGCTCGACTTGACAAATGCCTAACCCTACAGAAGTTAAGACCTAACGGCCAGCGCCCACATATCATAGTACTTGCCGGATGGTGTTGGCCATAATGACAGCAAGGACAAGGACAAGGACGAGGACGATGACGAGGACGAGGACGAGGACTAGAAGTGAAACTGAAACTAGAACTAGGACTAACACAATGCTGTTTGATGTTCTTGATAATGATGATGATGATGATGATGGGCTGGCAGTCAGACAGACAGACACACGGACGGATAGACGGACGGACGGACAGACGTGATACTCGCTAATGCTGTTGATCAGCGCACACACCCAGTAAACAGCTCAAGCAGCACCAGCAGCAGCAGCAGCAGCAGCAGCAGCAGTCCGGTTTATTGCGGCGTCCATTTGTCTAGCCCACCCCCAACCATCAAGACCTCCCCCGGCCCGGCCCGGCCCGCGCAGCCCCACCCCCCTCCGACCACATGCGTTTGAAATAGAAAAAAGAGAAAGGCAGCCGCCTCTGTCCGGCGCGCGCTGTCAAACCTTGCAGTGTGTCTTCGCTCGCATATTGTGCGTGTGCCTTGGCCGGCAACTGTGAAAACCTTTTTTGCTTTCCACGCACACACTCACACGTACACAGCTGACACACCCATACAACCCATCCGCATAACACAGGACGGCCGCCCATCAGTCGGGTTACGCCCACATTCGAGTCACTTGGCTGCGCGTCAGCAGCTACAAAATATTTACAATGAAAAATGTCAGCAGGTATTTATTTTTATGGCGAAACATTCGTCAGTCTTATTGTTAGTTGAGGCGGGCAGCCAAGCAGTGGCAGGGGGTGAGCTGCTGGGGTGTGGGGGGATTGGGTGTGGATGTGGATGTGGGTTAAGCGTTAAGCGCGACAGTGTGACGCAAAAATGCGTTCTGCATTTGAAAAACGCCAGAGTTAAAAAAAAACGTGTGCATGCGAAATGCTCGAAATATTCCATACGTGAAGTGGCTGAAAACTAAATCTTCTCTTGAAACAATAATCGCAAATTGAAGCTCAAACTGAACTGTAATGCAGTATCGAAAGCGATTTGTGGAACACGGCATCGAGCTGTGTTTCTTACGTTCTTTGGCATTGCCATGCCGCCATTTTATGAATATTTATTTTGTGTTTCATATGAAAAATACAAGCCCTTGTAAACACACACACACACACACACACACACACACACACATAGGCAGCCAGCCAATGACTAATAGTTGTATATTTTATTAATATTTGTCTCGCTGGCGCTTACGGCCGTGCTAGCATATTAGAGAGCTGCCTGGGCATCGAGATGGTGGCATTCAGTGAGCAAAGAGGATTGAGGGGCGTCCGGAGGGGGGGGCATGCTGGGTACACTCTATACATATTATAGAAGCTTTGCATGCCTTGGACAAGAGCTCGCTCAGTAAAGGGATATCGTGCGGCATCGCCCAAAAAGCAGGCAACACATTTTGCGTGCGTGGCCAAGATAGACTCGACGACAAAAGGGGTCGTGTGTGTAAACGTGTGTAAGTGTATATGGGTCGGAAAGAGATGGAGAGAGAGATAGAGAGAGAGAGAGAAAGTTTGAGGAAAATGCTGCCACATGTTTTTTTTATGTCACTTCCGCTTTTATTTATTTTTATTCTCATGCTTTGTTGGTGTTAGACACTCGAAGTTGTCAGCATTTGTTGTTGTTTATTTATGGTGTTGTCGTTGTTGTAGTTGTTGTTGTTGCATTTGTTATTGCTGCCGACTGGCTGACGCTTTTGTTTTATCATGAGAATCCGCTGCGAGCCTCGCCCTGAACGCAACTTATAATTGTCAAGCCAAAAAATATGTATATTCGCACTAAACTAAAACCGGAGCCCATTTCTGTATTAGGTCGAGTGTTTAGGCTTGCAGCTAATGCTGGTGAAGAAAACAAGCGAGCCAAACAGCAGTTGCCTTCAAATGGCACCAGAGTTGGCTGAGCCAGTGTTGTAGCTGCTTGTAGGGTATTTAGAGTTCGACCTTGCCATTATTTGTTTGGCAAGGGAAAAACTAAAAAACAAAACACCGCTTGCCACGTTGACTTGACGACTAAAAAGGGTTCATATACATTTAGAAGTATAGTATATACATATACATATATATATATATATATGTGTATATATTCTATTTATATATATGCACAATATATTCCTTTTTTTCTATTTTTTTTGCCCAGCTATGTATAGCTAGAGTTTGACAAACAGTTTGGCTGGCTTTTTATGGCTACGTGTTGATTTGTGGTGTTCTTGTGGCTGTGCGTGTATGTGTGACTGACTCATAGCCAGTTCCGTTTCCTTTATCCTCTTTTCTGCTCGTCAAAAGGAAACTCGCTCAAGTTTTCGCTAACATTAATGTGGCGTTTCATTTCCTTTTTTTTCGATTTGGGGCCAACCGATAATTTCATATACAATTAAAGGCCAGCTTTCCACACATGCATTAATGTCGGCACTCTGACGGACAAATTGCAAATTGAATAAATAGCAATTTGAATGCAATGTTTTTCTGTAATTTAAGCTCTATTTTCATTTATTACTGCTGCTGATGCTTTTCCTTCTGCTCATCCGTTAAATAGTTTAGTTTAGAGATTTTTAGTAGCAATTTTCGCTGGAATCCTGTATTCCCTGCAAAATGCTCTCTCCATCTAACCCAGCAGGCTGCGAATGCAGTCTGTTTTAATTGCATTTTGTTAAGTGCGCAAAAATAATGAATGGTAAAATAAAATAAAACCATTAATTATTTATTGCACTAGTTATTATGTATGTGGATGTAAGGTATCATCTTAAGAGGTTGGTTAAATAGTTTATGTAGAAACCCTGCTGCGAATTCGTTGCTACATCCAATTCAGTTATTGAAACTTGTAAGCTGTGTCCAATATTAAATATATTATCATTTCAGATTTTAGATCGAATTCCATTGCAGCTGTGCAGTAACATATCGCATCAATAGCAATCGCTATTAGCCACATTGATGGCTCCCTTTGGGCTTATAAAGGAAGCACTTTCAGGCGTTCACCTGAAAATCCTGCACTGAGCAGGCCACGCTTCCTCTTGCCTCAGTCCCAACTCCTAGCCAGGCTCACACGCTGGCCTAGGGCAATGAAAAGTACCATCAACTGCTGCTATTAAATAAACCCCTTGCGCTGCTTGCCTCACAAAGGACGAAAACGAGGACAAGGCAGGGAGGGGGTGGGGGGGCGAGAGCAAGAGGGATAGGGAGAGGAAGAGGAAAATACATCGGCGACAGAATCCGAGGAGACGCCAAAGATAGACAAAGGCAGTGGCATAGTTTGTGCACGTATTACGGTAACTGACACGTTGTGCTCAACTCCAAACAGCATCAAAAGAAGAGAGACAGAGAGTAGAGAGATAGATAGAGGGAGAGAGAGAGAAAGAGAGAGAGTGAGAGCGGTGTGAAGGGACTGGCAGGGAGGTTCACAGGTATGCGTCAGTGTGTGTGTACTTTTCTCATTTGCTGCTGAATTTTTATTACAAATTTCTTCATGATGATGGGTAGCGAAGTATTTTTTTGGGTTTTTTTTTCTTTTTTATTTTAGTGCCATGATGACTGAGACTGCGGCGGCTCAGGCAACATAAATAGCAGGCAAAAGGGAAAATTATTGCAATAGGAAATGAAAATGTTGCGGACTGCAGGGCGGGCAGCCTAAAGGCGCCTGAATCGAACGGAGACAGCAGAATCAATACGAAACGGTATGAGGATATTTAGGCAGGATATTTAATATTTACACGAAAAGCTCGGCCCATCAAGCTAGTGCCATGCAACCAATACTCACCCCTACCCCCCCATCACGCATACTCGTACAAAGATGACGCTCCTGTTTTGGCTTTTTATGGCCATTTTTATTTCATTTTGTTGTCTTTTTTCGTTTGTTGCCAGTACAAAATATGATATTGTTGCGGTCAACAGACAAAATACAGACAGGAATGAAGGAAATAAAAAAAACCAGCAAAAAATATGTTTCTCTTAGAAGTGCCGAATATTTTATATGCTGCGAAATTGTTAACGCAGCACAAAAAACATTTTTTTTTTTTTTTTAAATAGTTTCGCTTAGTTGCATCCATATTGGGCTATGTATTGTTTTAAGTCTGCAGATATTAATATTACATATTCACTTTATTTATTTTATGCAATTGACAAACAAGCTGAGCAAAATATTTTCTATACTTATTGTAAATTTCTTGAAATATTCTTTCAAGCAAAACATTGAATTGAATTACAGTTTGATTGGTGTCGTCATAAAAGCCAAGTCAAATTAATAATCTTTCAATTTTTGTCACAACATTTTTATAAGCAATACAACTAAAGCTATGCCAAATTGTTCTCAGCATTGCCACATAGACGGGTTAAGCAGCTATTTATATAAAGCTTAAGTATTCACTTGTAAGAGCATCAAGAATTATATTTTGTGAATGCATCTCCTGCCAAGCTACTTACCAGTAAGACACTTTCCAATTTGATATCAGTAATAGGAGCAAAACAACGAGCAGCCAACCTATCCCATTCCCCTTTCCCTAGTAACTCCCTCCATGAGCAGCTCTGGTTGGCTTCGTTGCTTGGCTCGGTGTTGTTGTTTGTACTGGTTTTGGTGTTGGTTGCTACCCAAACTCGGTGGCGATTTGAAGCGTCTGCTGCTTTTCATTTGTATCTTTGTATTTTAAAGTGTGCCAGCAACTTAGCTTCAACTATTTATCTTGTTAGCGGAAATCTATTGAAAATGTTTGTATCCTTTGTGTGCTGTGTGTGTGTGTGTGTGTGTGTGTGTGCTTGAAGCAAACACAACAAACAGATGATATTATTCGAGTGCACTTTTAGAATCTAGCTGGGGACCGACTTCTCCTGATGGATTTTTTATACATTATAGAAGCTTTGGGTTCAGCTGCCTTTGACGACTTGACGATGAAATTGAATTGAATTGTGCCTAGCGTTGTCGTTGTCGTTGTTGTTGTTGCAAGACCAAGGCCAAGAAATAGCTCAAACTATTAGATTTGAATAATATATGTATATGTACTGAAATCAGCTGCGGATGGCATAGTTCGCATTATAAGTTTGAAGAGAAAAAAAAGGAAAAATTCGCTATACTCCTAATCGGAACTGAAACTAACGGAAAAACTTGTCTGATTAATTCGTAAGAGAAGGAATATTTATTGTTAAATGTCTACTAATGTAAGAAGAAAGGCTATTTATTATTAGTATTACAGTAAAAACACCAAAGAGCTAATAGCAGAACTTATTTGCGTATGTATTCCATTTTATCCTGTTCAGCCAACAGGGTAGACCAAATACCAGATCCATATTCAAGGAAAGAAAGCACAACTGAAATATAAAGAGTTTTCGTGAAGTGCAAATTGTTAAAAATTTCCACGCAGGTCTGTTCATAATAAATTGAAAAAAGTATTGCACAAATTGTAATTGGTCTAAATTATAAATGCTTAAAATTATTTTATTATTTTTTCTATTAAATATATATGTATATAGATGATAATGTTGAAATATGTATGTATGTTTGACAATCGCAGCAACGATTAATACTTAAGTATCGCTATATCGATTAGTATCGAAGCTCTGGTCACACATGAATTGTTTCCTTTTTCCTGCGTTGTATTTTCCTAAGTTCAAAAGTTGCTCTAAATTCTTCAACAAGTAAAGACGCACTCGCGCATAATAAAGTTATTTTTCCACGCCATTTACAACAGATAAAAAGTACGCTACACATTTTTGTATATACGTGGAAATCTATGTCTTAAGTTGAGCTGGGAAAATCCTTAGTGATTTCAAACTGAGTTGTATTAATATAAATTTCTTAGAATATATCTTCAGATTGAAAGCAAAAATAGTTTACTATTTACTATTTGTTATCGACGATAATTGTTTGCCGCGCTCATGGTTAGATTATAGGCTTCCGCATTTGCTGCTTGAAAGTAGTGTAGCACAACTATCGATATTATTAAGTACCATTAACTATTACCCCCTCCCTCAAAAGATGGGCGACCTGGCGGCAGAATCCAGAAACTGGAAACAAACTCTAGCAAAATCAATAAGAGAAGAAACTACCAAAGCTGAGTATTCTGTTTTGTGAGTGCTTTCAATTACTTTGCAATCGTTTCGCGGCCTGCTGCACGTTTGAGGGTGTGTGTGTGTGTGTGTGTGTGTGTGTGTGTGAGTGAGTGTAATGGAATTTCGAGGAGGTGATGGTGCAGTTGGGGGCGGTGGGGTGGGGGTGTGGGGCAATTGCAATATTTACGAGCAACTATTGTCGCTGTAGCAGAGGTAACTGTAACTTCTTCGGCACGAACTCGTTCAGCACTTCAAATTCAACTTCAACTGCGACATGTTATTGTCATAATGGCTTTAACCCCCCACACACACATCTACCCGCCCACCCCCATCCCTTTCCTGCTCTTTTCAATATAGCAACCCCCATTCCTCTTATAGACGTATTTGCTGTGTTGCTCTTTTAAACCCTTTGCAGCAAACGTTGACTTTTTAGCGTTTTGTCTTCTTGTTGTTGTTGTTGTTGTTGTTCGAATTGTTGAAGTTGTTGTTGTTGTCGGATTTGTTGGAGTTGTTGTTGTTGTTGCCACTACCCCATGGATCGTAATGTTGGCAAGTTTATTTGCGGTTTTGTGTAACTGTAAATTGCACAAACAGACGCGCAAGTGAAACATATGTAACCGATGTGTTTTTCACGCTCTCTCCCTCTCCCTCACTCTCTCTCTATCTCTCCTCTTGGATGTGTGTGTGTGTGTGTGTGAGTTGCTGCCAAGGCATATACATAAATTATTAAACAAAACTGAGTATCATGGCATGGCCATTGCCAGTCGATGTCACCAAAGCTCAGAGCGTGCCATCCCCCGTTCAACTGCTCTACCCCTCGTCCGTAGTCCTGGCCAGCACACGGCGTATGCGTAATTTTGTTTTATTTGCAGCCTTTGTGTGCTAGTGTGTGTATGTGTATTATTTATGCATACTGCGCATGGAAAATTGCAATTGGTTTTTGGCAGCTTTTGGCAGCGGCAATTTGCTTTGAGCATAAATGAAATATATTTATATACTCGCACATACATTTATTCCTATATATGTATATATGCATATCTAGTATGTGTACCATTCAGATGTGTATATATTTGTATATATTATTATGGCTAAAGGCAAAGCGCGCTGAAAGTCGCAATCGAATGCATAATAAAATAAGAAATCGATTCAAATCGAATTTGCTGCAATTTCGCATATCAAAAACGAAGAAAACTAAATATATATAAATATAAATAAAACGCAAAACGCACAATTGATTTAGAAGCAACGAATTTTGAAATGCACTGTGCACCTTAAGAATATTTCAAATGTGTCTTATAATTAAATACGAATTTCACTGAACTAATAACAACATTTGTTAAGATAGCTTTGGTCTTCGAAATTTGAATAAAGATTTTGTCAGACAAGACTTGAACACTTTTAATATGTTTTTCAATTATTGTTTCGTCACTAAATATTAGGAATTTCGAAAATTGCAATTGAAGCTCAATTTTCAGTTCAATCCGTATTTGCTACACATTTCACTCTTGATTATTCCCAAGTACAGTTCAAAATTACAATTTATGAGACGTGCTCCACTTTGCGTATACGGGAAAGCTTTTCGCTTTCATTATCAAAGCGGGCATTTGGATGCTCAAATTTGCAAAAGCGGAATAGCTTTCCATTTGAGAAGCTAATGACAAGCACTTACATTATTTTTAATCTATTTTGGATTGTTCCCAGATTATTTTTATGTACCGAAACGGAAACGGCAAAGTTTTACGTAAATTGGGTAATGCCTGATTATGAAAGTTTTAAAAAAAATCTGGCTTACTTCCAGCTGCCAATTAAATGTAAATACTTAGACCGCTCCAAAAATATTAAGAATATTGTTGAAGAATTTCGCGGCTATGAAGATATAAATGCAGCATTGCATTTGCCGCCGCATTTATACCCAAACCGAGTGTAACAAAACTCATTTCAAAGTTGTGCTATCCAATCGCAAGTATAAAAGCTGAAAATAAAGAAAATGCGATAAACAAAATACAAAAACAAAAAACGCCCATCGAATGAAACAGAGGACAATAAAATCGAATCGCTGGCTGACAAAGGTAAGCAGCAACAGACAGGCAGAGAGACAGACAGACATACAACAACAACAGGAACAACAGGAACAACAGGAACAACATTGATAGACACAAAGGGTTACGGCTGAGGCAACCCATTGCTTCGTCCGTTGCGCATAAATATGCAATGGCCACAAATTCGTTGTGAATTTTGACTCGGATGCTAAACAGCAAATGTCGGCTTGAGCAGGAGCAGCACAGCAGGCTCAGCAGGCACAGCAGGCACACAGGGATAAGGGCACAGTGACGAGGATGAAGGTTGAAGATGAAAACGAAAATGAAAAGGAAAATGAAAACGAGGACGTGCATATGAAATTTGCTCAGCTCGGATAGTAGAGCCAAGCGAAAACAATCGATGATATCGATTGATAGTAATGATTTTCGCATTTGTTCTTTTTATACCCTGAAACCGAGGGCAAGCGAGTATTTTGGCTTTGAGCAAAGTTCGTTATGTCAATCAAATCGATAAAAACCGACCACACATAACTGTAAAATTGAGCCACAAAATTTTTGAAAGTATATAATCAGCGATGGTTATTACTAGTAACAGGAAGTCACAAAGCAGATTGAGTTAACAAGCTTAAATGGCACACTAATGCTTATTTAGTGGTAGACTATCCACTTCCACAAGATTGGTTTTTTTTTTTGCCACCTGTTGACAGCTGATATAATGCTGATATCAGAGTATTCCGCAGTCGGTTACACCCGACAGAAACGCTCTGCTCTACTGCCATTACTTACTCAAAATAATGATAAATACTAACAATGCCACTCGATTTGCTTTGCTTCGTTCAACTAAAAAACAAACCTTTGAGCTACAAACTTTTCGCCATTCAACTGAACATGAGCACATATCGTACATTTAGAGTGGCCCAAGAAACTGTCAATGTACACACAAGTGAATAAAAAATATTCAAGCAATTTACATGCGTGATGACCATTTTAGTAGCCAAGTCGCCAAGTTGGCCATTTTGCCAGCACCTATTTCACATAGTTGTTGTTTTTTTGTTGTTGTCGCTTTTATTGTCGTTCTAATTGTAATTGCTTTGATTGCGGCACATTGTTCCATTGAGCGGGTCGGAGTTGGGCGTAAGTGTTGGCGGTGCGGGCAATGTAACAACTTAGGCCAATTCCTAATTGAATTTGACTTGCTATTGCTTGTTCACTTCGTTTTAGTTTATCGCTCAGCTTTGACAATTAAAATTGTGTAAACTAAATTATTGTTTTTGTTATTCAGTAAATTGTTATTGGCCTCCTGCTTCTGACTTCCACTGTACAAATACTAGATTGTTTTAAGAAACACATATTGAATTCGTTTAACAAGCATAAATCTTAAGCAATTCATTCATTGGTTGTTCTACAAATTTGCTGGGAAAAAACTCATATTAAGATTTGTAGTCCATTGAAATTGCCATTGAAAATACCACAAAATGTTGTCAAAATCCTGAGATTTTTAAGATATGGATCTTTTTGGTAATGGCATCTTGTCTTTACGATGAGGTCTACATCTAAAATTAAAACTCGTGAATTTTTTGTTTTGTGGGATTTTATTATCTCAGATTTAGCAATTCCAACCAAAATAATTTGCATATACTCGTATACAGAAATATCAAGAATATTCGCACATAAAAAAGTAATACGCAATTTAAATGAGCTGATTTTAATAAAAAAAATATAAGGTGAAATAATAATCATATCTGTGGTCATTTTCTGTCCAGCTTTACACATTCGTATTTAGAAATTTGCTTTAGTCTGCAGAAAAAAAATCGAGGCGACAGATGAAAAAAAAAAATGTATAAAAATGATGATGAAAAGTGCTTCTGACCGCAGCTGCCACAGCGAAATCAGTGAAATCCCCCGTCCCCGTTGCCACTGTCAGCACTTACTCGCTCTCCCAGTTTGGGCCCAGGCCTCGCTGCACTTCCGCAGAATCACTTAACGCTTGATTACACCGATTGACGTTTTGACGAGGCAGTGATGCTGCACAAGTCGATGACGATGACGATGACGACGACGACGACGACGACGACGACGACGACGACGACGACGACGTCTACGACAAGGAGCACCGTGTGGCCGCCACTGTAACCAAAAAAAAAAAAAAGAAAAAACAAAAAAAAAATGGGAGGCGGTGCAGACAACTGTTGAGGGCGAAGCTGCTTGGCAGCTAGCCGGGCTCAGGCGGACTTGCAACTGCAACAGCAGCGACTGCCAACTGTGGACTAGAACGTTATTACATGGTAGACGAGCGAGATGGAAAAGGAGCAACAGCAAACAAAATAATATCAAGAAAGAATGGTCATCTTAGCCCCATCTCAATGATGATCAAATACCCTTGCAGACCGGAATTCGACTACTGATGTCTAAATTTGACCAGAAAGTGGTGCGTTGGTCGTGCCTAGGCCAGCTATATGATATAGTGACTCGAAGCGGCCACCTCCGATACGGTAAAAGACTGCCGGACAGACGGATATGGCTATGGCTCATGTATCAATAAGTTGCATTTAATTCAGAAGATCATGTTTGACGAAGATATTTGAGTGGCAATTTTAAGCTTATATAAAATCGACGTTTTCCAGAAATGTAACAAAATTGGGTGTTGTCTAATTACAATTAATATAGATGCAAATATTATTATTTATATTTAAATATTTATTTATATATCTATATTACAAGCTTGACGAAAAAGTTATAATACCTACCGCAAGGGTAGACAGAATAAAAAATACAAGACTGTAACTGAAACAGAAGCTGAAGCTGAAGCTGAAAAGATGCAGCTGAAGCTGATGCTGAGCCTGATGCTGAAGCTGATGCTGGCTTTGGAGTTGGAGTTGAAGTTGAAGTTGGGCTGCCTGTCGATTAAAATGTCATCGTATTTTGCTGCCGGCTGCGTTGCAGTTGTCAAAAGGTTTTTGCCACTTGTCGCTGCTAGTTTTCGCAAACAAAAAACAGTGGATAGCAAGAAGGAAATAAAATAATAATAATAATAATACCAACGAGCAAAAAAATACAGAAGAAGATGAACCAGAAGAAAAAGAAGCAGATGAACGCGATGGGCACGACCCGGGGCAAGCCAAGGGTTAAGCATAGCTGTCTTCGAGGCTAAGCACAGAATTTACCTCTCTCTCACTCTGGCTCTCGTTTGCGCTGCTGTTGCGGTTTCTCTCTTTCTCTCTCTCTCTCTCTCTGAATATATGTGTGTGTATGTGTGTGTGCCTGTGTGTGTCTCCACGGCATGCAGCAGCAGTTTGAAACTGCAGTCAAAGGCTATCGAAATGAAATGCTGGATCTGCGGAAGGAAACGTATGCGAATACGGATGCGGATGTAGTTGCACAAATAGTGACAACGTTGTGTGCCTGCTAGCGTGTGTGTGAGTGTGTGTGTGTGTTTGTGTGTGTGTGCGAGTGAGTAGCTTTAAATTGCATGCGCACCGATGCATCAACCGACAAAGTCAAATACAACAGTATATGGTTATGACAACATGCCATCTGCATCAATTTGAAATTATGTGCAACAATACGAAATGAAATTCAATTGGATTCGATAATGCATACATAAGCACATACACACATACACACATACGTATATCACATATATCACAACAAATGGATTGAATATATAACACACGAATCCACTGATCGAAAGCAATCCAAACAAGTTTGAGAATTGAGACTTAAAACCCACTTTAAGAAACCAATTGAAATTCTGTTTTCACAGAATATGCATAGAAGAGTATCAAATAGTAAATCAGCTAAAAAATGATTAGATTAACTGAATCTATCAGCACTATTAACTAGCTGAATTTCACACTATTTTGTGTTGTTGTTGATGTTTTATTAGATTTTTCACTTCTCTTAATTTGCTTAATAACTCGTGCTTGAGGAATCCTTTTCGTTTATTTGTTGTATAATGCACCTTTTGCACCCATTTTGGCAAAACCATAGCCACATCGGACGTCAGCATTCATTCTATATATTTGATGCTTGATATTTAATTAATTATAATTAATAGCATTGACATAGATAATGTAGCTTATAAGCAAAATTTCCAAAATATGTTTTGATTCCTCGGACTCGCAAGTACATTCAGAAAAAAGGTCGTCATGAAAACTCGAAAGTAGTTCTTTTCATTATGGAAATAATTTCAAAACATTCGAAGCAAATTTCTTCAAATTCGAAAGATTATTTTTCGCCCTCTTTTTCACATATTTGTTTTGTTTGGAAAATATCTTTTCTGAAATTCAGAAAATAGTAATAGAATTTGATTGCTCGACTATAGCTAATTGCCGTCTGCTTTTAGAAAAGGGTTAGAATCTCCATGAAAATACTAATGTTTAATTATACTATAAGTAACCAAAAATCTAATGTAAGAGTTTTGTATAACCAAAAAAAAAATCCTTGAATATGTATACATATATATATAAAACATTTTTTTTAAATTTGTAGAAAAATGTGACCTGCAATTAAGCAAAGAAAACCTTGGTTTTCAGAGAGACACAAACCTACAATTTTAGAAAACAATTTTTTGAATAATAAAGTAAGCTTCCCATGACGCCAAAAAGTATGGTACATTTTTAAAATTCAGAGTGATTCTTTTTCTGAGTGTATATTTATTGGATTTTTTTGCTGAATGATTTTGTATTGGATTGGGCTGGGCCATATATTGATTAGAGTGCAAAACTAAATTTAGTAGTGCTTAGTAGTTCCCTGCTCATTTGCCCTCTAAGACATTTCAATTAGCTGGCATAATGAGAGCTGTAAAGTGCAACAATTGTTGTTGTTGTTGTTGTTGTTAGTGTTGTTGTTGCAGGCGGCGAATGATTAATGGCCAACTGTTTGTATCTGTGCGCGGGCTGCGAAAGTGTTGACTGCTGCTGTTGTCCATGTTGCCAATGTTGGCCATGCTGCCTCCGTGCAATCCGCCTCTGCAATTCTCATCCACTTACTCAACGCTTTCCCTCAAGAGCCATCACCTGCTTGGCTGCCTGCTGCTCACATAATTTGCCTACAGATAGATGTGGTCCCCCTTTTGCTACAACTAAGACTGGAGCTGGTTCCCATTTTAGGGGCGATGCGGGGGGGAGGGGTTTTGGGGCGCTTATCGTATGAGGCAATCGGCATCCTTGCTGAGCTGAAATCAAGGTGCCGCTTGAACCGGTTCCTCAGCATTCAAAGGGGGGAATTGAAGTCATGATGAGGGGTGGAGGAGAGAGCAGAGGGTGCTCGCTGCCCCACAAGGAATGGCCAATACTCGCAGCTGAACAATGTTTTCGCGGCTTATTACGCGCGATCGCTCGCTCAACAAACAACAAAAACAACAACAACAACAGCAGCAACAATCTGAGCTGTAACAGCCAAGCCACCTGTGCGCAAAAATCAAACCAAAAGGCAATGCTCGTTATATGCCATGTGCAACAAGGGGCAAGCCAGCCAGTCAGCCAATGAGTGAACCAGTTTATACGGCGAGATGGATGGATTGGGACGTGCGGACGAGCGCCCACCGCCAAAGTGGAGCAGTCAAACAGCTTTGAAACGCCGCTGCGTGCAAGAATCGGGAATCGCACATCGGACATCGAGCGAGAATCGCGAGAATCACGAGAATTGTGAATTGAGAAGAGTCCAAGACAGGATGCGCCTGCTTCACCGTGCCGTTGCCTTGCTTGCCTATCGCTGATCAAGTGAGCTGCTGCTGCGGCTGCTGCGGCTGCTGAAAAAAACATGTTACCTATTAGGGTTAGTGTGATAGGGGGGGTAGCAAGTGGTTGGGTATTGCAGGGGAGTGGCAGATTAAGCATCGGCGGTCGCGTTAGACTCGCGACCACCTGGCGCTCTCAACCAATCAGCGTGCAGCAAAGTGAATTAGTGGGGCCCCCTCTATTTGAGGACCGGGTCTTGTAGCTTCTCTTGTTATACCCTGTAGCAAATTATGAAAGGTGCTTTGCAATGGTATCTTTGAGGAGCGCTAAACTGAAGGCACTTCTGATCTCAAATCTAAGAGACTAAAGGAAGAAATAAATATGGGTTGAATTTATAATCAACAAATATTGGTAAATATTGTTTTTATGCAACAAATCAAGATTCCCCGATTCCATTCGGTGCGTACGCATTAAGCGAAACCTTTCCAAATATTGGATTGGGTTTGAGTTGTTGCTAAAAGTAATAAAAGCCAGTGACTAGAAACCAATTCGGACCATAATGCAAGAAATGAGCTAATTAATTGTGTGTTTTAATTTTTTTATATATATGTATATAGCTGTGAATGAAGACTGTTCACAGGGTATTTTGTAGTCGAAGGACTATTGCTTGTATTTTTTATGATTGCTGCCGTTGTTGTTATTTTGCTTATTTGCAATATGCGTAAATGTTTACGAGCCAACTGGCCAACTTATACTTAGTTACACAAACTCGTATATAAGCGCGCCTAGCATAGCCGGATAGGACAACGGGGGCAGTGCGAAAAGGAGGAGGAGACGTTTTGGTCCACAGACACTTGTACACCTAAGTGATTTAGTGTAAATGATTGTGGCAAATGCGAGAGCCGACAACAGAGAACTGCGCCTTGAACTTTTGCCTCGTAATTATTGACAGCGCATTTGTAGCAGGTGTATTTTTTTTTATTTTTCTTGTTTTCTTGCAGGCAGCCACAAAACAGTTTGTCTGGGCCATAAGGGCCCATGACTTATAGATATGGTGGGCCCTCAATAGAGCATTAGATGCCAAGATTCGCTGGGAAAATTCAGTTCTTCAGTATGGAGAATAGCCATTTGAGCAGTAGCCGTATAATAAAAGTAAAACACATTAAAGTTGTTATGGGAACGAGTTATGCATAGCACAGCAGACATTACATGTCTATATACATATATATATATATGTAGTTAGGTTACATTAAACTACGTGCACAAGATTCCATGTAGTTGTTCTGGATGAGTGCTTGGACTACAGTGTAACGAGTTTGCCATCGATTTGCTGGGATGCAGTTAAAAATTAATTGGAATTTGCGTAGACACGCATTTCGCTCTGGAATATGATTAGATTCTTTCAGAAATACCTGTTATTCAGAAAACTTACCTCAAATGAAAATCACCCTGAAAACTTTAAACTTTTTTTGTGAAGGTGCAAAAAATTTAATTATTGTCTTCTTTTCTGTTATATCTTTCATAATAATAGAAAACATTTAGATGTTAAATAAATTAGAAATGCAAACCATAATTTTTAGAAAATTCATTTTAGAAATTTCGAAAATAGTAATACAATTTGTTCTCTTTATTAGAGTAAAAACAAGAAACACCTTGGAAATTACCCATATTTTTCCCACATTTGACTCGGAATTAAGAAAAAAAAAAGACGTGGCTTACTTATACTTTCTAAATAATAAGGTGAGTTACTCTTGACCCCAGAATATTTGATTTCCGAGTGACTTTTTTGGAATGAATATCCGTTGAATTTTTATTATACACACTACAAAAAAGAAGTTGTAATCTAATATAGGGAAAGGCCTTATTAGCCACGTTCAACCATCAATTTTGTTATATAAAAATAAAACGAATACTAAAAATATAATAAAACTGACTTTTAAATTGAAAGATAAATTTAATAGCTTTATTTACCCCTCCTCTCCAGGAAATACTAATACATAATACATATGTGTAAATATCGCCAAGTTTTATTGTTGCTCAAAAATAAGTTTTATTGTCTTTACCACGCCATATTTGCCAAGATCAGCTTTAAATATTCCGAAGTGTGTTTGTAATCTTATCTGTCCGATTTCAATTTCTTTTGATTTCGATTTCGATGTCGGTTTCTGCTAATTGATCAAGCCTTAAGAACGCCCACATTGTGAATATCATTTCCAGCTTCATCGTCAACTTTGGTCCAATGTCAGCTTGAAACCAGATCGAACTTATCAGCGAAGACATGCAGTCTTTGTTGTTTTTGTGTTGTGTTGTGCAACAAAATGGGAAACCAGTCAAGTGACAACATTTTGTCAGCGTAATGACAACAACAACAACAACGGCAACGACAGCAACAACATGAGCTATAGCAACAACGATAACATTTTTAGATGCTGTTGAATTTATGTGCGCGTTCTAATTTTAATTGCCAATTTGTGGGCATAATTTGTCCATTAACCTTAATTAACGGCGAAAGGTAACAGCCGGCCACCAATCCGAAAGATGTCAAAATAACACAAACACCTCCAATAACAGTAATAACAACAAAAAAAAGAGAACGAGTCGCTGCTTGCCAACGAAGGGCTGTCAGAGCCAGTGCCTCGATGGGCCCACACAGCCGCCTGCTCTATTTGCATTCAAATTAAACAGAAAGAAAAAAAAAACAAATATAGACGGTGAAGTAAATATTATCAGATGACATGGAAACTGCTCTGTAAAAATGATTTAGAATGCCAAAATTATGAATATATTACTTGGAAATGAGATGAATGGATGAATGTTAAACTTTAAAATGTAATATATCAAGTAAGTTTTAAGGTATTTTAAATTTTATTAAAAACTTTTATAGTGATAAAAATATTACTTGAAAATTAATATAGATATTTAACTTGAAAACCTAACAAAGCGAGTTCTGTATATAATTTAATAATTAGTGTAATGATAAATATTTAACTTGGAAATGGAACTAATATATCAAGTCCTGGGTAAGATACTTAAAAGCTAACAAATCGACAAATGAAAGCTAAGTGTACTGCTTAAAGCCAGCCAAAGGGTGTCAGTTTCAACTTAAACGTACCGATCAAAGTTGTATGCAAACTACATCATTTCGACTCCATTGTTAAGTCTTCTACATAATACCTTATATATGTTAAAGACAATTTTATAACACCACTTGCTGCCCAAATACTTGGGCTACATACATACTTCAACAAACATATACACTGTGATCTTCCTTCGATCAACGAACATGCCCAAAATCAAACTAAAACCACATATAAAAAAGAGAGAACAAAATTAAATCTGCAGCAGACACCTGTTGCATTGTTTAGATACGAGTATTTTGTTCGATTCTGAGCGCCTTTTTGTACTTTGCTTGTTTCTGGTCATCATTTCTATTTAAATTCGTTTCGATTTTATTGCATCTCGTTTTTCTTCACAGTTTTACAACGTGGCCTCAACCAAATTAGCAATAAAAAAATAAAAAAAAAAAATAAAAATAATAAAAAATGCTCATTAAAAATGTTCAGCATTTAAAAAAAATAAACAAACAGATAAACATACAGTTTCAGTTTGGTCCAGTTGTCAAACAGAGTTCAAATCTCCCCCTCCGCCACACAGAATTCGAATGCCCGTTTGGGATTTCACTCGATTCGTTTATCGACTCGTATGCTACAGCTACAGCTTCATTGTTTCTAGCCCTGTCCAGTCTGTCCCAGTCCCATCAACCAACAAGCAGATACGCTCCCTCTTGCCCAAATACTCTAAGCCGCTTGGGAAAAATCTATGCACATCTAAATTCTAGCCATCGATTTGGCCATCGACTTGCATAAGTTTAGCATAAAATTTGCGTTTCTAAGCGGCCATAAAAGTGTTTCAACTTGTTTTCTTTGTGCTTAGTAAACACCTTATAAGCTTAATGTAATGTCGCTAAGACCGTTCAAATGTGTCTTTAAATCAATTAGCAGTCGCTTTTGTATACCACTCAATCAGATTTGTCATATCGAGCATTATGCATATTAAGATTTCTCAGGCTGCCTGTTGCCAATGAATCATGCGATTGGCGAATTATTTCATTTGCATATTAGCCAGCCAAATGTGGTGTCTTTAAGCTTTGAAGCAGTTTGCAGTTTATGGCTCCAACTATATTTGGCCAGGAAGCGGTAAATGCGGCAAATCGATTGTGTCCACACATAATATGTGTATAGTGCCATATATACCACGCTTAATGCTCTGTGAAAGAAAGTCTTTTGGGTTACTCATCACATAATGATTGCCATTTGTATGATCAAGTTCTAAACATGAAATACATTGTCTAAACAGATTAGTAACCAATTGTGCCTTTAGTTTATACAGCGCAACTAAATGCTCTATGCGTAAAGTTCGTTGACTTGACTTAATTCTTTGATGCCAACTGGTCATATTAATTGGGCATCGTCTGTCCGGTGCCTGATAGTCGGTATTGTAGATAAATAACAACAATCAATTGCGATTGCGTATTCTAATTACCGTTCAATATTTCAAAGACAATTTTTCAATTGTTAATGCCTCTATGATAGATACTCTAATTGCAGCTCAGGAGCACAGCGGCGGGCGCTGTTTTTATATTTTATTTTTGCTGCAACTGGAGCAAGTGCATGCAGAGAATCAAATTGCTGGCGACAGGCAACTGGGAAGCAACTGGTCAGCGAACTGGTCAGCAAACTCTGGGGGACAACCGAGCAGCCAGCGGAACACGTTTCAAGATGCATTTCGCTTGCGTCATTAAAATGGGTCTGATTTATGGCTAGGCCAGGGCCAACCTGAGGCTGGGCCAGATGCTGATGCCGATGCCGATGCCGATGCCGATGATGATGCCGTTGTCGAGGCCTCAGCCTAAGCCATAGCCTTAGCCTTAGCCCAGGCCATAGAATTGGCCGTGTTTCCACACTTTGGCTACCACTTGCCATTGCCACAGACAACGCACATTTTCCCATCGTGTGGCAGGCGAGTAAACTATATAACTATGACCATGAAGACAGCCGACCAGTAAAATGAGCCTGACGTTGCGCCCCAGACAGGTAACTGCAGCAACAGTGGCTGGCTGCAATTGCAACAGCAACTTAGACAGCGAGTCTTCGGCTTGTGGCTGTGACTATTTTAGCCAGTTGCTATTGCTGCCAGCGCAAATCAAAGAGCTATATGTTGACTGCATTTGACTTCCCGGTAATTAGACGTGAATGCCAAGATGGCCAATGCGACGAGCGCAATATTGCACAGTGGGCCACTGCTTGCGGTAATGCCAATGAAATGTGCACTTATAAAAGCTAATAAAATAATTATAATCAATCGAAAAAGTTTCAATGTGAACGCCTTGCTAATGCATAATTCAAATAGTTTTGTCTAAGCTGGCTTGATTCTTCTTCTTCTTTTTTTGCAGATCAATGTGCCCCCATTGGTACAAACTTAAGCAAATGTAAATGCAGATATACATTTTTACACATTTTTCATTGCTACAAAGATCTAGTATGTAAATAAAAATATTTAATTCTTCTCCAAGATTTAAATGTTTGGTTACCGAATTAATTTTGGGTGTCTTAAGCAAAACTTGTGGTCGTATTATTATATTAATACTATCCTCAGGAAGAATAAAAATAAAAAGCATCGCAATTGCTTTTGTGTCATGTGACGACAATGTTGCCTGAAAGGCTTAAATAGCTATCAACGAATATCTCGTTTGTTTTGAAATACAATCGATTTGTAGCACTGTGGCAACAACAGCGATTTGATTAAGTGTTTCGAGTGCTTGACTGTGGCCTCGCTCGTCTTTTGATATGAAGTGCACCTGTTTCTAAGCCAAAGCGGCAGCCGCTGCCAAACAAAGTCATAAAACGCCACGACGCGATGGCCACGCGCACAGAAAGAGGCCCGAAGTCTGCACTCCATTCACCATGCCCCAAACTGCGCAGCTTGTAGCTCTGTTTTGGAGCCGGTTGCATTCGCTGTGATGGCTGTGCTTTAACTGGTTGCAAGCTGCGCTGCCGCGCCGCCGCAGGCTCCTGGACCACCGAGTAACGATTGCTGCTGCCGATGTTGCTGTTGGTGTTGCTTGTTATTATTGATGTCCAGCTCGAGTGCGGATTCAGCTAAATTGCTTGCCTCATAATCAGGCGCGCAGGCCGTGTGTCTTGACTGGTTTGTGTCTTGGCTTCAATCAGAGTCACAACACTCGGCATTTTGCGATTGCTGCTCGGAGTCCAACTCAGACTGCCTCCAAATATGGGCGCAATTGTAGCGCCAGTTGAGAATCCAGTGTAGCCAGCAGCTGTATACCTTTTAGCAGAGAGTAGGAGTAGGCGACAGGTGCAATTAACTATTGCTACGCGATGCCACATGCAACTTGCAGCTGCTGCTCGAGGCTGTGATTTCCGCATGCCTTAGCCGAAGTCAATGCAAACTTGATTAAATTTGTACATCATTTGCCCACTTGCAGCAAATTTCCAATTACATGTATTTCTTGAATGAACATTCAAAATAAAGTCGGATGATCTGAGATTCTGATATGTATGCAAATACTGCTGTAAATCGAGCGAGGAGGCACCGAGTAACGGGATGATGTATAAGGGAAACTCAATTAATCTTGGATTTATTAAATGATTCGATTTTAATTGCAATTAACTCAATGGAGAAGAGTCTCCATAAGTCTCTTTTCTGCAATAGCCAATATTATATCTATGATGCAACTCATTTGAAATGTGTATCTCAATGATGTACATAGTTTCCAACACATTATATCCGTATAATTTACTTAATGAATATACTCGTAAGAGCTGATAAAGTACTCAGTCATAAAATTAATACATATAGTTTGCCATTTTTCGATTTGCTTTTCACACGTCTTCCACTTTTATCGATCGATCAATCTTTGGCGCTCGTCTCTCTTCACTCTCCATGCAAAATGATGGCTCTCTTATCGGACATGCAGATGCTTAGAACGTATTACATATTCATTAGGCCGAACTGTGTAACTTATTCCCTATTAGCTGGATGTCTCCTTCGCTTTGCCGCAGCAATCAAGCCCCCATCTTGTTGAAATAGATTCTGCATCTTTTTACTGTCCACTGTCTACTGGCTTGCTGTTTACTTCTTCTGCACTTTGCTGATCTTCGGCGCTCATCGATCGTTTGCCACCGTCACCGGTGTCAGTTCTCAGTGTCAGTCTCTGGCTCTGTCTCTGTCTCTGTCTCTGTCTCCGACTGCAAGTCTCTGTTTCTCGGTCTCAATTGTGACGCTTATCGCTGCCGCCGATCACGCGCCATGCTGGCAGTTTTAATTATGTTGCTGCTACTGCTGCTGCTGCTGTTGCTGTTGTTGTTGTTGCTGCTCATGTCTCTGCTCCAATGTTTGCTTGGGCCAAGTCCTGTCTCCTGTGGAATGTTGACGAACTGCTGTCGCAATTAATACGCCTTGCGGCTGTCGTCACTGCTGCTTCTACTGCCTTTGCAACTGACACTGTTTGTCTTCGCTGCCCGCCCCTCCATCCCTCCCTTACCATAACTGGCATTTACCACACCCCAGTTAAGCTATTTATAGAATGCATTGTCACTTTGCTCCCCACGCTCCGTCTCACTTGAGCTCGCTATCTCTCTCTCTCACTCTCTCACTCTCTCCCTCTTACACTCTTTTGCTTTGCAATTTGTGGCAATGTCTGCATTTTTTTTAACCTGTCGTTCAAATTGGACCCCCCTCCACCCATCCAGAGCTACCCAACCCTTAGACAACATTATAATGAAATTATTTGTACTTTTACCGCGTCGACATCGGCGCTGACGTCGTTATGGCTCTGCTGCCTGCTGCGCTCAATACGAAAAACTGGCAGAAATACTGGCGATAGAAGAGCGCTTGTTCGATTTGTTGTATTCGCTTGTGGCTAGGGTATTATAATTTGATCCGATCTGAATCACTAGTCGAGTCGATATATGCATTGTCAGTTTCCGGTTTGACCTACTATTGTGCTTTAAATAACATCGGGCTACAATATCATATAGTTTGCATAGCAACAATAGGTCGATTTTTGAAATGTGTAGTGGAATTCAGATGACTCCGATCTACAAGGGTATTTCAGTATTTGGCGTGCTTGCGAAAGTGGTTCGTTCTTGTTTTGCATCACATTGCCATTGATTGTTGGTATTGCTGCTGTTGTTGTTGCCTGTGGTGCCAAACAGTAACACTCCCACCATCAACCCCCACACGCCCGGTGGCCCTCCAACACAAGCTCAACGTAATTATTTCAAACTGTCTCTTTCTGACTAGGTTGCTGCTTCCGCTGGCAGCCTGTTAAGCTCCCCACCCCGCGCCAGCACACAGTTCCATGCCATTGTCTTCTTCTTCTCCTGCTTCTTCTTGTGTTGCATTGTCGTCTCTGGCTTCGGCTTGTGCATTGGTTTCAATTTTCGTTTTAAGCAGGGAGCAATTGGGGTTTCCCTTGGCTGGTGCAAAGCTTTTCTTACGCTTGTTACTTTTTCTGGCACCTTCTTTTTTTTTCCTTCATTTTTTTCTTTTCTTTTCTTTTCATTTCGCTTTTCTTTTTTTTTGCTGCAGTCTCAGCACATTTGCCAATTGAGCGATGAGGGCCAAGAATTTTGCGCACTTTCCCTTCGGCTGCTTTAGCTTCAGTTTTAGGTTTAGCTTTGGCTCTGGCTCTGTCTCTGGCTTCAATTTCAATTTCAATGCAAAATCAATAAATTCGTTCGTTGCGAGGGCCAAGTTAATTTCCGTAATTGGCATCTTAACAAGGATATTTGCATTTCATGCGATTCGCATCGCTCCATCTCGCTCTCGCTAACCCACGCTCTCTCCACCTCTCTCTCTCTCTCTCTCTCTCTCTCTCTGTGTGTGTGTCTGAATCTTATTTTCTTTGTAAGTCTGCTTTTTGAGTGCTGCATTGTCAATTATGCAGTCATCGTGCGCTATATTTGAGCTGCACTGTTCTTCAACGTCACCCGTTCCGGCCAGCTGGCTAAGTTGTCCCCATCTCCATTAGCATCTAAATGTGAATTCACAAACTTTTTTCTGTCAAATGCTAAAATAAATTTCATATTCGATTTTTGTGTCTCTCGGCCACGTTTCCCTGCATTTAAATGAAGTCTGTAATTTTCTTTCTATCTTTTTGTGTTGGGATCTCGCCTTTTATCAAAAATAAAAGTTAACTTTTACCGCACGAAGTGGACAACCGTAATCTCCCCGCCCCCGGACCGCTTCCCCTCCCCCGACCAGAGGTATTCCGTGTGTGGGCGCCACTTTGCTCTCGGCCTTACCTGAACTTGCGACTACTGTTTCTTGCTTGGCAGCGGGTCTTTTGGCTTTGGCGTTTTCTTTGTCACATGTGTAATGTGACAACAGCAAACATCTGACATTTAGCAAGGCACGCTCAAAACACTCTCACTAAATGATTTACAACTCGTTTAAGTAAAATTCGCTTTATAATAACTATATATACTATAATAACTATATATATACTTTTTATACTTTTTATTTTATGGCATTTATTGCAATTTCGCTGATAGATAAAGATAAAGATAGATATATGATAGATATAGATAAAGATATAGATATAGGTATAGATATAGATATAGGTCTATACCTATATACATATATATAGATATAGGGATAGGTACAGGTATAGGTATAGGTATACTCGTATACAGAGAGAATATAGAGAGAGAGAAATAGAGAGAGAGAGAGAGACTGAAGCACCTGCACATTATTTAAATTTAGTTATTTGTTGTTGTCATTTTTCTTATCTAATTTATTTGAATATTTCTGTTTATTTGTCCGCTGGTGTATTATGTTTTATTTTTAATTTATGCATATCAGCTACTTCGCTTCGCTTGGACTCGGTTTGGTTTTGCTTTTGCTTTTGACTCGAGCCCTTTGCTTATTATAAATTATATTTATCATTATAATATTGAAATGTGTCCCTGTGTGTGTGTGTGTGTGTGTGTGTGTTGCTCTCACCTTTTGGCCTCTGCTCCGGATATTTTCTTTCTTTCTTTCTGTCTTTTTTAGCCGAGGCACACTTTGATGATGCATGATGCATGGCCCACCAACACACGTAAAGTCGCTGCTATTTGTGCGTGTGTGTGTGTGTGTGTGTGTGTGTGTATGTGTGTGCGTGTGTGTGAGTGCGTTAAGTTGTCATAATGATTGACAACGGCTACGTGCACGGGTTTTGTAAGAGTCACACGGTTTGAGCCACGGTGGGGCCAACTATCCGTCTCTCTGTTTGTCTCTGTGTCTCTCCCTATGTCTCTCTGTCTGTCTGACTGTTTCTCTGTCTTGCTGGCCCAAACGTATCAACTTGGCAGTTGCACGACGACTAACAACTAACTGCTGGCCGGGTTCTTGTTTATTTATGTATTATGTTTTGCAGTTGGTAAAAAATACACACGAGGCAAGCATTTCGCATATCTAGTCTTAGACCGATGGTTCGATGGTTCGATAGGTCGATAGGTCGATAGGTCGGTAGGTCGGTAGGTCGATAGGTCAGTGTTTGCTGCTGAGCAAATTGAGAGTTTAACTTGCGATGCGATATCCAATAATGATATTATTTGTGCGTTATATTTGCGCCTACCATCAACATTCTATTTGGATGCGCTCGAAGCATCTATTTGGAGGCTTGGCAAAAGTTAATTTAACATCTGTTGGGCCATAAATTGCATAAATTGTAACAGTCGCTACGCGAAACCGCCTCCCCTGCACCTTCCCCGCAGCCTACGCCTACGCTTACGATTACACTCTGCCCGCCAAGACAACAACGAACAAAGAATAAGAACAAGATAAATATATATATATATATAGACGTGTATACATATATGCATATATATACATATATATATATATATGTATGTGTGTAGAAGGAAAATAAAATGCCAGGATAATCAATAAACGAAATTCAATTTGCTGCGCCATTTGCGCAGACAGGGCGGCAGACGACAACCCCACAATAAGACCAAGACCGATATCAGACTATGCCCTCAGGCCACCCAACCCAACCCCACCCCACCACACACCCCATGCCCCCTCTCGCTGTTCAGCGCATGCTTATGTCTATGCACAAGCTACAGATTCTGGCACGCCCACTTGAACGCCCACGTGCCATAAAATGAGGCCGATCTAATGAGCGTACGAGGGCATGGCTGGCTTGACAGTTCCACTAGATTGTGTGGGGAGCTGGGGCGATGGCGGAGAGGAGGTGGCGGACAGGCCAACAGACGGATAGGCGGATAGGCGGACAGGCGGACAGGCGGACAGGCGGACAGGCGGAGGGGGTGTCGTGAGCCGTGAGCAATGCGTGACGTTCGTGTATTTTATCGATATTGCAATTTATTATATTAGCCCCGCAAACAGTGGCAAAGCGATGGAGATGGCAGCAAGAAGACCTGCTTCGAGCTGTGGGCGAAACGTCTCTTAAATATAATATTTCTGTGCTATAAAGTGAAATATGTGTTAATTTGGTGCCCCACCGGCCCCGCCCATGTCACGCCCCCACACGGCAATTATTGTTATAATGATAATATTGACATTGATAAGCGTCGCAAATTTATGCACAATTTGGCTAATTGATTGGAGCTGCCTCGGCTGCAAATGGCAGCGCAGCACGCATACTGCCCCAAATCTGCACACACACACACATGTATTTGATGTGTGCCAGCGCCGAATTATCCAACAGAAAAAAAGCTTAAAGATATTAACACCTAATACATATGAACTTATCCGTACAGAAACTTGATGAACCCATTGATTGGGATACACTTTATTGCGTATATCTGAAATGAATCCAATTTGGATTCCAAGTTATAGCCCAAACAACTGAATAATATGGTTCACTTAGGGGCGAAAAGATTCCAATACATTAATTATACATATTTGAGTTATGTAAAGAGGAAGCGCATTTGGAATCGCAACTGCAGATTAACCGATTGAAATTCAGAATGCGAGCCGGAGCTGATATTATTTGGGCCGAGTAGACCGTATCGGACCGAAATCAACGCAGACGAGCTACATAATGATCGATCCCGTTACTTAGGTGTATGTATGTGCTATACGAGAACTTAGATTCAGAATTCGAAGTCCCTTGCTGTTATAGTCCTTGTGGGCGTACGGACATAGCTAGATTGACTCGGATGCTGATTCAGATCAAGTATCTTCACCTGAATTCTTATTCTCTATTCTATTCTATTCTATTCTATTCTCTTTCCGGTTTGACACATTGGTTTTAGAAATGTTACGAAAAGTTTGAAATTTAGAAAAGCCGTTTGAAAGTTATTCAGTAAGCGTTGCATAACTTAACAGCTTTTATTTCTCGACCTGTGTCAAAATACAATTGGTTTTTGTATGAACAACAATTTGATGCTTCCGCTGGAAAATGGGTTTCGTTTCCTTGGTCATTTAAGTATCGTAAGCTTTGGAAAAGTGAAAGCCGCATATGCCACGACACTTGCTTGTCATTTATCTTGTACAATGGAAGATGAAGAAAACCACTGCTGGTAATTAGCAGTTGAGATCCTACGTGTAAAAACCGTAGAAAAAACAGTGCTTGGTGTGGAGTGCCAGTCACGTAATACCTGAAAAAGGACCTAACTAGGATATTACAGTTCTTAACTTAATTAATTAGCCGTGCCAGAAGAATTTGCAGCTTAACAACTTGCAACTTACTTGGCAAACTTTGTCAAAGTGCAACCTCGATCCAAATAGCCAAAGAGAGGCAACAAGAAAAGGCAGATAACTTGCAACGTGAAACTGAAGTAGAGTGGAGAGAAGAGAAAAAGGGGCTACTGCTGTCTCAGCCCCAATTGCTGGCTGTCCACTTGGAGTAAACATTTGATATACTACACCATACCCTTCCTACTCCTCCAGCCGCTACTGCTCCGACTGCTGCTGCTCCGACTGCTGCTGTTCCGACTGCTGCTACTCCGGTTGCTGCTGCTGCTGCTGCTGCTGCTCGTCTAGTTGTTTACTTTTCCAATTGATTGAGCAGCGATGGCGTTGGTGTTGGCGTTGGCTACGGCTGACTGGGCTCGAGACGGCGCTAACTGGGATGCCACTGCCACACCGGCCAGCTGTGCGGCATCAAATGAAGCATTAAGTGTTGATGCGAGACGCAGCTACCACAGCATCAACAGCAGCAGCAGAAGCATCAGCTGTTAATGTCAAGTGCAAATGAGACGCCATCATTGTCGTCATATAACCAGAAATCAAACAGTGCCACGCCCTGCTTCGTCCAACGACTCCCCTTCCCAATTATGCGCCCACACACAGTGTCTAGTGTGCTTGGGGCATGCCTTACAAATCTGTGTTATGTGTAAGCGCGGAAACGAGGTCGAGGATGCAGATGTAGATGGAGATGGAGTTGGAGATGGAAAGCGGAGTTTACCTTGCCGCTGGCTCACACAGATTGGCGTTCGGCTTTTGGACACAAATTGAAATCGAGTTGCAAAAAACGCTTAATTCAATAAAGACAACGACAACAACCACAACAGCACCAACAGAAACAACAACCACAGCAACGACAACAGAAAAAGTTTATAATAACAGCGGACACAAATTAATTTTGCAAACCGTCGTTTGCGACACAAATTGCCGTGTCATGTCCAGAGTTGAGTTCTTTTTTTTTCCCAGTCTCTGTCTTTTTCCTTACTTGTTTTTTGTGTGTATGTTTTATTATTATTATTTTACTTGCTAGCCAGGGAGAGAGAGAGAGAGAGACAGATTTATAAGTTGTAATGCGGTTTACCACATAAATTGCTAGCACAACCAGCACAACAAATTAAACATTTACTTTTGTTTATTTTTTTTTGTAATGAAAAGAATGACAACTATAACTGAATACTATCTCGCAAGTAAGTTGAAAAATATCTGATACATATATTTAATTTTTGGTACTTCTTTTATATAGCTTTGCATGCATCCAGAAAAATACGAATATTTGTTTGCAAAATGCAAAATGATAAATATTTTTTTATTACAAAATTAAGGTTATATTTAGTTGATGTTTAAATCGTAAAAATAATTCAGTTAAATTTCAAATTAATTTAATAATCAGAAAGTTTCTTATATATGTTCACCATATTCACACATATTTTTTTGGTCAATGGGATTTGAAGGAAATAAACTAAAAAATAAATAAATTAAATAAATACTAGAAAATGTTACAATAAATCTTAATATTATTTCGAAACTTTTGACATTCATTTTAGTTGTTTTCAAGTTTATTTAATGTTGCGAGCGTTGCATGGCAGAGCATTTAGCATGCTACTTGCAGCATGTGGCTGCCACTTGACGACGGTTTTTGTGCGCTACGCACCTGTGGCAAGCGGCAGTCGACGTTGATCGGTGTTCGTTGATCGTTGCGGTAATTACAAGCGACTCTCAGCTGCAGCCGCACTTTTTTTTACTCGTTGTTATTGTTTTTATCTTAATTTATTTGCTTGTGCTTTTTGTTGCTGTGGCTGTCGCTGTCGCTGTCACTGTAGCAGTTGCAGTTGCAGTTGTTGTTGTTGTTGTTGTTGTTGTATTTTGGGGAAACGGCACAAGTAATTTCCACTAATTACGAGGCAATGAGTTGAGTAAAAGTAAAATCCGTACAACTTTGCAACAGTAGCAGCAGCAGCAGCAGCAGCAGCAGCAGCAGCAAGTGCAACTGCAACAGTTGCGTGCATCTGCATGGAGTGCCAATGGTTTTGACATGCAGTTAAATTGTTGCAATGTCGCTGTTGCAGTTGGGTTCTCGGCTACCGCCTGAGATCTTTAGGCGCATGAATTGCGCTTTTTTTTGCGCCCTCGTCCTCGGCTCAGCTTGATCCTCATGGTAAATTAAATTTTAAAAACATTTAACGAACGGATGGCACAATCATAAACACAAATCAAATGAATTTTCATAATTGCATTTGGCTGCCTTTCCGTTTTCTGCTGACGGCTGCCATCAGCTCGCCAGGCAGGCTGACCCAACATGGGCGGCCACCAAGATGTGGGCGTGGTCTAGTCTAGACAGAGAGTTGTCTCTGACGCTGACGCTGACTCTGACGCTGATGTTGATGATAAGCCGGGACCTCAACTTGGGTTAGAAGACGATGATATTCCTGTTCGAGCAGCTCCACAATGGAAGAATACAGGGGCGTGCAGAATTGCCCCCAAGTGTGTATAAGGCCCAGAATCTCTTGTCTATTTTAGAAATGTTTGAAAGTGTGCTTAGCCTATGTACGAGTATATCGTCTTCAGTTAAGGAAAAAGATTACATATCCTTGTGGCCCCGAGTTAATCTGCTGACATCTTATAATTGTTGTTTCCCTAATCGATTAGAAGAGAATTTGATAACCAACTCTGAATTGAAAATATTACCTCAGTATCATCTCACACTAACTGTCCTGCTTTATAGTGATTGTTTTCCCCTTTGCTTGTACAGGTCCCCTTCGGTATTTTGATGTCTTTCACAGCTAATTTTTTAGTCGAGTGCATAACTTGCTCCTTGCCCTTTAACCCTTTGCCAGCCATCTTTGTTCACTTATGATACAGAGCTCAAGCCATATGCCTTTGCCATATGCTCTATCCTTCCGGCTGCACACACACACACACACACACACACACACACACACATGCACGTGTGTGCACATACAAATGTATCTATTCAGGGAAATTCATGTGCTGCTCCAAAAAATTGCTTGCTATTTTGCATTGGTTGCAGTTGCTGCTATTGCTGCTATTGTTACTGTTGTTGTTTTGATGTTGTTAGTGCTGCTGCTGTTGCTTCCTTTTTTTTCTCTTTCGTTTTTGACTCTGCACAATTCTGGTTTTCCTTTTTTCTTTTATGTCAATTTCACGCTCTATTTGTGAGGTTTGCCAGTTGCCTTTGCCTTTTGTTTGATTTGTTTTTTGTTATTTTCGATGTTGATTTGTTTTTGTGTTTTTGGTTTTGTTTTCACGCTCGTTTTTATACTCAGTCCAATCTTTGATATTTTTGTGCTTTTGACCAATTTGTGGCACACAATGCAAACAAACAAGAAGCACTAAAAACACACACACATACACAGAGAGACAGAGAGAGAGAGAGAGAGAGAGAGAGAGAGAGAGAGAGACACCAAATGATTGGCAGCTTTTCAATATGGCGCTAATTGAGTTTTTAATTGTTTGCCTTTACACTTTTTGGCCCCTTTGTCTCAATGTGTCATTCGAATTGCTAGCGCCACACTTCGGTTTTTTGTTTTTGTTATAGTTGTTGTTGCGCTTGTTGCGTATAACTATTATTATCATACTTATTATGTTAACCCTTTTCGTGAAGACCTTTTTAGTTGGCTTGGCAACTTGAAGAGAAGCAAAATCGAACAGTCGCTCATCAGTGGTTATAACTTGATACCATCGAAGAAGAAGAAGAACAACAACAACAATAACTACAGCAACAACCACGTCAAGTGCGACAGCAATCAAAATGCTTCCCCTACAAAACAACAGCTCCCCTGCTCAACTCCCCTGCTCAACTCTTCTGCAGTGCCTCAGCAAACTTGTTTTAATGGCCCTGGTATCAGGCACCAGGCACCAAAGATCGGGCACCAGGCGTAGGGTAATGTCAAACTCCAGATCTACACTGCAAAAAAATATGATTTAAAATGCAAGAGAAATAAATGCCAAATTCTGTTTTCTTTTTGCAGATAAAGATATTTGAAGTTATCCAATCAGTATCCATTTGGAATTGTAAGAAAACCACTTATTTGAAGTAGAAATAATCCTTAATCGATACCCGTTCTGAAAGATCTTAGAGTTGTAAGACGCTATTTTATATCATCTGCATGTATTATCAAAACCTTTAGAATCTTTCTCTGAATGTTGAACCTAATTCCTTCATTACAAAATAGATTACTGTGAAATTTTGCATATCTGTTGTCGTTGTCAATTGTTGATAAATTTATCTTTGATTTCAAAAGCATGACCCACAGAGAAGTAAGAAGCACTTAATTGTATATGGCATCTATTTTTTCGAGTGCATACTCAGGCAGGGTCGCGCTCTCGGATTATGCCTCAGACTCCGTTACTGGCTTCTTCTTTTTCTTGTTCGATTCAGGCTGAGGCTGAGGCTGAGGCTCCGTTATAGCCAACCTCGCACAGAACGTCACTCAACTTGAAATAATTTTAATTTAGTTGCTGGCAAACTATAAACAGACTCTCGTCAGCCGCAGCGTGTGAGGGTCCTCGGCCTGCTCTTGCTCCTCTTTGACCTCGGTATGGGGAATGGGAATGGGAATGGGAATGGGTATAGGTATGGGGTTAGGGATGGGAACAAGGCTTTGGCTGCGTTGTCGTCAGCACTTTCCATTGATAAGCGGCACGCATTCAAGCCCAAAACCAAAGCCAGCCCCAACTCGAATTCTGCTCAGAAGGATGCGTCCTACTGTTGCGACTGAAGGGTGACGATGACAAGCACGATTACGAACCTGACGATGATGATGATGATAATGATGATGACGAGGACAACGACGAGGACGTTGCCGCGTCATGAGGTGATTAAGACTAGCGAATGGGGGAACATCAGCTTAAGAGGAACAACAGCGACAACAACAATAACAAAGACAGCAACCTAAAATGTACTTGTAGAACGGTTAGTCTTTAATCGGAGCACAAATACTTTGCATATTAAATGATTCAATACAATTTTACTGACTTCTTTGGCAAAAATATTATATATTATAAAATTGACTATTTAAGAAAACAAAAGGTTTTAGCTACCAAATTTAAGTGGAAACCATTAAATTAGAATTGAAATTAGTTTTGAGCTGCTTGAATCTCTTAAATGAACTTTACAATGCCGGGTGGCATTAGACTGCTGTACTGGGGTGGCTTTAAGGTACTTTAAGGTCCTAGCCTGTGATAGTATTGAATATATATGATCTTGATCAGTATCAGTTGTTTAAATTGTTGAGCAAATAAAGAAGAAATAAATTTGCTTATTTTCCCGTAAGCACTTTTAAAATGCTGTCTAGTTCTTCATATACGGCTTATAATGTGGCAAAGGGTTGGAGCACACTTACACTTGTTCATAATGGTCCTGGAGACGGGAAGTCGTCGAACCGGTTTAAAGGGTTCCAGGCACTATGTAAACGCTTACGGCTGCTGTGTCATTGGTAATCGGCGGCGTGTTAGGGCGATGGAGTGTGTGTTGGGGGTAGGCGAGGGGGAGGGGGAAGGGACTTAAAGTTGAATTTGCAACCGATGCAAGCCGTGCAGCTCGTCCAATGCAATATCTTAATGGTCAAGTCGCTACCAGGGCAAGGACATGGCGGCTGCCCAGGATGGAGGCTCATATTTCGATGTTATTTATGCGACGGCCCCGTTATTAAAAATATTTTTGTAGCTGCTAGCTGCTAGCTGGTAAGCTGGTCAGGGTCAGGCCCCAGCCACCGGCAACGCCAGTGATTCCCTGTCTCCTTCCAGTCACCTTCTACCACCGCCTCTGCCTGTCATTTTTTTCATGCATACATTTACCTGTCGCACAAGCAAGAAGACCGCAACCTCAACGTCACACTGATACCACGACTTGCGCTCTCTCTTTCTCTCATTCGGCCGTTGCGCTCCTACACTGTGTTGCCCCAGCCCCCAACTTGCCACTCCTGCTGCCTGCTACCACGACTAGGCAGTGCAACATTATCCGTTTGCCTTGTTCTTTTTGAAGACCGCTTCATCGTCGTTGTTGTTTAATTTTTCAGTTGGTTTCAGTTTGGTTTTTGTGCTGCCCCTGCTCCACCCCAGCACCTCTCTGCACCTCTCCTTCTCCGCCTGCTTGGCGACCTCTTCATCTGCAGCCGTCGTCTATCCTTGCTGTTGTTGTTGTTGTTGTTGCCGTTGCTGTTGCTGTTGCTGTTATTATTGAAGAGGTTTTAAATTTCCAGGATGATACTTTAATCCAACCAGGCAAAAGGCGTCTTCGCTGCGCTCTCTCTCTCTCTCTCTCTCGCTCTCTCTCTCTCTCTCTCTCTCGCTCTCTCTCTCTGTCTGCTTACTTTTAACGTGGCTGCTATGGCGGTGTATTCTTTTGCTTCTTCTTCTCCCACTGCATAATCTTCTTCTTCCTGCTTTGCTCCTGCTGCTGCTGCGGCTGCTGCTGCTGGTCTTGCCTCATCTTGCTCTTATTATTGTTGCTGTTGTTGTTGTTGTGCAGCCTGCGCAGTTTTTAAGATTACTTTTTTTACACTGGTGGACTCAATTTTTATTTCTTTTCGCTTTTCGTTTGGCAGGCACCCTTAAAATATATTTGTAATATTGCTAACAATAACGAAAAATATCCAACAGCCTTTGCAGTCTTTTTGAATAGATTATTATTCTGTGTCACCCGAGAACTCAAATATAACAAATTCTGACATTATTTACCTGAGACAGCCCTCTTCCACTCCCTCTCTGTCTAATACTCGTCAGCTTGCTCTCGTCCACAACTTATTTGCTGCACTTTTAATCAGTATATTTTCTAGAAATATTTGACCGACATATTTGACTTGGCAAATATCAAAGTTGCCACAGGACATTGCAACTTAATATTATCGATGCATTTCAAAATTCCTTAATGACATTTAAGGTTTTCTACATTTTTTGTGAAACTTTCGGCAAAGCTATGGATATATTTTTATTATAATTTAATATATGTACATATTCAGGATACATTTATGTGCTCTTTACTTCAGTCTCTATCTATCTCTCTCGCCCTCTCGCTCGCTCTCTCGCTCACTCTTGTGATACTGCTTTCTCAGTCCGTGCGCTATGCTGTCAAGTGCAATCTCATTTTCAACATATTTATTTTCATTCGAGTAAATGTAAATTGGATGAAAGTTGCAGCTCGCTTACAAGCACTCACACACACTCACACACACTCGCACACACTCACACACACTCACACACACTCGCATGCAAGCAAAATCTATTTGGATGCTGTGTTTATGCATTTCTAAAACACAAATATTTTAAATGGCTTTTGCCAGTGCATTTTTTACGCTGCTACCAGCTTGCCTGCCCTCGGCACCCTTATCGGTAAGGCCTCAACGCTTGCCAGTGGAGTGGAGAGGGTTGCATTTGCAAAAAAATGGTTTTGAGCTTGTATGTCATTGTATCATGAGTAAAATGAATGTTGTTGTGTGCAAGCTTTTGATCATCGGCGAAGATGTAATTAATGATCTCGCAACTTTATTCCAATATTATTTGATTATGTGCGTGCAAATTTTGTGCACCACATTTAATCCAATTTAATGAGAAATATTCAGCTTGAGCTGCGCCCAATGCCGAGCATTGCGGATAATGCGTATTTATTTTGGTATGGAAATTTCAGATGCCACCAGGTATGTGTGCCACCTGTGCTGCCCTGCCACTGGAGTAATTATATCGGAATATGTATACATATATGGATATATATATGCGTGTAAATATGTGTATGCAAATGAGCAATGACAACTTTAAGGCGACGGCTGCACAAACAACGAAAACATTCAACACATACACAGGGTGTGTGTGTGAGAGAGAGAGAGAGAGAGAGGGGAGGTGGTGTAGAGCAATGTTGTTTATACAAATAACAACAACATTACCGTTAAGATTAAATGCATCGTAGTTGCCATTAACAATGATTACCTGAAAGCCGATTCCCAATAATTAAATGTGCAACAGCGCGCAATTTTTAATTGCAGGCCACAAAAAGTGCGTCAGTCAATTCATTGGTCGCATTCTCTGCGCAATCCCATACGCCTGCCGCCAACACTTAATTCGATTTTCCTCTGTCCGCCTCCGCCTCCGCCTATACGCCCGTGTCCGTGTCCGGGTCCGGGTCCGGGTCCGGGTCCGGGTCCATGTTCATGTCTGCATTCATGGCCGTGCTGTGTCTCTGTCCGGCCAACGCGAGCGAGGCCTCAAACTGTGCGCATATCAAAAAATGTTGATTCTGACTTTAATTTATTCATATTTATGCAAAAGAAGCAACAATTTTGCTAGCATACTTTTTTGGCCCAGCTGCTCTGCTTCTCCCCTTCATACTCTTCCGGAGGGTATTACAGTTGTGTCGTGGAGTTTGTCACGCGTTGAAGGAGACCCACGTTGCCACCCCACAAAAGTCTAAATGTTATTGATCATCACCACCCAAGTCGATATTGCCATGTCAGTCTGTCTGTCGTTTAAGCAAAACATGATTGAGATCGGACTTCCAAATCATACAGCTGCAATAGGAACAGCCGGTCAAAGGAGATATGCTAAGCAAGCTTTCTTGTTTGAAAAGCTGGCTCCAGTTATTTGAAATATTTGAAGCCTCACACCTAAACTAAAAACCATTTAGATCAGCCATATCATTAAGCTCAATCGGTCGAAAGAAAGTACGAAAAACTTATTCATTTAACAAGTTATCCCAGCAAATTTACTACTATGTGTATATTGCTCAATTGATACAATGGCAATTTGACACAGGTCTGCAAGGGTATTTAATCTTCGCCGTGCCTAAGACAGCAGACCATGTTTTCATTTATTTTTTTATATGGGTTGTACTGTTTTTATTGCACTCTTTGCGTGCGTGTTTGTTTATTATTTTCAACTTTAATATGCATCGAACCGCACACCCGTCCACAGATACACATCCACATCGACATCCACATCCACCTCCACTTCCACCCGCAGCATTTGCTTAAACTTACACTCTTCGATGCGCATTTCGGCTGACCAACAAATTCACTGGCTGTATTAAATTTTAAACACATCTAATTATTAAAAGAGTCAGTGCGGTGCCAGGCATTAGTTTAGCATATAACCGATTTATTGTATCGAATTGAATCGTATCACAGTAAATCTTTCACAGCCAAAATCTATTTAAATATGTACATATTATATTCGTAGTATGGTCAAAACGCTGTTGCTGCTGGACACCCCCTCAGCTTTTGGTAAATTTTGTTCCAGCTCACAGAACAATTCCACACATTCTTGCAACCATAAATTGATGTTTTTGTAATTGCACGACAACGTTCAAGGAAATTAAGCAAAATGAACACAAAGTCAGAACGGATGCATTTAACCAGCTTAGCTTCAATCCATTTTCGCTGAATCCTGCTAATAAAACTGCGGAAACAACCATGCAAAGGCTGTACCAGGCAGAAGGAAGCAGTTCCGACCCCCTAAAGTATATATATTCTTGATCAGGGTCAACAGTCACGTCCGTTTGTCCGTCTATGGCATCTCAAGCGGATCTCAGAGACTATAATAGAGTGTAAGTTCTCGTATAGCATCAAGCTCATAAAATATCGACACATATCCTTTTTTCATATGTCATTTATATCTTAGGCATTAATCAACCTATTAAAAGGTTATGAGACATTAATTTGTGAAGGAATCAAAAATGCCAGTAGCTTAAAGTCTGTAACATAAACATGGGCTTGGGGATACATATCCTTTTTTGAAAGCATTGCAAGGCAGATTCTTTTGATTGATTAACTGGATACATTTCATCAATATCGGATAAGACACATAAAACGTATTCTCATATTGATGTCATTTCTATCAGTATGCGTGTGTTAAAGAGGGATGACATGGGGTGTGTTCGGTTTTTACTATCGCATCGGTACCTGTGCCTTGCACACTTAAGCAAAAACCTTCCATGGGATATTTAATATTAAAACTAGAATATGTTTAACAACAGGGTTCATCATATATTGTAGTTGAGCTCACTCGACTACAGCATTCTTACTTGCTTTTTCATTTCTTTAATGTATTATATACTGATCTCTCTCTCTCTCTCTCTCTCTCTCTCTCTCTCCCTCTCTATTGTTGGCAACATAATTGAGTCTAGACTGATTCCAATGTTTCACTTTTTAAGACCCGTGCACAATAACAAGAACTGCAGCAACAATGGCAACAATAACAAAGAGCTGTGTTTCCGGCTTCCAGATTGCTGGTGTTGAGTTTTATGTGAAGCTGGCTGCTGCTGCTGCTGCTGCTGCTGTTTAGCATGAGCCCAATTATGAATTATTTGTAATCTTATCTGTGGCATAAAAATTATAATATTGCAGCAAGGCTCCCCACACAGCAGCAACAGCAACAACTTCGTTGTTGTCCTTTAGAGCATAAAGTTCTAAAATTTCAGCATTAAAATTTATTAAAAATAAATAACGCAGCCCATAAACGTCCGCAGGCGTTACACAGCCCCACCCTCCGTGCAACCCCGTCTCTCTGCTGGTGGTGGTGGTGGTGCAGACATGGATAGCTCTCAGACTGTGGTGTCTCCCGTTGTCGTTGTTGTTGTTGTTGTTGTTGATTGCGTGGTTGTTGTCAAGGCTCTGCTCTGAAAGTTACTGCATCTTGACGCTGGCATACAACACGCCCAACCACAACCCTCTCCCACTCCACTCGCAGTGGTGGTGCAGGCCATGTGAATGGCACCAAAGTGGACGCTTCAGCATGCGCGAACTCCACTTGGAGTCGGCGCGAGGAAGTGTCCGGAGGAGATGAAAGTTGAGTAGAGTCAGCAGCCAGCAGCCAGCAGCCAGCGGTCCAGACGCTGATAAACAGGAAGTCATCGTCGCTGCCAACACTTCAAGCTTTGTGTCGAGTGGGTGGCTCAGCTGGGTGGGTGGTGGTTGGATGGCTGCTATGCTATATTGCCATGTGCATTGCCATTGTTCCAGCCTCGCAGCGACTCATCTCGATTTGACTGTGACTCCGTCTTCATCTCCATCTCCATCTCCATTTCCATCTCCGACTACGGCTATGGCTACGGCTCAGTTCTTTGGTTTTATTCATAAAATAAATGAAGTATTTAGCTAGTCACAGCTGAAGAGATGAGTTTTGCTGCAGTCAGCAGATAGACAGAGAGACAGACAGACCGCAAGCAGCTCGGGGGTATTTGGGAATGACGTTGAAATGCGGCTCAAACGTGACATGCTCATGCTAACAACCTGACTGACTGACTGACTGGCTGAGTGATTGAATGACTGACTACCTGACAGTCAGCCCGACCATATGAATTAGCATTTACCGCCCCTGCTTCCACATTTCTCTATCTGTAGTTGTTTTAAGTATTGCTTCCTAGCTTATGCATGTGTCGAGAGACGTTTCTTTGCGGGCCCACTTGACGTATGCGGAATGTCTTGAATTTATATATATTTGCTTAAATTATGGAGAGATAGACGGACACGGCAAACTGCAACTGGTTCACAAATTAGATTTTAGCTGCTACGCAAAAGTTTTTCGGCAACTAAACTACCGCACAAGGTAATTATAAATAGCTGGCTGGGACCGCAGTCCCCAGGTCCGGCTGAAGATTCAGCCCACACATTTGTGCACATGCCTGTGTGTGTGTGTGTGTGTGTATGTGTGTGCAAAAATGGACTGGAAATTATATTACATGCTGCTCAAGTAGCCGAGCGTTTGTTTTTAATTAGTTTGCGCCGCAGTAACCTGAGCTCTCCTCTGCCATTCCCAAATATACGCACAGGTGTATGCGTGTCCATGTATACATATATAGATACACACACATCTGTATGTGTGTGTGTGTGTGCATATCTATTTTAATTGAATTCCACAAGTGACCGACCAAATATTTTTGCAGCTTGTAAAAAGTTTAGCATAATTCAGTGCACAAATTTTTACCAAACGTGCAGATCAAGGGTTCAACTGATGCTCCAAATGAAAGGTAAAAACAAGTGGACAAAATAAGGTTTAAAGGTCAACTGTGCACTTGCCTTAACAAGCAAACGTGTGTAATTGCAGAGATTTATTCCGAGTTTCACTATGAAAAAAAAAAAAAAATTAATTTAATTAAACATGTACAAGAATTGTACAGACATAGATACAGATATATGTACTTATATATTTTGGTTGCCACTCGATGTACAAAATAAAAAATGAGTGTGCTATGACTGACTGGTTGGAAAAAAAACCCTGTACTCAGATCAGGGAACCTACTTTTAATTTAATCAACAATTTAACGATCCTATTAAATATCTATTATCGTCTCAAATGCAATGCCTCAGCCAGTACCAATGGGGTATGGCAATGTTAATGAGCGATGCATGTGCAACAAAGATTACAAAAAAGAAGAAGAGGAACACACTCTCATACACAGACTACTGCAAGCCGGGAGACAAACGGCAGGTTGTGTTTAATTTTGCCGTCATTAGCGGACAACGGTTGATGGCCATTTGTTTTTGATGCTGCTGTTGTCGTTGTTGTTGTTAGCTGTTAGCTAGATGGCCTTTCAGAGGCTAATGTCACGCCTCGAGTTTCCGCACCTTATAAATGTGTTCGCTTTGGTTTCGTTTTCGACAACCGTTAGCACAGAGAGACGATCCAACCATCAAATCTCATCATGACTGCTCGTCGGCCATATAGTCAGTTGTTGCTGTGGCTGTGGCTGTGGCTCTGAATGAGGCTGACGCTGACTCTGAGTTTGTGCAACGCTTTTCACTTCCTTTCGCCAGTTAATTTTAGTTTTATTATCATGCTTTTTATTTATTTATTTACTTCTTTTTTTTTTGTGCCAATGAAATTATGCTGAAAAGGCAGCGATAAAAAAAACAAGCGCGCAAAATTGCAGCGCGCCTCAATATGTTGAGTCCAAGGCAGAGGGACAGAGAGTGAGAGGGGCAACTTTAGAGGCGTAACTGGGACAGCACTCAACACCTCATGCCGTGTTAATAAACCATCAATAATTATGCCTCTGAACGGAATTGGACTCGGACTCGAATTCGGATTCAGACGCGAATTTGCACCACTGTCTGCCGCAAAGCTAAATGAAGCGTGGCAAATGCGTCGATTTATTTTCTATACATATCAAAATCGGTGGCTGTGCAACAAGCGGCGACTCCACTCACATCGCAGCGCAGCAGCGGAAGACAAACAATTTCTTGGAATTGATTTCTTGTGGTTTTTGCGGCATGTAGCCCTAAAAATGCCACAGCATAGGCATATAAAAAATACCTACAGAGTGGCAGAAGAAGGGGGACGTAGACCCTCTATTTCTTTTCAAGAATTTCAAAGTCTACCCAATGACAGCTGCCACGCCAAAGTTGTGGAAGTGGCTTATTGCATGTGGTCAAAGGCGAACGACTAAGGTGACTGACTACTGGCACTGGCAACAAGCGGGATCGTTATTGATATCTGATATTCGATAGCTCAAATGCTACCACACACTATTAATAGGTGCATGTGCCAAGTATGTCTACATAGAAGGATGTGTAGAGTCTGAAGTATGCTTTGGGGATGGGCATATGGCGATGGCCTCCAAATGCAATCGAGCTTCTGCAACAGATCAATTTCTTTGGATCCATTATCCGGTAGTATCAAGCAGTTTATGTATCAGTTCGATGACTTGGCAAATCTTGCATAGATTCTTGAACTGCACATACATATGATAAATATTTAACCATATCCACATACACAGCTAACCACGTTGTAATCATATCAAATCAAGCAATGAAGAGAAATTCTCAAAACACACGATGCAGTATCGAAGCGACACATGGCTTTAGCGCTGAAGCCATAAATATCTTCAACCCACCAAAATTTCTTGAATTCGTTCGAGAATCAGCTTTAATGGGGGAGCTATATGCTCAGGAGGGGCCCACAATAAATCTGACTAGGTTAAGTGTATAAAGTCCCCAAATAATAATAATAATATAACGATAACTTTCGCTTCATTTATGTTATCAATAAGTGAGAATTCGTGAACTTAATATAAATTTGTTTTGACTTATAGTAATGCAATCAAAGTACATTTTTGCATATCTCGCCACAATTCTCGAAAAGTGGCTGACAACTGGCGCCAAAACCCAAGTGCCGCTGTCAATCAATCAGAGCTCTCTCGCCCGCCTGCCCTGGCAAAGGCAAACGGCAAACAGCTAACATCAAACAGCAAACAGCAATGGCAACAGATTCGTTGACAGACTGAAATTCCCATATAGCTGATTTTTCTCACAATAATTTGTTGTACGCTGCTAGATTTTGTTTTTGCCACAGACACCTGTGCGAGGCCCAGTTAGGCGCAGACAAGCCACCAAATATGAGACTGCAGCAAGCAAAACACCAACAGCAGCAGCAGCAGCAGCAGCAACATCAATAGCAACAGCAACAGCAGCTCTTTGGCTGGCCATAAATCTGTAGACAACTTTCCAGTTGAGTGCTTAACAATTTTGAACACGCGCAGGCCACAAAGAGCCAGCCACACCTGAGCTCAAAGACTGACTCTGAGACTGTGACTGACGCTGAGGTTGGGAGCTGGGAGCTGGGAGCTGGGAGCTGCCTGCTAACTGCAGGGACAGTCAAACGACATGGACATGGACGGACCTGGTGCCATGGGAACGCCAGTGGCGAACACTAAACGGCCTACGCTCAGCAGCCTGCTACAGTTAACACTACACTCGCCAAAATAAGTTGCAAATATAGAAATCGACGATAGATTTCCAGAAATGAATTGCATTTCTTAAATAAAATAAAATGAAATTGATTGACACTAATTTTATTAAATAGTTTTTCCAATTGAATTTATTTATTGACACTAATTTTTATGATATAGTTTTTCCAATTTAAAAACATTGAATTTATTTGCGACAAAGACCCAAAAACATATTGTTTTGCTGAGTGTATTTATAGTATAACAACTACTCTTTTTTCTTCTGCTTATGCCGCGCAATCTCTCCCTTCTTCCTTCGCCTTCTCCTTCTCCTTCTCCGCCTCCTTCTCGCACTCCCAATACCCATCCCCTTCGCCGCCTTGCTCCCGCTGCTGCCTTTTGCTGCACTTCGATAATGTGTAATAGTTCTATTAGCCGCATGTTGGCGCGTCTCTGGTTACAGCTAATCTCTGGCTACCAACTTTGGCACGCTGTCATGAGAACCAAGAACCGGCCGGATCGGCAAAAAGCTGAAAAAAAGCAAAAACTTTGGCCTGAATAGTTAAGCAGTTGAGCAGTTGAACAGTTGAACAGTTGAGCAGTTGGCTGATGGCGCCTCAGCTAGATTGCCCAATTTGGTGCGCACGCCGAACCGGTTCGACGGTTAGCCGTTTCGATATCATAAAGTTTATATGGCACAAAGGCTGGCTTCCAATTAAAACGGAAATATTTTCGACGGCTTTTTCATTAATTCACGTAAGCTAAGCTAAGCCTCCATCCATCTATCCGTCCAGCAGCTGTCTATCATATCAATTCAGTGATTGTGGCTGATGCTCTTTTAATAACTTTATGCCGGACAACATTTACGAGTGTGGCCGCCCCTTTTAAATCCGTTAAAATCATATCAAAGCTAAGGCCAACTGAACAGCTGAAGTTAAAGCTGAAACGCTGAGCGGTAACCGCATCCGTCTTTATTTTGGATTTTACGGCACCTGCTCGACTCTTTTTGATATGCCTTGAGGCATAGATTAGGGTTGCTTGTTTGAATGGAAAAGGAAATACTTTTGAATAGAGTTGTCGCTGCGGTTAATGGCTACTTTATGGCAATCAAATGCAAAGCAAGGCATAAACTGTAAAATTTCCACAAATGAAATACTTTTGACAACCGATCCACTAAAACTCAGACTTTGCCTGGTTTTTCAATACTAAGTTCCATATTTCCAATTTATGTTTTTTGCCCACGGGTCCGGTGAACGCTGCTCTATGGAACTGTAAATGGACGATGGTGCACCTAAGAAGTTCTTCAGCTGCTTTGTCTTATGGTAAATCAAGAGCAGGCTTAGGCCTATAAATATCGCCTACAAAGTCGTTAGTCTCCAATATTCGATTGCTTTATTTAGCTTCAGAAAGATTCCGTATATTGGATTAAATGGCACATAATAATTGGTTTGATTGCTCTTTTTTTATGGCAATATTTGGTATTTCCATAAAATTCTTCTTCGTCAAGTTAGCTGATGGTATACAATAGAGCACATGTTCAGTTAGTCGCATTGCCTTACTGACTAATGCACTCACATTTGATTCGATTAGAGAAGAGTTGCTTTGGCAGAAGTTTAACCCAAAAGTATTTTTTTTTATTAATAATCCTAAGTTTGTGATTAGGAAAGAAAAGCCCCTTTGGTCATTATTAGCTAAATGAGTTGTTTACACTACCATTGTTGTGTGTACGTATTGTGCACGTATTTGGGCCCTCAATAGAATACGGAATACTGAAACCGGAGGCTGACTTTTAATTTGCATGGCTCATTCATTTAAATTCCACAACAACAACGCCAGTAATAATAATAATAAGGCAAATTGCCAAGCATGTTTCCCCTCATTTCAATTGAAGCACCCAAACAATTGCCAATTCTGTATTCCTGCCCTCTACTCTCTCTCTCTCTCTCTCTCTCGCTCTCTCTCTCTCTCTCTCTCCTTCACCCTTCGACTGCCGCTCAGCTCGGTGTGTGATTTACTCCTTGGTTTATTGCAGCCCTTTTGATGATTAATTCATTCATGTGCTCATTGCCATTCATTGATCTTTGTGCTGGCATTATGCGAGTGTGTGAGTGTGTGTGTGTGTGTGTAGCTTTTGTTGAGTAATCTGCTGCCACGCCTCCTGCGCCTATCATCTATTGATTATAGTTCTCAATGCATGCAACGCAAATGTTCAGATTTTGAGCCGATTTGCGATCCTGTTCAGATCGCTTAATAAACTGCGGCTTAAAAGCGATACACTGAGGCGAAAAGAGCTTCCGTTACTTAGCCCACCCCTCCCTTCGACCACTCGCCCCTCCTGCTGAGCATTTGGCTTCATCACCAATTATTCAATGTAATTAAGTTGATTGCGTTGTAATTGTGCCAGAAATTTATGCCCAATTGCCCAAGTCCGTTGGCTTCGCTGGCTCCATTGGCTTCGCACTGCCTCATGCCTCATGCCTCGTGCCTCGTGCCTCGCTTTGTGTGCTTTTAGCTTTTGCCGCCGCCTGTCTGCATATCTATCTAAATATTATACATATTGTAAATGGCCCCAGCAGACTGGGCATATCAGTTATGAGCTCGAGCTCATTCAGATCTTCTCAATAGAAAAGCATTCCAATTTTTAAGTCACCCTCTACTTAGATACAAACATATTTCTAAGATTGTGCAATAGAAATGAAATTTTAATGAAAATACAAATATAATGTAAAGTGGCTAGTAAAAAGTGTGGTGGTAATAGAAATACAATAAAGGAAAAATCAACAACAAAAATGAATAAATTGGAAAAATCAAAATCATATAAATTAAATCTAGTTTACTAGCTTTAAAATTCCAATCAATGGTATTTTTGTAAAGGGTATTAAAGCAGAGAGTTTTCTCAAATTGTATATTTATTATGTCTTAACTGGTGTTTTATGCTTTTTCTTTCGGGATGTGAGCTTTGTGATATATTTTGTCAGCGTCTTTGAAGTATTTGTGCTCTCTCATCAAATTCATCTTGCTCGTCATCAAATCATTACCATCAGAGGCGGAAGCGTTTAATGAACATTAGACAGCGACAACAATCGCAACAACAACAATATCAACAACAAGAATTAACAATGCACAACATAAAGCGACAACCAAGCAAATTGTTGATCAAAATGTAAACAAATAAATAAAAGGTTAAATGGGCTTCTTGGAAGGAAGCGCGACAAACAAATAAAGTAGAATCGAGAATCGCCGCTTAGCCAACAATTTATTAACCATGTTGGTTTTAGCCAACAATAACGACAACTATGGCAAATACCAGTAGTCGCCCTCTTAGCAGCGGCGAGTTGACGTTTAAAGTCGACAGGCGACATGCACGAAATCCGCTCAATTCTCAGACGCGTTGCCCGCCAACCGCTAACCGCTGCCCCTGCCCCTGCCTCTGCCACTGCTCTGCGTCTCTCTTCGCAGTGTTCTTGCCACCCACTTCTCCAATAACGCTGGCCTAGGCTTGAGCCAAGATTAGGTAATTTGTGTGTGTGTGTGTGTGTGTGTGCGAATGTGTGTGAGTGTGTCGTAAATAAAAATGTGCACATTTGAATTTGGAATATGAAATATGAATATGTCTGCCATGGGTTCAGAGTTGAAAATATATTGAAGTTTAATCGCAAACAACTGCGAGTGGCATCAACAGAGATAAGAGCTGCTAAAGCTAGTGCTTATGCACACACGCACACACGCATACACATGCACACGCACACACACACGCACATACACGGGCACACACACATAAATAACTATAGCAATAATCTGGAGTTAAGTCATTGGGAAGTGAAGTCAAAGAAAAGTTCATGGTCCAACCAACAAATGCCTGCAATTGAAAATAATTTGAAATGTTTGCATGCGAAAAATAACTAATGTTTCACAGTAAGATATTATTTACTTTCGTCGTTTGTAGATAAATCAAAATCTACTTTTGTAGATAGTTAAAAAATGTATTGATTTCAAGCTCTGATCAAATGTGAATCTTATCACTTTTATGTCAGCTTAATGTATTTATTTGTACGAACTTTTTGGTGACTCAAATGAGGTAAAACTTATTGCCTTTGGCAATGTGGCTAGTCCACAAAAACTAAACACTTCCAAACCCATCAATTTTTCGGAATACAAAAGGCCAAAGCAATCAAAACAAAACGCACAAAAGTTGTGGCGGATTGCGCCCCGGGTAGCTAATTTGAATATTGATATGATTCCGATATTGTATTTTATATGTTTTTGTGTGTGTAGGCGGAGGGTGATGTGGGTGCAGGGGTAACACTCACTGGTCGCATAATTAAGGCGAAAAATTAGCGCGCGTGTTAAACGCGTGCGCAGAACAAGTTTGCGTCGCGACACATCTGCGCTGGCTTTGACATGCATGTAGTGTTTAGTATCTGGTATCTGGTAACTGGTATCTGGTATCTGGTATCTGGTATCTTTTATCTAGTCTCTTATCGCAGGTATCTGATGCGATCAACAACTGGATCTGCACTTACCAATTTCCATTTGCCGTGTCTCCAATTTAACAATTTCACATTAATTTGCTGTAAAATTCTGCAAGTTACCGAGTTCAAGTTGCTCAGTACTAGCCTGGACTCGAAACAAAATATTATCTGTAATTAAGTGCGCTCTATTCGTAGTAATATAATAAGCTGTTGATATCGACGCTCTTAAGTTGATGACTTTTTTGCCAAAAAAATATATATACAAATATATATGTATATATGCATATATTAGCAATGCAACCCTCTCCGCCCCCTATGCTTGAGGTACAGGGTAACGAAAAGGTTTAAAGTTTAAGAAATATGCCTTGCAACCTTGAGTATTCAGTTTTTGGGTTTTCAGTTGTTTTCAGTTGACAGCGATTTATGTGGGGCACTCAGATTATAAACGCCCAGCGAATATGTAAATCACATCAATTTAAAAGCTTGCGATACGTTTAAGATATGAATATACTCAAAGTAGCACTCAATTTCCAGTTCGAATCGTCGATGTGTGTTTGTGAAATTCTCATTAAAAGATAAGAAAACTACAAGCTAAATAATAATTTATCGCTTTATCGTCTATTGAATGTTCAAAATGAGTTCATAGCAAATCAGGAGAATCAACTTAGACGAGTATTAACAGTTTCATAATTTTTTGTGAGAAATCATTATCATAGTCGTTTATGATAATGTGCAAAAGGCATGTGTGTGTGTGTGTGTGTGTGTGTGTGTGTGTGTGGATAGAACGTTATGAGTCTTTTACACATCTCGCGCAGAATAACAGAATATTCAATGACGGAAATTCCAAAATATAAAAATGAGCTTAGTCAGTTTCTTGCCTTGTCTTGCCTTGGCCTATAAAAATCTTCGGATCTGTGGCTCATTTCGCGTTAGTCGTTTGTGTTGATTTAGTGTTTATCTCTGTGGCCACAGAGTAATATGTTCCCCTCGATGACGTCGTGTGCTCACACCCAAAACGCCTTAAGCTTTTTCCCACGCCCAGCTGGCAAGTCAAAGCGCCAAAAGAAAAAAAACAAGAAATTTAAAAAATAATTTTATAAAGACACAAAAAAAAAAGAAACTACAAATCACAAAGAGTACAGGAAGTTGTGATTAAATTTTTCGTTGTCCGCTGTGTGCTTTGATAATCGTACAGTAAAAAATATCTTAATGCACACACACACACACACACACACATAATGTATATATGTATGTATACATTTCATGGTGTGCCACTATCCCAACTGCGAGTACTATGAGCCCTATCCGGTAAATGTTACGCATAATGCTGCTCATAAATTGCAAACTATTAACAAAATGTAAAATTTTCAAATGATTGCAAAGTTTGTTTTCATCGCCGCCAACTGCTGCCAAGTTTCGAAATTGCCTGAAGGGCCATTAATATTAAACGTGGTGACTTTGATGCTGAGGTACGATGTAGCGGAATGTGTGTGTGTGTGTGTGTGGGGGGGAAGGTTGGGTGGCTATAAAAAAACCCACTGCACTTGCTTAATTAGAAAGCGAAGCGATGACTTGCAATGCATTCGAAACTGAGACAAAGTTGGAGTCAAAAAAGATGGCGATAACCAAAGACGGAAGCGGAAGCAACAGCAAGGTGTAAAAATGGCGGCAAGCACTGCTACTGCAGCTGCTGTGACTGCTGCAGTAGCTCGTGGCTCGAGGCCCACAGGAAACGGAAGAAGGGCCTTGCCTCACACACATCTGCATGCAGCATTTGTATGCAGCAACTGCCATTTCGCATCTGTCAGCAGTCAGCGGCAGTTAAATTGTGCTAACAAATGGCTACATTATTGCATTTACTTAGGTGGAGATGTTATCGAATTACTTATACGTAAATCTTGCACGATTACTCGTACATCTATAACTAAGTACTTTAATGTTAATGTTAAGGCTAATGTTTTTCATGTCTGGTTTCACAACTACTTCGATTAAGCACAAGTATCTTTTATACCCTTCAAGAGCGTATTAGAATGTTGTATTCTTGTTTTCACCGATACAATCGATATAACAATGTCCGTTCTGCCGTCTGTGCGACTGATAGATAAGCTGTCATTGCCAATCGGTCATCATTTTTGGGCTCGTATTAAAACAAATATTCTTTTTCGCTTACAGGCCAAACACACAAACTATGCGTATTAGAAGTTACTTGAGCTTGGAAGAAAAAAACCTCCGAACAAAAATGTAGTTGTCAGCAGACCACCTCCGGCTAACAAAGGAATATAATCTTCTTTTGTCTTTGCAATTATTTTTATTTGAACTTCTCTTTTATTTGTGCTGAACAAAATATGATTGAAAACTTTTCACTTATTTTCTTAAACACATTGCATTATTGATCTTTGATTCCCTTTGAATTTAACTAAAGAATTTACTCAGGTTGCTGCTTCATTTTCCATATTCAATTTCACTCAATTGAGCAATGAAATATTTTGTGCACTGAATATATTTCGCATAATTTGTTGTATTGTTTATTTTCGTATAGTAAATTGCAGTTTGGCTTCCGGAATTTCATTTGGCTTATTTATTTAAATCATTATTTATTCAGTCAGTTAAATAATGCTGAATATTAAACTTAGTTCGGCTACTGTTTTCCATTTAATTTCAATAAAATTTCATGTGCCTTTTAAACTGTTCCACTTGCCAGCTTCTCCATTGTGGCCTTGTCATCGCTATTTGTTGGTTGACTGGTTTGGCTGATTTGATTCTGAGGCTCTGATTTCCTTTTTGATTCCATTTTCATTTAACGGCGAACTTGACATAAGTTTTGCTTCAGGCTTTTCCCCACTTCCCCGCTACCAAAATATGGTTACAAGGAATTAAATGTTCAGCGTTTAGAAAAATGATTGATTAATTGACTTGAAATAATGAACGAGTCGTGCTCCGACTGAGACTCTGATGATGACGCTGTTGATGAGCAGTTGCTGCTGCTTGTGTTACAGCTATCAAAAGGCTATTTAAAAGCAACAACAACGGCAATGCCAATAATGACTATGTGAGATATACATGAAAATAACAACAACAATGAGCTTCTACGCGACACTTAAATGCTTGCGGCCCGCGTCCAACTAAAAGCCCATGTCAAAACACAAAACTAGACCCACAACCAAAAGCAAAAGCAAAAGCAAAACCAGAATCAGATTCCGAATCAGAATCAGAATCAGAACCGAAACCAAAACCCCTCAATCAATTGGCCAGTTAGAACGTCAAGAAGTGTAGCCGTCAACCAGTTGAGCAGACATCACATCACATCAGCCCGCGGCTCACTCGTAAGATCATTGGTCTAATATTACCAGAAATCGGCTCCTAAATTAGAGAGTTGCTGCTCTCCACCCATGTATCTATGATTACCGAGGGCAGCTTCACAACTAAGTCTGGTCAATTTAAAATTTATTTGTTGAATGTTGTCCAGGTAGAAGAAGAATTGACCAAATACATTAGAGGCATTCTCAGCTAGCTGCTGAAAGATGTCCCATTATTCAGCACAGTGGCACACATTATTCAGCACTCAGTGGAAACTCACCCTTCATTCTATGTCGGCAAACCCATCAATTTCGTTCAGTTTTTCCTGTTCTGCTTGTGTGTGTAATCGATAATTATCGATAAGAGCTGCTGTAAGCATAATTTAAGTGCTAGTCATTCCACTGTTCGCTCTTCCTCTGCCGTTCTCAGCAATTTTTCTGCGTTTTGTGTTCGTCAAATGGCTGAATTTATTTGTCGCTGGCCTTTAATGCGCCAATTGTTTGCACATATTGTCGAACAAATGACAAGCATAATACATATTTTTGGGGTGGCGTCTCGTATTTGTTCTATGATTAAAAATAAATAAAGCATTAGTAGGACTGGCGCACAAAACTATTAAAAGCGCGTTGCTGGTCGAGTCGTGGTCGGAGCGGAACTGTGGGCGGTTGGGGGAGGTGTGTGCTCGACGTTTTGGACAACTCTCTAGACATTACTTCGACCCCCGCTTGGGCTGACCATAAACATTTTGTGGCGCAATGATGTATGAACGTGTGGAATGTGATGGGCCGGAGCTTGGTTTTTGGGGGCACGAACTGATATCGGCGGGGCGATGTGAGAGCTTTGGGCTGCACAGCAGGTGCTTAAATGGCGCATAGTTAACGGGGCACCGGAACAACAACGAACAGCGAACAATTGGCAGGCAGCAGGGAGCAGCTGGGAGTCAAGGATAATAAATTTTCTCTTGCTTTACCCCCGAAAATAAAGCAGCACAAAACTCCAGCTCTCCCCGCTCTCTCTCTCTCTCTCTCTCTCTCTCTCTCTGTCTATCTCCCTCTTTACTCGCTTCTACTATTTGGTTGGTGTCCTTATTGTCACAGCTAGTCAGAGTGTTGTTTGGGTCGGACCCCTTGTGTAGCTCCCACATAGACCCCGTCTCCTGCCCCACTATTATTGCGCAAAAAAAAAAAAAAAAAAAAAAAAAAAAGAGAAAGAGAAGAATCGAATGCTTCTGGTCAAAATAATAAATTTGTTCAGGTTAATAGACTTATTTTAATTTATGTGATTTCATGCGGTTATTCGTGTGGCTTTTGCAAATGCATTACCCATCAGTGGCACTGTTTGCCACGCCCACCCGCTGACCAACTACTGTTGTATCTACATGTGCACACCCTTGACCAGAAATATGCATAGCGTTCGCCGTAATGGCCATAATAACTTGGATAACCTGGATCATTGATCATTTCGTTGTTTGCTTAATGGCAATTATGCAACCAACATCGCGAATATTGGAAAAGCCTTGTTGCCGTTTCACAATCACAAACACAATCACAAACACAGACAAAAATAGCTCGGTGTAACTGTTGTTGGTGTAACCACTGAAATTAAATTTCTTTTAATTTTGTTTCTGCTTTAATTTGTATGTGAAGCAACAATAGATTAACCCATAAATATTATTTGAAATTTGTTTCACTCTTCCAATAAAGTTATATTGAAATGTTGAAATTCAGAAAATACTCGTACGTGATTACGCCGCAAATTCCCAAATCCCCAGAGTCACCAAATTGCAGTCGACCTCTCCCAAACAAAGTGTTTCTTGACGTCCAGTTTAAACTCAGCTCAAAATGGAACACAGCTATTCAACATATGCAAATTTCGAAACAATGCATTGTAAAATTTGAGTGCAGAGTCAGTCCAGAGACCAAAGATAGATGAAAAAGCTAAGCAACGTGCAGCTACAATTTGCTCAATTGTTTCTGTTGTGAAGGGGAAAGTAGCCGTAGACTCGTAAACATTTAGTTATCGCGAAAAAGTTGCGTAAATAACTATTACTATTTATGCTATCAACTGATTTTGTGCAAGAATTCAATCTATTGAAATTCATTTAAGACATCCTCTTCTACTCTCATTAAATATGTATCAGTATTCTGTCGGACTATCTTGCTGAATGTGATATTGGGCTAAATTTGTAGTTTTCAGACAGACAATTCACCACTTACCTGTCCTCTCCTCAACCCAGCTTACCAACCCAAATCGCGACCTGCCCTGAACCCAAAAGGTGAAACCCAATTCAGTAGCATTTCAAAAGTCACATTCAATTCCATTTTCATGGCTGCCTGAATTGACCGAGGAAAACCCTTTCAGCTGCTCCAAAATTACAACCCACATCCGCCCCCTTTTGTTGTAATGGCCATTGCCTGTCTGCTGCTTGCATGCCGCAGACAATTTTCTTCTGAATTAAATAATTAATTATATAATTGCAAAGCGTTCGAAAAACTCGAACGTAAAATTCTCACGCTTTTCCTCTCGTCGAACAAAATTTTTGGTTCACTTCTTGGTTTACGTCTGAAATATTTATTATAATTGTGTGTGTGTGTGTATGTGGCTGTACATAGAAGACTAGCTATTGACGATATTGGAGATCCTTTTGCCAATCGATAAACATGTGTGGGCGTTATTTTTGGCTCGCATCGCGTCGAACAAATCTAACAAATTGAGTGAGGCAGCAGAGTTGACATACTTAACTAGAGGTTGCTAACATGACGACGGCCGCCACGCCTTGTTCACACAATCAGCTCACGCAAACCGCCCCTCCACCCCTCCCCCCCGCCCATGGCGTTTCCCTTGCGTGCGCCCACACACACAGGTGCTGTTACCTGCTAGCTGCTGGCAAAAGTCACAACTTTAACGCCCACATTTATCATAAATACCAGCCATAAGTGAAATTGCTTTGCATGCCCGACGCACCAGATGCCCTGTAATCGCAATGTTTGAGTCTGTTTGGCCTATAATTGATATTAAATTGGCCTGGTTGCCCAAAGCTGCCACCGTCAACAGTTATAAATAAATTGAATCAGTTGTGCGCCATTATATATACATATGATATATATATATACATATACATATATACACTATATATATATAGGTTATCAGAAATATAGATTTGTAGATATTCTTAAGCATTTACGGAAAGTTATACGCATTTCCTTTGTAAGCAATTTGAAAAATATATGCAAAAATCACTGCCAAAAACTGAGCAATGCTACTGATAGAACCAATGCTAGAGTCTTATATACCCTACTGCTTTGTGGCACACGGTATATAACGAACAGCAGCAGCTGTTGCAGATGTGGCTCAGGTTGCTGGGCAGGATTTGTAGCACTGTGTCTATGGCGTTTGCCACACTTGTTCGTCTGTCTCTGTTTTTGTCTTTGTCGTTAGCTACTGTACCTGTCTGTCGGACTGTCTGCCAGTCCGCTTGTCGCCCACTCGCGCACCCACCTGGCAGGCTGTCCGCTTTCGCTGACGTCTGACGCTAAGAAAAAAGCTGCGCTTCATTTCGATTTCAATTATGCGCAATCATTTTTCAAGTTCAGAGCAACGCTTCTCGCCCTTGTTTCGCACCGTTCCGTACCGTCCCGTACCCTACCGTATCGAACCGTACCAAACCGAACCGAACCGAACCGAACCATAATGTACCGTCGCTGTCTGGCATTGCCGGCACGCGACAAAAATTAATAATTGAGCAGGCAAGCGATGCCATTTGCTAAATTGAAACCAGCAACGGCAAAGTGGCAAATCAATTTCGTTTCACTTTGATTGTATGCAAATCTTCGCTGGGGGACTTCTGAGTGCTCAATTTGTGCCGGGGCGCACGGCGGCGAGGGGGAGGTGGAATGGTGGTAGGGTGGTTGGGTGGTTGGGTGGTAGGGGTAAAGCGCAAAGTGCGTTCGGCGGAATATACAAGATACACAGGAGCGCATTGCTTTGCACATTGTTGCTGCCGCATGTTGCATGCAAATTAAGTGCAACACTTGTTGCTAGAATCGTGCCAGCATCATCATCATCATCATCATCATCATCGCCATCGTCGTCATCTTAATCATGACTGTTGTTGCACAGCTTACAGCTGCAGCACGGTGCAACAATAGGGGGCAAGCACACTGCAAATCGTACTTGCACTTGCTGCTGACCGGGGGGAATCCGTGTACATCAATTGGTCAAATCCAGTTAAGTGTCCTGAATTTGTTTTGGAAAAATATATTTTGTTTGTATCTATTAAATGGCATTTCATCTTTGACTGCTTTTTTCAATTGTTCGGAAAATTAAAAGTTTTATTTGAATGATTTCACTGCTTCAGGTTGATTTCAAGCTTTGTTGGCTACTTAAGCGGAAGGCCATTCTTGAAACGTTCTCAATTTAAATTCAATACAGCTTTATAAAGATTCAACTGCGGAACTCATTATTGAGCAGTCTTAATTCCCAGGCAGACAACTCTCATCAGCAGCCAGCATCAATTGAAAGACCGCAATTAAGGTCGTTTAACAGTTTTCATGTATTGTTTTTTAGTGTTGTGAATTTAGCGAGCCACTTGAACTGTCTTTGGCTTAGACCTGAGCCAATTCAGCTTGAGGGTAGAAGATGTGAGCTGCGACTCCACAAAATGTGTCTTTAATATTTCAGTCTTTGCGGGAACTTCCCGAAGACCAACAAAACTAACGGCAGTTGCGCACAGAAAAGCGTAAATTAAAATTAAAATAAATAGCTCGTCGAACGAGCCGCTCTTAAATAATTTCTTCATTTTTCGCTTTAATTTCGTTGTTGTTCTGTTTTGTGCCTTTTATTTGTATTTACTCTTCAGCTTGAGCTCTACAGCTGCTCTTCGCGAACGGCCAGAAAAACTTTGGCTTTGCCACTGCTTTTGCCACTGCCTTTAGCTTTGTCAGTGTCTAGCGCTTCTAATTAAGATGAATTAAGCAAAATCATTTCGATTAGACGTAGAAAACAGACAAGCAAAAGAAGAAAGAGGAAAAAAATACACACACACAAGCAGGAACAGAAAACAGAGAACAGAAAACAGAAAACAGAACACAGAAAACAGAAAGCAGAAAACAGAAAAGAAAAAACAGAAAACTGTGCGCCAAGAATTGCTGCTAACTGTTGTTCAGCCGTTTGATGATCAGCCGATGGACGACGACAAAGATGAAGATGAAGATGAAGACGATGAGGATGACGATGGCGATGGCGATGACGATGACGATGACAATGATGATGCCTCACCAATGTCGGGGTTCACGCGGTGTTGACAAAAACAAACGCAGACAAACTCCGAATGGGAAGGGACCACTATCAAATGCGGGCTGGTCTTGATTGGGCCACTCCTCCTCTAAGCATAGGAGCTATGCTTATGCTTATCTTCTTAAAACTGAACAATGCTGAACCGGGTTCGATTTGCAGGCTGCTACATTTGCATTTGGTATATTTGAAATAATATTAGTTCTCATTCAAATATGATTTATTGTTTGAAATTTGTATATTCGCAAAGCTCTGCAAATCAAATCAATATCGAATAAATACGTATAATATTTCATAGGTAATTAAATGACTTTTAATACGATTAAAATTTTGAATAAAACATGTTCGTGCTTCTTCAGGCTGGCATGTCTTAATATGATTTTATGAAAAGTTTTTGGCTTGAGAGTGTTTGAAGTTCGGGTTCGGCTTGAAGAAAACTTCTCAGTTCTCAGTTCTCAGTTCTGTTTCTCCCATTTTGTGTTCTTGTTGGTTAATCATTTTTATTTCGAGCGTGTGTGTGTGTGCGTGTGTGTGTGTGTGTGTGTGCATGCTTATTGTTGTGTGTACTTTAATTAATTAAGATTTATAAACAGTCAGGCAGAGCAATTCAACGGAAATTTGAATGCAAGACCAAGGCAAGTGGTCTCTTTTCGCCGTTTTCTGCTTGTTTAGTCGCTTGCTTGTTGTGCGCAAAATTTTCACATAGTCTTTTGGCCCCATGCCTCCCCCCCTCCACCCCACTCCACCCACCGACGCAGCCCTAAAGCGTACCTCTTGCCAAGTGAAGTAGTGAGCGTTGATGCCATGTATTTAATTTAATTGAATTTGCGCGCCGTCAACGACGATGATGACGAACTTAACGAGCAAAACTGGTCAAGAAGCCCACCACGGTCCGACCCGACCCATATAGCCAGCTACATATATAGTGGGTATATAGGTATAGTGTGGTGGTGGTTGGGTCTGTTAGATGTCAGGGTTTGGGTAATATGATAAAATGATTACACATCCGGCGCAACTTTTGCACCGAGACATTACTCATACGACACGCTGCCCGGCTGCGGAGGAAATGTGTTTAGTGTAATCCGGCGGCGACCCTTAAAGCGATATCCACTGCGAGATGTGCGCATGGCATACGCGTCTGGGGTCGCCTGGGCGGCTCCACCAATGTAATTATGAAAATTTACGAGTTTTTGTTTGAGGCGCCAAGTTACGGTGCAGTTGTTGTTGTGGTTGCTGTGGTTGCTGTTCTCCTTGAATATAATTTACGATGTGGCAAAGTTTCAACTAAAAGCTCGCGCAAGAACAAACAAATTGCCCTACATCATAAAAATTGAATACAATGTAAGGATGTTATAAAGTCAACAGCTAAAAATATTCGTTGCATGCATCGACAAGCGATATCGTTAAGATAATCTTGTGAAACAAATTTGCCTCTTGGTCTGAGTAAAATTCCAAAACAAAATATCAAAATAAAAAGTTCGTCTTTGCAAGAGAATTTCTTTTCAAGCAACGAATAAAAACATCTCCTGACCTTGAAGATGAGAAAAATAATTTCATATATATATCTTGCAGAAAATGCTCCTTACAATGGAACCAAGATGGTAATTAAACAGCAAAAAAAATCCAAGCATTTGAAAAGCATAATATTTGCTTGCATGATGATGTGCTGTTAAAAATATGAATATCGAGCTTTGGCCAACAAGTACAGCTCCATGCTAGTTTTGCATTAGACAATAGACGTTGCAAATTGTTGCTTGAAAATAAAGCTAAATAACACACAAGCCACAGCCCGATGTTCTCCGTTAGTTAAGAAGCTTCCTGAAAAGGCTTAGATCTGACGGCAATGGAATGGTCCTTAAGCCATTTCAGAGATTTTTTGCTGCTTCGCTCAGGTTGGAAGATCCGCAATAAAAATATTTCACTGTTTAAGACAACAAATGTATTTTTCCCATATTTCAAGGTAATTAATCCAAGTTAATCCCTGTCTGTTTTTCTAGAGATAAGTCATTGCTCAAGCTCTGAGTTGATAATTGTGCTAATTTTATTCCATTAACTCAGTATAAAGGTTTTGTGCAAACGTATATAATATATAATCAAATGTATAAATGCAAGATCTCGTCGTCGAAATCACTCAACATAACAAAATATAATAATATCTCGAACTTCTGCCTAAACTAGTTCGGACTTTGGAAATACTTGCACTTGCTTCCATACATTCAAATGTAGTAAGAATGCATTTTTTTTAGTTTATTTGTGTAATGCAATCCGTTAGATGTATAGTATATTTCCTTTTGTAATATTTAATAGAGCAGTTGATTTGAATTCAAATCCAATGCAGAGATTTTCCATAGCGGCAGGTAAAACAAGAGTTGCTACAACATGTTTCTGGGCTCCTCAGATGGCTTAAGTGGTAGTCGTTGTTGTCGTGCTTGTTGTTGTGTGTGCTGCTTTGACTATCATATTATTCCGTAAACTGGCGCCAAATCATTCGCAAGTCTCAATGACACCTGCACGAATTATCGTGTAACACTTTGAATTTATTTTTGTATTATTTGCTTTGCGAGTGTATCGGTTTATCTCTATCTCTGTCTCTGTCTCGGTCTCTGTCTCGGTCTCTGTCTGTGTGTGAGTTTGTGTGTCAGCCGAGCAACGGGTTTTGTGCGTCTTTATGTGTTTTCAAATCGAGGAGCCAAATCAAAAGGCGACGTTGTCATGGACCACGCGACGTATGCGCAACGCGGCAGCTAACAATAAGCGCGAGACATGAAAAAATGTTGGTCGCGTGGGCGTTGCGTCTCCAACAACGGCATCAGCATCGCCAACAGCCAGATAAAAACCTGCCCCACAACTCCTGGCTATAACTTTGGATTTGTTTTGATTTTATTGCAATAATAACAACAAAAACAACAGCAACACCAACAGCCACAACAGCAACAACAGCAGCAAATGACAGAGAAAAATGCTAATAACAATAACAAAAATATAAAATGAGCAACGCACCGCTGAAATTCGATTCGAAACGAGTTCCAATATAAGAATGCCCTATACAAATTGCCGATGAGCACCATAACATTATCATTAAGTTGGCTCCCCAAATGTGTACATGTGTGCATTTTAGCGATTTCTTTGGCTCAGGTAGCAATCGCAACCAATACTGTAGGATCTGGAAAGGAATAATAAAAGCAGCAAAAAAGGTTTGCTGTGGGTTATCAAGTCTGGACACGTTAAAAAATGTTCATATGCCTATATGTGAAATCAAAAATGTATATTTAAATTGTTTTGCTTCAATTAATGTTTGTTAAACTTCTTTGCAAATATTTGTTGTTCCAAAAACACGCTTTATTAATCTGTTTAAATAAATTAAGTAAAGGTTTGTCATTTAAAATTCAAAATATATTTGTAAATATGACAGTTTTACATTACTTTGTCGGTTTATACATATATCTTCAATTCCTAGGATATGCAAAGTTCGGTGCCTTTCCGTGTCATATTCGATTCATTCTGTCTGCGGTTGGCCAACTTTTTGTTAAGTCTCGTGTCCACTACCACTTGTTGTTGTGCTTTTTTTTATTGAATGTTCAAACTGTTTAAAATGCTTAATATGAATACAGAAAAAAAATAAATAAAAAAAATACAAGAAGATGAAAAAAAGTATAAGCACATTTTATTGTGTCGCCAGCCTCAACTTTAATCAAGTCTCCGTCAGCCGATTTCATATCTCCGTTTTTATATTTTGGTGGTGGTTGGTTTCTTGGTCGTTTTCGATGTTTTTATGTGATTTTTATATATTCTCTTGCGCATTTAATTTAAATTTTGTTGTTGCTGTCAGTTTTGTTATTTTTGCTGTTGTTCTGCTTTATGAACTACCTGATTTTTATGGCAAACAAAACACAAAAAAACTCGACTGCATTTTTTGTTGTAGTTTTGGATTTTTGGTTTATTTTTGCTGTGTCTTTGTTTTTAATTTTTATTATTTATTTTTTTTTTTTGTGTGTTGTAGGCGCCCCCAAAACTCTGATTTGGTGCCATTTTTGGTAAAATGTCTGTCATTGAGTGCTGCCATGTTTTGTTTTGTTTCTTTTTGCTATATTTGAGCTAAAATCGTCATAAATAAATTTGAACAACAATTTGATAAAGAAAATCAATTAATTCCATTGTAATCGAATGGCATTTTGTGCGTCTCTGATTTGTTTGTGATTTGTCTCCAATTTGTTTGGCCGAGGGCGTGGATATCGTGAAAGTGAGTTGATTTATCTTTGATTTATGTACAGCTCTCCAAGCTTGGATCGCAATGTCATTAGAGGTGCTCAAAAGTGGGTTAAAGTGCCATGAACCCAAAAATACTTGTGTTTAACTATTGTTGCTGTCAAGTGATTAACTGGTCGTGATTCCCTCCTTTTAATATTCATTTGCATATTTTCACTTTCTTCTTTCTAGGCATCTCTCGACTAGTTCATTTCTAGCTCTACTCCCTTCACACATTTTATTAATACCAGGAAATAAGACGATACTTTTTAGCATGCCTTTCCTTCTTCTTATTTATATTATAATCAACACCACTTCAAGCGTCAAAACTCTGCAACATTAAATATCATTATTTGAAATTCATTACTTATTATCTCATATATAAATATATGCAACTTTGCATATCTGCGATATTTGGCATTTGGCACTTTTACTGTCGCACACTAAAAAGTCCTTATCAATACACACACCCTCTCTCCCCCTCTCTCTCTCTCTCTCTCTCTCAACTAAACTTTGAGCAGCAGGCCAACTTGAATGGGAATAACTCTGTGAAACAGGACATTTTTTGTATTCCTTTTTCGGCCAGCTTTTTTTTTATTTTTCGCTGCTGTTTTTGCTGTACACTGTTCGCATAATCGCAAATTTGCACTCACAACTCGAATTGGCAGGCACGCATCAGAGCAGCTGTTGATCTTATTCCAAATGCCAAAAAGCTCAGTGTAGCCGAATACGCCATACCCTGCAAACAAAACATAAACAATGCGACAGAGCGCAACTCATTGCTAACTAAACTGAGTGTTGAATATGCCGCTTCGATATACATATGTATATATATATATATATATATACGAGTATGTTTAGAGGGTATCAAGTGTTGAGCACGTTTTATGGAACCCAATATTTGGTTAGCTGTCAGCATCTGCGGTTTCCCGTTTTGTAATTTGTTGTTCATTAAGCGTTGAATCCGTTCAACAATGCTGTAGATGTTTTTGCAGCTGTTGCTCTTAATGTTGTAGTGGCAAGGGGACTATTTGATTTGCGTTTGATGATGTGCAACAAAATGTTTTGCACTTGCATCCACAGCCAAATAGCTGCTGAGCAGCGAACAACAGCTGAATATGATGACGATGAGGAAGATTAAGATGCAGAAGAGGAAGAAGAAGAAGACGACGAAGAAGAAGAAAACGCCATTTAGTTAACAAAGGTACAAGTTTTTTGGCCACGTCGAAAGTTTGAAGCCAAGTTGTCCATTCAGCTCGCACTTAACTTGCATTCTAATTAAGCCATAGATTAATTGTGCGCTTCCTGAGTTGATGCTGCTGCTGCTGCTGCTGCTGCTGCAACTGGCACTCCAAATGAAATCTGCAGTCTTAAAAGGCGTGCGGGCAGCTAAATAGATGAGTAGCTCAGCAGCCGAGTAGCTCAAGCGAGTTTACGTTCTGACGGCGCTCTTATACAAGTTGAATTGCGGCGGTGGCCCAAGGTGACGGGGCAAACACGGCCGCAAACTAAGAGCCAAGTCCAACTGAAGAGAACGGGTTCAAGTTATTTAATCTTGGGTATAAACGTTGGCAAATAACGAAAAACAAAACAAAAATATTTAACGAGACGGGGAAAAATGTTCACACAGCTATAGATAAAGGTAAAGCAAATAACTAAGATCTTTGATGTAATTAAACAAGCACAAACTTATCCAGAACTGGATTCGAGGACATCATAAAAAATGCCAGTTGACATTGCTAGACAATGAATGAAATGTGTATGGGCTCTGATGTGAGAGAAGCAACCAATACAAATGTATGTCAAGTATCTGCTAGATACAAGTGTCACTTTGTGAGAAAGTATCTTTCATAAGTAATGGCTCACAAAGTCTATCACAGATACAAGTTTGAAAATGATTGGCCCATAAATGCCATGGATGCCACAAGGCTGCAATTCAGTCAGTTACAGTTCATTTAATCCGAGCCAGTAGTTAGTATGTAATTAAATTCGACAATTGCATTGAATTACATTCAATTTGATTTCATCAAATGTATCTGTGAGGTACAAATAAATATTTCTTATGACTGGGCTATGCAGATTCGTTGCATTTAAATACACTTGAATTGTGGAAAGTACAAAAGTATCCGTTGCACCCATATTGAAGACAATCTGAATCTGAAGCCACTTTTCAAGTATTAAAAATACAAAAAATTAAGAGACTTTTATTTATGTCGAGTAAGTACAAATATGATATTCTCTCTCTCTGTGTGCGTGTGCGTGTGTAAGTGGCAACAACACCTCGGCATGCCGCATGATTCCCATAGATCGTAAACAACGAAAAACAGAGCACGTCCAACGAAAAACTTGACCCATGCGACTTGTGTAGACGGCGAGTATAACAAATTGCTGTGCTACTTTAAATGGTACACTAAAATATATCTTAAAGTTATCTCAAAATGCCATATAAAATATGTGTTAAATATGAGCTTTAAATATCTCACAGCAACAACGGGAATTACCATGCCTTGGCGTGGCCATAAAATATCTGTCTACTCTTTGATTATCACAAGAAAAAGAAAAAAATAGACAGCAACAACAAAAGCAGCAACAGCATTAAATAAACACCAAAATGGTGATGGCGCTTTGACGCCTGAATCTGGCTTTTGGTTTTTGTTTTGGGTTCGAGGCACAAATCACAGACAACATTTGCATCCAGTCAAAGTGTGTGTGAGTGTTTGTGGAGTGTATTGCAAATGATTTATGATGTGTTTGCCAAATTCGAACGTTGACTAATTTCAAGTGTTGTTTTTGTTGCCGCCGCACAATCACAAATATAACAAATGTTCGCCCAGTTTCCATTTGGCATCCGCATCGCAGCAGCTGCGCACGCGCGCGTTTTCAGCGCGTTTTTTCACGAGTCGCATTCATAAATTGTTCACAATTGTGCTTTGCGTCTCCGCCCCCTGAAATCATGTTCAATTACTAGATGCGCATTTTGTGATTTTTTGGATTTTCAATCGTGCTAACTGATACCGCTCGATTGGCCAATTGTATGTACCTGTCCCTGCCCCTGCCCCTGCCCCTGACCATGCCTCTGCTCCTGCAATTTGTCTTCAGTTCACGCGACTTTTGGGCTTAAACAAACCGCCATCTTATCTGGTCATCTGCTGCTGCTTCTGCTAAGCTCATACACCATTTGTTATGCTTATGCAAAAATGCAAATGTAAATACAGCAATTCGTAATACAAATGAAGAGAATCTTATCAGAAAACGGAACTGTAAACAGCCTCAGAAACCGATACCGAAACTCTGCAGCTGAAAACGCAGACCAGAAAACAACCGAATCCAAAAACCCACTTCGAGTTGGTCTTATCAGTGGCTTGTCAGGCCTGCTGCCAACAGCAGAGTCACTGGTGGACGGCTACCCGTAATTCTCTCCCACTCTTCCCCTCTCCCCCTCTCCAGCGCTCCCCTTTGAAGTTGCCTCGCCCCATTGTCTGTGTATATTTGCCCATGGCATCGTATTGGCTGTTGTTGCAGCTATTTCTCCTCTCCGCTGGAGTCACATTTAACCTTTTCTGTTTCGGTGGCTGCGGCGACGTTTGCGAAATTGAAAGTTTTGTCGGCATTTGGCGCCAAAACTGGTTTACTGGCCAAAGTCAACTGCAAACAAAAACAACGTCAACTGCATCCACTTGGCCGCAGTCCGACCAAACCTCAATTTCTGCTCTGCGGTTCGATGCTGCTGTAAGTGATGTTGTTTCGTTCGTGCACTCAAATTAAAAATGTACAAAAAGAATTAGTTGTGAAACCTAGAAATAATATTATTTTTGCAAATTAGCTGCTGAAATGTAAACAATCTAATCCAACAAAATATCTTGTTCATATTTATTTTAAAGCAATGCATTTTAAAAGCTGGAGAATCATTTTTTCGAGTGTGGGGTGGTGTTGGCGCTGCTGCTGAGCTTTTCAGCACGGCATGGTTTTGTGGTGCAGAGTAGAGACTGGCCCCCAACTAATTTTTTGAACCTCCTTGTCAAGGCACAGATACTGATGCAGATGCTGGCACCAAGTCAGCGCCACTAATTGCCACACTGTGCCAGAGTTAGAGGTGGGGGCGTGGCATGTGACTGCTGCTGCTGTTGCTGGTGCTGCTGTTGCTGTTGCTGTTGCTATTGCTTCCACTCCCCAAACTGGTCGCAACAATAGCAATGCACAAAAAACTAGCGAAAAGCCGTTTGCTAGCTTTTCCACATCTTTGATGCACATTTGATATTTGCACAGGTTGCTGGGCAACTTTTTGTTGAGCAGCCAAACCCGAAATTATTTACAAGTTTTGCGGTGCATACTATAACCTTTCAACGGATGACGCATGCACCTGCCACCGTCACAACAAACCACCCTAGACACTCCCCCTGGCCCATCCCAGTGCCCCCGATAACTTTGTAGAAACCCATTGCAAAGATTCGAATTTATTTCCGCCTGCGTTTATTATTTCAGTACAGTAATCTTTTACTTTTTCCTATATTTGTTTTGGCCTTTATTGCCTGGCATGGTTTTTGTGTTTATACTTCAGTGTTGCAAAGTTTGCTGGCAACTTTGAGCCTTTGTGTTTTGGCTAACCAGCTCATGGCGAGAGAGCGAGCCTTGCCAGCAAGCACATCTGTGGAATGCACAACATTGCTTCTAGCAATATATATATACATATATATATATATATATATAATGTTGTATATGTCTCTCTCTTGCGCTAACAAAATTAAAGCAGCTCTTGGCAATTAAACTGGGCCTGGGGCAGGGTGGCACTTTATGAGGTCTGCATTGTGGCTAAGAGTTTCCTTCTTCGAGGTGCTATAAATAATTACAAGCAGCTGAAAAGTTTTGTACGAAAACTATGGCAGGACTATGCAGAACTTGGACAACTCCAGCTTTGGCTGCGGTCAGTAGTTTGAGCTAGTCTTTGGTTCGCCAGCCAGCTGAAAACATGGCCAACAATCTGCGGCAGCCAGCCAACCAAGCCGTGTCCAAGCCCGGCTAACAGCCTGCTGGCCATTTGATAAATTGCTGCTAATCTTTAACTGTGGATGCGTTCGCAATCACAGCTCCAACAACGCTCACTCGTTACTGGTGTATGCTAATAGTATTATTAAGCCGCAATACAAGATATTCACTGCAAAATCAAACAGCAAGAAATTATGAATACCATAAGAAGTGACAGATGGTCAAGAAGGCAATCGAGTTGCATTTTTTTTTTTTTGTGTTTTTAATTACGCAATACAAAATGAAACCAACAGTTTTTTAATTATAGGTTTTTTATATTGAATTTATCGTTTTTCGGATGGAAATTTGTTACCCAATCTTAAATGCATAAATTTGATTCAATTTAATAGCTGTTAATTATTTCCAAGAAATTTGAATGTATTTGTTTTAAATTTATTTTATCGTGGTTTTCCTTGAGCGTTGTGGACTAAAGTACAATGGATGAAAGCAGTTCCTTCATTTTACATACACATAAATGCAATTGCTGTATTTATTCGCATTCAGACTTGCCTTAAGCATCCTTAAAGCATATGTGAGTTGAAGTCTCTGTGAATTGAGTACAATTGCAATTATAACTTACAGTTTTAATTAAATTGGATTTTTGTTGTTGTTGTTATTGTTGTAACCCAATATCAGTTTGTCTCAGGACGTAAAATATTTGTCAGCCCATCAGATTGCATTAAGATCTATCCCTTGGACCTGTGCGTATGTTGGCCATGAAACAACATGCTCATCAACGAGTGCCGCCCTCCTCGCCTCCTCCACACTCCACACGTTTCTCGTCATGCTATAGAAAATCATTGAATGCATTGTCCAACTGGATATGCAAAGTATTTGAATAAATATGCAACCAAATTGTTGAAATATACTCGTATGTATTAAAATACATTTTTAATTTATTAATGTTCTCTTCTCTTACTCTCTCTCTCTCTCCCTCTCCCTCTCCCTAGCCCTATCCCTTTCTCTTCACCTCTCTCGCTCTCTCACTCTCTGTCTCTCTCTCAGTCTCTTTCTCTGTAGCATATTTAATTTTTGTAGAATTTACTTGTTTACAGCTGAGCTCATTGGCTTGCCTTGGTTTGTATTTAATTGCACTTTAATTAACTTGCATTGTTGAAAGCGACGTGTCGCTGACTGCCAGCTAGCAAGGCAGGCAGAATGCAACTGCAACAGCAACCTCCTGCCACTGTCCACCTTCCTCGTCTTCCATTTGGGCCACAAGCTGTAGGTTCTTGGAACGCCTGAAGACAGAACGCTGCTGTTCGCTGGGTGGCAATGTTTGTGTTTGTGTGTTTGCTTAAAAGTGTTGCTGTTGCTCTCCGCCTCAGCTGCGTGTGTATACACACGTGCATGTGTGGGTGCGTGGGTGTGTGGGTGTGAGTGTGTGCTTATGTACTGTGGATGTGTGTGTGGTGTTGTTTTGAATGCCAACTCAAACAGTCAAGTGTCGTGCAGTGAACTGTCAATAGAGTGTACAACATTCAACATTTTTTTACTTTACTCTCCTCCGCTTTGCTCTGCTCTGCGCTGCTCTGCTCTGCATACAAATGCAAGGCAAATAGAATGAATTGTTTTTCCTGCTGCTGTTGCAGATGAAGCAGACAAATAAGATGCCGAACACCCACACACCCTCAACTCCGAGTGACAACTTTGTCTAGCACCTTGGCCAGCCAACGCTAATGAGTCCTGAGTCCTGAGTCCTGAGTCCCGAGTCTGAGTCCTGCTTGATGCCTGTCCTCGCTGTCGACAACAACTTCCTGCTTGGCTGGGCTTTTGTGTTGATGCAGCAGCCAGCCCCCTTGTGCTGCTGACTAATCCATTTCATTGAGAACTTATCTCAGCATCTCCCTGCCAGATATCAACCCCCAACCTCCAATCCTCATCTGGTGGCTGCTGCTGTGATTTATTTTATGAATGAACTCCACATTTCATTCATTCATTCATTAGGTGAGTGTTGGCTGTGGTAAATACTACGAGCGTACTACGCCACTGGGGCTTCGCTCAGAACATGCAACGGCATGCGCCTATTATGAGTGCCGTGCCACAAGGATATGCTTCCGTCTTTGGCCCAAATAGAGTGCTGACGTCGTCATCGTCATCGTCATCGTTGTTCTCCTTCTCGTTCTCGTTCTCGTCCTCGTCCGCATCACCGTCAACATCATCCTGGCTGCCAATTAAAATGCCACCGCCAGGCACATGCGTTAGCTGGCCTGGGTATGTGTGTGTGTGTGTGTTCGCTATGCTTTGTAGCTGCAGATTAAATAAAGGGGTGGGAGGGAGCTGGCCCACAACCTGTATAGCGCAAATCGCTTTGCTTCGGCCCACTTCTCCCCGGTGGAAGCGACAACCCCTTTAATGACACTAAATCAAGCGTGCTTTGCATTTTTATACCCAGAGCCCAGTAAAAATGGCTAAAAAGGGTGTAATGGTTTTGTGCAAATGTATGTAACAGGCAGTCGGAAACATATCTAATCCCATAAAGTATACAGATTATTGAGCAGGATCAATAGCCCAGTTGATATAGCCATGCCCACCTGTCCGTCTGCATGAGCACGCTGATCTGAGAGACTATGCGAGCTCGAGACTTCAATTTTGGAATACAAGTTGTATTTTTCGATAATGCGAAAAGCAATCATTTCGATTTCCGAAAGCAATAAGAGCTACAATTTAAGTCCAGTGGGATCTAATTGACATATAATGAATATGTGCACAATCTTTCTTAAAGATTGGATGAGAAACTCTCAAGTTATTGATACTCATCATACGGAAACGATTATTCCAAGTGCTTTCTTTGTACCCTGCTGTACCTGGACCTGCATTTGGGTGTGCAAAACTTAATTGAATTAGCCAGCTGGGTTCAGGGTATATCGTAGTCTAGCTGACCCGACTACAGCATTCTTACTTATCCTGAGTACAGCAGGAGCCACATCCTCGCCGCATCCTTGCAGCATTCCTCGCAGCAGGCTCCAAACATCCTTCCCGCATTTCCTGTTGCCTAGCTTTTATTTTCTTCAAGAATTTGCTGATTACACTCGCCTACACTGGAGTTCCTGGCGAGAACAAAAGACTCGTTGGCATTAGTAAGCTTAATTAACGGAGATAATCGTTGAACTTATATTTCTTTTGGCATTTCTGGTCATGCCATACAATTTCAGGCCAATAACAGTTTCTTTCTTTTTCAAAACTGCATTTATGTCGTGAGATTCTTTTTTAAGATCCTTACGAGCTATTCATTCCAGAAAAGTTATATTCTTATATATATCGAATATGTCAGGCTGCAACCCAAGCGGTTCGCGTCCAAAGTTATGTTTTTTCCTACTCTGAACATGGTTCCGTCCGCCAGTTGTCAACAAAATAAAAAACTATTTCTTTTTCTTAGAAACTGTTATAAACTGTGTCTTATTTCATATTCGGGAATCCGATGCCAAAAACTTAACCCAAATCTGGGATTAAGCAAATCAAAGAAAAGTTCCACAAACCAGTTTTGAATGTTTTTGCTTAGCTGCCTTGCTTCCTATTTGACAGCTCTTATGCAATTTAGCTATATTCATCTATATCTAATCCACTCTATAGCCATTTACTTGGTTGCCTAGTGTCACTGGCATGGGGCACATGTGGTTGGGGCAACAACCCATGTGGCATGTGCTCGAACTTTCGAGTGGCTGACGGCCCAGACTGCTTTCTGAGCACCGCTGCTATGCCCCAACCTACAACTGGGCTGCGGATGGGGGATTATACAGAGTGGGCGTGGCCAATTAGCATTTGACATTAAAGAGCTGTGACCAACCCACAGCCAGCTGCATACCCCTGTACCTGTCCATGCCTCGCACAACTAAAAAGAATAAAAATAGTCCAAAGCTGGAAAAGGCAATAGGGGTTTCCCACATTTTTAGCGAGTGGCCGAAGTGAGTCACGTTTGCGAGGAACGTCGGCCACCACCGGAAGCGAATGATGCAAAAAAAGGCAGCAAGCGCAACTCAAAGCAAACACAGAGCAGTCAGTGCTCAATTGAAGCAACAACAAAAAGGAACGAAACGAAATAGAAAAGAAATCCTTAAAAACCAAAGTTGAAAACCGCCCACGCTGTGACGTGACGTTGACAAATGCTCCGGAGTGGGACCCGGACCGATACTGAGACCGTGCGCTATTCATTTTGGGTAGCATTGGAATGAGGGAGGGATTGGGATTGGCATTTGGATTGGGGTTGGGGTTGGGAGGACATGAGTCAGTCGGGCGCGGGTAATCAGTGCACCTGAGTCGGGCACGCGACTAACCAACTATGCACCCCGAATACCAAACACTGAAAACTAAATATCTCACAGACAAGACCTTAACTCGCTGCCGGGCGCTGACACAGCTGACTCAGCTCAAGCCAATGTTCCACGGGATACATTAATTCTGTCACCGAATGTGCAACGTATTGAAGCTGACACTTGGGAGCACATATATAAATAATATCTGAATAGTCGAGTTGAGATTCAAACCAAATCAACTGCCAAAAATAAAACTCATTTAGTATATCACAAGGCTCCCATGTAAGCAGTCTGTCACTTTTTTCTAAGCCAAGTTGACTGGTCCAAAAGTAGTTAAATTTTTTATTAAAGTTGTCGTACTGCGTACTGGAATTCCATCTGGAATTACAGAGGTACTCTTCTACATTACTTTGGGTGTTTATATGTAGGTGTTTAGCTAGCCTACAGTCTGCTAGGGTATTTGAACGTCGGCGTGGGAAAGTCAGCTGTTCTCCTTAATTTTTTATTGCCTGCAGTATGTGTGTGTGTGTGTGTGTGTGTGTGTGTGTGTGGCTGGTGTTTGATAAGCGCAAATTATGCAAAGAACAACAACAACAAGAAGAACAACCACAGCCCCTGCACTTGACGGGTTGCCCACTGAAGCATTGCAAATGGTTGACTGTCGCGCACTCTGCACCTCTGTCAACTCGGTCCCTTTGTCAAGTCTGGCACAGTCGCCGTCCAGGTTAGTCTGTTCAACCGCTGGCTAATTGCACCGCACGTGACGACGGCGACAGCAACTGGCGAAAACGTTCAGGTAACGGTAACCGTAACCGAATCGCCGCCAGAGTAATGCGAAACTGATTGAATGTTGAGCAAAGTGATCGCATCGCAGACAACCAGCCCTAAAGATAGGGCACATGAATAAACAAATAAGCACGGCTATCTAAGGAGCCCCACGCCAATGATTACATGCCCTTGTAGACCGGAGTCGAATTGCCGACGTCTAAATTTCAGTATACGTTTCAAGTAGTCCGATCTCAATGATTTATTGCCCAAATACGAGAAGTCCAAAAACCAGGCATATTGGACGAATTTGATAAGAATTTGTTGCTAAACAAAATCGTTTTTCATACAGGAAATCATTTGTCGACCGATTATTCCAATGATATCTATATGATTGAGTAGCTAAAAGATTCATTGAAAATTATAAAATTCTCTGCAAGGTTATACAAAAAGGACATCAAATATTTGACTGGGACATAATCGAATAATTTGTTGAGATATATATATATATATATTTATAATCTGGAAATTGATAATAAATCAAAGAGGATGAATAATAATTCAAAGTGAACCGATTTAACGAATTAGCATATTAAATACTTTTACGGGTCTAGTTTGGAACATCACATTTATATGGCAATGGAATTACAAATAGATTTATTATTTCGAATAGTGCCCATTAGTCGTTCAATGTCCAAAACGCATAAATCATGTTCTATTGGCGGACAGTGCATTTTGAGACTACAAATGGAAAATACACAAATTCAAGTTCGGTCGGAGTTCGATCAAATGATATTGTCGACTTAATCAATTCGCGATGTTTGGCGGCAAATTAAAAGGAATTAGTGAGAAATATTTTTGGCCAATTTCAGCGGAAGTCCAACCAAAAACATACCCTGTACACATACAGTGAGCACGAGAGGGAATGAACGAATGCGTGCAGTAAATAAATAGTACAATAATATACAAATTATACTGAGCTACTTTTGGTGGGGTATTTTGTAGTTAAGCACGCTCAGCTTGTTGATAACAATTAAAGCGAAAATAAAAATTAAATAAAACTGCCCAGCCAAGGCAGGTAGGCGTGAATGTGCCTGTTATTGATAATTATTATGTGTGGGTGCGTGTTTTGCCGTACTGTGTTTGATCAAATGAAATATGAAATGAGAAGCTCGCAAAGCCAAATCGAACAATTGTGGCCGAAATGAATTTATTGTAGCTGCATGTGCGCTGAAGGGGCCAAGGTGCACATTAGTGGTCGACCGTGTGGTGCTCGGCAATTTATGGTCAGGTCCCCATGCCCCCTGTGGTCAGCATCGAAATTATCAAATTTGAATAGCTCACATTATGCCAGACCAAAGAGCAAAAGTTGGCAACCATTCCAATCTGTTTGTTTATTTGTTATATTTCAATTTTGTAGTTCGTTGTAAAGCTTTTTAATTGCCTTTGTATATATACTCGTATATATATATATGTATATATATATGTAATACTTGATTGATGGGTTGAACTGGAACTGAGTTTTACTGATAAATTTTACATTTTAAGCTTAAAGCTGCCTACATTAAAATGAGCATCAAAATCGGCAAAATATTTTGTTGTAAATCGTATTCACTTAATTGCTGCACTTAGTTGCTGTAGTTTTCAGTTCTTATTTTTCAATATAATTTGTAAATTATTTCACTGTGATTTGCTGGTTCATTTGGACAATTACGGGCAGTTAGCTAGTCGGCATAAAACGCTTTGATTTGCCACTTGTTATTATTTGTTGCGGCTTGTTGTTTTAATGAGACCAAGAGTTATAAGAAATGTACAGGTAGTCCGTAGTACGGAGCGTCTTGTTATATAGGAGGAGTGTGGTGAGGGCTGGGGGAGGGGGCACAATAATGCGTTAATTGCCGCGCAAGGTCGCACGCAGAGGCAACGCCCGGCTATGCCACGCCCCTGCTTAAGGACCTGCACTCGTTCACAAAATTGTGCAACTAACAAATTATGATTGTGGGAAACTGAGTAGTCTCAGTGACATGTCAGAAGACATGCACAGGTAAAAGAAACAGATACAGATACAGATACAGATGCCGAAGATGCACGTCTAATCCCCGAACGGCAGCCTCATTTCTGTTTGTTAATTACACTTTAGTGTGTGTAATTTTCACAGGATCTGACAGCGGCGACAGCAAACGATGCTTCACAGGAAGCTAGAAGCCAGAATCCAGAACCCGAACCCATAACACAGACCCAGAGCACACAGCCCAGACAAGTGATACAAAAATATTTCGAGCGAGAGCGACAAACACGCGTAAAGAGAAAGAGAGATAGACGGAGAGAGAGAGAGAGAAAGAGAGAGAGAGAGAGAGCGAGCGAGCGAGAGGCAGGGAGAGTGGCGGCAGGTACAAAATGACTTCACACAAAACTAGATAAATAAATGTGCACAAAACAAACGAGCGAAAAATTCAAAGAAATCAATTGCCAGCCAAAAGACACGTCCGTCCCAAGCTGGGCTCTGGATCTGGCTCAGTGTGCAACGGGCCTGTAGCATGCCACTCGCTGTGATCCACATTCAGCATTTCAGATGAATAAACCGCACACGCACAGACTCTTTGTTGCAATCCCTACGACGTGCAACGTGCCCCCCGCCATCGCCATCGCCATCGCCTCTGCCTCTAAATCTGAATCAGAATCAGACAATTCCTGTCTGCGTCTTTTTCTCAGTTTGTGTTCAGCGGCAGCAACCGGAAATGCAGCACATTTCACAGACACACACAGATCCATCCACATAACCTAGAGAGGGTTGCCGACGCAAAACGTTGCAAGGCCTAAAACGGTGCGTGCTGCTTCGCTCGCTGCAACACTCAGCAACAGCATCAATCTTCAGTCTCCATAAATTATTCATTTTATAAAATATTTTGTGAAATATTCAAGCCACTAACTAATTTTATAGAAATAAGTATAAATTAGCTTCTGATTGGTTTTATAGTTTATATGTTTATAATGACACTAAACGATTTTAAAGACTTTTAACTGTACAATATTAAATGCATTTTTTATCTTGTTGCACTGTTTCAGGTTGGCTGCATAAGGTTGCACAATTTTTAGACACAGCATTTGCACCACAAATAATAGATTTAAATTTCAATTTACTAGCCAAAAAAGATGATAACAATTTGAGTCTTATCAGCACTCACATGCTGTGGCATATGTGTCACAGAATCTGATTAAGATTCATATTTTGAGGACACAGTGCATTTGCTGTTGTTGCAAGGTTGTTCGCCCAGTTGGCAATCTGCGCTTCTAAGATAAGGCCAAACTTAATCAAGCGCTTTAATCGCATTAGAAGTTGTCGCCAGGCTGCATTTTTCCCAGCCCAAGAACATAATGACAAAGTAAATGAAATAAGGCGCATTGATGGCATGCCACATGAGAGTGCCTCCTGCTGTTGCTGCTGTTTCAGTTGCACTTGTACCGCTGCAGAAATTGTGTAAAAAAAATGCGCGCCTTTCCCACTAACAGCTGGCTGACCTTTGAGGCGGAGCTCGGACCAATCCTAACCCCTGCGCCGCCCAAGCTCCCCAATCTGCCTAGTCAACAGCAGCCCAGTCAAGAGCATCACTCTGAATTGACAAAGACCAGAAGAAGCAGCAGCAGCAGTGGAAACAAAACAAGAACAAGCATCAGGCAAAACGAAAGCAGCATCAGTCCCAGAGCTGCCGATATAGCCCAGAGACGGAGGCAGGCAGATGCAACGCACATGTGGCACAGTCGTCGTCGCACCTACTAAGTGAATTTAATTGACACCCCAAAGCGGATGGCAAAATCCGCGCCTGCAATTAGCCCAGACGAGGGCCTCGAGTTGAAAAAAAGAGAGAAGATGCTACACTGAGGGAAAAATCGATTTACAATTTGGAGAATCGCCCATAAAATTAAAAAGTTTTTCTTGTTTTTAGAAATTATTTCTAAATATACGAAAAACAATTTTTTTTTTTATTAAAAATGAATTTCCTCTATTTTCAGATTTTCGAAAGACAGTTTAGAGTTATAGATTCGGAATAATAAGGTGAGTTGTAATTGCCGATTTTCAAAAATGCAAGGCGATTGTTTTTCTGAGTGTAGTGAGCGAGCGAGAGCAGCGAGATAGAAGCATTTCGTGTTGGGTATTTAGTGTTTGGTGTTCGGTGTTTGATGTTTGGGCTTCATCATCATTTTCCCACATGCCACTGACATGTTTCCCTGGCTCGTCTCTGGCCAAGGTTATTATCACTTTATTGCATTTAAATTGTTCGCTCGCTCAGCATAGCTTTGCTCAGCTGGGCTTAGACCCGGCTCGGCTCGGCTCGTCTCGTCTCGGCTCTGAGCCACTTTTCTTGGCCCACAAATTATGCACAAATTTAAATGCCGCTTCTTCTTTGGCGTTTACTGCACTGCTATTCCCGGCAGCAGTGATGTTACCATTCTCAAGCAGCACAAGGTTGCCAATTGACTGTGAAACCCCCATTGTGCGAGCCCAGCGATTTACCTCGGCTTGTCTGCCCCAAAGGGGCAATAAGAAATTGTTCCACTGTTCCAAAAGAAAAAGTACGCACTACAAACATACAAGCAAATGTGGCACAAGGTTTACGTAGCTCTCGAATGATATAGGGAACGAGACAAAATAATTAGAGTACCGCCAACCTTCTAACTAACAGGGTCACTTTCCATATAGTAAGTATCAGAAATAAAGCGAAACACTTTACGTATATAAAAAGGTAAGAAAGTGTTAAGGTAAGCCATTATTGAGCCTACAAAGAGCCGGCATAGTTTAAAAACAAAAATGATGTCTTTGGTGCTATATGGATAAAAAACCAAAATATATCAAAAATATAGAACATCTTTCTTAAAGCTATTATTTTTTTCTAAATTCGACCTTAGAATCAAGCATTTTGAAAATATATGCATAATTTCAGAGTCTTACACAGAATTCTTATATCAGACAGCAAATGCGATTACTATTTTCTAAATTTTACAAATTATTATTTTAAAAAAAAAAAAAAAAAAGGTTGCGTTTTTACTTTTAGAAATACGTTTTTCCCAATAATACAAAATGTTTTATTAATAATACAAAATATGTCTAAAATATACCCTGCCTAACTTTAAGAAATTTGTTTTCGTATATTTAAAAACGCACTTAAAAAAAAAACGAAAAAGTGTTGTACAGACCCAATTTGTATGCAAGTTAAGTTGCAGATTTATCTAAATATCAAAAAGCAAGAAAATTTATGACTGTTTATATATATACATATATATATATATATATATATATATCTTTAGTAATGAGTGCACGTAATCTTTTTGGCTTTCCTTTCATGAAAATGTGAATGTCCAAGTTTCAATTGTCATTATTTTTAACTGAGGCGGAAGCTGCCACAGAGAGAGGAACGACAGATAAAAAGAGAGCGAAAGAGAGGGGGAGAGAGAGAGAGATAGAGATGGAGAAAAGACAAAGACAATGACGAAGAATGCGAACGAGTCCAAGACTAAATCTAAGGCTGAGGTGTTTATTGTGCGCTTAGCCGTTGTTATTGTTGTTTTTGTTTCTGTTAACGCACGCAATACGAAAATGACACAAAATACCTAAATATCTGTTTGTGCGTGTGCGTGAGTGTTGTAACAACAACAACAACAACAGCAGCAGTAATAATAATAATAGTAATAATAATAATAATAATAATATGTATGAGAAGTACGAACGGGGCGCTGGACATGCTATTTAATAGCCCCCCGCCCCTGGAGACGAGACGCTGTGAGAAAAAAATTCTGTGGCCGAATAGAACGAAAGAAGTGGAAAAACCAAACATAAAAATGAAAATAAAAAGGGGCACCAATGGAAGAAAAAAAGAAAACACAAGCAAAGACTAAAACACAAGAGTGCATAAGAAATTATTATAAATTTTATTTAATTACAACATTTTTTCCCGTAGATAATCCATAAAATAAAACAAAAAACACACATGGGACAAATGAAAATGTCAGGATTGGGAAGTGACCCCAAAGAAACAATAAACTTGCAACCAAAATGGGCGTACATAAAACTGCCAAAAGAAGGAACCAGATACCAAACCAGAGAGCGACAGAGAGAGAAAGAGAGAGAGAGAGAGAGCGAGATAGAGAGAGGGAAATTATCAGTTGGAGTTCAGTAAGCCCGCCCACACTCTCACACATGTGTATAGATATATGTATAGATGTAGGTAATTATAAGCTGAAGTGCTGTATGCAAACATGTAGCATCGATTTGAGGCCACGCATTGATCATCACTCAAAATAGGAATTTTAAATTGACATATGTATGTATGCCCGTCACCCACCCGCCTCCCTTAACCACATTATAAAAGAGAGCTACAAAAGAAACAAAAAGGAAAAGCAACACTTTCGATCAAAGTCAGCAGCCCTGTCGACTCTTCAAATGGATAACTGGAAGCGGACAAATGTGACGGTTTCTGCTTCAATATCTGTATCTGTGTATCTGCGACTGTATCTGTATCTGTGACTGCATCTGTATCTGTGACTGTGACGGTGCCTGCCTGTGGGATACTTGCCGGCTGGCTGTCGAGATCATAAAATTACGAAGTTGGAATTTGTTGCTGCCTTGTGTGGCGCAGGCAACAGAACGGATCCTTCTTAGCTCACACGAACACGAACAACACGCACAACATTTTCCACTTCATTAGTAGCTTCTACAGATATACTTACATACTTACTTACAAATCCAGCTGCAGATGTGTATTTAGATGGATTGTGGGGAACGGTATCTTATCTCTCCTGCTCAGCCACAGGTCGCGCTTGTGCTTGATATTTTCTTTGATTTTTTGGGCTCTCTTACACACACAGACACACACACAGACACACACACACGCACACACTCACACATACACATGGAACACTGCTGGATTTTCACATACTAATGACGCTCATTAGATGTCTTTAATGTCCATCCAATTCCCAGGCGACATTTCATTCGAATTACTCAACAGCGAAACACACACACACACACACACTACACACAGACACACACAGACGCACACAGACGCACACAGACGCACATATTTGAAATTTTAGACAGTTTGCAGCTATTTTTGGGTTGTTGTCTGTTCAGTTTCCGCTCGGAGTCTAAGAAGCACTTCTCTTCGAGGCATGCATAGCACTTGAGCCGGAGACGCATAGTTGGAGAAATGCTTCAAGAGACTCGGAATCGGATTGGGTGATGATTTGTGACACACAAGCTCGGCTTACAATCGCCGCAGTTTTCATATTGGGGTGGATCCTATATTTAGACAGCAAATGAAATAATGGAGACAGAAATAACGATCACAATTTTGTTGTGGCAAGTAAAAGCAGCTTTCCAAAAGACTAAAGTGTGTATGTAAATGATGTTTTTTTACGAAGTACGTTGCAATAAGTGACAATATTCTGCACATTCAACATTCGTACAGTATGTTGCGAATTTTAGGAATTCACCTCGAGTTTAGTATAGATGTTATAAAAGGTATTGCAAAATCAAAAAAATAACAAACACAATTTAATTTAATTAATTTTTTTTTTTTTTTTAATATTTATAATTTGATGAGGAACGCAAAATAGAAACGAAATTCTTTTCATATTCATATTTCTTGATTATTTATTAGGTTGCTTGCAGAAATAAATGTCAAATAAAATTATTCATTTCACACAGACAAGTAAAAATAACAAACGAAAAACCATAGTGCAATGTGATGGATATAGTGATTAAGTGTGAGTAAAGTTTTATATCATATGCAAACAGATGCAATTTTTAAATGTGGAACTAAATAAAGTGATGATTTCAAATATATCAGAATTATGCAAATCATAGATGTGAGCGGCTGACGAAGAATAGTGTTCTTATTTGCACTTGCAGCTTAGCTGGTTTATAGCTCAATCCGATCCGATGATAATTGAGCAGGGCACAGAATTTGTGGCATGTGAATAATGCAGGCAGCGTGCCAACAACAACGGTACAATTACCAGCCTCCACAATTTAAGTTGAGCTCTTTTTTTTACCCCATTTTTCTTACTTTCGTTTTTTCTTTTTGCTTTTGATAATTTGTTGGCGTTTATACTTGTTTTTGTTTTAAGTTTAAGTTTAAGTTTTTTTTTTTCATTTTTGTAGCATTGTTGCTGGGCACAGCGCGCTTTTCATTTAAAGACGCCGCGTCGCGCGATTTCCCAGGCCAAAGAAAAAGCTGCGCTTAGGTTAACATGAGTCGTCTTAATTAAGTAAGCAAGCAGCCGCCACTTTAGCAATTTCGGCTGAGGGTCTCACAGTGGAAGGGGAAAGAGGGGCCAACAAAATAGTTGGTATAAATAGCTTGTAGTTTTTGTAATGGCACATTGTGCAGGAGGCACTTTTCCTGAGAGGCCTTTCATCATTTATTTGAATGGCTCAGTTTGTTACGTGGCAGCATAAGCCGAGCATTATACATAGACATAGTAATAATAATAAAAATATATAAAAAAAAACCTACAGAAACAAAAATAAGTGCATACAACTAACGACTGCAAATAAATTAAATTGCAACGAATTAAATGAAATGAAAACAAAATTGCGACGTTGACGCCGGCGACGAGGCTGTGAAAAATGGCTTCCCATTTTTCATTTGCCAATTTGCAGCAAAACGAAACCACAACCAAAGCAACAGCGACAGCAACGGCAATAGCAACAATAACAACAACAATAACAATAGCAAGAGAAACAACATCAAGCACATCTAAAAACAACTGCAAAATGGGAATCATAAAATACACACACTTATGTACATACCCTATACATGTATGTATGTATGTACATATGTGTGTGTACATAAATAGCAAGTTGGACAAATCTATAAAGTCATCCAAAATTGAATCAAAAACAACAGCAACAAAATATGCGCGCTCGTAAAAAACAGAGTTTGTTATTTCCAGGTGTATCCGAGCCCAAAACATATCCTAAAAGCCATCCACATTCAGAAGTACACGCACATTCCGATGCCCAATCACCAACACCATCAGATTCACATCCTGATTCCGATTCAGATTTCGATTCACATCCATATCCACTCAATTTGCATGGCAGCTGCTTTGTTGTTGTTGTCGTTGCTGTTGCTGTTTCTGTTTGGAGTCTTTCTTGTTTTTTTCTTCCTGTTTTTGTTTTTCTTTTTTGTGTTTATTGCTCACATATAAAAATCTGAAATAAATCGCCGTAATTTAAAATTCAGTCAATGGCGTCGCAAATAAATCAAATATTTATTGTAACGCATTTAAACACATGCATATTTCATCAATAAAAGGGAAAACACACACAAATACACACACACACATACTGCAAATAGTGTTTGGTTCAGTCGCTTAAAACCTATATATGAAGATATCTGAACGATATCTGAAGTGCACAGCCTCAAGGTAATCGAAGCTTAATTACAAATCAATTCTCAAGTTTCGTAACTTGCTCAAAACCGATTCAGATTCTGCCACCTAAAGTATAAAAATTGTAATTGTACCACAAAAAAGATTGCAAAAATAAGCACGAACGTTCCAGTCGGGCATAGCTGACTGCTGAATACTCTGATACCAATGCAACACTAGCCCATAACAGGTGGCAGGAGCCAAAAACAGTTGTGTCTGCTTTTTTTTTATATATATATAGTAAAATTGAGGTGTCAGCAGGTGGACTGAGCTCTGCAACGGCCTGTAATCTGCGGCGTGCGTTAAATAGCCTTTCAGTCTTGGTTGACTCTGAACTTATTAAAATTGAGTAAATGGATATAATGAGCTTGTGCAGAGTATATATCTGGCAAAAGGAAGCAGCTCTGACCATAAGCTAAAAACACATTCTTGATCTTGCTTTGGAATACAAGTTCTCGTATAGCCGCTTGAAGACAGACACATTTACATATACACCTAGGTAACGGCATCGTTACGATGTTTTGGTTCCGATACGGTCTTTGCGGCACTAATAATATCATATTAATAATATCATATTATCAAACAATTGCACTAATTAATTGTATCTAAACTGAAGGTCGCTAGAGCTCTTGCTTGTATTACTAACAGGTAAATATATGTTTGTACATTTTGGCAGAGTTCATCCAACAAATTCGGAAATAACTTTTTTCACAATCCATCTGTTTTGTTCCATTTTCATTTTGCCCTCCTAACTTTATTTACTTACGGACATTTCTTGGGAATTGTTTTTCTTTGGTCTGTGCTTGAAAAACCGGGGAATATTTATTGTTGTTCAACAAGTCTAACAATGAAGACAAGAAAAATATAAAAGACAGCAAGCTGCAATTGGCCGAGACTTTTCAAGTTTTCAAGTTCATTGTCACTTGGTTGAAGAGATGCAGATAGAGAGATAAATGGAAAGGGAGAGCTATACAAATGCAGATAGAGCTGCAGATGCAGATATCAGTGGGACCCCCTCAAAGGCGAAGGCAAAGGCAAAGGCAAAGGCAAAGGCAATGGCAAAGGCGACGCCAACGACCACTGAAAGAGCTGAAAATGCCATAATCCAATTATGAATTTTCACATAAATTTTTTACTCAACCCAAACTCGATGTCGAACGCGACTAAAAAACAGAAAGAAAATATAAGGACGGCAGCAGCGGCAGCAGCGGCAGCAGCAGCACACAAGACACATCAGGCCAAATTAAAATAGCTTGAAGAGAGGGGGAGCCCCTCAGCCCGCTCGCCTAATAATAACAATAAATTTTCGAGCATGAAGCAATTCAATGAAAATAATGTCTGAATGAAGATAGAGTTGGAACTGACGGGTGCTGGGTGAAGGCAGGCGGAGATGGGGACAGAGATGGAGAGGGAGATGGGGATGGAGATGGAGCTGGAGACAATGTGGTTGATGTTGATGACGAGGTTGATGGCGACAGACGAGACTGAAGCTAAAGTTTAACTTGGGGACATTGACAGTCTCATAAAGCGCTTTGTGCTCAGCTCCCCCAAAGCGCCCCATGCTAAATGGTATGGGGTGCCTGATGCTGATGCTGCTGCCGATGCCGATGCAGATGCTGTTGCTGTTGGTGTTGCTGATGATGGTGCCGAGAGAGAGAGAGAGAGAGAGAGAGAGAGAGAGAGCGAGAGAGGGGGAATCGTACATTATTTTTATCAGTCTGTCATAGTCATAATGATAAAGCTGCCTGCTTGTAATAATTACACTCAGCCTCTCCGTTGATAAAGCGCCAGCGCACTTTGTGCATTTTTTTTAGGTTATGGATTCGGATAAAATTGAAAGAGAGACAGAGAAAGAGGGAGAGTGGGAGAGAAACTGATTTTCAGCTCGATATGTTTTCAGGAGGGACAAGGGAGTCAGCTCTGCACTCGGAGAAAAAAATGCAGTTCTGCATAAAATTCGCAAAGTTTCTAGAACTATTTAAAGTAAAATAAATCATTCCTTCATTCTGTGTACTGTTAAGTAATTTTAAACTGAATCCACATTTACTAAATAAGGAAAATTGAAGGAGAAAGAAAAGAAGACTTCTTTCACATAAAGCAAGACCAATTTTGATTCAAGATATGCAAGGATATTTTTCATTTTATTTCAATTGGGCAACAACTCATTTCTGAATTGAAAGGAAAGTTATTAAAATAAGAATTAATATTTGTCGTTTTGTATCTCGATCGTCTTAATTGAATTTGATTTTTTTTCTGAGTGTGAATGGCAGCCAGACAGCTGGCAGACAGGCAGACAGACAGACCTGAAGTTGACTCATTCAAAGTCATCATCAGGCAGCGACAACGTCAACGTTGTCATTCTCAGCTCACTGCAGTCTGCGCCAGCCACAGAAACAACAACAACAACATCATCAATATGAACATCAACATTAACATCATCATCAGCATTTCTAGTCTGTGGAAATGTTGTCATCTCAAGTTGAGGTCGCTCTCCCCTTCGCAGCCAGACGGCACATCTTAGAGCCATCGAGTATGACAAATTCATTTATTAAACATGCTTTTTAATGCAGTCAGTCAGGACACGTTTTTGGGGCATACATCTGCACATACATATATGCGTACATACGTACATATATGCACATATGTACATACATATATACTATGCTCGAATTGTGTTAGCTTCTCTGCTCATTTAGTGCATCCATTTGAGTTGATTAAAATGCATTTTGAAGCAGAAACTTGTTGCCAGTTTCATCATTTGCAATCAGTTTGCTTAATTTTTTTAATTTTTTTTTTTGTTGTTTCGTTTCGTTGGCACATTAAATACTTCCAAGTACATTTCAAAGCTCATTTCACGGAGGGCAAACGAACTTTAAAAGAAGAAGGGGCGGCTATCTTCAAGTGTGGTGTCGTGCTCCTGAATCCAATTCCAGTTGCTGCTTATCGACATTCTCTCCACGATGGGCAGGATTGCAATTAACGGACTCTTGACGCTTTTGACTCGTCCGTTTCTTCTTTGTTTCGTTGTTGTTTTGCTCGGCATTATGTGAATAATCTTTGGCTTGACACGTCAAATCTTGTGTAATTTAAATTGTTTCCAGTGTCGTTTGCCATCAGCATTGCTCTTAAGCACAAGCATATCTAGCATATGATCAAGCATATATATCTAGTGCCCAGGACCGACTCGGCCCAGGTGAGAAGGAACTGAAAATTGTAGTTGCTCAATTCCGTACTCTTATTTGGGCTTACATATGTTAACCGAGTGAAATGTAATAAACAAATAAATTTTAGCGCGAAATGAAGGGGTAGCAATATTAATTGCTCAATTAATTAATTGAATAATACGTAATTTAGTTTTGATAAATAATCAAAATTGAAATATTAAATTGTTTGAATGGCATTAGCATTTGAGAAGCTTGCTGCTGGCTGGCTTGTTAATTGATGCATTCGAATCATTTTCATTTGCATTTAGTTGAAAATTTGAGAGTTAAGATTCGATGTGCTTGCCGCAAATGCTGCATGCAGCATGCTGCTTGCTGCGTGCTGCGTGCTGCGAGCTGATTCAGACAATTGTAATCTTCACACTCGCTGGCACTCTCGAAATCACTTGCGTTCGCACAGCTCGAAAGCACTTGGCTTGAGATTGAGATTGCGTGCCCCAAAACTTTGAATTTCCTCAAACCAATTGCACACCCACACCCTCAATCCCAATCCCAACCCCAACCCCAACCCGCTGTTAAAGATAAGTATATATCGAGTGATCTGTTGCAAGTGCTTCACACTTGGCATGATGGCGGGGCGGCTGTTGCTGCTGGCTCTGCTCCGTGTGATTATCAGCAATTTTCATAAAGAAATGGAAAATCGAAAATGAAAACGAAACGTAACGAAACGAAATGAAATGAAAGCAAAGTGCCTGGCAACGTGGTAAAGTGCCGGGGCCACGGCTCCGTTTGCCACGCCCGCCAGTGAGCTACGTGCCTTTTTGGCGTTTTTGCAGCCTCTTCGACGGCCATGGCTGAAAAAACAAACAGCCAAAAATAATACACGTAATATCGACGACGACGACGACGACGACGACGACCACATCGACGACGAAGCGAGAACATTTTCCAACAACAAACAATGCCCTCAATTTCAAGATGGAAATGGGAATGGGAATGGAAATGGAAATGAGAATCCGAATCAGAATCAGAATACGTCTGCGTGGCGTATGATATGGCAAAGTTGATGGAGTGGCTGAATTCTGGTGAGGAGTAGGAAGTGGAGTAGGGTTTGCGGAGGGGGGCGTGCGAACCTATGCAAAGTGATTGCTGGCACGACAGTGTGACAAAGGCAATGCGTGTTAATTAAAACCCTACCAGCTACTATTCAATATTGAGACTAATCAGCCAGCAATATGCCCCATCCCCATCCCATACACCCTGTGCCACAAGTCGCTTCCAAAATGGCAAAAAAGAAGCAGACAACCAATGTCTGGCATATGGAGTTGTGAGTTGTGGGTTACGAGTTACGAGTATCGAGTATCGAGTTACGAGTTACGAGTTACGAGCTGCGAGACGTAATGCTGGCAATTTTTAATTACTTACATTTCACTTTTCGAACAGGCGGCAGCCGCGCAAGTGCAGATTACCCCCACACACACGCACGCACATCCCCTTATCCCCACAAGCACTGCTACCAGCCTAGTCCTCAACCGCTTGCCCCTTGCCACCATCTGTGGCTCGCCTAAGTCCCAAACGTGCTATAAACCGGCACATGGACAAGGAGTCGCACTCGCTGCTCCAGTCACGACTTCAGGTCCGAGTCCGATTTCGAGTCCAACTTGGAGTTTAACTCTTCCAACAGGGTGGCGAGGCAGGAATGGGGGGGGGGGGGGTGAAAGGAGGAGGGGGTGTCACCTTTTTAAGTAATTACCGTTCGTTGGCTCGCTTGCCATTCACCTTGAGGCGGCCCCAAAGCGCAGCTCAAATAACCCGAAACCGTCTTGCGAAATTATTTAGACAGCGAAAGTAATCGGATGGCTGGACAGACAGACAGACAGACTGACTGGCAGACAGAAAGTACACTTTAAAAAAGATATTAGCGCGTATATCGTGCATTTCTAATGCACACATTTGTCAATTGACAGCATTAATACCAAGGTGGTTTCTGAAGCTTGCATTTCACTTCGTGTAAGCAACTGGAGCCATAGGCTCACAAGGGTAACAATAGACTTGACTTGGTTGCAGTACATGAAGCCCCCACAATAATAATTGTATAAAATAGTTCCAAAAAGTTGAAAATACAATTTGAAGACTTTCGCCAAAGGCCCAAGTATTTAATCTCTTTAGAAAATATTGTTCATATTTCGGATAATGATTCTGCCAATTCAAAGACTTAGATGTGATTGTGACCGTGTCCCACAACTCATAATGATTATTTGGTTTTATTTTTGCACAGAGCAGATAAGCAATAGATTCGATAGGCTATTTTTTGTGAGTGTTGGACAGAGTTAAAAAACAGGCAGGCGTAAAATGTAAATAAACTTCAGTGAGTGCCAAATGCCAATACGTATGTGCGCGAGGGAAGGCCTCCTCCCGCATTCCGTCCACCCACTCCGGCCTGTGCCTGCTGGCGGATGGGGGAAGCTCTAAGAGTGGAGCTGACTTCATTAACTGCCGATTGGCATTCACGTAAAAATGGGAAAAGTTGGCAAAGGGGGCAAAAGGGGGCTGTTGCCAGTCACGGGGAATCGAGTACTCTGCTAAACCCATTCCGACTGTGGGGCGGAGGGTGGCTGAAGGGTGATGGGTGATGGGGTGGTGATGGACATGGTATAGGAAATACTACGGAACCCAGTCGTGCAGCAGCAAAAGGTGGCCCTTGCGGAGACCAGCAGCAAAATAGTGCTGTACGCGAAAACAGGTGCCTTAACACTGAGCCAGATGCAATTTGATAAGCATATAACTGAAACACATTGCCACAGCGCTCCATCTCGCAGCGCTCCATCTCATTGGAACAGTTAAATGTGCCCTTAAAGTCATTCTTATGCTTGGCCTGAAAGTAGTCAGTGATCGGAGAACGCTAATACAGCACTCGATTGTGGACATGCTAACTTCGCCAATTGGTTCTCGCTTCGCTTCTCGAGTGCCCATCGGACATTGATTACCAGTAGCAAGTGATAGATCTCAGATCTTTACCTTTGAGGAGCTTCTGTCAATTTTCAACTTTGCCAATGCAGAGTTCAGAGTACATGCGACACCAAAACGATGCATCACTTTAATTTCACGTGCTTCTCGTTTTTCAACTGATTGGCACTTGACTTGTTATAAGTATTGGTTTTTGTTCTGTTTGGCGGATGTACTAATCACAGTGACTGCGACTGCGACTGTGACTGATGTGAGTCACTGTTTCTCTCAGCACCAACAGATTCGTTTTTCTTCTTTTTTTTTGCGTTGTGCTAACGATAATTACATGTCGTCTTAAGCGAGCACACAAAAACAAGCAGGCCAAAAGTGGGTGGCAATTCTGGCGAAAGGGGTGCGGTTAGCCATGGTAAAAGGCAAATGGCAAATGGAAAAGGGGGCATGCGGCAGGCAGCTGGCGGCTGGCGGCTGGCGGCTGTTGCTCAGCGTCCTTTGTTGCAGTTTGCCAAGTGTTAGTTACATGGCCGCCATTCCGCTGGCACGTAATTTGCTGATTTTGAATTTTGTCTGCGAGAGGCGGCAAATGAAATGCTTTTGCATTTTAATGCGCCCAGACTGACAGCAGCAGCAGCAGCAGCAGCAAGTATACGTTGGTCACGGGGGGGGCGGAGCCTGCTAGGCAACAGCCAGCAAGTTGATCTTTGTGCTATTCTTGCTTTCGCATTTCGCATTTGGTGTTTGGTGTTTTATTTATTTTTTTTTTGTGTTTTTGGTTCAAACTATTTGTTGCTGGCGCTGTCAACTCGGTTCTGGCAACAGTACAGAGATCCAGCTCCAGCTACGGCTCCTGCAACAGCTATAGCCGTAACCCGGCAAAGCGGCCCCGGGCCATTTCTCCCCCGGAACATATTTGCACTGTCTGGCAATTTTTAAGTAATTTCTGCTCGGCTGCATGACTTGACTCGACGTGGTCGTCGCCTCGCCAAAAAGTAGGGGCTGCAGCATCCTGTTTAAATGCTTCAGCGTATTTCTTTTTATACAGTCACTCCAGTTGCAGGCAGCGCGTCGCTTAAATTAAAAATAAATTTTACAGTAAACACACATAAAAAGAGACGCTGGCGTCCCAATCGTCGCTGGTTGCTGCTTGCTTTTTTCAGGGGCAGATAATAAACAGGCTGCCAGTCAGTCAGTCAGCCTCCCCTCCACTCCACTCCACTCCACTCGACTCCACTCAACTCCACTCCGCAAGCCCAACAAATGCTTTCCAGTATTTGACTCTAGAATACCCAGCAAAAACTGAGTACAAATACATCTTATTATATAATTCCATTCTTTGACAATAAAATACCGAGCAAAAACTGACGGGCATAAGTGTGGCATTAAGATCGATTAAAATGGCAATCAATGTTTGGCTTATGATTGGCTTTCAAATCAATTGAAATGGTAACCGTCAAGTGGAAAACCATCAACATATTTCAATCATATAATTCCAGCCGGTGACTACAAACAAGAGAAGGGTGCACATTAAAATTGATTGAAGCGATTAATCGTCCAGACTGAAATTAAGAATTATGTTTTATTTAATTTTAAATATCAAATAGGAAAACGGTTGACCTGACACAAGTGAAAAGCATATTTAAATTATAAAAAGGTCTCACTGATCAATAAGCAACAATTGTTTCTCATCAGTTTTATCAGTATCAGTTTAATATCCGAGCCAACTTATTCAATAAAACATACAAAAAGAATACCTTACAATTTGTACATTTTTTCAAATTTACAAAAATATAACAAAAGCATGCATTTAACCAAAAATTTAAATAAACATTTTCGAGTTTCATTTCATAGCAATTTCCATATGATTTTTGGAATTACAACAGGGTATTTGGGATCGTGGCAAGATATCGCTGGACATTCAGAAATAGTTGTCGACTGTTGCCGGAGATAGGATAGCCCTGCATAGGATTGTATGGAATTGGTTTAGATTGGCGGCATCTTCGCTTTTGCGCCATGAAATGGTCTGCACGCCCTTGAATTTGGCACAACTCATTTGCCGTTATTATTGTCGTTGTCGCTCTTGTTGCCGTTGCCGTTGCCGTTGCCGTTGTTGTTGCTGTTGTTGTTGAGGATGAAGCGTGCCAAATGGCAACCGCCGACATCTGAATGAAATACAGCTGCCCGGGCAAAACGGGTGCAGAGCCAAAGCGAACCATTTCTGGGTGCGTTTGGCCACCCTAAATGTAAGCGTCACGTCTGATATTTTTAGCAAACGTTGCATCCGCTCTTGGCTGACAACAATTGGATAAAGAGGTGGGGGAAGGAGAAGGGGAAGGGGGAGGGGTAGGCGCAGGGGTTAGGGGATACGACATGGAGCTGAGAGTCCTGTTGAGATGAGATGAGATGAGTTGCCAACCGAATGCGGCACGGATTTTGCAAATGGCTTTGACATTGAATACCACTGTTGCCATGTGGACGTGGCTTAAGTAATGCAACACCCCCGCTCTCCCTATGTTCCCCCTCCTCCTGTCTGTGAACTATCTAATGAACAAGAAAACTGCAGCGCCTCAGTGTTGAGTGTAGAAAGGAATTAAATTAGATTTGATTTCATTTGACTTGATTTAATCGAATTGAACTCATTAAAAGTCACTGCGCCCACACTGAAAGAAAATGCATTGCATTGCATTGTATTGTATTGGTTGGGGGCAAATTGTTAAAAATAGTTGCACTCCACTCGCTGGCTGAGCAACTTCGAGTGGAACCGGACGAGGAGGTGCAGCAGCAGCACCAGCAGCAGCAGCAGCTGGAGCAGGAGAAAGAATGTCTAATTGTTATTGGGGCGTCTCGTTTTAAACATAGAACTTGGAGCACTTCCAGTAGCGTGCACCTCGCTTCGATTTGTGCAACTAAATTTGTCGTACTTTGTCCATTTCTACGAATCGTGAAATTCTATAAAAAACTGTTGCAATAAAAGAATATTCATACTCAAGGTAATGTAAATAAATAAATAAATATAATCCAAAAACAATACTATCAATTCAAAACCAAGTAACTAGTCAGACTACAAAAGACCGTAGAAATCTGCAATATTTTAATTAATTATTAATGTATAGCAATATAATAGAGTTTTCCATTGTTTTTTATATATAAGTTATATAAGTTATCTTAAAGAGTTTAAGACTATAAGCTAGCTTTATATACTAAATCGGTCTAAACTTAGACTTTGCCCAAAAATGAAAACCGCCCTGAAAATTAGAAAGTTTTCTTGTACTAAGAAATCATTTTGAAATTTTCCAAACAAATATGTTATAATTACCAAGGCTTCTTTAATAATTTTCAGAAATATTTTGAAGCCATAATTTAATTTTTAAAGGAATAAAATTCTTCCTTAAAATTGTAGAGAACTAATCAAATTTGCTGTTTCATTTAAAAATGATGTGTAACAGATAAAAATCAAAACCTGGAAATTGGATATATTTCTCTCCAAATTTGCCAATGGAATGACTGTAATGGGATGACTGAAATGATGATTTCTGGAACGTATATTCCAACATAAGTCTCTTTGTATGTCAGCTGCTAGCTGAAATCGCGACCTACCCAACTAAAACATGTTAAACCAACTGAATTGCGATTGCCCTTGTCGATTGTGCATTGTTTATAAACATTTGTTGAAAGTCGTTAAATGAAAATGGAACAGGCTCCAACCAAAGACGGGCACTGCCATCAGTAGTTCTGCCCCGATCCCCCGCTCCATCTTTCTCCAACTCTCGCTCTCTCTCTCTCTCTCTCACTCTCTTCCTCTCCCTACTCTATTTGTGACTGTCTGATGCGTAAATTTAGACCAGAAAGCATTGATATTCCCATGCGTGAACCATAAATTATACAACAATTACCCAGCAGCAGTAGCAGCAGCAGCAATAGAAAAAATCAATGGAAAAAAACATACACACACTCACACACACGCACACTACATTAAAAATTGGATGGTGAACACTTCATCAGAGAAGATACCAATGCGAGGGCAAAGCGAGCAGAAAGAAGCATTGCTTAGTCTAAAACCAACTAGGAGAACACCTCATCCTGCCCCTGGCCCATCCACTTATCCACCACACATCTCCTCTATCCCTCTCTCTCTCTCTCGCACTCTGTCTGTCTGTCTGCTTCTCCATGGAATCTCCCTCACACCTCGCACTCACACGCGTAGTTTAAATTGCGCTCGTCGCTTCGTGCCATAAATTCTCACAAACACACACACACCACACACACACACACACACCACACACCACACACACACAAAATGTTAAAATAAACATTTGCTTTAATCTTTGGAAATCATGTATGTTTGTCTCTTCCCTATTACATCGGTCTGTCTGGTTGTCTGGTTGTCTGTCTGGCTGTCTGTCTGTCAATCCGTCAGTCTGTGTATCGATTCAATTATGCATGATCCCAGAATCGGCGCATCATGCAGACAACTGATTAACACGTCGCAACCAAAGCGGCTCCCACAGTGTTGACGCTCATCACCTTCAGCTGTTCTTTGCATCTCTCCTCCTCTTTCTCCTTACCCTTTTCTTCGCTTTATACTTCGCGTAGCTCTTTCTGCTTTTTCCTTTACTTTTTCTGTATCTTTTTTTGGTTTTATTTTTGGCAAAACCTGTGGCAGCCACAAGCGCCCATTCACGATCGCACCAGATGCCATATGCCAGCGTCTCAAGCAAGATGTTGCCGGCATTGATTGCCTCCTGTCCCAGCGCCATGTCGAGAGTCGAGAGTCGAGAGTGGAGAGTAAGCAGTTCAAATTTGCAGCAGTTGTGGGTGCAACAGCTGTGACTTTGATTGAGGCTTAGCGAAAGCCAAAAATAAAACACAAAACAAAAAACAAAAAACAAAAAACCAAATCAAAAAAAAAAATGTATATAAAACAGCTACGAATCCGACTGACTGTCATGACAGCGTTGACCTCAGGCAAATTCTTCAATTTGGCCAACAGTTGCAGTGTTGCAGTTGCAGTTGCAATTGGCCACGAATAAAACCCACGCGTTGCTTGGCCCACCTCCTTTACACTAAGCGAAACATATTTTTTTTTGCACAAAGTTATGGAAAAAAACGTTTAAAAAAAGTGAAAGAATTCCTCAATTCAATTGATTTTCTCAAATTAATTTGAATTCGTAAGTCTACCAATAACAAATGTGTGTTGTTTTTTTAGTGTATCCCCTCCAAGCCACAGATGTGGCTATAAATTCACAATTAAGCTGCACCACTGCGGCGGCAGGAGTCGGGGCTACCTCAGTGGCAGTCGGCGGGCAGAGCCAGCCAAATTATAGACGACTTGGCCAAATGATATCCAAGCAATCATCTTAATGATTAAAAGCAGCCGGCAACAGCAGCTAGAAGGCCCTGGCTCAAATAGACGCTCAAGAGGGCCAACTGCTGAGCTGAAAAACACTTAAGCAAAAAACACAAAACATCCAGAGAAGGCACCAGGTTCTTAGTTCTAATCAAGCAGGTCAGTTGGCCAACATTTCAAAAATGATCGTGGAAGTGATCCGATATTTATAATTATTCATATTTATGCACATGGAGGAGATTTGGCTGCAACTCAAAATATTATCGATAAGATTCTATATATGGCACTTTGAAATATTAGTTCCTCTATATCTATCGATAATAATCGAATTAATATTAATTAATTTATTAGTTCTCTATAACGCAGTCCATCAAATGACTCATTTTTATTATTTGCCCAATACATAATATTTGTATATATATATTCCATAAAATTAGATCGACAACTCGTTTGCTGGCATAGTCTCGATAAGATCACACACACACACACACACACACACACACACACACTTGCATGGTGTTGAGGAGCCAAAGAAGTTGCAGCTTGTGTCTTTTTGTGCTCTTTGGATTTTGGTGTGCGACATTGCTTAACAGCGCGCTTACAGTCGCTTAACAGTGGCCGAACATAGCGAGACGCAACACATTCGAGCCGGTTCTTGTTGCGAGCGTCGGCTCGCTGCTGGGTCGCAGCTGAGTCTGTGTCTGCACCCTCACCTGCTGCTCGCATTGCGTTTCGTTAGCTCGTCGCGTGCGTTTCGTGTCGACGGATTGGCCCGAAACCAAAAACCCAACGGCAAACACAAAAAATACAGATTTCTCGATAGCGTTTCGTATATTTTGAAAACATTACCATGTCCAAAGACAACGTGCGTTTTTTTTAAAACTTGCTCACATCTGAATTATATTTATTTATTTTTTTTTGTGGAAAACATACATTTTTTTTTGGTTTAAGTGCAAAAGTTAATCAGAAAGAAAAGTAAGCGAAATAATAATAGAAATAGAAACTGCGGCGTGGATTACCAGTGTTGCCATCCGTTGAAATTGCAGAAATCGCAAGAGTTATGAAGTGCATGCGTTGGCGCCGCAGCAACCGCAGCCGCAAGGTGCACCATTAAATAAAGTGTGCAAATAACAACCACAACAACAACAACAACAAGATAAATACAACACAATTAAAGCAAATATAAATAATTGCCACAAACCGTCAGTGAAATTTCAAAGCGGTTTATTTACTTTTTTGGCGTGACATTTGAGCTTGCAACAAGCAGCAGCCGCAGCAGCCGCAGCAGCTACAACAATAGCAACAACAACAGCAGGCGCTGAAAATGTGAGTACAGAGTATAAGCCATAAGCCGCTTTTGGCCTGTCCATGCCACTTTTACTTTTATACCCCTCTCCCTCTCCCCCTCCCCCTCCCCACAGCTAAGCCACGACTCCCCTCAACAACCTCTTGGATTATTACGTTTCTTGTCTTTAGTTAATTTTATTTATTTTGTGGCTGCTAAAATGTTGCTCAACATGTGTGGAAAAAACAAGAAAGCAAAAAAATATATATATAAATCCAAGTGCAACGCGCTTGCAACACAAAGCTGCGTGCCACGCAATGCAAGAGCATTTAGACGTAAAGATACCAGATTTTTTGGCTTATGTATTTTAATATTTGCCCTCTCACTCTCTCTCGTGCACACTTAGCCAGCACACTTTGACCTTTTAATTTGTATTGCTTACACAAAACAGTTGCCGCAAAATACTTTTTTGTTTTTGTTTTTGTTAAGCCAGCTTAGTCAGTTAGCCTGTTGGCCTGTTAGTCTGTTAGCCAGTTAGTCTGTTAGCCAGTTAGTGAGTGGGCTGTGCCCGCCAGTTGTGGCTGACATTTGCGATTGAACCGCTTGGTCGACTGACGCCTTTGTGTGTTGACAGTTATTCCGAATTGGCTCAAACATAAATAATGGCATATGCCAGGCTAACGGGTGGCTTACGGCGAGTTTACTCAACAAATAATAATCGAGTAACTGGTGGGCTAAGGCGAGTGCACTCAACAAATAACCGAGTACTTTTCGAACACACTCAGAAAGACGGCTCAGAATGGCAGGCTCAACAAATTGATTCCAACAATTTCATAAATTTTATTACGAAATTTGTTCCCTGTATTTTTTTCACTACTCTGCAATTTCATTGTTTATTTATGTCTTTTAAAAATTCAGATATGTTTTTCACTAGTTTTCTTTTCATTATATTATATGCAGAAGAAATTTAAAAAATAAAACAGTTAAAGCATAATATTGAATTATATATATTATGTATAATATATAAAGACTAAAAAAGAGTGTTTGCATATTAAATGTCAAATGTGTGAAAAATCGAAAAGAACTTTAAATAATCGGTTAAATCTGGCAACTGAACTGAACTGCGCCCAATTTGGCAACACAGCAGCAAAATTGAATAGAAAATTCTACAAAAGCAGTGCCTATATATATGTATATACATATCTATATTCGTAGGTATTTAGCACATCTGACAGTTTCGGAGAAGTCAAATTAATGGCTTCTCCCCTCAGTCCTTAGGCCGCATGCTAAGCACATGCTGAACAGCTGCCCCAAACCATGCCCCAAATTGTGTGATCGTTAGGTAACAATGCTAAGGTCTCCGATTCAATTTGTTGACTTCTTGACTTTAGATCAACTGAGCTGGGCTGAGCTGAGCTGAGCTGAGTTGAGCTGAGCAGTCAGGCCATAATCATTTAGTCAGTTCGTCTCGCATAGGTCTTGGCGCTGTTTCGGATGCTCTTTAAAATGTCTCTGCGCAGCCTCCTCCCTCCTATCTTCTCCCTCCCCACAGACCCAGCCCCCCAGCGCTTCCAAATGATTTATGACTACTGAAAGATAGAAATAGAAACAGACAAAAATTGAAGAAAAATAAAAACGATTATCATTATTTAAGCATGAACTAAAAACAAAGAAAAAACAAAAAAAAATACAAAAAAAGAAAAGAAAAGAAAAAAACAAATACTAAACACTTGAAAGCGTGTCTTGGGGCTCTAAAGTTGCATGCTGCTTGCTGCGCTACTACGTCCTTGCCACACCTGGCAAGCAAGGAGCACAGGAGAAGGCTAGTGGAGCAAGTTTTTGGTTTTTGGTTTTGCTACTCATAATTTGGCCCAATTTGTTGGCGTTGCAAATTGCTAAAATGTCTGGCAACGACAGCCGGCGGAAGTGCAACATGCTCAAGTTACCGTTACTGCTCTTAGTGCCTCTCTTTGTAGTATAGAACGTATTGATTGTGCAGCAGCAGCAAAAAATAAGAAACCAAAATCATTTTGGGCTCCCCGATTATTGAATACCCTTACAGACGGCAGTCAAAACGGTTTGCCTTCCAATTGCCAATTTCGATATATCGATTTTCGATTGGAGTCCAACAGAGGAGCATTGGAACAGTTACTCGGGTCTAGCTAGCTGATGGGCTTGAGGATGCCGCATGGCAAAAAGTTGTAGCAAGGGTATTTTAGAAAGCCGAAGCAGGCAAGTTGCAAGTGGCAAGTGGCAAGTGGCAAGTGGGAAGGCGGTAGCCTCGATACGGTCGATCGTTTTGACGCGTCCTCGTCAGCATGTCGAAAACTTATTTCTTTCGTGTTGTTCTTGTTGTTGTTGTTGTTTGCTGTTTTGTTTTTATGAGCCATCCTGTCGCTTTGTTAGCTCTTTGCATGCCACAAATTATGATGCGGTGCGGATACCTGGCAACATGTTGCCTGTCACTCATTCGGTTGCAATATTGACAAGTGAGGCAAGCGATCAATGCACCAACTGCTATTGCTATGACATTGCCATTGTTGTTACTGCCACCTCTTCATTTCCCGCTCAATCCCTCATTCCCATTGCCACAACCAGTGATTTCTCTTATGTTGCAGTTGCTGCTGCTGCTGCTTCTTTTCTGCTGCACGCAATAACTTATCATATTTGTTCGTCGACGTCCATTGTTAATTTGGTTAATTGGAGGCAATTGAAAGCCGCTTTGCAGTTCATTAAGTCTCATCATAGCAAGAGGCTGGTGAGAGGGCTGGAGGCGGGCGAGTGGTATAGTGGGATAGTTGGAGCCAAGCATCTTTACGCCCATTTGCCGCATGTGGCAATGTACATTTGGTGACGAGCGTGCTTACTGCGCTTTGCCTGTGTGTTTGCATTGTCGACAGACTAATTAAAATATTTGCACTCAAATGCTTGAGCAATAAATATTTGTCAAGCTATCATCATTAGAGACGACGACGACCCCAAATAGCCGAAGCACTTTGGGGCATGCCAAATAGAAATGGAAATGGAAATGGACATTAAAACAACAGCAACAACAACAACAGCAGCAACAACATCAACAATAGCAACAACTGCAAACGAAAACGAAAATGAAAATATAAATGAAAACGAACTCATGGAAATTAAAATGAGAATGAGAATCTATGAGCGGCATTTCTAAAGTGCCCCAGTTTGATGGCGGAAGGGGCTGAGGCTGACGCAGAGACAGGGGCAGAGACAGGGGCAGAGACAGGGGCAGTGGCTTTTTGCTTGCAGCTAAAGTTCTTGAAGTGCCCCAAGGCTTTGGCCTGCATTTCAGATGAGCTTTAATGGCGCCGCCTTAATGCAAGTGAAGCGCTTCATAACTGCCAAACCCTCCCAACACCCCTCTTAGCCCACACCACAACCCATGCGCCACGTTGCAGCAAACAGAACGCCAATTAATAGTCATTGATGGAAAAGTTGGACCAGAGCACATTCAAGTTGAAGTGTGCTCCGTTTTTGGGCTGACTTGAGGGTTGCCAGCTGTCCAACTACTTATGTATGCATGTCTCTCCCCCTGTCTTTCTCTCTCTCTCTCTCTCTCTTTCTTTCTCTTTCTCTGTGTGTTTGTGTGTGGGTGTGGGTGTGGGTGTGGGTGTGGGTATGTGTATGTGTGTGTGTGTGCTGGGTAGTTCCGGTATGTGCTTTGAGGGTTGGCAGAGTGCCCAAAAAAAAAAGAGAAAAAGATAAAGATAAAAATAAAGAGGAAAAAACCATGTCAAATTAGTCCAAATGCGAATGGCAAATAGAAAGCCAAATGTGAATTTCAAATGGCCATAAAATTTGTTTATTGTTTGGCAGCAGCTTTGCCGAAAAACGTATACGATTTTGTCGTTGCCAAGATATGAAAAAATATATATATATGATTATGGCGGCATCTGTTAACAACTCGAAACTAAAAACACAATTGAAATCCAATTGCGAGTCTAATTCATTGCTGGCCATCCATTTTAATTTTGCCATTAACATTTGGTAGCTCTTCAACGTCTCTCTCTCTCTCTCTCTCTCTCTCTCTCTCTCTTTGTCTCGCCTCCTAAGTTATTTAAATTTGATTTGCAGCTGATCCCTGCTATCTATCTATCAGACAAACCGAACCATCACCAAATGGTATCAGTTGCCCAATCTTCATGAAACCTTTCAAAAAGCATGAAAAGACATTCCCTAAGAAGGAACTTTAGAAGGATACTCGTCATACTCGTTACTAGTATTGGGTCGGGCCACATCTCGAATCGGTACCTAAACATTGGTTGCGGTTTGACAATCTGGGTTATATGCCTTTTAAGCCCATCCATAAAAATATTGTGCTGTTGATCATCCATTTGGTCCTAAATCATTTTTGTTCCACTCTAATCTCAAATGTGTGTTTGTCTTGTTCGCTTGCTCCCCAAGCAAGCAAGCTGGTGTCGAGTACTCTTGAGCAAACAAACATTGATCAGTGAGTAATCATATCGATACACTAGCCGGTGAGGCACAACGTGTTTCACACAATACAGCAATAATTGCCTAATTTTATGGTCTATCTGTTTGCCAAGCACAGAATTTCTCAATGCAACGGATACTGCGGAACTTCCTGTGAGGTGGCTCAAGCGATCATTGTTAATACTAGTACATGCCGCATGCCACACGCCACACGCCACATGCAACATGCAGCATACATATTACTACTACTACTTAGTGTATGTGTCTGTCTGCACATTTATGAGACAGCATCCTATCCGACTGGCAAACACTCAGTCACCGTTTAGCGAAGAGTAGTTGCTGCCATTATCAAAGCGTTGCCAACACCTCTTCCCCCTTCCCCCATCCCCATACCCGCACTCCCACACCGACCCCTGCTGCAAACACATTCCCCAACCCCATTCCGATTTCTAAGCAGCGTCTGCGAAAGAGAACTTATGAAAATGTTTTACAATATCCTTTTTATGTTATTACAAGTGTACGTCCTTGTCGCCAGCTTTGTCAAAATGTCTGGCAGCGTTTCTATGTGTGTGTCTGTGTGTGTGTTTATTTTTTTGCTCTGTTGTATTTTTTCTTCCTTTGGTGTTTCTTTTTTTTTGCTTTGTGGTGCTGAGGGGGGTGCGAGGGTGGAGCAGGTTGACGCCTTCGTCGCCCGTCGACAACTTCGCGCTGCGTTTGAATATGTCATTACTCGTCGCTGTTTGCCACACCCGCTCCGCAGTTCCCTCATCCCTCCACTGGCAACAATAATAAGAGCTGAAGCAACAGCAACTACAATGTTAACGCCTCGTCCTTCGGCTCAGCTCCTCCTCCTTCAGCTACTGAAGCAGAAGTAGAAGCTGAAGCAGAAGCAGAAGCTGAAGCTGAAGCTCGTCAGCAAGAATGTTGTCGTGTGTTGTCGTTGTTATCGTTCTTTTGATACCCCGTAGAATGATTAAGAAAATGGGTATCCTAAGGTTGCGACACATGCAAAAACACTCAGAAGAAATATGCCCTGAAATTAGGAATATTTTCAAGTTAAAACTTTAAATTTGATGACGATTGGAAAATAAATGCAAATATTGAAAGTATGTGAAAGTTAATAGTGTGGAGGGATGGGTACAGGGTATCTCCAGATGATGCCACTCTCGCCTAGAGCACTCTAACTTGTTGTCGTTGTTGTCGTCGCCCAATGCGTTGGCGATGCTTGGCGAACGGAAGTGACAGTTGAACATTCATTCATTCATGCATTCAGTCAGTCAGGCCATGCCCAGTACCCAGTACCCAGAGCCCAGTGTATTCAAACTCACAGTTACCAGTAACTGAAGCCCTTCCCACCCACCTACTCCCCCGCATTCCCACCAGATTATTCCCCGTTCCCTGGCCAAGACGAGCGTCGGTTGTGTCGGAGGCAAAAATCAAGCCAGCGACCAAGGCGAACATAAAGGAAAAGCTTGACGGGCCAAGTAAAAGCAAAAATTCTATGGCAATTTGGCGGCATGTGTGTGTGTGTGTGTGTGTGTGTGTGTGTGAAATGTCTTCGTGACGCTCCTTTCCCGGAAACACAACGCTATGACGGAGCGGAAGTTTTTTGGAAGCGCATAAAATTATTATGGAGTCGTCTTCCATTTTTGTTTTTTTTTTGCTCCTTTTCTTTATATTTTTGCTCCTTGCTTTTTTGCTGCTTCTCGCTGGCGTTGTCGTTGACGTTGACGTTGCCGGCGCGTCAATTGCGTCAGGACCTTTGGCTAGCACTTCATAGTCTGCCAAGCTTTTTATGGACGGGCATGCTTGCCAACTCAAACCGCACCAATCCCCACACTCTCCCAGCCAAGCCTGGAGCGGTTAAAGCAGCGATTGGTTCTGGGCTTCATCCTCTTCCTTCAATATATATATACATATATATATATGTATATAGCATTTTTAGCATTCAGCTTCAACTTGAGCTGCGCACCCATTTAGCATTTCTTTGTATCTGTAGCAGCATTATTTTTATGCGCAAATTTAATATTTATATTTGGCCCAAGAGTATTTTAGCCATGACTACAGTTTTATCAACTAACTGACTGACTGACTGGCTGACTGGCTGACTGACTGGCTGACTGGCTGCAAAGTTGGCAAGTTCAGCGGTCTGGACCAACCACAAATGGGTCGTCTTATCTATGAATCTATAGATGGCACTGCAGCTCCCAACTCGCTAGCCTCTAACCAAATGGCATTTAGATAAGCTCAACTTTGAGAGCGGCCGCAAGGCCGCATGTGTATGAGAAAATACTGGCAAATATTTGTGGCTTCTGCTACCAAAATGATAAATTTTCACACAAACATAATTGCTGCCTACAAAAATTTAACTAAAATAAAACGAAACGAAATGAAAATACAAATAACAGCAACGTCAACTGAATAAAATTTAGATACGCTCTCTGCTTGGCAAAAAACCTTTTATAAGATCAACTTTCAGCTAGTTAAATTGAACATGAATAAAATCATGATTAAATGATAAGCTAATTTTCGCAGTTTTTTTCCCAATATTTGCCAATCAGACTACTGACTCAAGCGACTGTTTTTTTTACTCCTCGATTGGCAAAACTTTTGAGTCATAAGTCAGTTTTATTTTACAGCATACTTTAAGTACTTAAAGATAATTGAAATTGGGCGAAAGTTGTATATTTATATATGTATATATATATATATATATATATATGTGTGTATATATGTGTAGTTGGCAGTACTTGAAAATTGAAAATTGAAAAGAATTGAGCATGTTCTCGAACAAATGGATATCAGCAGCCACAGCAATTTTAGTGTGACTCATTGCTATATATGCACTACTGGCAAACCCGCCCCGCCCCCCGCGCCGAGTCCAGCTGTTGCCTTATCTAAGCCGCCGTCTTTTGTGCTGCTCCAGTTAAGCTGTGTAGTTGTTGCTGTCCCACAACCCACCCTGCCCACCCCATCATCCCTCCAACTGAAGTAATCAAAAATAGAAAGAACGCACCCCTCTGAAAGAGCTTGGCTTATTGTGTCTCAGCCCCACGCACTTGGCCACCCTTCACTACACAGCCCACACCCCTCGTCCTGCTGGCAGGATGACTCATGCGCTAAGCAGCCGGCTTGTCTCATTTGCAATGCCTATTTTATTTTGCTTCTTATAGTTGTGTGTTGGTTTTTTATTTTGTATTTTTTATTCCGGTTTATTTGTGTTTTTTGGGCTGCTCGCCCCCGCTGCGTAAATTAGCGCATTGGCCAGCAGCTGACTAGTGATTGGGACAGCTGACACCCTCGATCAGAGAGTTGTGCCGGATAAATCACCCCAACGAAACAGCGAAAAAGTTATCCGAGCCACCAAAGCTTGTAAAACATTCGTTAGACTCGCTTTCTCTCTCTCTCTCTCTCTCTCTCTCACTCTCTCTCCCTCGCCTTCTCTCGCAGTCAGATAAAGCTATTGCATTACTTCACTTTTTTATTTATTTGTTGTTGTGCATACAATTTTCTGTTGAATTTGTAAAACATTTCAAAGTACAACAAGGACAACAAGCAACCACTTAACGGTTGTTGCCACGTTCATCCATTTTGTAGCTGTCTGTAGTCTCCTGGCCGTATCCTGGAGTGCGTTTTCACCCCCCACCCCACCACCACAGACACACAGACACACACGTAAAACAGATATGTATTTATAAATTCGTGTGTTTATTTTTTTTATTCAGACAGACAGAGAATCGACTGATTCATTCAGCAAACAGGGCTTTGGGTTCCATTTGGTTTGTTTCGGTTTCGTGCCACACGGTTTTCTATCTGCGTGTTGTTGTTGTACTTTTATATTTATGTATTTCTGTTGTTTTTATTTTCATTTTTGTTGTTTTTCTTTCATTGCATCGCATGTTTTCTTATGAATACGTCGCATATATTTCACTTTTATGCCACCCGCGTTGTTGCCAGCAAAACCCACCTTGCAACACTCGCACCCCTGTCCCCGCTGTCCAACTGCTTGCCGCAACTGCAGTTTTGTTAGGCTGGCGCATGCAAAAGGATAATAGAGCCAGGCTCATGAATCATGACCTGCTGTTTATCAAATGCAATCGGGCGGCCAGCAGGAGGGCGGGTATGTGCCGGTGCTGAACAACCCTATCTGTGGTTACTTATGGGCTCCACCTCTCCCTCCGCCCCCCTCAACCGCCGTGTTACTGAATTCTGCCTCCTTCTTTACCTGCTTTACCACAAATATGTCAATTTTTCAATTTGTTACATGTATGCATGGAAGTGGCAAAGAAGTTGAAATGCCGAAGAAACTTGACTGACTGAGAGACACCCATTAGTACGTCAAGTAATTGGAATGCAGAAAACGTGATTGATGCTGATTTCAGTGCAGTTCGCTTGGCCTATCTAATAGTCAAGTCAAAAATCCCTTATGTACATCAAGCATAAGTTCCATGAATGTTAAAGCTCCTCAAATCATCACGAACTGAAAGTTGTCCACATTACTGCTTAAAGCTTCTCTAGTCATCAAGAACTGAAACTTAAACACATTAATAACTGCGTCCAGGCGTGCAGAATTCCAACTGCAAACTATTTTATGGCTAGCCTCAAGGGAACTCTTTGGCATTTTTGGTAAATGTAATTTTTGTGGCAACTGGAAAATACTTGGCAACTTGATGTAATACCTAAAATACAGCAAAACTATCCGAAGAATAAACAAACAATGCCGTAAAATAATACAATGCAGACAATTTTTGCAAATATTTCCATCAATTATCTCCGTCTTCCTGTAACATCTGTATCTTTCAGATACATCTGTATCTCTGCATGTGTGTGTGTGTGTGTGTGCGTAAATATACATTTTCTGCATTTGTCTCCAGCTAGCGTAATTCAATTAAAAACTTGCGTTAGCAGCATAAAACAAAAACGCTCTGAGCCGGAAAAACTATTTGTTGTATATATATGTATATCTTTATATATATACGAGTATATCTATGTGTGTGTATATGGATGGCTTTTGCTGCCTTGAAATTGTTCAAGTACTACGTCGGTCATTTAGCCAATGTTATTGGCCAGCTGCGCATTGTGGCCGTCTGAAAGCCATTTGAAATTTTTGAGTTGGGATCGAGCTTGGTGGCTGCCACAGGATGCCATCATAGAAATGGCATCGAATTCAGATTGAAATTAAATCCGACTTAAGCCCATCCGGTTGATATTGTTTTTAAAGCCACCTTTTCTAGTCTCACGGATCGTTTGCCAGCCGCTAAGAAACACCAGCGAGCAGCACCAGCATCATCAGAGAAGGGGCAACTTGTTAAACGCGATACACTCGAAACAAAATTGTGTTGTTTTAGCCAAAATCATTTCTGCACTTGCGTTCACATTAAGATATACTTTTTATATTTTGAAGAAATATTTCAGATATATAAGTGAATGAAGTGAATCGCTAGCAACTGTCGATCTATGATTGAAATCACTTATTTCGAATGCATTTCACTTTGGCAATTACCTAAGTGATATGCCATATGTTTCGCTAAGTGGAGTCCCTAATCAATTTGCAATGCTCCGAAGCAAAAATCATTAAAACTGCAGCAATTATGGGCCATCACAAAGTTATTACACCACCCCCTGCCCCGCACACACACTTCAACCTGATCCTCCTCCGTCCCCCCACCAGCTGTATGCAGAACATTGTGCGTAATTATGAGAACTGCATAAAAATGTCGATTTTATGCGAAAAATGCGTGCTCTGCTTGGTAGACGAACCTGCGACCATTCAACCAACTGGCTATATTATGTCTAATAAACATTTTGTGATCTACCCCCTGCCCCCTCCTATGTTCGGCCTTGGACTATCCTGGGTAAAAAGACCAAAGGCCTCAGCGGACAAATGCGGAAGCCGGCGCGACCTAACACGACTCGTGCGTGTTTATAGTCGAACAAGAACAACAAAAATAACAACAGCAACAAAAGCAAACAACAGCAAAAGCAACAGCAACAGCAAAGAACAACAACAATAGCAGCAAGAATAGCAAAAGCAAGCAACAGCAACAATAGCGCACAATAACAACAATTAATGTGTACACAAGAAAACCTTAAATTAATAAGCTGGCTTTTATATGCGACATACAACATAAATTACATACAGACTTACTTATATTATCTGTACATATATATATATATGTGTGTGTGTGTGTGTATATTTATATGTGTTTCTTTCTTGCAGCTTTAACAAAGTCACTGGCAGAGCAAAAGAGCCTTGAGGGCAACGGTAAGTCTATTTGACAAATACTTAATACTTACCCCTCGTACGAGCGGAGTGGCCATAAACAAATACAAGTCCGAATACACTTGATGAACTTGGCTAAAAGCGTTTAACTGCTACAATATTATTATTGTATGACGAGCATTTCAAACAGACAACAGCTTAATAACTCAAGCCATTTGTCCTTTAACTGGCACGAATATGATTTTAATTAAACATCTCATTGAATCAAATAGACTTGTTTGAAACACTTGGAAATAGTTGTGTAGAAGAACTAAGATTCATCGCACTGAAATGTACACCAAGAAATAATAATTATTAGCTGTCTTTCAATGACAACCGATTACTGGATCTACCCCTCTTCCTCTTCCGCTTCCTCTCCCTTTCTCTCGCGCTCTCTGTCGCTCTCCCCTTTCCGATTATTCGATTTTCTTTATCGAATGTTAATGGCATTGGTTATGTTTTCATCTAAAATCCACAATTATGTGCTTCACATGCATTATTTATAAGGCCTGCATTTGACAGTTTAAACTAGATGCGATTTACATTGTGTTTGTCTGTCTGTCCAACTGTAAATCTTTCCGTCTGTCGGTCTGTATGCACAGCTTATAAAAACCAGCAACTTTGCATTACAAAAAAAAAAAAAAAAAAAAAACAAGAACAACAACAGCAACATGAACAACGCCAATGAGGCACTGCCCACGCCAAGCCCTTGGATAGCTCAAGTTTGGAGTTTAGAGTTTGGAACTTGGAACTTGGCGCTGTTTAGGCAATCATCATTGACATCATTGAGTTAAGAGCTGCAGCTGCAATGGCCCTGTGATCCGTGCACTGAGAAAAAAATGCACGACCAACTAATCAGAAGATCATCAGACTCGTGGGTAATCCAGTTATGATGTTTAATTAAATAACTTAAAAATAGCATATAGCATTCTGGGGCATATATTTTTTGAGTGTAGCTGGGCAGTGTGCCCAAAGTTTGGTGTTCATAATAATTAGTTATAATCGGATTTAGTTGGTCGACGATGTTGTCGTTGTCGTTGTCGATGGCTATGTGGATGGCGATGGCGATGGCGATGGCGATGTTGATGGCGACACCGTTGTCGAAGGTGTCGTATGGCTGCGCTGTGTGGTTGCATGGTCGTTGCTATTGCAAACACGCCCACACACGTCAATATCCAGCCACGTGAACGGCAATGGCAACTGGACCGACCACAACACAAATGAAAAACCATAAAGAAAAACTCCAGCTTCAGCTCGAATTCGAATGCTGCCGGTGAGTGGGTCGGTCGGTCGCACAGTTAGTTGTTGTTGTCGTTGTCGTTGTCGTTGTCGTTGTCGTTGTCGTTGTCGTCTATGCCCAGCTGCCAGTTCATTATTATGCTCTTTTCTAACACGTTTTGATTCGATTCGTTAGCCCAAAAAGAAAAAAAAAAACACACTTCGAATGCACTAACTAAGCCAGACATGCAGCGACATCCACACAACCTTTTTTTTTCCTTTTTTTTGAGGGGGGCCCCACAGCGAGACACCACAAGTGAAACCCGAATTCGATCGCACTCCTCCCTGCCCCAACAGCCGAAAAGAAAAAAGTAAATAAATAAATAAAAATACATAAAACGTGTAGAAGAAAAAAGTCGTTTTCATACATATATTATATATACATATGTATGTATATATTAATTTATTGAATTGATTTGTATTTGAATTTCTCTTCGATTTGAAATAGTGTTCTGTCTTTCGCTTGAGCGTTCCGTTTCGATTCGTTTCGTTTCGTTCACCTGTGCTGGTGCCGCTGATACCCCTGTTATGCCCCATTCTTTTGGTGCCCCGTTGGTTGCACTTTCCGCGCCCAAGTGTCGCGTCATGTGGTTATTGATTATCGGACATGGGGGCCCAACAGTGGCTTTGCCTCCGACTTTCGGGGTATATAACTCAATTAGCTGCCAATGGGTGGGGCAGCTGTTACCGACCAGTCATGTGGCACCTAAGGATGACTCGGTGCATGAAGCAATGCCATTGCTGTCAAGTGCTGCGCGCATTGATTGCATTCTGCGCCAAGCATATGAGTATTATGAGCACAAGGCTAGACAAGTATATGGGTAAAGAACTAATAATAACTATGAGGAGCATGGTAGGTGGTGGAGGCAATAAATAACTATATAAGAGAGCAAGAGAGAGAGAGGGAGGGAGAGAGAGAATGGATGGACGACAGAACGAGGCATTTTAATATTTCCTAAGTGTAGCAACTACCAATTAATCCAACATATTTGAGAAATAATTGAAACTGGTTCGATAACATTTTTGATTGGTAGAGAAACAATTTTCAACAACAAATTTCAATCCAAAATGGAAACATAATCTTGTGTTGAATTTTGTAAACTTAAACTTGGGCTCTTGAGCAAAAGTAACTAAATGTGAATAAACAAAAAGTGGAATGACAAGAAATAAGTCCAGCTTGGAGCTCAATTAAAGAGTTCACTAGTAAACGCATACACTTAAATAAACGGCATATATGTCGATGTGGTACCATAATTGCTTTCAGGTTGATCCAATGCGACTGAGCGTCATTGACCCACTGAGTTGGCTACTGTTGATACTGTTTAGAATTCGTTCGGCTGCGCCAAAAGATGTAAAGCTGCATTGAATCCAGTTTTGTGGTCAATTCACAGCAAACACCAACAAATTTCAACAACAACATAGTCTTCACCTGATGCCTTTGTTTGTTGTCTGTTGTCTGTTGTTTGGTGTTTGGTGTTTGGCTTGCGTGCGGCAAACGACGGGCAGCCAAAATGAATTTGTATGGATCGATCTTGGCCAGCCCACGCGCTCTTTTCACGTTACAGCATTTCAGTCTTAGATCTCAAGACTGGCAAAAGTGTGGCTTGAAAAATTCGTTCGTTTTGTGTGTGGGCGATCGAGCTGTGGTTAGGGCTGGCATCGAATCGAATGGGATGGAATGGAGAATGGAGAATGGAGCATACGAAAAGATCGACGGGGCATAAAATATGTTAATAAGGCTTAAAGTTATACAAATCTTAAGTCCGAAACGCACATTGAGACAAAGACAGAGACAGGGACCGAGACGGAGATGGAGATATGCCCAAGCCAAACACAGCTCGATCTGTTGTAATACAAAACCATAACATGAGTTTCTTCAGCGATTTTTCACAGCACTTTGCAAATGGACTTGGAATTGGAGTTCGTATTGGAGCTGCTGCTGCTTCCGATTGAGACAGCTGGCATACTAATGGTCTTCCAGCTGACTCTCCTATTGTCATGTGGATGAGTTGCAATGGAAGGCAGTGTTGCCATTTTGGCTATTTAATATCTGGCTATTGCAAATGTCAATGGGAATATGCTTTAAAAAATGCGACTTTCTTAAGAAATGTTTGCGAGCTAAGCATATCATGACCAACTGGAAAACTAGCCTTTAAATAAATGCCCAATGCCAGCTTTTTAAGTTTTCAACTTTTATTAAGCTGCTTCGAGCGATTACTTTAGTTGATTTTGAATTGGATTTTTGTTGACTTTTTAATTGGGGCAACACTGGCTGCGAGGGATCGATGACTCGCTCGCGCCCTCTCTCTCTCTTTCTCTCTCTCTCTCCGTCTTTCTCGCTCTGTCACTCTGCCTTTGGCATTGTATGCCTGTCTTAATTTCCTGCTGCGCCCCATTTGCTCGACTTTAGTTGCTGTTGTTCCTGCTGCTGCTACTGTCGTTGTTGCTGTTGTTCTTTCTTGTTGTTGTGTGTGTGTCTGTTACTCTCGTTGTGGCGGCAACATCTTCTTTTCTCAATTTCGGCTTCACACGCTGCTTCTCCCCAGTCCCAGTCCCAGTCCCAGCCCCAGCCCCAGCCACAGTCCCAGGCCAAGTCGCCAGCCGCCAGTTGCCAGTTGTTAGTTGCCAGCAGCAGACCCACAGCACGAAATCAGTTAAGTTCAGGTGTTCAATTTACTGATTGAAATTCTGGTTCGATGTGGCTGGGCAACTTTCGTTGAGCGTCCAGTTTTTCGTCTTTTTCTTCTTCTATTTCAGTGTAGCTGTTGTTGTTGTGTCAACTTTTTTTTTGAAATTTTTTTTGGTGTTTTTTTTCTGATTTTCTTGCTTGTTAAGATGCGGAGTTGAGTTTTTATTTGGGTGGCCACATATGATTTTGTTTCATAATTTTATGTTTGAACGCTTTAGCTTGCGAGGAGCTATGCTAGAATTATGCTAATGGGACTAATGGGGCCGTGTATCCAAGTCAAGATGCTTTAATTAGTGACCCGCCGTCTGTTGGGCCTGCTCAAAATGAACAGACTAACTAGAAGACAACAGCAAACGATTTGAGCAAATTCCGAGTCAACAAAATGAACTGCAAAGTGAACTGATTAAATGTCAAAACGATAAGCTTGCAAATGTTAAAGCGACCACCCCCACCGCCCTCCGCCGACCACCTAAACCCTCACACACCAATACCCCTCTACTCCGCTCCACCACTTACATACACATACCGAATTATGTGTGTTTGTATAGAGAAGTGAGTAGCCATTTTTATCTCGCATTTCCTGAACGCAGGACAAAACTTAACTTTTGCTGACTTTGTAGATAGTCCCAACAAAAACTTGCGTAGTTGCTAGGGACTGTGTGTGTATGCCATTAATAGGCGATTTAAGTTTATTTTTTGCCCGTTGGCCCCAGCTTTTTATTGACAATGGGCAGGAGCTGGCGGCCGCCCTTCAAGCAGTTCGGATGGCGCCTTCCAAGTGCCCCACACATTTGTATTGAATATACTCCACTTATAGCATCCACCTCCACCTCCACCTCCCCCTCCAACTCCTCAACCCTTATCGAGCATCTATGTAGGTTTGTTGGCAGGATTTGTTGGTTTTACTTTTACTTTTACTTTGGCTTTGGCTTTGGCTTGGCCACTGGGGCCTTTGCGCTTAGCCTCTGCCTTTTAGCTGAGTTGTTCAGGCAAACAAATTGACAACAAAGTGCACCAGACACACACACACACACACACACACACATGCAGCTGGTCACACAAATTGATTTTAATTGTTAAGCATTCCCTTTTTTAATTGTCCTAATCTCTGCCTATCTCTGGACTTGCCAATATCCCTTACCTTTTATCTGTTGCCATCTATCCTTGTGCCACACTCACTCCTTGCCCCAGCACTGTCAATACTTTTTGCCAGCCTCTTTGCAGTTGGCATTTTCATTTTGTCAGCAAATGTCCTTTAAGTAGCTCCTTTTTTGCGAAGGGTTAACCGGTCCCCAAAGGCTATTGTGCAACTGTATATGTGCCTGTGTGTGTGTGTGTGTGTGTGTGTTGTCTGATTGTCGTTGTGCGACTGTGTGTGTGCGCCTGTGCGTGCATATTAAGTCACTGGAAGGGCAAGGTTGCTCTTGGCTTGAGGTACAGTTGACACTTTAACTGCTGGTTAATGTGTCAGTTAGGATTGAGCCTGATTCTTTTTCATTTTTCTGCCAGCTAAAGACTGTTTCACTCTCTCCCTCCTCATCTCTGTCTCTCTCTCTCTTTCTTGCTCTCTCGCTCTCTCTTTTTTTTTGTCCTTTTCTCTGCTCGCTTCATTTTAGGTCTCATTTGAAGTATAATTATCACTATCTCTCTCTTTAAGAAGAATCTCTTCTCTGTATCCCTATCAAGTATTTTTATCCCTCTCTGCTTCTTTCTCTCTCTCTCTCTCTGTCCTTATGTATCTTTCTGTCTCCCTGTCTGTCTCTGTAACTCTTTCTCCCTACGGCGCTATCAATATCACCATATTGATTTCTTTCTTTCTCTGTTTACCAACTTTTGTTGTAAGTTTATCTCTCCATTCTTGTTCTTGTTCTCTTTATCTGTGTACTAATCTTTATGTCTCTTTCTCTCTCTCTCTCTCTCTCTCCCTCTGTGTGTGTGTTATTCTGACAATGTATTTAAGGCACACATTCAAAAGCTACCTGATTCTAACAGGCAGCAATAGACAAAAGCTAATTGTTATACAAGTGCAAAGGGGCACAAATACGAAGAGGGAGTGGCTAACAGCTTATGGTGCCCATGGTTGCATCAGACTGTTTATGCATGCAGCTGCCGTTGTGGCCTTAAATCTTGGCTAAGAAATTGAGGCAGAAAGTGACTCAACTCAGTTGAGTAAACTCGCTTGGCTTGGCAAAATAAAACACAAAGACAAATAGATGTATGAAAAAACAACTTTGCTACGGTTCTATAGCAAGCGTTCAATATACATTTTTTAAAGTCATTTGTATCAGGTAGGCCTTTTATTGATTTATGAGAGAGACAACTTGCTACTCGCAGCTTGGACGATTTGTCGATCCGACGTTTGGACATTTGGCGTCTATTCGTCGACGTTGTCGTTGTCTACGTGCCTGGCTGGCAATGAGGCCAAAACTGTAAATGACAAAAGTCTGAAAGCGAAGGAAGCTGAACATCCGCTGCAGCTTGCATCTAATAACTAAAAGATGATAATAATGCGAGAGCAGAGGAGAGCAAAGAGGAGCCAGGGTCTCTCTGGCTCTGGCTCTGGCTCTGGCCTGGGTCTGGCCAAGCAAAAACTGGTTCGACCGGAGCGAGCTGAAAATAATTAGCATGGGGCAATGGGCGCTGAGTCGAGAGCTCACATTCATCACAAAAATAACTTCATTGGACTCGGTTCTGCACTTGAAGTTAGACTTGCAGATGGAGCCGCTCTTGGGGTTGAGATTGGGGTTGCGGTTGGGTATCGGGCGTTGCCACAGCACCTGTTCCCCAGTTGCAGCCAACTATAAATATCGCAAAAGATGTTTGGCATGCTGCGTAAAGGATGCTGCACGCATGCTGCAGCTGCAAACATCTTGTGGCCAGTGGCCAGTGGCCACTTGCCAGTTGCCAGTTGCCGGCTGCCAGTTTCCAGTTGCCAGTTGCCCGTTGCCAGTCTAGTGTCCAGCAGCATCAGTAGCAACAGCAGCTGCCACTAAAGGAAGCCCAATGGCAGGAAAGTGACGCTGACAAAACAAGCTGCCCTCTTTTCTCCTGAATGCCTCTCTGGTCCCCTCGCATAACGATGCTGTTGATGTTGCTGTTGATGTTGCTGTTGCTGTTGCTGTATCGATTAGTTGACCAGAGCCAGCTTGAGATTTATGTGTGATAAGCGTCGCCTGAAAATAATTACTGTATCTGCTGTCAGTTGGGGCAACTCTCAGCTTGTAACTGGCAACGAGCAAGTTGCAGCAAATGGCAGCAAATGGCAGCAAGCGGCAGCGTTAAATTAAAAACTGGAGCGGAAAGCGCCTGGAACGGAAATGTTTTTGTGCTTGTCGGGTGATTGGCATTTTGGTTTCAAGTGGACTCCATGCCTGGCAGATATCGGAAGGGAGATAAAGCTAATGAGAGAGAGAGAGAGAGAGCGAGAGAGAGAGAGAGAGAGAGAGAGAGAGTATGTATTCATTATTCAATTAACAATAAACGCATAACATTGTATCGAAAGTCTACGAAGTTATTTACAAATCTTTGGACATATTGAGCTACACATTTAATTTCGATTAAGCAAAACTATCTTTGATAGCACTTTTAGTATACTCGTACATATATCATTAGAGGGCAATTACGAAACGTTTTCTTATTTTTGAGATCTTTCTTTCAGCTAGCTTGCCTTTGAATTGAAATATGTTTGCACATCATCTAGTCAATATGTATACCACAGATGTGTTTATTATTTTGGCATTTTCTCGTGTACCACGCCATCATATGAAATGCCAGTAAACTGAATACTTACGAGTATGTAGCCAAAAGTGAAATCTCTCGCTCTGCTCGACAGTTTCCAGCATTAAAATGAAAATTACGACAGACGCACAAAACAAAACTCCAAATACACAGAAAAAATCGGGGGGACTGGCGATAAACGAGCGTGTCTATAATCACTTTTAATTAGCGACCGTCGGGTTGGCTTCTTCGGCCAGCTGCCCGCAAATGGTTCCCAGTCATGTGCCTGTGTGTGTGTCCGTGTGTTTGGCCCAAAAAACTCAGTGCATGGCTCTAATTTTGAGTCATTTCCAGGTCTTGAAACACCACCCCTCCCCTCGCTCCACTCACTCCCCACACTCCCCTCACTCCCTCATACAAGTCAAACGGAAGCAAGCGCGGTAATCTTTTGCTATGTGCGTCTTGGGCTGCTCTTCGGTTTTATGGATTTGCTTCGCTTCTACTGCTGCTGGTGCTGTCGCCGCTGCTTCTGCTTCTGCTTCTTCTTCTACTCCAGTCGTCTCTTTTTATGCTCTGTTATAACTTGTGTGTGTGTGTGTGCGTGTGTGTGTGCATGTGTGTTTGAGTAGCGCCAATTTCCGTATAAATGCAATAAAAACAAATAACAGCCACGAACTACAAGAAAACAAAATTAGTTGAAAAGCAATAGACGCCAAGTGGCGGAAGCAAACTACTTACTACAGAAACACAGTATATATATACACATAACTATCTGTCTAAGTATGTATACCATATATGTATATATGTCTGCGAGTGCTGAAAATGTGAACAAAAATGCGTGAGAAAACTCGAGTATAGGTCGCACCTGACGACAGCGATCCAAACGAACCGCTGACAGGTGAAAAGGGCTAGGGAAAGGGAGCAGCCAGCAGTGGGGAGGGCAGCAGGGCATTTAAACGAAGATGAAGATAGTATCGGCATCGTCATCGGCATCGGCATCGGCATAGTCATCGATAACAGCATCGGTATCGAAGGTGCGAGCTGGAATCGCAATTGAAGTTTCGCCTGGCTAGCCAAAAGTGCAACGTTTAATGGCACCATTGAATGGTGCACAATTGTGCGTATTATTTTCTTAGTATGCGTATATATATATATATATGTATATATAGAAAAAGAAAATGTGCATTAATACACACATATTTGGTAGCTATGTACTTGGATAGTTGCAACTTATGAAACACATTCTGTTTCCCGTATTGAATCGATAATTGTGTATTTGACTATTTTTGACTCAACTCATTAAGTGTGTGAGTGCGTGTGTGTGTGAGTTTAATGACTGCCTACCAGATACCAGAGATCGATATTGAAATGAATAGTTTGGGTAGCTGAGTATTTAAGCAGTTCTTATATAAATATAAATATAAATAAGTATATATATATTTGTATTTGTATCTACGGCTTGAGCTTTAGAGCCAACACATCCTCTGTTCCTAGATGGCAAAAATACAGTATATTTATTGTCTATGCAAATCATGCCGCAATAGATGCGCCGCCAATGTTCAAGTGATGAACTCCTTCAAAAGTAGCGAATTAGTCTATCAGTTATAAGGCAACGGACAAGGCTTTTTCCATACGTGTGGAACTGTTCTGGCATTGAAACAGGGCATCCAGCAGTCGGACAGCTAGCCCAGTTGCTTGGGGTTGGCCTGTTTGCCTGGGCTTGGCAACCCTTTCATTTTTATTGGGGCCGCATTTCATATTTCGGTTTTTTATACTTATGACTCTCGCACATTTTCTACATTTTACGAATTGCTCGGCAACATTTTTGCACATTTCTTGTTTATATGTTTCGGTTGTCGTAAACGTGAACGTAAACGTAACCCTTGCCGGGTCCTGAGTAAAGTAAGCGCACTTGAGACGCCACCGCACAGACTTCTTTTCTTCATGTTGGCTAATTTGAATGTAATTTTTTTTTTTTTTTCGCTTACTTTCCTTCTATGTATTTGTATTTTAGTGTGTGTGCGTGTGTGTATGCGTGTGTGTGTGTGTGTGTGTGGCTGGGTCTGAGTTTTGATGTTATTTTTTCGCGCACGTACGCGTCTGTCTGCACTTGCAGGCGCTCCAACAACGCAAGAAGTATAAAAACATAAATAAAACAAAATAAAAACATGCGCAAACAACAACAATAAACAATAAACGCAATAATAATACTTGAAGGGGTCCCCCAAGCAAAAATTGCCCAAAAATTTGTTCAACAAAACGCAAAATCGTTGATTTTATTTCGCGTGCTTCTTGGCTTGGCTAGCTTGCAGTGTCCGTGAATAGTGGCAAACCCAATCGTAATTCATCCAGAAGGAGCATTGAAGGCTAAAAATTGGTTGATCTGTCAGATTCATTTCAATCGTATTTTATTAACTTAACTTTAAAAAAACTAAAGTTTTGATCAGTTTTCAGTATTACATGAAATTTAGCTCAGGGCTCGTCAAGCAGATCACAATCAGACACAAAATGAAGGCAAACAATGTTGAAATAATGTTGAATAATACCAAGTGATGATTTTGAAAACTTTTTTTAGTTCTAGTGTATTTCAATTGAGTGAAATAGAGAATTTGTATTCCAATTTAATTATGCTTAAAATCACAAGGTAACTAAAATTGTTGAGTGGATTTTTAAAGCCTTCTTTAGCTTCAAACCAATAACCGCTTGAGGCTAACAAAAATTGGCGCTTGTCATATTAAATGTAAATATTAATAGAATTGGATTGCATTCAAATGAAAATTAATTGAAACTCATGTCGAAATAATATTGGAATTTGCTTTTCTACTTGTAGCTTGGCACAATGACAACAAAGCGGAAAGAGCTAGAACGTGGCATGCGTTGCAAGCCTTTCGGGAGGGCGTCACTGCTGCTGTTGATGCTGATGGGCGTTGTGGAGGCGGTGTGGGCGACACCATCGCTGTATACAAGCTATCAGAACCAGCGCTTCGCCATGGAGCCGCAGGACCAGACGGCTGTGGTTGGAGCACGGGTAACGCTGCCATGTCGGGTGATCAACAAGCAGGGCACGCTGCAATGGACAAAGGATGACTTTGGCCTGGGCACTTCGCGTGATCTGAGCGGATTTGAGCGCTACGCAATGGTTGGCAGCGATGAGGAGGGTGACTACTCGTTGGACATCTATCCGGTGATGCTGGACGATGATGCTCGCTACCAGTGTCAAGTGAGTCCCGGACCCGATGCCCAGCCAGCCATACGATCAACATTTGCGGGCCTAACGGTTCTAGTGCCACCAGAGGCACCAAAAATCACACAGGGCGATGTCATCTATGCGACCGAGGACCGCAAGGTGGAGATTGAGTGTGTGTCAATTGGCGGCAAGCCCGCAGCCGAGGTAAGTCAAATGCTAAACCCAAATGCGAAATGCAAAATCCGAATATCGACAAATTGACAACTCAGTCGACAGCTCGGGCAGCAGCAGCAGCTGAAACCGCAGCCCTGTTGAAAGCGCTCTTTCACACTCAACGCTCAAGTCGAAACCAATCAAACAAGCAATGGGCGTCAGTCCGACCGAATAACAGAGGCTGGCTCTGCTGCTACCTGCTGCGACTCACACTCAAAATAATAATAAATAAAATAAAAAATAAAAATAAAAAACATGCCAAATTTAGAAAAAAAAAGATATTCGTTTTGGTCTTTTGGGAACATTTTATTTCATATCATATCATTTCTTCACCATAATCTCAAAAATACATATATCTTTAATAAAGTACAAGTAAAACTAAATCATTTCAAAAAATACTAGCAAAAATGTACACTTTGTACATATTCTGGGGCATATTTGTTTCGGAGTGTTGAAACCAAATTGAGAGCTGACACTAAACAAAAAGTATTGTTCGTTTCTCCCCTTATACGGTTATGTGAACAGATTACATGGATTGATGGCCTGGGCAACGTACTAACGGAGAACATTGAGTATACAGTTATACCGCTGCCCGATCTGCGTCGCTATACGGCAAAATCGCTGCTACGCCTCACACCCAAAAAGGAGCACCACAACACGAATTTCACGTGCCAGGCACAGAATACGGCAGACCGCACCTATCGCTCAGCAAAAATACGTGTCGAGGTAAGCTTCATGAACACCTCTGAGTTCCCTCCCAGCCAGCAGCCAGTACAGTAGCCAGTAGCCAGTAGCCAGTAGCCAGTAGCCAGTAGCCCCGCAGTGCGGTTGCCTCAGCTGTCCAAACTGTCCGAGTCGTCTGTGGACAGGTCCATTGCAATTTAGCATCAGCTGGAGGGAAGTATGGTCAGCAAGTGGGCCTTGGTCTGCTCGGACTGGGTCTTTGACTATCTGGCTACCATGATGCGCTGACGCATCACAGTCAACACCTGAACCAACTCTCAACTGTCAAGGGGATCACCAATATATATATATATATATATATATGTATGCATATCCCTGCAAATATGTGGTCACCATCGAAAGTAGAGTCTTTGTTTTTGAAATTAATATTTCTAATAAAGTTTCAGTCTATAAGGGCGATTTCAGTCTATAAGGGTATATAAGCTTCGGACTGTCAAAGATATTATTTTTTTTGTTTTCTTTTTTTTCGGTTTTTATTAGGCTTTTGTGTCTTACACTCTTTACATTGAGGGGCTAATTCATAGTGAGCCATAAGACATAGGCATAAGTAAGAGCATGCAGAAGAGACCCTCGGCAGCTGTCAAAGCTACTAAAACCACCACCTACCCCGAGCCCCTGCTCAATATAGGTATACTCGTATATATATATTTGCTTGTGAACTGAACACACCGTTAGCATCTAATGTGAGTATCCTGAGGAACAGTCAGCGCTCTTCCAGCCAATTACGCAAGGTTCTTAATGAGGTGCTCTTTCAGCATCAGCACAACTGGAAACTGGCCGTAATGAGAACCCAAACCAGTTAGACAATACATCTTTAAGCTGATTTGAGAGACTTTACAGTGAGTTAGTTGTAGACAGGTTGAACTAAGTAGGAAGCAAAGACTTCAATTGTTCAACAAGGTAGCAATATTAGGAGCTTAGGAAATGGCCTAAATATAAATATTGAAAGCAGGCTCCCAAATTACGCAAAATGTCCATTGAATCTCAACTGAAACTAACTGATTGCCTGTGTTGCTTTCAACGTTTTCTCAATAGGTTAAATACGCGCCCAAAGTCAAGGTGAATGTGATTGGCCCTGGAAGCGGTAGCGCCATCGGCTCTCCCTCCACATCCACCTCCGTCTCCGTCTCCGGTTCTGTCGCCGTTCAACGGATTGTGGAACATGCACAGGTGCGACTTGAGTGCCGAGCCGATGCCAATCCCAGCGATGTCCGTTATCGCTGGTACATCAACGACGAGCCAATTATAGGCGGTCAAAAAACTGAGATGGTAAGTGCACCAGCCTCAGCTCCTAACACTCTCTGCTGCCTTTAGTTGTTACGCAACGGAAAAATATATATACTCGTATTGAAAACAATGTTTGCTGCTGGTCTGGCCTGATCTGGCCACCACGTCCACATTCCAGCAGCGAGCCGCATAATTAGAGCAACTTTGCTGGCGCTGCGATAAAAATGTTGTATAATGCTGGCTAACTATTTTGTCATGGCAATTACGGCTGGCGACCAGACTGAGAACCAATTGTTGGAGCGGCCGGAAAGACATAACGTTCCCACAATTTGCTGTCATTCTCAGCCAGCTCCTCATACCCATTCCTCAAACCCTAACTCAATCACAATTGCCACAATCCACAATCTATCCATTTTGCAGGTCATACGCAACGTGACGCGCAAGTTCCATGACGCCATTGTTAAATGCGAGGTACAGAACTCTGTGGGCAAGAGCGAGGACAGCGAGACGCTGGACATAAGCTGTAAGTGTGCATTTCAATGAGTAACATGCATATATGCAGAATACTGGAGACCTAACCAACTAAACAACTCCATCTTGCTCCCTTATCCGTTGACTGCCAATTGAATAGATGCGCCCAGTTTCAAGCAACGCCCACAGTCGATGGAGGCAGATGTGGGCAGCATTGTCTCGCTCAACTGTGAGGTGGACAGCAATCCGCAACCGGAGATTGTCTGGATACAGCATCCCAGTGACCGAGTGGTCGGTACCAGCACCAATCTAACATTTAGTGTGAGCAACGAGACAGCTGGACGCTACTATTGCAAGGCGAATGTGCCTGGCTATGCCGAGATCTCAGCCGATGCCTATGTTTATCTGAAGGGTTCGCCCAGCATCAGTTCGCAGCGGTCGCAATATGGTCTCGTTGGCGATACGGCACGCATTGAGTGCTTTGCCAGTAGTGTGCCAAGAGCTCGTCACGTCTCCTGGATGTTCAATGGGCAGGAGATTAGCTCCGAGTCAGGTCACGATTACTCCATACTGGTCGATGCGGTGCCCGGTGGAGTGAAGAGTATTCTCATCATACGCGACAGCCAGGCCAATCACTATGGCAAATACAACTGCACGGTCGTCAACGACTATGGCAACGATGTGGCCGAGATTCAGCTGCTGCCAAAGAGTAAGTCTACAATTAGCTATATACTCGTATTGCATTCGATGGTGTGACACACTCCAAGAACTAACGAAATGTTTTGCCCTGGTGCGATTCTCACAATTTATTTAATTTCTTTTATTTATTTGGTTTTTTTTTTCTGTCGGTTCAGAGAGCGTATCCCTATATATGACGGAAGTGTACGGCCTTTTGATGTTGGCCTTCGTGGTGGTGTTCATTGTCATTCTCATTCTGATCTACTTGAAGTTCAGGAAACGCACAAAACTTCCACCTGCTGACGTCATCAGCGAGCATCAGATCACAAAGATCGGCGGTGTTAGCTGCAAAATGGAACCAGGCGATCGCACTTCCAATTACAGTGACCTCAAGGTGGATATATCTGGTGGTTACGTGCCCTACGGTGACTACAGCACACACTATAGCCCACCGCCACAATATCTGACCTCCTGCTCGACCAAGTCCAATGGCAGCTCCACAATACTGCAGAATAACCATCAGAATCAGTTGCAGCTGCAGCAGCAGCAGCAGCAGCAGCAACAACATCAACAACAGCACAACCACCACAGTCACAGCCACCACCAGCAGCAGCAGCAGCAGCAACAGCAGCAGCAGCAGCAGACGGCGGGGCAGAGTGTGCCGATGACCTTTCTGACGAACAGCAGCGGTGGCAGTCTCACTGGCAGCATCATTGGGGCACGCGAGATACGACAGGAGAACGGCTTGCCTAGTCTGCAGTCGACAACGGCATCGGTGGTTAGCTCATCGCCGAATGGCAGTTGCAGCAATCAGAGCACTGCCACCACCACCCATGTGGTGGTTCCCAGTTCAATGGCATTGAGCGTTGATCCGCGTTACAGCGCCATCTATGGTAATCCCTATTTACGTACGTCAAATTCATCGCTGTTGCCGCCGCCCACAGCGGTCTAAGCAGTTAGTTGCCTGTGGGTGGGCGAGCAACTGAAGTCAACCCGCCCACTCGCCCCACCCAGCTGAGCAGCCATCCAAGCATGAACAACAACAACAACACTCGTAAGACTGATCTCAAGGGCGCATGTTGAGCGCCACACGGCGGTCAGTGGAGAAGGGTGGGGTGGGAGGGCGGGCGGGGCGGGGACACGAGGGTAAGTTTTGTTCGAGACCCATGCAACGTTTTTAGCAACCAAAAATTCGCATTGTAACACTTAAGGTTAAATGAGCTCATGCCACGTCAGATATGGCAGCACATACACACATATATACATAAATACGAGTATGTATGTACGTATGTACATATGTAAGTAGACCTAGGGCTTACTCATACAAAAGCACGCTAGTGGACTACTACTAGATCTTTAACTAACTACAGATATACCTAGTATTCTATCTTAATTTGATATATTCGTATTGTTGTCTTATTCATTTTTTGTCCTAGCTTAGTCGAAAGTCAGTTTTGCAAAAGGTCTTTTCCGGCTTTTGATTAGGCGTGACAAATTCAATTTTTCGCTAGTTGTAAGTGGGCGCCGACTAAAGGCCGGATTAATATAGACTAAATACGAGTAGTTAGATAGGCTAGAATGTTGCGCATTTACAAGTCGTTAGAAACTTGCTGCATGTTAAGAAACGCCTTACAAAGATTATTTATTACAACAACACAACACAAACATAATATTGAAATCGTTAAAAAACAAAACCAATTACTAGAGAGACAAAACGAACACATTATTTAAAAATATATTAAAGAAAAAAACAAATATATACGTTTTAAAAATTAAAAATTATTCATAATTTGCGTGCCTTTGTTGTGCGGAAATGTTAAACAATGGCTTAGCTTGTGCTCCCTTACCTTTTCTGATTCAACTGTAAACTGTTGAGCATATCTTAAAGCTATCCAACAACTTACATATCCAACCACTTATGTCCCGACTTGCTGTACTAATCAATATTCTGCTTCTCTAACGGCTCAAATGTGGGCATCGCTTCAAAAACGTGCAACAAGGGTCGCAAAAAATCAACAAAAAAAATATATATACGAATAAAGAGAAATGAATACGTGAAGAGAGTTTATATAATGTGCTTGCAACACAAACGTACGCAAATGTGTTTATTGCTTAAGAAAATTATGCCAAAGTACCTGATAGTATTTAAGATGTGCATTTTTTTTGTGTCTAGTATTTTAGGTATAGTTCTAAGAGATTTTTTTCTTAGAGCTTAAGCGTTAGTTTTAGTTAAAAATGTATTTGAGAAATTGTAGTAACTAAACACTCACTCTTAAACAGTCGCCTTAACTTATGACACGCCCACATTTGAAGCTCAGCAAATCTGAAAACCATGATAAATAATGAAATACATATATACAAATAGTGTCAACAAAATACGAAAAAATCGAAAGAAAAAAAAAACAAACAAAAAAATTGTAGAAGAAAATGATGATGATACATAAAACTAAAACTAAAATTAAATTCAAATTCTTAAGTTCAATTGTGCTAAGTGTACTTCTAAGTGTATAACGATAATTAATCTACATATATCCTAGCTGTAGTATGCCATTAACATACACATTATCGTATAATTCATATACATTTACATACAAATACATGCATATGCATATACACTTATCTATATATACGTTTTTTTTCTATTTGATAGACAGCCTGTAGCTTTGTTCGAGGTTATATACTTACATAGGCATAAAAGTGCATGAATAAAAGAAAGGGGCATAACATTGTACTTCTTTGGTTTGTTCTTAGTATTTTTTTATTATTAGCTATTAAGAGCATTAAATTGCTAGATTTTTAGCTGTCGATATTTTGATCAGTAATTAAGCGAAGTGAACAAATGTTTTATGTATACACAAGGCAAATGAACATCGAATATAAAAACTACAAAAGAAAAGAGAAAAATTACAAAAAAAAAACATTATATTGAAAATGAAACGAAATAAATAAAAATGTATTGCAAAAAATTGAACGAGTTGTATTTGTACCTTTCAGTATTTTTGGGGCAACATCAAAGCGCAACTCAGCTCATAATTAGCAGCAGAAGCCCAGTGGCAGTAGCTGCCCTCGAATGTCAAATAAGGTGGCGCAACATTTTAAATATGACCCACCCGGCGATGGTGGTGGTATCAGAGTGAGAATTGCCAACTTCCGCGTCACAGAACTGTCAGCTGTCAAAGCTAAAAATCAAACAAACAGCAGTTAAATTAAAAAAAAAACCCCTCACCACCCATATATATATATATATTTATATATATGTGTGTGTGTGTGTGCGTGTGGATGTGTGTAAATTTATGACTAGGAGTGGGAGTGGGAGTTGGACACATGGCATTAAACAAAGGGGATGCAAGGGGGTTGGGTGTGAGGCCAGCCAGGCAGTTGACAATGCAAACAAACGGTTCGCTAAGCTCGGCTAAAAATGCTTAATGAATGCGTGAGGGACGCACACACACACAATACATACACATGCACTCTCACTCACATACACATCCTGAAACCCCCTGCTACTCCTGCTGCTGGTTGGAGTCTATCCTGGCCGAGTGTTGGCCGCCGTAGCACGATCTGCAAGAAATTTTTGCGGCAGCGCGCCCATTTAACTAAATTAGTTGCCCTTGTCACAAACGACCCTCAAGCAGCCTCCCAACCAGCCAGCAACCTGTCAGCGCCCACCTCCCCCCAAGCACACAAACACACACGCACACACACATGTAGTGGCAGGGGTGGGGTGAAAACTATACGAGCACTACGTGCACTTAGTTGTCGGAAGTTGCAATTGCGGTTTACTGTGTTAATTGGCTTGACATTGTTGTGGAAACTATCGCGAGCTGCAAGCGCACGCATAGCACATATATGCATGTGTGTGTGTGTGTGTGTGTGTGTACATATATATGTACATATATATATAAAAAATAAAAAAAAATGAACTGCATTTGGGAGAGAATTTATGCAAATACGACTGATATGGAGTTTGTATTAAGAAAAAGAACATTCCAAATTAGCCATATCTCGGTCATATCTCCAGGGATCTCGAAAGGACACGCATACCTGAGTTTACGAGAAGTTTACGATTATTCAAGAATTTCAGAATTTCAGAACAATTTCACTTTTGGTCAACATTTTTACAACGGATAGGTCGGAAAACATTTTAAGAAATCGGCAAATCGGCTGTAACTAGAACTAATGACAAGAAAATCAAGATACATATGTCAAATGTCTCGTACGAGTATGTATATTATTATGTTTGGTTCTTAGATTACCCTAATAGCCTTGATTACCAATCGATGGCTTGTCCTTTCGAGTGAGATGAATTTTTCTGAAAGACTTCACATAGAAGTATGCCTTAGAACTTTTCATTTTCTCGTCTGAGTTTATTTTTCAGCCAAAGAGAATGCTTTTTATATGGTTCATTTCTGAGTATGGAAAATTGTCTTTGCCCCAAGAGTATGCAGTGCTATTTATTGACTTGAAATATACTCTTTTATATATATTAACTATGTTTTGCATAATTTCTCCATTTCTGTTTGATGCAAAAAATTAAATTACAAAAAATCATATAAAATGTATCATCCAGCATCTTCAAAGGGAGTGTGCTGAACCTAGAGTTGTTGATAAAATAGGAATAATATAAAATATATTACGTAATCCACTCTATTGAAAACTGTATAATACATCTTTCTAGTATTTGCCACAGTAAGCTGTCTGTCTACAGAGTATCTCCAAGTTGTGAACTAAAAAATCGCTACTTGCTTGTTTTATATGTGTTGGTTTGACTCCCATTTTAGTAGAGTTCTCAGTTAATCACCCACCCGGTGCTGAGCAGTCCCAGCCCCAGCCCCAGCCCCAGCCTCAGCTCCAGTCGCAACCCCAGCCGTAACCCCAACACCGCGACCAATTCCAGCACACTTTTATGAACAATAGGCAGCTGCAGTGCACATATTGCTAGCTTGGAGCTGGCTTCCTGGGAGCCCCTTTAGAGCTGCAAGTTGTAGCCTGAGTTGGAGCACGTCATCGCTACGCGGCAGAGACAAAAAACGGACACAAGTCGCACGAAGAGTTACGATTTCATTAACATGAGATATGGCGAGTGGTTCTCTCTCTGTGCCTGGCGTGGGTGTGCATGTGGATGTGGATGTGGGCTGTGGCTACGAGCGGTAGTAGGGTGCTAGTGAGGTGCCAGTGGCTGGGTGGGGTTGATTGGGGTCGCCATTCGGCCGCGTTGGGCTGTTTTATGGCTTAAGTGACTGGCAAGCGTTGGGCTCTCATTGTTGTCGTTGTCGTTGTGTTGTTAATTGTTAACGCTATGGTGAGAAGGCAGACAGGCAAACAGTCACAAGGAGTGGGTGGGGAAGGGAGGGGTCCTCCTCCCAACTCTGTCCCTATCCCTCTCTCTGTCTTTCTTTCTCTCTCTCTCTCTTGCTCTCTTTCTCTGTGTTGTCTGTTTTATATGCGTGTTCTGTTGGATTGCGACTTTGGCCATATGATTAGGAAATGTTTTGTTTTTCACTATGCACTAAAAACGAAATGGGCAGAACGTAACAGACACACACACACACACACACACACACACACACACACACACGCGCCAAGTAGACCGCAGTGGAATGAACAAGACAGGGGCGAGGGGCCGAAACTTTTGGTCTTGAGCTGATGTTGCTTAATGTCCTGGCGACCCGTTCTGCGTAATAGCATGAATGAGTGTATGTGTGTGTGCGAGTGTGTGTGGGTGTGTGTGAATGTGGCGAGGCGAGTTGAATTTCTTGAATTAATAAAATGTCTTCATTATTTAAATTGCACGCACGACCACAGGCGAAACCCACCCGAATGTGGTGGCACACACAAGCCCACCAATATATGTACGATACATATATGCCTTCACACACACACACATTTATACATGCTCGTTTTCTGTGTGTGTGTGTGTGTGTGTGTGTGTTGGTAAGGCCAAGTTAATTAGCAGCTGGGGAATTGTGAAATATATTAATATTGTACACTTTGGTAGTTGGCCACCACCACCATTGTGCAGAGCCACCACGCACCACCACTACGTCAACGAAGCAGCAACCCCGCGAATCCCCCTCTGGATAACGCGACACTGTTTCCCGTTGTCTGCAATGGAAACGCTACGATCGACCATCGACCATCTTTAGCTCGTGCCGCATTTGCAATCGATACGAATTTCCATTTGAAATTGAATGCATTTTAATTTAACAATAACCATGAAAACGTTAGTTTAGTTTAACAGCTATCCAATTTGCAAATCGTGCAGGCTTCAAAGTCTTGGTATAAAATTCCACAATTTTTAGATTTTTACTTTAGATTTGTAATTAATTTGGTGGTCAACTTAGTTCTAAATATGAATTAGAAAAGTTTCCGTTTTTTGTTTCGTTTTTCATTATGATGTTAGCCTATTTAAAAATATTCAATTACTCGAATATTCATTCATCGAAGCAAAATTAGAGCAACCTTTTTTCCGACTCTATCTATCAAAGGAACTTTTTCCTATGTGTCTTTCAGTTAATTTTAATTTTGATATGCCAAAAATCATTTTATTTTGTGAACAAAAAAAACACAATTTAGAGGACAAGTTGGATCCGGTGCTATACCAAAAGCGCGTCCATAGGGGGCGCTCATGTATAAGCGTTCGATCAAAAAGTTCGCGAATAGATGGCGCAACTGTGAGCGATGATCAACCAAAAAGCTTATCAATTTAACAAAAACACATAACAAAAATGTTTCTCTTTAATTGTAGATCTACAACAAATAAATGCAAAGTTATTTAACCATGTTGTTGTTGGTGTTTTTAGTGGGTTGATTGATATTCACTTGAGGCCGCCGGTAACCTCAATGGCAGCACCATTCACATAGGAGGACCTCTCGGATGCGAGGAAGGCAATCACCTCGGCAATCTCATCGGGCTGGCCGAGGCGACCGAGAGGGCAGCGTTGCATGATCTGCTGCTTGATGTTGTCAGGCACCACAGCCACCATTGGGGTGTCTATATAGCCGGGCAGGATGCAGTTGACACGTATGCCGAACTTGCCAAACTCCTTGGAGGCCACCTCGGTCAGGGAGACGACGCCCGCCTTGGTGGCGGCATAGTTCGCCTGGCCTACATTGTTCATGCGTGCCACAATACTGGACAGATTGATGATGCTGCCATTGGTCACCTGCTGTTCGATCATCGCCTTGGCGAAGTGTTGCGTCACCAGAAACGTCCCCTTCAGATTCACGCTGTAGACATCGTCGTAGTCCCGTTCGGGCATCTTCAGCAGGTAGCCGTCGCGGGTGATGCCCGCCGAGTTGACCACAATGCTTGGCGCCTGCTTGAATTGGGCCACTGCCGCGGATACCGCACTCTGTACACTCTGCAGCGAGGAGACATCCACATCGACTGCAGCAGCCGGCACCATCAGCTGTTTGACCGTCTCCTGAGCCGATTGTAGATTACGATCGGCAGCAATGACCTTGGCGCCGTCACGAGCCAGCAGGTGACAGGTGGCACGACCAATGCCAGAGCCTGCGCCTGAAAACAGCAAATTTCTTGTTCACACACCTCGTCCAAATTGGCCACTTAAATCCAGCCTAGTTACCCACCTGTCACAAATGCCACCTTTCCAGCCAATAATCCACTTGCCATTGTGCGTGTGTGAGTTTATATATATTAGGGGGAACCAAATCTAATCAGCGCCAGCAACTTGCAGAGCAAATACTAGACACAACACGCCACCTGCGCAGCGGCTCAGTGGCAGTGTGACCAGAGCTGAGTTAGCTGATTTGCCGGCAATTGATGTGAATCATAACTGCGATCAGCTGTCCCAAAAAAAAATACTACGCGCAAATGTGTTCATCAAGTATTTTATTTTATGCATTTTCTGACTATAAAGTTGTGTAGGTGCAGGTTATTCATAATTATTATTATTTTTGCAAATCTTTTGTCGATTGAACCTTTTGACAAAATTCATTTGCATCCAACAAGCCCAAAAGTATGGAATTAAATATATGTTGTGTATTTGCTCCACACTATTGTCGGCAACAAAAAAATATATATATATATTTATATATACATATTTCCCATATATTTACATACATATGTATATTCATTATGTAATTAGCAATGACACATATAAATTAATGAAAGATAGGAAGCAAGTCTGACAAACCAACTCCCAATCACCCGTAAGCATTTCCAAACTTTGAGGATGCCTAAGCATATACTACATTAAATAGTTTCGAATACAATCGAGAATTAATAATCAATATTAAATAATTAGCAAGTGTAAAATAAAGAAATTACGAGAAATATCAGTAGAAATCAAGGGAGAACGTTGCAGTCGGGCCTAACCGACCGCGAAATATGCTGATACCGTCTGGTGACAGGTGCCGCAGGAAAGGAATCTATCCTACAGCTTGCCCTTAAAATTGCGGTAGATACAGGCTTTTGTGCATTTCTTTTTGGGCTGCACTTGGCGTGGGCTCAAAAAATGGGGACATTTTCTATATTATATATACATATATACGAGTATATTTTCTACCTGTGAATTGTTGGTGTTTTCTTTAGAGCTCTGTAGTGACTAAATATGTGATTGCATCAGTAATATGAGAGCCCATGGGGGTTTCGGTCAAGAAATCATGGCTCTATTCCATTCTACGTTTGAGGTGTAACTGAACTAAATCGGCTTCACTAAATGACCTTGGAACTGACGTTACAACATTGGTTTAGGGAATCGATACTTTGCCCACCGTTCCCCTTAAAGCAATTTGACGACCATATCCTAAGGCCAATATAATCAGAGAAGAAGGGCGTTGGGAAATAACATGTTCGTCATTATGAAAACTGAATAGCAGTTGATCTGTAATTTTCTGGTCAGATATGAATGTGATTTTTGGTGTTAATAGAATTATATTTTTTTTAACATTTTATTGCCCACTCTTTAAATTCGCTTCTATTTTGGCTTCTATTTCAATCGCAAGATTTTCAAGATCTCGTTGCACAAACGGATAAAATAAAATATCTGCGAAATTAATTGACGCAGAAATATTTGTAAGAAAATTCTCGTAAATGGATCCGTAATAGGCTGATGATGATAAGCCCTACTTTCAGTTCATAAGACAGAGAAATATATATTAGAAAAATAAATAAAAATATATAAATAAAAAACAGCATTTTAATAAATCTCCAACTGATAATGCGATACGCAATAAATGCTCAAAGGTGTCCAGAAATACTCGGTTGAGAAGTACGGGAAAAAATCCCAGCAAATTGTTGTTGTCTACTGGCATTTCAGAGGACGCTGCTATAAAGTGCATACATAATTAGGACATGAATTTATACAACATTTAATTAACTTGCTTCTTTGCCTTTCGTTTAATGTCGATTATAGATTTTTAGTGTTATTCAAGCGGTATTAGGTAATACAGCTGAAGTTCCCGATCCGCTTGCTCTAATCCACTTGATGGCGATCCGCTGCGATTGCTGCCGCTGCGCGCCAGTCCAAACTGCCTGAGGATCTTCTTGAGATACTGCTTGGGTATGCGCACCAGTTGGCGTCTAATGATGCGTTGCACCTTGCTCCAGGGACGACTGCTGCCACGATTGTTCTCCTCGTATTCATTGGCCACATTGAGCTGCTGCATCACCTGCTGCAGCTGCGACTCGCTCAGCTGGCTCAGATCTAGCTGCTGCGGCGCGGCGTCGAGTTCATCGCTGCTCAGCCCATTGGAGGTGCTGCGCAATCGCAGCTGCTTTGTGTTGCTGCCACAGTGAACGGCACCCGAACGCACAGTCAGAGCGAACAGAACAGCAAAACGTGTGTAAACAACATGCAGCACAGTGCACTGTTCATGTTAGACTCATTTGGATGACGAACACTATAAACGGCTTAAATAGTTCTCCGCCTCGGTGTACAGATTTCATTAGTTTTGCCACATCACGATCACTTCAGTAGGGAGAAGCCGGATGAGAAGGTGGAGGATGCTTGAACAATCAAGTAAAATAAATGTGTGTCAAGTACCATACGAAAGATTTCATTTATTCTGTTTTGGCCAAAAAGATGTGCGGCTTCAATTATTAAGATTAGCTACATTAAATTTAAAAAAAAAATGCATTTGTGTGTTTTTTTTTTTTGTTTTTTTTTGCTGTTGTGCGTCGCTTTTGCTTGAGCTCCCTGTTTCTCTCTCTCTCTCTCTCTCTCTCTCTCTCTCTCTCTCTCTATCGGTGGCTCGCGACTCTTTGCTGTTGTCATTCTTAAACGACTGGTATACGTGGGCGCCTGTTCTTGTTCTTGCCCTTGCCCTTGCCCTTCTTGTTCTTGTTCTTTCCGCCGCGACGACGATTGTTGAAGCGCTTGCGTTTGGTGGTCTGCACACGCCTCCTGATCACACGACGCTTGTTGGGCCGCCTCTTTGTGTTCAGCATGACCTTTTGGCCGTTCTTGAAGTAGCGACGATAGCGGGGTGGTATGCGTACACTAATCATCTGTCCCTGGCCGCGACGACCGCCCTTGCGGCGCAGATTGATGCGATTACTTGGGGTTGCCTTGCTCTCCGTTGCCCCAGATTCCGATTGCTCCGATGGTTCGGTATAGACCTCATATTCCTGTGCACCAGCGGCCAAAGCTGCCTGCAGGGCCTGCTCATCGACCAGCTCAGCATTGGCGGATTGGCCCTGCACCTCGGACTCATTAGCGTCATCGGCCATTTCGTCATCCGGCGCATATTGGCGCCCACTGCCTGTCGTAGGTGATGTGGGTGTTGTGGGTGATGTGGGTGATGTGGGAGTTGCGGGTGAGGTCACTGTACCGGTGGCCGACGGCATTGTGCCAGTTGAGGTCACTGTCTGTGTGGGGCTGGTGGCACCGGTTCCAGAGCCAGCTCCGGTAATTATAATCGGAATCACGGGCTGATTGTTGCTGCTGAACATGTTCTTGAACATGAGGAATTTCTTGAGAAACAGGCGACCGCTCGAGGCATCCTTATTGCCAGATGCGCTGCCGCTAACACCGGGCGCGATACCACCAGCAGCAACAGTTGCTGCTGCACCACCACCACCATTCAGCTTATCCTTATCGGCACCCTGTTCGAGGGCAACAGCCACATTGCCATCGTTGGAGCGGGCCAGAGCTGGCTCGTTGAAGTAGGAGCTGCGGCCGCTATGACGAGCGCTGCTGTGGCCAAAGCTCAGGCACAGGAGGCTGCCTAAGAGCAGCAAGAATGCGACTTGATGCGACTGCATTGTAGAAACTACTCAACCAATGAGAACTTTTCTATTTATCTGTGCTGCTCGCCGTCGTTGTCAGTGTCGTCGTGTTCTCACACTGATCGATAATCAATGTTTGATACATTATCGCGCAAATTGAATGCCTTTTATACCCGCAATTGACGGCTGCGACGACGCAGTATGCTAACGGCTGGGCTAAGTACTGGGCTCTAACTGTAAATTGCCTAGGGATCAATGTGGCTGTGTGTGTATTGTGTGTATGCGTGTACTCTAGCATATGAATACTTTTTTTCCATCTTTCTCTCTCTCTCTCTCTGTGTCTCTGTCGTTCACTACACTAGATATACCTGCCTATCAGTCAGAAACGTCCACAATTGAATTCAATTTCAGTTAAAAATACAAATAAAAGTCTGTAAAGCGCTTGCAGCTATTTGAACGTGCCATCAAAGTGCTTGGACCAATAGTTCTCCACCGTCATCATTGCTGTCCGACTCATGTTCTGCTTATCATCGCAGTCCAGTGAAGCGTTCCATTTGCCTTTCCTGGCTTTTGCCTGCTTTCTATGTGCGTTTCGCTCACTTGCCAATGGAGCTCTTACCTACTACTATTCCCCGTTGAAGTTACCCACATTCGCACCCCCAGAGAACCCCACTAACTTGTTGCTGTCATCATCTAAATTCAATTAGTCAAATGCTTCGCTGTTGGAGAAAGACAAAATAAAAAAATGGGGAAACTATGTGATGGGCATTGAAAATTTAATTTCTAATTACAAGTCAATTGAGTTAAAGGTGCACACAGAACAGGCCTCAGGCGAACCACATATCATATATGGTCTAAACGCAGACCACACATATAACAACTGGTCTGGTTACAAATAAATATACAATTTTAAAAACATAATTTTTGTTAAGCTGCAGATGCTATGAGAATATTGTGAAGACATTAAGCACAATTGGATTTCTAATAGGTTTTACCTGAGCAAATACTTGAAATTATTATAAAAATGTAGAGAATCGTAAAAGCATATCATAAATATAAATATAGAATATTCGAAATCGTCCTACCCTTGTCGCCAAGTGTAACTATTCAAGGGTAAATAATCAAAAAGCATATTTCGACAACTGAAGTTTGAGTTTTGCAAAAGCCCAGTGTTTTTCCATTGTTAAGTCCAGGGTACATTTTTCTGCAATATTGGCAAAAATATATTTTATATGTGTAGACATAGAATTCCTTTTGTTCCGAATACTATCATTAAACATTAGTATTTTAAGAATTCACCGCTACAAACATTTTAGTTAGTTAATAAATTGTTATAAATTAATTTAAAAAAAAACTAAGCAGCTTATTTTCGCTTAGCAATCGAGAGATTAATTGTTATTGGTATTTATTATCATTTTGCTAAAAATAATTTCTGCTTTTTAGAGATATTTTCTATAATATGGAAATATAGTTCTGAAAAATTTTCAAATTTCTAATTTGGAAGACGTTTATTTCAAATATCTTAAAAAATTTCTTAAAAACATGACGACGAACTGTTAGTAGTCAGGCTGATGAATGAAATAAATTAAATGTTAGGGCGATATTTTTCTAAGTGTAGCTACAGAATTGATAAGTAGAAGGATACAAATTTATGTATATGGTGGAAAGGATCAAACAATAAAATGACATAACAGATCTTCAAAATTGACCATAATACATTAGAATTAGGTCAGAGAGTAACAAGATCTGCTATCAATATTATGCTAAATTCTGCAAAAGCTTTACCCTTGAGGAGGAGAAAGAAAAGGAGGGACAGAGACAAGTTGCTTGGGGTCTAGATGATCCCAAATCCCAAGCCAAATCGAAGCAGCATTTGGAAATAAAAATGGTTCTGAACGAACGCACTTGTCCTTTAGCCATTAAAAGCTAAAAGCCGCTATAATTTGATGTACAGTTTGATTTCGTTCGCTTAGCTAACATTGTAAATATCGAAAGCACTGTTATTTCCAAATCGTACTTAAAAAAACAAATTACAAATAAAAATCGACCTTGAAATTTTGCAATCAAGGTTTTCAGAAGACTTTATGCCCTTAATGAATTGTTATTTTAAATGTGCTTACAGTGTGTCGATTGCTGAAACTTTCGGTTAGAGCTTTTTTGAGTGTACAAATGCGTAGCTAGCCGTGCCAACGAATCGAGGCGGCAATTGGCCAAGTGTTTGTCTACTACATGTCTAACATGCATTTTGCCAGAAAGCAGTGAAAGCGGCCTTCAAGCTCGTCAAGTCAACACCTGCAAATCAAATGTACGCTATACTCGTATTGATTATAAAATCGATTTATTTCATGCACTATTTATTTCGGTTAATTGGTCAATATGGACAATTTAAAAGATGATATTGCGATTGCGATTGCGATTCCTTCTCTGACGGCGACGAGCTCGCAAATTGCGCCTGCTCGTGCGGCGGCGATTCCGAAGACTTCTGCGGCGTGCGTTGCGACGTTTGCGACGGTTGGAGCGCTGCCGGCGCCTCATAGCATTGCGGGCGATACGGCGATTCGTCCTGTTCTGGGCGCGTATCTGCTGGATATGTTGGCGCAGCAGCTTGTTTGTCTCCCGTTCGCGACGCAGCTCGTATTCCTGCATGCGAGAGGTCAGCGACCACTGGTCGTTGTTTGCTCGCGATGGACGGTTAATGCCATTGAGCCGAAAGCCATTGACAGCCTCCAATTCGTCATCGTTGGCATGGAGTTCCAGTTCGAAGTCATTATCTTCATCTTCATCATCATTATCATTATCGTCATCGACAGGATCATCGGCATGCTTCTCTTCGTCGTCATCGAAGCTGCGCCTAGCTGGTGGTGGTGGTGATGAGCTTGTTGATGGCGAAGATGATGGTGAAGTAGTGCCGCTGGATGTAGTAATTGTAGGCTCTGTTGTCGTTTCTGTCACGCAGTTACCCTTCTGCCCTAGATTAAAAGTTCGCCCCTCAGCTTGGGATTCACGCTTGAATAGTCGCAACCTTTGCTGCGATGCCTCCGCATTGTCTCTGCCTCCAACTGCAATTGTGGATTGATTTGATTTGATTGATTGATTTTTTTACTTTCCGGTCATTATTTGCTTTGTACTCACCCCCTGCATGGGACAACGTTGCTATTGCTAGTAAAAGTAGCGGACAAATTAGAAATCTCATGATGGTGATGACAACGATGTCCTTGTTCGGTAATCCCTATATAAATCCCGTATATATCTTGACTTGTTCGGCCTCGCTGCTTGCCTGAGGCAATATTGCTGCTTGACTGTGCCGATGCCAATGGGCCGTCAGGGTTATATACCCAATGGCCAAGCTCTAGTTGCCAACAACAGAGTTACATTGCAAAACAAAACAAAAAAAAAAATATATATATATATATATATATATATATATATATGGAGAGAGCAAGCAGAGCAGAGCAAAAGAAATTAGGCAGTCTCCTTAAGTTGTAAGGCATTTTGCATAATCCCATAAATTAATGTTGAAGTTGACCATTCGCACAACAACCTGATAACCCCAGCCGTGCTCGCCACGACATTTGCATAGCTGTAGCTGTGTATCTGTGGATCTGGATCTGCGAATCAATCGATGCGCATTAGCATATTCATGTGACCGACGCTTTTGTTCTGAGCCAACAGAAATTCTAAGCGCTGCCAGAATGCAAGACATAACTTAAGGGCGAATGTGTATCCCAGAGTCAATGAACCGAACCAAACTATGCTATTCCGCCCTTAAGTGATCAACATGCAGATCAGTTGCCATAATGCAATTCCCATAGTTTGGATAAGTTCAATGATAACAATGCAATCATAAATAAAACTTTGCAACAAAAAAAAGAAAAATATTTAACATCCATGTCTGGAGAATCGTCCGATTAGAAGGTGCAACTTGAATAATATTTGAATACAAATGATATTTTATAGATATATGTTTATGATAGTTTTCGGCTAGGAAAATAAATGCAATGAAAGAATTCTTATTATTATCATTTTATGAATATGAAATCGTAAATGAAATTTCCGTTTCCTTTATGACAAATATTCGCAACTATGAATTTGAGATGCAACTGAAATACAAATTAGAAGAGGTTTAAGGGTCATTTACTCGTACATGATGATGAAGGTGAAGTGTATAGTTTCTATTAAGAAGGATCTTGCCATCCTTAAGGCAAATAAAAATATAGTGAGTCAAGACTCTTAACTATAGATTATAAATTTTGCTTCCCATGCTTCTCCAGATCCCCGATGCATTGTCAATTCAGTAGAGATAATTTGAGATTTTGTTGAAAAAAAAAAGATATTTATTTGAGGCACTTTTTTAGCTGCCATTGCATTTGTTCATTTGTTCAAGAATGCGGACGTGGATTATTGTGTCGGTTGCGGAATCGATTAGTTGTCCTATTACCATTTAGGCGTCCAAGACCCTACCGCTGCTGCGTCCACGGCGACGGCGCATTAGCCGGCGGATACGACGACGCTGGTTCATGCGCTGACGGCGACGCTGGTTTTGCGTCCGATGACGACGGTAACGGCGTAAACTGTTTTGGCGACGACGCTGCCTCTGGCTTCTATTCCTGTTCCTGTTGCGGCGATTACGCATGGCGCTACGTCTACGATTCTGCCTCTGGATGCGCTGAATGCGCTGCGAGTTGCGGCGCGTCGACTGGCGCTGGCGACGCAACAAATTACGGATTCGCTGATTATGCTGACGTTGCAAACGATTAATTTGGCGGCGATTGCGCTGATCCTGCTGATACTGGCGCCACTGCGTCTCAGTTGGCCGGCGCTGACTTGCAGCTCCTCCAGCTGAGGGCTTGGCAGCAGCAGCACCACCTCCGGCGGCGATGATAAAATAATCACCATCATCGTCATTGCCATCATCATCAGCGTCGTCGTTGCCGGCACTGCTGTCCTCGTCCTCATCGTCATCGAGGCCATCGGCGTAGTCACGTGCATTATGTGCGTGGGATCCATCATTATTATCATTATTCTCTATTGCCCTTTTTGCTGGTACTGATGTAGTATCTCCTGTTGTTGGTGAGTTTGATGTTGGTGAGCTTGTTGGTGATCCTGTTGTCGGTGATGTTGAGGTGGTGTCTGATGGTGAGTAGTTTGGAGTGTAACTGGTGGACGGAGAGGTGCTGTAAGATGTTGTATCCCCCGTAGTGCCCTTCACGAACTTGTCCATAATTGCCTGCGTGAAACGGCCCTCAGGATGCGGATTCTCGCTTTGGCGCAAATTCAAGCGATAGTTCGAACCTTGACGCTCAGCTAGAATGAAAGGTTATTGTTTTGACTCCACACAACCAAAGATCAGGAAATGTGTCTTATTTTGGGACTTACCGATTGCAGGTGGTGTGCAAAGCGCTAGCGTTACCACCAGCGCCAGAACCAATTGTTGCAGGCCGTGCATTGTGGTAAAATGAATGTGAGTGTTCCTTGAAGGATGACTCAGCTGGGACTGGAATTGAGGTAAGAGACTGGAACTGGGACTTATTGGCACTGAGCTGGCACTCGGCACTGACTGACAAAACTTGGGAGCACCACGATTATATACCCATCCACATGAACATCCACTAAGACCAGTCACTACACCCAACAACAACAACAATTAAGCACAAATTCTTGGTCAGGAGGGTTGATGGATTACTCTGTAATAGGAAACCCCGCCCCCCTTACCCCCGCTGATTCTACAATCCGCCAATTTGTGGCATTTTTGCTTGCCGAACCACCGGTGTGATTAATCTCGCAATCGCCCCGGGCGGGTCAAAGTGAAGAGGCCATTGGTAAAGCCGCCGTGTTGCCGTTTGCCGCTTATGGTATGCTCATTTGCATAGAACACAGAACAAGAACAACACCTCTTGGGCCAAAGAACTTTTGGTCAAGTTACTCTAGTCAGTAAGTACAGAATCTCTCATCTTCTGTAGCTCATCGTAGTATCTATCTATTGACGCCTATGATTGATTATCGGCATTATTAGCTCTTAACTGTGCCACCCTATATACCGACGATCCGTCTAAATATATTTTTAGTAGCCCCGGGTGAAAGACGTTTGAGTAGATTTATACATTTCTGTTCGGGTATTGTTGTTCTCGCTTTAGATTCGTTACAGTTAAAGCTTTGATAACCATTTCTTATCCAACTTAAATTTTAATAAAATCTTCACGTTCACTTTATTACATTCATGTCTTTTGATTCTGATTGCAAATCGCCGATATTACATATTCAAAGCAAATAATAAATAAATACTCTGATACCAGTGTTTTTGTATGGCAAATAACCATCTAGCGGCGGCGAGGCGTTAATGGATAAGTGCACCTTTTATATTTGGGGACTCTTGCTCTAAAATTTGGTAAATTTAACTATAAAATTGGGGGAAATATGGGACTTTCACAACTGTAGCTCAGAAACGGTGGATAACAAGTGGAGTATCTGGGGTATGTTAGGGAGCAATCAAATTTTTAAACTTTGTCAGACTCAGGCACAGACGAGAATATGTACCAAGTGTCAAGTTTACAGTAGAAAGGACAGAATGACGAACATTTAACAAAATCAATATACTCTGGTACCTGACCGAATAGAGAAGTATGAACATATGGACAAAGCATTTGTAGATATGAAAAATTGCATTCTCATATTCTTAACTAAGCCAACCGCATAATATTCAGTCTCAATTGCAAAGCAAGGAGATAAAAACTTTCTTACAATTTACAAAGTTCTTCTATTAAATAGAAACAGAGTTAGACTAAATTATTAACACCAATTAAGCATGATCTAATTTGCCCGACAAAATATTGACTATTGACTTTTTGCAATGTTCTTATGAAAGTGCATTTAACAATGATTTAACAAGGATTGTATTTACATCTTATATACAAAATGTAGAAAGTTTCCACATAATTGAAAAATGTCGATAATATGAAACATTGCGTATACGCAGCATTGCCGTAAGCTGAGCAAAGATTTGGGTCAAATCGATCTTAGATGTTTTGCGGCTAACCACAATCTGCTGGCTTCTAATAAAGTTAAAAAATAGTTAATGGTTTTACTACCCAAAAGACATAAAAAGAAAATAGCAATCGCAAAACCAAACTCATCTTAAGTATGCAGACGAATATGTAGAATATGTTAAGCGAATCAAAAGACAAAATCAAAAGAGCATTAGCCTTATTAACAACCATCGCCCAGTAGAATCTCTTCAGTCATAATGAAGAGAAGAAAGGCAATTAAAATACCCGTATACCTGCTAAAAATGTGAAAAAAAGAAAAAAAAAGTAGATTTCGAAAATTCTAATGTTATTTTCTCAGCTGTATTTTTTTTTATCAACTGTCGCAAAATTATGCAGACAAGTACTATATACAGAACATTAAAATATTAAGGAAATAAATATTACAATGTTAAATTTTTTTTTATCACAGTTCATTGCTATTTGTATTTGTATTGCTATTAAGAAGTAAAAACAAATACCCTAACAAGATAAATCCAATTAAAAAGTACACACAAGTACTCAAAGACTAGGAGGGATTTGTTGCAAAAAGAAAACATCTCGCATTATTTTCATATCACATTTTATTTATTTTCGAATCGTAATCAATTGCCGCATTTTGATGGTCCCGTTTAGCGCTTAACTATAATACTATAATTTCATATGCTGCTTTCCTGAGCTGCTCAGCCCCGCAGCATCATCTGACCACGACGACGCTGGGCACCGCCACGTCGGCGATTGGCATTGGGGCGGATGACGCGCACATTGCGACGACGATTATTGACGCGACGACGGACGGGACGACCGCCGCGACGACGTCGGACGGGACGACCAGCGCGACGACGCAGCTGGAGATTGCGTCGGCCGCCGGTCTTGCGGCGACGCACAATGACGCGATTGGCGCGCTCCTCGCCGGCTTCATTCTCGCCAGTGGAGGAGGAAGAGCGCTCCATGAGGGCGACAACGGCGCCATTGGGAATGGCATCAAGTGCGGCGCGTGGCACGAGGAGAGCAGCCTTGCCCGTCTTCTCATCGACGACGCTCTGGCCCTCGATCTCGATAATGCCATCGGGCACCATAATGGCGCCGGCCTGATCTCTCGCCACCATCATCTGTGTTGGCTTGGCATTCTTCAGCAGCTGCTTGCCATTTATTGCGTTCGGCTTGTGGCGATTTCCCATGACGGCTGCTTTGGCCAGCACCACGGGCAGCTGTCCATCTACATCATCGTCCTGCTCATCATCGTCCTGCTCCTCATCGTCATCGATGTCGACGTCTTGATTGCTGCCATTGAGCAGCACCAGCTGACCATTGCGTGCCAAGCCGAGACCTTTGCGCTGTGCCGGTTGATCATCATCGTTGTCGTCGTCAACATCATCATCGCTGAGTTCATCATCGTCATGACGCTGCAGACGGCGCAACGGCATCTCGGGCATATCATCATCATAAACGTCATCATCATCGGAATCGTTGTGCATGTCCTCGGGATCCTCCACAATCTCAAAGCCCTGCATCACAGCACCGCCCCCAGCATTGGCACGTCCACGTGGCACGCTAAAAAACAAATAAGGATGTTGCAACTTCTGCTGCTGTTGCTGATGCACTTGTCTTTGTTGCTGCAGGCGAGGTTCTGCAATTGCAATTCACCACATAAGATGGAAGATGGAAGATGGACAAATAGATTGGGAGTAATCACTTACCCGGCAAGGCGACGGCCAGGCCCACCAGACAGCTTAGCACGAATAGAGCACCTAGTTTGGACATGGCTTCAGTGCGTGGGATCCTTGCTAAGAAAGATATGATATTTTGCTATTGCTGCTGCTTTTGCTTATTGCTTTTTGGTTTTACTATTTCTGCTGTGCTGCGTCTGCTGCGATGCGTATTGTCCTACTTAATTGTAAGCAAAGTTCTAAAGAGAACTGTACAGAATCGCTGTTAGCTGCTAGGTTTTTATGCAAAAAGTTCTTGGCTCGAGGCAGAGGGCAGCAAGAATCAAACAAATAAACAAACAAGCGAACAAATAAGGAAAACAAAATCGATGAAATGACTAAACGAAACCACGAAACTCTGCCAACTGACTAAAAGAATCATTCTAGACATCCACTCATACAGAGTCGGTGGCATCGCTAAAAAAAAAAGAAAGAAAAAATGAAGAAAAAAAAAAACGAGAATAAAAGACAATCACGAGAGATAACTCTGGAGATTGACATAATTACGCCCATGGAATGGCAACCGGCTTCAGCTTCAGGTTCAACAACGGCATCCATTTCGAATTCATACTTATATCGAAGTCGGCATAAATTCAAGTGCCGAAATTTGTGGAAAGATGGCCAAAAATGCTGATCAAAGTTCACTGACCGCAGAAGGAACAAAAGCCGCGGTCGAGAACCAAATAACATCGATAACCAACTCAACCGACCACAACTGAGACCCCAGAACAGAACGCACAAAAAACAAAACAACAAAATAAAATAAAAATAAGAAAACACAAACCAGCAGCCGCAAAATACAACTTGAACCCCGTCACGCTAATGACAATATAATCAAAGATTTATGAACCCCAGCACTCTGCACTCTGCAGAACTTAGAACTTAGAACATAGGGCCTAAAGCCCTATGCTCAATGATCAGTGACCAGTGTCCAGTGCTCAGCTAGCGCCGTATGGCAACTGCTTTGGTCATGGCACAGTCGCTCGGTGATATACCCAAGTGCTGGCCTTAACCTAACCCCAACCCCAAAAAAACGCTACGACGATGGCGCTTTACCTGTTGTCGTTTTGCTTTAGCCGCTTCGCACGCTCCTCATGACTTTTCACCTTCACTTGTGCCACAAATCAACTTGTTGTTGCCGCAATCACCTAGCACACACGATCAAAATCGCTATTCATATAAATAATAAAAAAAGAAACAAATGTGTTGTTGAGTATAAAGATCTCATAGAAAATTATTTATTTATAGCAGCAGTTATAGTTTTTGAAAACTCCAAAAATGTAACAATTTTAATAGCCAAATTGCAAATGTCATTTAATCAAGATCTTAAAATTCTTCAAATACGAGTATGTAATTTATAAATTGCTTATTACGAAGAGAATAGGAAGACATCTAACAATTACTTATAATACACATGGTAAATGAGTTTCTTAAATCTTTAAATCTCATTTTTTTCCTGCATAAATGTTGAAATAATAATAATACAATTGCTCTTTTCTATTTCTATGTCTGATTCTGTGGGGCAAATTAATGGGTAAAAAACACTAACAACAATCATCAAAGGTCGCTGGGAAATAGTGTTTTGTGAAGCGCTTTAACAGCATCTTCGCAAATGAAATTACTTTATATAAATGGATATTTCAATAGCCTCAGAGAGGAATAATATAAAATAATTACATCAATTTACAATCGAGTAATTATAGAGCTCTCAATAAACCGTTGTATTCTTTCGAGTTTATGACATGTAAAATTGAGTATTTAAGCTGAATTGGAGGAACTCTTTGCTGTACTGCAGTAAAAATCGTCGGCTTTGAGCATGACATCATTACTCCCATTTCAACTCGCACGAATGCAAAATGAGAATAACATTTAATGGATGATAAGCAGCAATACGGTTAGTCTGTAAATTCGGCCCGCTGTCCCAGATGACGTTTCCGTTCATAAATTGAAATCGCGTCGAGTATTTGATTGGGTATCAGTGCCGCAATACTTGCCGCAAAATATCTATACTCGTAGCAGACGGCGCCTAACATTGCCATCAGTGTGCAGCACTTAAATACAGCAATGTGATTCCCCTGCCAATTGTGATGCATGAATCCTGTGTTGTAGCTAAACATCAGCGTGCCCATTGTGGCCATGAAGCAAAAGAGCCCGCACACCCGATGCCCAACCAGCAAACTGATGATGAACTCCTTTCGCAGCTGCTGCAACAGCAGCCACATTCCAGTGAAGAAACTCCCGAAGAGCAGCAAACATCCGGCCAGACCAAAGCGACCATGTTTGCTGCGAAAGTGCGTCTGCTTCCTCAGGACTTCGGTGCCAACGCCAAAGAAGCCAAGTAAACAGCCCAGCAGGCCAAAGGTCGTGTGCATCAGTGCATTCCGGATCATCATAGCCTCGCTCACGCACAGCACCTGAGCCACGGCACAATAGAAGGCGTGCTTTGCCGTCCTTGCCAGCTGCAGGAGCAAGCACTTGCGCGATATGGTGATTGTAATGGCGATGAACAGTATATGGGAGATGACCATGCTGATATCCAGATAGAACTCGATCGATACGCTTGGCCAGACGAAACCCTTAATGAAACTGCCCGTTGCATTGACTTCGATTTCATCATCCTTATTTTGTACTTGCTGCTGCCAGGATGCGTTGTCCATCTCCACCAAATTACTTCTATTATGGCCCCAAGAAACAATAATGTGTCAACCTTTGAGTTATCTCAAAACAAATGTGATTGATTTTAGAAGCAAGTGTTTATGTTTTATTAAGTTCCTCTTATTTCGTTTTTCGCAACAGCCAACTATAAAATATCTGTCGTTTCCAATTACTTTGCATTATTATATGTATCAATATATTTAGCGTATACTTTTATATTGCGTCAAATATAGCTAAGTCTATGCATAAGTATTTGCTGCGGGTCGAAAGCCCACAAGGAGCACATGCTACAAATAAAAATGTATATATACATATATTGATAGCACGATAAAAACGGTTTGCATTTTTTCAATGAATTAAATACGAATTCACACAGTTCTAAACTCATACGTACTTTGATTAATGGAACCCTAAGCATATTATAAAGAAAAGACTATACTCGGTCTAAGCTCAGGCAACTAAGACAAAAGTCAAATTTGTAATGACTGGGTTAATAATAGTGCTATTTCGTTGCCGGAATGTGTATTCATATATATATATATATGTATATATTCTCGATGCACATGTCAGCTTCAAATTGTTTAAGTTCCACAGAATATACATGGTGTCCGGGATGATATCTTTTTTCATTGATAAATATTTATTTCACTAACTGGAAACTCTGATATGCGTTCGAGTGCTATGATCACAGCTGAGATTTCATTGCGTACTTTGTCGCTGGGCCAATCAAGCTCATGTGCGATTCGAGTGTGATAGATACAAAGAAGGGAACACGGAACGCGGCAAGCGAATAGTGGATTTTTTTGTTAAAAAAAGAGTATAGTAGGCAAATTAGATATTTAGCACTTGCTTGAATATTCTCGGTATGTTAACCGATCTGAGCGATCTGACTGTAAGTATATTGATAAAGTGAATAAGTTTATTTAGCGAACGGTGCCTTGGAACCGAGGCAAGCAGCAAGGCGCATCGCTTACCAGAACACAAGCGGGAATACCATCATCATCATCATGAGATTTCTGACCTGTGGACTACTGTTTTAAGTTTCACTATCAATAAAAGAATCTGCGAATTGTTCCTATGGAAGCTTTATGAAATAGTGGTTGATAATAATAATAATACGCATTTTTTGTGAGTTTGGTCCGGATAATTTCGTAACTAAAAAGTTTTTCGTACAAAAATGATCTTTTGACCTATCGTATCTATGATCACGGACAAATCGCTATGACAGTATCAACTCGGCTAGAGATGCTTATCAAGAATATATAAACACTTTACCTAGACAAAATTCTATTGCCCTCCCTTTGTACTACTATACACGAAAGAATGTAGTTTAAAATATAATAATTTTTAATAATAATAATACGAAAATAATAAAAATTATAAAAAAAAAAAACTTTAGCTTAATTGAGTCTTATTCTTTTGCAGAGGGTATTCCAAATATGTAGTTGTTTGAGCATACAGCATTTCTCAAAGCGAAAGACTTTAGTGCAAGAATGCTAGAATGATCGCAGAAACCGTACTGAAATGAGAACTAGAAAACAAATGAAAGATGTATCTTCAGTAGAAGGTAATGTCTCAGCAGGCTCAGAAGCATTCGTCTTTATCTCCTGTTCTGTCGATCTCAGAGAATAGGACAGTTGAAGCCATCAAATTTTGTATGCGCTGACCAATTTTCAGTAAGAGCATCAAGAGTTTAAATTATGTTTTCAAACAAGCGAATTCCTTAGATTCATAATCAGCAATAAGCCGCCAAATGAAACCAGAATACAAATATTAGTTATGTGCATATTTATGATGTTGAAGAAATAAATTAGAAAATTCCAAATTCTGCATTTGCCTGAATAGAGAGCCCCATATCATTTAAGAGACGCTCGACAATAACAAAATCCGCATAACAACAGATCATCAGAAAATCCAAAAAAAAAGGAAAACATGATGAAGAACTGCCAAAGAAATTTCTAAAATGAGATTAGCATAAAACGGTTAGCCGCCGCTGGTGCCCCCTGCGCCGCCTTTTCACCTCTAAATTTTTGCAAAAAAACCAACGGTGTCAAATGTCAAAAATGGTAATCAAATCGAATGGGAATAGACATCAAAATGGCATCTAGTTTGAAAAGCTGAGCCAATGTTTAATAAATTGATTCAGGGGAGAAATCGACTTTAGAATTAGACTTGGACTTGGACTTGGTGGCCGTATATGTATTTGACTTTGGAAAGCTGAAAGTTCAACGCACGAAAAAAACACAAATGGTCAACATAGCAATGAACTCAGCATTTTTAGTTGATGTTTTTTTTTTGTTTTGGCTGATTTTGTTTATTCTTTTATGATTGTTGGCACATAATGGAAATTAGCTATGGAACTAGTCAACTAATTTGGCTTAGGCACAGGCCAAGCGTTGAACTTTAAGCATATGCACAGCTAAAGAATTTCAAAATTGAATTATGAATCTTTCGGCGTGTATTTACAGTTACTGCGCATTTTTGTGAATGTGTGTAGTCTCAGATGAATTTCTAATTTCGAATAGTGCGTATGTATTTTAGCCAAATTGCCGATCGCCACTTGCCGGCCCCTACTACTACTGCCACTTAACTGATCATTCACCCCGCGAAATATTCGACCGGTCAACCACAAGCCACTAACCCAGCACATGGCATCCAACCATTAATTGAGGAGCTGTAACCCCCGGAGGCGCTCAATTATCATCATTATCGTCGTAATCGTCATCATTATCAGCATTTTTTGGGCGGCAGCAGCAGGCTATCATCAACTTGGGCCGTGTCGTCGTTTGTTCGTTGTTTCGTTCTTAACGAATGACGAATGATGTTGTCAACTGGGTCTTTGTCGCGCCTTCCCGCTGATGGGGTCGGGAGCTCAAGTGCTCGTATGTTGGCCTAATAATGTCGCATTGATTGCTCTAACAATTTGCCGCACTTAGCATGATTATGCAAATTTGCAGCAGTACCTCACAGCCCAAGCCAAAATACCCGAGGCCCCAGCCATGTGTCCAAGTCGAGTGGCAAGCTGCCTCTCAGCCTCTCGTTCCATTTCACATTTCACATTATCATACGCCAAGTGGGAGCCAGTGATTGAATGCTGAAGTTCTCTGGTAGTTGCCCTTAGGTGCTAAAACTGAAATATATTATTGTTGCTGTTAATGTATGTTTGTGTATTGAGTGCAGACGTCGAGAATGAGACCGAGACCGAAACCTAAGCAGAAGTCGTAGTCGATTCAATGCTTTAAGTGGAAAGTGATTATCCCGTGATTGAAAGCCCCTAAAACTGAGCAATGAACATTGGAGCTAATTGACGATTTGGAAACACGTGTAGATGGACAACACTGAAAGTTTGTTCTTTGCTGAAAAAGTAAACTCTTTTCTAACTACAGCTATTCTCACAACTAGGAAGACACATTGTTGTGCTTCTTTGAATGACAGTTTCCATAGTTGTTTTTATTAAATTGAGGCATCTACCCCCACCGTACTCAATGGGAACCAGAAGACACTTCTATAAAAATGTTGTGCAGCTAATTTTAAACCGTTCGCTATTCTTCTTCTTTTTTGGCGTTATGACATCTAAAAGCTTATATCCTTCATTTATGTCATACGATCTACTGCAATTACTTACATCTTTATCTACCATTATGTTGATTGATTATCTCAAGCTGTCTGCTATGTGACTGCTTGAACTTTGAAACTTTTTCTAGCTGCCTGCTATGCAACTTTTATTGCTCAAAGCATTCTGAAAAGCTACGCAAGCCTTCGTAGAATATTGATCAATTTGGAAAGCATGTAAAAGCTTTTACCGGAGAGCTTCTGTGAAAACATAACTCTAATATATCCTTAAGCCTCAAGGCTGCCTGCTATGAAGCTGACTTGGAAATCAGATGTGACAATTATTTATATGTATAAATAAGGTGCTCGCTACGCATTTATAATCCAAGCGAACCTCTAGTCTAGTTTATAGAAGCCATCGCTAGTCGTTTTAGAATAACTTGTTCCTTGAACTAAGCATACGCTCTATTGATAGCTGAGAAATATTTCAAATTCTATGAATTCATTAATATACACGACCCGGCTTTCTTTTGGCTCATTTTAATGGGTCAAAGCGCACGAGCTTCATTATTATGCTACTCTTTTTGGTCGGGTCAACGCACGCCGATTAACGGCATTCAATAATTCTGAATAACAATCAAGAAATCACATTCGAAGAGAGAAGAAAAGAAGACAAAAAAAAAAAAAGTAATAAAAAAAATGAAGATATTTATAATCAACAGTTTTCTAGTCGGGTTTTTGTTTTGGAGTTCACATTGGGTTCACAGCGATTAGCATTTTTCGGTCAATCTGTGAACGTTCGACTTTTGACTACGGCATCGAATTCGAACTCGACTACGAATCCGACACACACACACACACAACAACAAGGGAAAAAAAATGTAAAAAAAATTTATTTTTTGCACACTGGGTTTTTTTGTGATTAAAAATCATTTATGTGTTTTTTTTTGTTTTCATAATTGTTTCTTTTTCAATTCTTTCGCTTCTTTTCTCATTTAATCAGTATATGCTCTCGTTATATTAGTAGAACTAGACCCGGGCAGAGGGTAAATCGGCAGAGGGATTGTCCTCCGACACAGGCTCCAAAGCACGTCCCACCTTGCGGAGCGCAAATCGTCGGTTCTGATGCGTTAAATCGAGGTAGGGCTGGAAATCGTCATAGGACACATAGCGGGCATCCCCATAGACGGGCTGCACATGGCGCGACAGACCCGGCTCATTGTCGTCGCCCACAATGATGAATTCCTGCTCGGGCATCATCTGCTGCGCCGCATTCTGCATCTGCTGCTGCTCGACGGTCACAGCTGGCGACGTTTCCGCCGTCTGCTGCTGCTCGCTCTGGCCTTGAGGTTGGCTCTCCGACTGCGAATCCATGGGTGTCTCCATAGCGGGTGCTTTCTCCACAATTGTGGCGGGGCGGATGCGCGTCGGCAGGAAACCGGCTGCGTTGCCTGCTTGAACTGGCTTGGCGGTAATCAGAACGGGCTTAGACTTGTTGCCGGAGCTGGTGCGTGAGGGGGGGATTTGTGGTGGCTGAAAGATGTCCATCAGCGAGGCATCGGCAAGTAGGGGCACCGCCGCCGCTGTCAGAGTCGGTCGCTTCTTCTTCTTCTTCTGGCCATTCTTACTGGGCACCGAACTGATGGCACTCTCGGGTATGTTCAAAATCAGCGGCTGCGCTTGCATGCCCTGGGCCACCGACACAACCGATTGGCGTTCGGGCGACGAAATACCCAGCTGGCTCCAGGGTATCGTGATGTATTGTGTGGGGCTTCCCTTGCGACGCAGCGGCACCGTCAACGGTGGCTGCGGATAGGGACTGGCGGGCAGACGCTGCCTCTTGGTTGGGGCTGCCACATAGCCATAGTTGGTATAGGCGGGACTCAGGTGTAGCAGCTCGGGCGCCACATACATGGTCTGACCATTGCGATTGACCAACAGGGTCGCCTGCTGTGGGCGACGAACACCAGCAGCGGGTCTCGAGAGTATCTGGCTGTTGGGGGATTTGCGCAGCTGTGTGCTTATTTCAGCGGGTGTCTGGCCAAAGGTGAAGCGACGTATCTGATTGATCAAGCTCTGCTGGCCATTCTGGATGAAGCCCGTTTGGCTGGGCGACTTACGCGAAGTGTGTGTGTAGACAACATTTGAGAAGCTCTGCTCATTGTCCGCATCCGCATCCTCATCATCGTCATCCTCCAGCTCTACATCCGCATCTTCGTCATCGTCTCCTTCCTCCTCTTGCTCCAGCTGAGCTAACGGTTGACCACGCCTTACCACCTTCTGCTGCTGCTGCTGCTGCTGACGGCGCTGCGTTTGCGTTTGCGTTTGCGACTGCGACTGCGACGCTAAAGATGACGCTGCCGCTGACGTCGACTCCGACTGCAGTTGGGTTTGCTGCTTGCGTCGCTGCGACTGCACTTCAGCGGGGCGACGTCGCTTCTGATTTGGCTCCTGCTGTTGAACTTGTTGCTCCTGCTGCTCCTCGGCAGATTGCTGACGCTCCTCATCAGCATTATCGTCGATATGCTCCAGCGATGACTGATCATCGTCATCGTTGAGGAGCAAGTCATCCAGCTCCTCTTCTTCATCATAGAACTCCTCATCGTAGTGATCACTATTAAAGTAATCGTCATCATCATACTCCTGCGCATCCAGAGAGTCCACGTGATTGTCGATGCGATTTGGACGCTGGATACGATTACCGTTTGCATTACCATTACCATTACCGCTACCATTTCGATTACCATTACGATTGCCATTTCGATTGCCATTTCGATTGCCATTTCGATTGCCATTTTGATTACCATTGCGATTACCATTGCGATTACCATTGCGATTGCCGTTGTTGAGATTGTTGCCGTTGCCGTTGCCGTTGCCGTTGCCGTTACCGCGTCTTCTGTTTGGACGCTGCTGAACACGCACTACAATATCGGGACGTTGGGTGGTGCTTCTGGTCCCATCACGCACAGGTGTATCTACCAGGCCGTTCAAGCCAGGCAAACGATCGGTGAACCAACCGGAAACGGATCCCGCAAGCGTCGAGATGGAGGAGCCCAAGCCTTGACCAGGGCTGCCAAACAGCCAAGTGCTGGGTGAGGAGGTTGAAGCACCTCCACCACCTCCCCCACCACCCCCTGCCTGTTTACCCTGAGCCTGCAACTCATCCAGCGTCGCTTGGCGTGGTTTGAAAGCAATCAACGGATGAATAATAAAGTCGGCAACGGTGTGCGGTTCAGCCGATTTCTCATCCACTTTGGGACTGGACTCTGATTTGTTGGTGTCCATGTTCGTGTCGCTGGCATTGGCTGGCGCCACTGGTGGCTTCTCTGTGGTGATCGTGGGCACCACTGGGGCATCCTCTGCAAAAGCAGCCAAAGCCGCAAAGTGAACACAGAAAGCAGCATTGCATTACACACACAGCACACAAAAAAATTGGAGCACATGAAAAAAATAATATAAATAACACATTAGACATTAGTTTTGTCTGAGGGCGCGTTTGGTTTGTTTGAGGTTCTTTTTTTTTTTTTTGTATTTTTTTGTTGCCTACCAATCAGCGCCATGTCCGCAATTGGCGACTCCGTGCTCGTCTGCACGATGGGCAGGGGAAGCGGCGCCGACTCCTTGTTGCTGTCAGCCTTGACAGGCTCGGATTGGGCCACGGCTGCGGCCAGGATTAAGACCAGGCCCAGGCGCATACATTGCGCCACAAGTTTGGCCATGTCTCAAGAATGATTAACAACTGTGTGCTGAACACACCAACACAAACTCACACTCACACTCACACGCACGCACACACAAACACACAATCGTTAATCGTTGATCGTTAATCGTTAATCGTTAATCGTGAATCGCTAATCGTTGTTGTTATCGTAGTTGTTTGGATTTGCTTTTGATTCGCCCTCCGTTAGCTTCGCTTTGGTCCACAGACAGACGTTTCTTTTGGCCAACTGTTTGAGCGTGCGCGCCGACTTGAGCTTTTTATGTACCAGCTACAATTTGGCCAAGAGAGCAGCATCGCTGTCTGCCTCACACTCACCAGCGACGGAGAGCGGCTGCTACGCAGAGAGAGGGAGAGAGAGAGGGCTTCAGCGAGAGCGTGAAAGAGAGAGAGAGAGAGAGAGAGAGAGAGCGCGAGTGCTGCTCATCTGCCAGTAATAATCGTTGCTTGCCGCCGGGCGGTAAATTAATTCTTTGTTTGATTTGTTTTTGGCTTGCGTTGACCGCAAGAGCTAGCGTTAACCCAGCGGGTGACCTCAGCGGCAGCAGATCAGCCACCGCGGATCAGCCAGAGCAGACCATCCACAGCTAATAGTTGTACGTTGAAGTGAAATATGAGCAAAGCGCTAACTGATTACTGGGAATCAGGTTTTTAATACACGATCGTAATACACTTTGATTTTAATCTCTTCTTAGAATTTTTTCACTTGGAAACTGTATTTTAAAGGAATATTAACTGGCTGATTAAAAGTACGATCCAGGAACATCTATGCATGTACATATTTGCATATATTCTTGACTAAAGTTTATTATTGGACTAGATTGTAATACACACATACATTTGATTAGGGGGCAGAGCATCTGTAAGTCGAGCAATATTGGATTTCATTTCGATCCTCGTTTTCTTGTCAAGCAATCGTTTAGGCGACTTCTCTTTTTGGCGGTGAATACTTTTCTTAGCCGAAATATATTTAGTAGATCAGCTGAAAATAAGATCAGTTTATCGTTTCATTCCCATAGAAATTGCGCCATAAGCTTAAAGCTCATGAAGCACATTCATAGAACCTGTGTAAGCTTCGAAAAGCTTCATTAATTGTATAACAGTTCGACTCGTATTGGGCAGATTGAATGAATGTTCACAGCGAACTAACTCAAATTGCAAATTGCATTTTTTTTTGCTGTTGTTATTGCTTTATAAATGCTAGCACTGACCATTGTACCCGTTAAAGAACAACGTTAACAATGTACCCCATGATCAAAAACATAAACCAAAAAAAAACTAAAACTTTCCAATAACTTTCTAATACTTGTGACCCCGCGCAACTTTCTTCTAAGGCCGCAAGCAAACACACTCTTACACACACATACACATATGCATATATATATGCATATACCAGATACATTACTAATGAGGATTGATGCGTTTTTTATGTATTTCCATTAGCATAAGGCAGGCACTTTTCAGATTTCAGGTCCAGGCCCATGCTCAAGAAATCCAGTCCTCAATCCCCAACCCAATCCCAATTCCAACCCAGCTAATGAACAGATTGCGTCTCGACGCGCATTTACTTTAATCTGTGGGCAGTTCTCTGTTCTCGCTGTTCTCTTTTGCATAATATGGTTATTAAAAAATTGGTTTATGTCCCGCATAATAGGCCACAAATATTTTTGCCAGATAAACATACAAACGCCTTAAGCCAAGATAAACTCACAGGTGGGAGCTAACGTAGAACGTTAATTATTAACGTAGCTTGCTGTTGCTGTTGTTGTTGTTGTTGGTTTGGAAATGGACCTAAATAACAAAGCCATAAAGAAATAGATTTGCACATAAGCACACAAATTAATTGTTAGTCAGTGGCAGCACCTGGGATTCTGGGGCGTGGCTGCTCCCAAATTCCGGCTCACGGGTTCAAGCTCCAAGTAAGTTGGTAGTGAAAGCAGGAAAGCAGCACCAAAAATAAAAACAAAAACAAAAACAACATCAACAACAACAGAAACGTGGCCAGTTATTTTGGGCATGAGAATAGCGCAGATCAGCTTAGATCCGTTGAAAATTTGTAGCTCAAACTATATTTAAATCTCATATTTTGCATAAGCCTCCTCCTTTGTTTTATTTGATAGATCATAATTAATGAGAGTTCATAAATAACTATATACATATAAGGCCAGCGGTCAATCTCTTAAAGACATTCCAATATCGCTTTGGTTTTGCTTTTGTTTCGGCAATCAGTTACTTTCGGTAATTCTTACAAATCCTACACAAAAATTAAGAAGAAATTTGCAAAGCAGAATATTGTTAAAACTGTCAGAATATATAGGCAAACAAATTATTCTGTTCCAAATATTATATGCGAACGCTTTTAGCTCTGCAGTTCTGTAAGACAATGTTAAAATAAATGCAAAGTTAGCAAAGTAATTTGATCTGCGATACTGATAACTTCAGATTTTGCTGGCAAGGTCGGCACTTCATCGATATCGACGTCGAATGAATTCAAAGCGAGAATGATATTCCAAGATTTCCGACGGCCATGATTTTGTTGACACTTATCGGATTTCTATGCAAAATATATATTAACTAATGATTTATCTTTCGCGTTTTCTGTTTAAGAAAAATACATAAGTTCCTTAAGATAGTTTTTAAATCATTAATTGTATCCCAAGTTTCTTCAAGATAAATTCAACTAGACGAGTAGTGCTCTGTCGACTCGGAATTCGGTGTTAATTTAGAATATACATATCTGTATGTAATGTGGGTTGGGGTTCAACGCACTACAAACTTGATGACAGTATCGCCAACAATCATCATGGTGTCAAATTGGTTAAGTCAAGGACTTCGTTAGTTGGTTGCGTAGTTGAAAAGAGATCGTGCAAAGTCGTAACTAAAAAGCGGAAGAATCTTGAATTTGAAAAGTGGGGTCTTAATGTGAATCTGCGCTTAGCACACCAATATGAATATATCCCCGAGTTGTAATTCGTTGAAGGACATCGTCATTGTATGAGTCTTAAAAGTCAGTGGTGAGTATAAATTAATACAGCTGTTAAAGAGTTCCGCGTGTGTATCTGAAACCAAACTGGAAGTCAGGATTGTTGTTGTTATCGTCAAGTCTAATTTTGTTGAGTAGGAAGAGTAGAAGTTTTTTTGGGGAGTAAAAAAGTTGGTCTATGGGATTCAGTTGTGCTCCGTGCTGTGCCGGACTTAAGTATGATTGTAAAATTGGCTACACGCTGAATCAATATCGTCCAAATAAATATTAGAAAAAATATTTCTCAATTTTAGAAACGCTTTACAATCTCAGAAAAAATTATGATTTTCAATAATTTTTTTTTATATATTTTACTTTATTAAGAAAAACATTTCGAGCAAGAGAGCACGTTGCAGTCGGGCGTAACCGACTGCGAAATACTCTGTTACCAATAAATCATATTATCTGATAACAGGTGGCACAAATACCGAATTGAATACTATTCTGCCCTCCAAGTTTGCCTTTAAATGTTGCGATAGATATAGATAGATTTCTGAATTTTGGGGGCGGATGTGAGCGTTGCCAGAAGAAAATGTTAAAGGGGTTTCTTAGTGATGCACCTTCCAAGTATGCTAACTGTAGCTATTAAATTGAGGGATATACAGGGAGATACGGGCTTTTGACAGTTTTGCGGGTAGGAGTGGGTGGTACCGAAAATGTTCTGAGGTGGGCCTGGGCGTGGTTCAAAATTGTAAGATTTTTCAAGAATGTTACTAGCAATATGCCTTTTAAATTTGGTGACTCTGGCTTTCAAATTGTGTGAGATATTCGGTCTTATCGATTTACACTAACAGCCGTATCGTTTTAGGGAGGTTACCAGCAAGTTACTCTCCAAGCTTAGTCTCTCTACTTTAAAAAATGTGTGAGATAGGGGGTTTAATCCATTTACACTTTCCGAAATATGGACATTGACGATTATGGGCGCAGGTGTGAGCGTGGCTATCAAAATTTGTTCTCAAAAGCGGCTACCTGTAACATATCTACCAAATTTGACGGCTCTAACTCAAAAATGGCTGAAGAAATAGCCATTAAAAATTTCCAGGGGCGGAGGCATGGGTCCGGTGGAAATGGGCGTGGCATATGCCGATCTTTGAAGGGCATCGCCAACAACCAACCAACCTTAAAATGTTGGGATATATGTGGCTTTGTCGTTTTGCAATTATCGATGTTTATCGATTTCCTAGCCCCTGGTGGAGCTGACAAATTGTTGACACTTTGTCTAACGCTGGCATAGACCAGTGCATGTTTCAAGTTTCAAGTCGCAATATTTAAGGGTTACCATTGCGATTGCCATTTCGATTGCCATTCCGATTGCCATCTCGATTGCCATTTGAATTTATAAACTATATAAAATAAAACAAAATTTGTATGTATGACATCTTAAAGTACAAATGTTTATTATATTATATTATATTTTATTATATTATATTATATTATATTATATTATATTATATTATATTAGATAATATTATATTATATTATATTATATTATATTATATTATATTATATTATATTACATATTATATTATATTAAAATACAAATGTTTATTAATATTATATTATATTATATTTTATTATATTATATTATATTATATTATATTATATTACATAATATTAAATTATATTGTATTATATATTATATATTATATTATATTATAACTCACAGATTAAAAAAATTGGAGGTACATATAGATATATATAGAAGTTCTCGTATACCATAGGTAGAACATGTTTGCTTCATTTTATCGATAACTGCCTCCATTTAATGAATATCCATCTATTTCGATTTCCGATAGCAATATAATTATTGGTCAACTGGCAAAAGTATTTAAATGCAAATTGGGCAATAGAACTAGAAAATACCTAACTGCCGGGGTATATCGTAGTCAATCTCAGTCGACTTCAGCTTTCCTACCGGTTTCCATTTAGCATTACTTTTTTTTTTCAATAAATCAAATTAACTTCGAATAATGTTTTGTTTGCAATTTTTCCATAAATAACAAAAATTTCTCTTTACTTCTTGTAAAGCTGTATAAATCTGTATATTAAGATTTGCTAAATTAAAGCAACAAAAATAAATTGGCACACAGAAAAGTTAAGAAGTACATAAATATATATGTACATATATTAACGTCTTTAGTTTCTTTCTTGACTTCCAACAGATACAGTTATCTTTTTGTATCCCTTTAATTCAAACAAAAAATCAATTTAAAGTTTTTGATGACTTTTCAGTACATGGACAAGAGATTTGATGCGCATCTGCTGATTTTGAACCCATCATGACAAGCTTCAACTAGCAGAACAATATCAAATTGAAAATAGGATCGTTTGCAAAATAAAAGATATTCGTAATGGGGAACTACCGTTAGAAACTCAGCTTGAAATACTAATAAGTCAATGCCACACCATAGATACATATGCTGTGCGAATAATACAAAATGAGATGAGGCAGAGAGAGGGCTGGGCGAACTCTGACATGAGAAATGCAAAGTCCCAGCTCTGGCTACGGGTTACGGGTAACAAGGTTTTGTATTGGGGTCGCTTTCGGTCTCTGGCCATGTCCGAAAGGGGGACAATGATAAATGCGTTACATTAGCCTGTTGCTTCGTTATAGATGTGGTTAAAAAAATCTCACTTTTGACCCAAAAATATGTTAGACTTCGCTGTTCGGCCGTTGGTAAAATTTCGCTGGCTCTGACGACCTAAAATGCAAATTTTCCACTGAGATTTTGTTGGCCACATTTATAGCAGTGGCAATGCGGTTCTAGACTGCGGCCCAACTGTGGTATCAAGTGTGGTGCAGCCATTGGCGGTCAACGACTTGACTGGACTGCATACATACACTGTAGTTTATAGTCTGTAGTCAGTCCATAGTCCATTTGGCGAATCAGTTCAGCAAGCAGCCAAGAAGCCCTCATCGTCGTACAATGCATAAATTAATGTAGGGAATTTGCATAGTTTATTAAATTTTGTCATTTGCCACTGCTGACTGGTCCGCTTTATTTTTTTATTATTTTTTTTTGTTGTCCATTTTCAATTTGTTCTCTTGTCTGGCACTAATTTTTCGCTTAATTTCTTTTGTTTGTGATTTAAATGATAAACCGAGTGAAAGAATCGAGTGAAAGATTCGAGAAGCGGCTCTACCCTTTATAAAATGTCTTAGCTTAAGCAACAGTAAAGCATTTAATAGACTGACTCGCCCAGCGACGTACACGGAACACAAAGAACGGAGACGATTCTCAAATCCAATGGCTACTAAACTGTTTACCCTTCTGGCCATCGGCCTCGTTTTGGTTATCGTCAGCGATGGTGAGTAGCTTGTCAGCACCAGATAGGATGCATCACATTTTAAAATGAAAATTTTACTTTAGCCCGCCATATTGCTGGACATCGTTTTAAGCAGCAGCAGCGTGGCTTGATTGCCAAGCCACATGTTGGTCCGCAGGCACGCGTCTTTCCCGGCGCGGTGGCCATCAAGAAGCTGGTGCTGCTCAAGTTCAAGAAGATTGTGCCCATCTCATTGATTCTACTCAAGTCCAGCAACGATAACGAAGCGGAGCTGGTGCCTGTATACCCCACCGACCAGATTCCCGAGAATGTCCAGTTTATACCCACACCAAATGGCATCTCCGGCCATAAGGATGTCCAGGCGATTGCCATACCCACCGAACTGCACGATCAGCTGCAGCTCAACGGTCTCTCCAATGTTGAGAACATTGAGGCTTTGCTCCAGGGCAGCTCCATCATTGCCAGCGATGCCCAGATCGAGGATGGTGCCGCACCCATTGCCAACACAATTGCCGTTGCACAGCCCGAGGATGCACCACTGCAGCAGAACGATAATGACGATACCCAGCTGCTAGAGGGCGCCACAGTTGCCGGTACGGATGCAGCTGCTCCAGCTGCTGGTCCCAGCAATCGTCGTCTCTCCAGCAACGAGCTGGTGCGCTCTGGAGTGCGCACCTCGGCCCAGCTGCAGAAGACCAGCGTCGAGGAGATTCCCTTACTGCTCTACTCGGCCACAGATGGCGCTGCCCCAGGCCAAGAGGTCTTCAACGAGCGTCGCTTTGTGGCCGCAACCCCGGCGCGTCGTCGCCACCAGCAATTCTATAACTAAAGCATAACATATATTTATTTCACTCCCTACCCCCCACATAAATAACTGTCTCTCTCTCACACCCTCTCTCTATCTCTTTCTGTCTTCAGCCCGGCTGCCATGCTCGGCATGTGGCTTATACATTTTTTTTTTTTTTTGTGCTACTATTTGCTTAGACTGAACTGAATATAAATTAACATTATGAGAAATGACAAAGGCGCGCGATGTGTTGGGCTCTCTGCTTCCGTCTCATGCACCTTCTGCACCACCTGCAACTCCTCCGCCTCCTCCTGCTGGCCTGCTGGCCAGAGACTCTCTGTAGCCTTTGTGCAGTTGGCCTTGTTTTGCCAGCGCTTATCACAATCTGACGGCGCAGTGCCTGCAGTTATCAGCTTTGTTGTGCCGCTGACGTGACGTGTCCTGTGCCACTGTCCTGTGTCCTATGTCCCGTGTCCCGTGCCCCAAGTCCCATGCCCCATGTCCTATGTCCTATGTCCTATGTCCCATGTCGTGTGTGGTTACTATCCAGACAGCCAGCGACTCTGTCAGAGACCTGTGCTTCGCATTCGCATTCGGCTTGGGCTTGTACTTGTGTCTGGTCCTGGGCACAGGCTATTATAAATTTTCACTGTGTGTACAAAGCCGACAAAAATACACACACACACACACACACACACACACACCGGCACAGTTAACGGCACGAGAAAAATGAACAACAAAGGAGCGAATACATATCGCAAAAATGGACAACAACAAAAGGCAACAAGATAGCAAAAGGCGCAAAACGCACGTAAACATTTGTAATGAACTCTGAATGCTCTACAGATTATACACATCTAATAAAATGTGCAATTTAAATTTAAAATAAACACATGGCTTAAGATTGACGTTTATCAAAACAGAAATTTTGAATTGATTCAAACAGTATTTTGTGTTTATTAAAAGAAAATAAATGAAATAATAATTAAATAATTTATAAATTAAGCTTATTTGCTTAGCTGTATAAAGTATTTTGGATTCGTTCATTTATTGAATAACTGTTATAGTTTCAAATGAACTTGAAGTCCTGCAAGATTTTTATAAATTCGTGCCTAAAACTATTCAGAATGCATCAAAAGTTCTTCATTGCATTTGCCACACAGATTTTTACTTTTATTTGAAGGAACTTATAATAAAAAAAAAAATGTTTTATATAGCTTGGAAATAAATAAAAGTGAAAGAAAGCCTAATATCAAAAACGTGAACTGCAATTAGCTAAGGGCATCGTATGTTGATATAGACATAAATATATATCACAAATATGAAATCCCAAGATCTAATTTGGACTTATAAGATAAATGAATTGTTTGCAGAGATAGCGCATCAAATAAGACAGAAATTAGGTAGGCTTAGCTTTAGTTTAGGGCACAACAACTTCATTTTGTTGCAGGCGCATTCAAGTTGTCGGTTCCCGGTTCCTAACTCCCGTCGCTAGTTTCATATACCCATATGTCTGACACAGGACTTTTGCCACCCCCCTCAACTCCTTCTCAGCAACTCCTGCCACTACGCCATATGTCTTATTTGCCGCATTTTTTGACAGCCCGAGCACCAAAAACTGACACAAAGCACTCTCTGAGATTACAAAAGCAAATAAAAAGCACGGGGAGTGGGCGAGATTTAGAGACAGACAGAACGAAAGCCAGAGCGAGGGAGAGAGATTGAGAGAGAGAGAGAAATAAAATGTAGTATTACAGTCTATGAGGTGCTGTATCTTAACACTAGGCTCCTAATGGCTACACAGCTCCGAGCTTCGACTGGTAGTCAGCGACCGTAGAATGGAGGTGGAACGTAGATAGTCACACGCCTGTTGTTATTATAGCTGGTGTTGTAGTTGAAGCGGCCACAGGGTGGCGGTCCATAATACGTATAAGTGCAGACGGTGCAGCAATTGATGGGCGTTGTTATAATCACGGATCCAGGCAGCGGATACGGCATGGGAAAAGGGGCTGGTGGCGGCGGCGGTGGTGGTGATGGTGGTCGTGGTGGCAGTGGTATGGGCCGAGGTGGCAGTGGTATGGGCTGTGGTGGCCCTGGCACCACACAACACGTCTGTGGCGGTGGAAGCGGAGGCGGACCTATAATGTAAGTCTCACAGCAGCGATTCTGCTGAAAGGCTTCCAAGGTACAGGGTGAAACGCAAGTGCCAAACAGATTGCTGATAAAATCGGAGATGGCGGTGAAGGTGCGACCCTGCCGTTGGCTAGCATCATATTCGCTGAAGGTCTCAATCGAAGTGTTCAACGTCGGCTGCATATCCTCCAGCCGCGATGTTCGATTTATGTACAGATACTGAATGCCATCAATGCCGGAACTAACATTTAAAGGCCTCGGACGCCATCGCTGCAGTTGCACCTGTTGCTGAGTGCGATAGCGCACTGAGCGCACACAGCAAGAGAGAAATAGAAAGAGAAAGAGAGAGAGAGAGAGAGAGAGCGAGAGAGAGAGAGAAAGGATAGATGGAGTGAGAGAAGAAGACACATGAATAGACGCGGAAACGATTTCAGATCAACAGCCAAAAAGTATGCAACTACAGCCAAATATTTGCACGAATTATTTGAACACCATATCAAACACACACTCAACCAATACAACAACGAGATGACCAATTTGATTGACATGCAAAAAAAAGTACGTTCGAAGTAATGGTAAAATGATTGTGACGAGTTGAGGAATACGAGTATACCAGCAATATTCGGCTCTATTCCCAAATCCCCTTTGTGTTACTATAATTTCGCTTCTCCAAATGCTGTGCTGAAATTGAATCGCTTTTGTCATAGCTCAAAGTAATAATAATAGCGAGAAAACGGCAAATGAAATTTCATAAACAATCTGTAAGTGACATAAGACAGCCAAACTGGAAGTTAGATGCGATTTAGTGGGTATATTGGGTGTCATGTAGAAACATTTGAATGAACACATATCTTGAATCAATGCATACTTTGTCAACTCTTAAGAAAACCCTAATTTCATGACATAAAAAGTATGCTATGCACAATTTAAACCGACTCGGGTCAGTTGCGAAAAAAATGCAGAATTTATGTAACTTCAAAGTGGATTTGTGCGCCGAAAAAATAATAAAAAAGAATAATTTGAAAGGAAAAATCCCAAAAGACTTATGAAACTTAAATAAAAACATAAATAAATAAATAAGTAGATAATAATAAAAATAGGGTGTGCAATGCTGTGAGTTATAGTTTGCATACCATAAGGTAAACTTCCTTGTGTCCCCTTGCATAGGCGGTGTCATAACAATTTAAAAATAACAAATGCATTTTATTCGTGTGCTTAAAGTGATTCGTTGTCGAAAAAAAAAACAAAATATATTTGACGATAATAAAGGTGGAAAACAGGTGTTCCTTGTGGTGCTGGTGTTGGTGTGAATGGTTGTTTGGGTGGTGCATTAGTTTTAAATTGAACTAACGGCCAAAACCGCGATTGAAGCCGCCAAACACATTGCTATTGGCATTGGCATTGCCACGATTGCGGTTTCCACCAAATGCATTGGCACCTGCATCTGCACCGTTAGAGTTTCCACCGGCGCTGGCATTGGCGTTCGCATTTGCCGACTGTCCGTTGGTGCTGGTGGCGCTGGCACTGCTGGAGGCCGAGTTGCTCACAAATCCACCTGGGCCACGTTGCGAACTGATGTTGGCGGCAGTATTTGCAGCCGCATTGCCCTGATTATTGTTGCCCTGAAAGATAGACTGACTGTTCGCGCCGGAGGTGATCGTTTGCTGATTGCCATTTCTGATCACTTGCGTGTCCGTATTGGCCGTGTTACTGCTGCTGCCAGACGGAGTGTTGTTGGTGGCAGTTGAGCCACTGTTTGAGCCAATTGTCTCGCTATTGCCTTCCCTTGTATGCTGGGTGTTCGCATTCGAGCTGGTTGCCTGCTGCCCCCTCTCGTTGAAGTTGAGCGCCTGACTCTGGGCGCCGTTCGATGACTGACCAGGCCTTGACTGATGATTGGTGTTCGCTGAGCTCACCTGGCCGCTGCTGCCGTTCTCGGCGAGGTTAGAGCCAATGCTGCTGCTGCCAGCGTCCTGTGAGCCGTCCGCATTCTGATTGGCAAAATTATTGCTGCCTGCCTGCTGATTGAAGCCGGGTCCACCTTGAGCGCCAGCATTGCCAGCGGACTGAACTTGGGGGCGCCTCTTGTTAGCAGGCTGACCAAAATTGTTACCGCCGTTGCCAAAACCGTTGCCAAAATTGTTGGGACGTCCGAACTGACGACGTGATCGGTCTATCGGTTCAAAATTGCCAAAGCCGCCATAGTTGCCTTGCCCAAAATTGTTGGAACCATACTGCGGGTAGCCAAATGGCACATATTGTGCATGGCGCTTAGGACGTAGACGACGGCGATTGAAAGGTTGCTGACGTCGATTACGAATCTGGGCACCGCCGCCAAAGGTGGCACCACGTGTGACAGCATTTTGTCCAAAACCGCCTGCGTTCGCCGACGTCTGGCCGTTACGTGAGCGTCCAAAGGCATTCGAATTGGTGAACGTCTCCCGGACATTGACGCCACCAAATTGCTGTTGATTCTGACGAGTGTTGCTATTGGAGCCGACACGAGCGCCGCGACCCTGTGCATTAACCTGCGCCTGGCTGAGCGAATTGGTGCGTTGCACATTGTTATCCAGATCGAGACTGAGCAGTCCCAGACCCAGTCGCACGTCGCCATCGGCGCCGCGCTGCAGACCAAAGCCCTGACGGATGTTATCCCGTGAGAGGGAGGCGCCCAGACCCACGTCGCCAATGCGGAACTGATTGGCCACACCGCCAGAAACGGCGCCATTCGTATTGGTGCGCGTGCGCGTCAGCGTATTGCCAATCTGCAAGCCACCCAGGTCGAACTCATTGTTGCGCGCCTGACTGTTCGACACAGTCCGTTGACCATTCTGGCGGGTCACCGCTCGTGAGTTTGACAATCCCTGCGTGTACTCCACATTGTTGCCAAAGTCCACCTGACGCTCGTAGGCATTGGTGTTGGCGCGAGAAGCGGAGCCCAGGAGTCCATTACGGCCGCCAAACTGTGCAAACTGTGCCTCAGCTACAGTTAGAAACAGAGAGAGAGAGAGAGAGAGAGAGAGAGAGAGAGAGAGAGACAGAGACAGAGAATGAGTTGTTGGTGTAGAATTCAGCTTAAGATGGTCGCAGTAAACGTAAAAGTTTTTGGTCGCCCATCTGGCGCAACTTTTGTTATTTGTTGCGCGATATTTGAGGTAAACATATCACAAGCTTCATACATTTATAGTCCCCCCTCTACCACCCTCCTTGGCAACAGCAGCATCAACAACAACAGTCGCCAGCGGCTGGAAGAACTCCTCAAAAACTTGTATCGCGCTCGACTCTCTTTTGCTTATTTGTTTTTTTTTTTTTCTGTGCGTTTTTAATATTTTTTTTGTGATTTGACTGTTTTTAATTTGAATATCATTTGATGTGCGACCAGTTTTTCTATAATTATTTTTGTTTGGCAAAGTTTTATGGCCTATTCCCTGACAGTCCATATGCTGTATGTATTTCAGTAACTGTACAACGTAAGAATAATACAATTCGTATAGATTTCCTAAGGAATGTACTTTAATAATCTTTGCTGTTTGCTTGCTGCATATTGTGCGTTAAATATAATAATTCCAATTCGTAAACAATAATAATATAAACAAAAGTGAGTGAGAAAAACAAAATATTACATTTACTATAATCTCCAAGATATAACAAATATTTTGTACTATTTAAACTGATCACATTTGGTCTGAATATTTAATCATTATTCATTCTGGTTGCATTTTGGGATTCGTTTTGAAAATATCTATAAAATATCATATTTAGTGCTGATTAAAAGCGAGTTTTTTTTTCACAAATTTAAAACTCTAACCTTCAAATTATAAACGAGTATGGTATATTATTCGATTATTTTGGTTGAAAACAAAGTTTAAAAATATATTTAGAATGTTTGCATTCTAAAAATGCAAAATACACGAATTTAAAAAGGATATAATTCGGACTTCAAAGCCAAACTCTCATGAACGGCATCCAATTGAAAAACTGAGCCCAAAATATAACTTTTTACACGTTATTTTATTTTGTTATAAAAAAACTCACAAAAAAAATAGTTATAAAAAAAAACACTTGATGAGGCTATAAAAAAGCCAACAAACAAAAAAAATAAAAAATAAAACAAAAAAATGTGCACAATTTAACACTTGAAAATATTCAAATGCCTCAGCATGTCGAGCATCCACTTGTTGCATTGTTGTACCATGTACGAGTACTACAATACATATTGTTTTAATATAGCTTTCAATATATATTCGAATATTGGTTTTATTGTTAACACACAATTTGGTGTTTAATCTGAGCCGGAAGTAAATGTTGTGCGTTGTAATCGCTTTGACTGTGAGCGACTATTTAACGCAGCAGCTCTGCAAAGCCGCTCGTCATGCTCATTCTCCTTTTTTAGGCTGTACTTTTCGCTGTCGATTGTCGTTGTTGTTTTTGTCGGTGTTGTTGTTGTTCTTTCGTTACGCTTGTCAATATGCGTCTCACGTTGGTGCAAAATCCAGCGATAATTTTGCAATTATTGCGGTAATATCAAAGCACCAAATTGCGCAGGCGATTGTCTGTGTGTGTGTGTGTGTGTTTGTGAGTGTTGGTGTCATTATCCTGTCTACCCGTTGTTCGTACGGCTATTGTCATTATTGTTATTGCTGTTGCTGTCGTTGCTGTTGTTGCTGTTGTTGTTGTTGTCGCTGTTGTTAGCGGTGCGCCGTGGCACAAAAATATTTACCTTGCGGTTGACAAACTGCCAGCCAGCACACAATTAATCCAGCAAATGCGTGGCGCATCCTCATCCTGGCAGCGTATCGCGGTATCTCTGTCTGTATCTGATATCCGTTGCGTTAGTATCTATGTATGCAGGTGAGAGCTTCGTTCGGTTCCTGCGCCTTGCTGGCTAATTTACCGCTGCGAAGACAGCCCACGCAATGAGCGCGTTTTTGGCAGCTGGCGACTTTTATCGTGTGCTGTTTTTGTCGTGTTTTCGACGGCTTTTTTTCTGCTGTTTTGGCTTTCTATTTGTTTTTTTTTTTGTGTGTGCTTGCTTTTCGTAGGCAGGTATATCCCACCGCACCAGACAGAACAGGCGCGCGTGTTTTACGTTAAGCGTTCACTGGCGTTCTAAGCCACTCGATGGCACTGTAATCAAGCTTTAAACCAAACAATAATTAACGCGCTTTATTGATTAGCTGCCGATGGAGACTGCGATGCTGGCGTCGGCGTTGGCGTTGGCGTTAGCGCTGACGTTTGCGTTAACGTTATCGTCGTTGGCATCAAACTTAGCATTATTATATTATTTTGTTGAAATGAAATTGAATTTCGTACAGGTTTTCTGTATTATTGTGTTTGTCTTCTTTATTATTATTACTATTCTTTTTTTCTTTTTTTTTTTGTGTGTTGACGACTAATTCTTGTTTTACTTGTTCTCTACCGACAGCATTACACATACATAAATACATATTTACGTTTGCCTTTTGATGAGTTGAAAAAATTAAGAAGACAGCGATTTTATCAATTTTTGCTGGCCATACAACTGCTCCCGAGATATATATATGTTTTCTTTTGTTAGGCCCGGGGTTTTTTCCACGTTCACGTATAAACCTGCCAGAACTTACAGAATCAGAAGAAATACCCTGTTATACGAGGAATACATTTAAAAATCGAACCTGCATATAGATGGGTCTTTGGGCAAATGGTCGAAATGAATAAAAAAAAACTCATAGATAAAAAATTCATAGATATTATAAGAATGGTATTTGGAACAGTCAAAATAGAATAGAATAGAATAGAGTATTCAAATGCTCTCTCTATTTTTTTGTATTTTTTTTATAATCAACTTATACCAAAACAAATGCTTCCCCCATTTATATTTTAGCTTCTATTAATACAATTAATGTGTCTATTCATTCTTCCTTGCGTTTTCTCCTAGAAATGTTTGATTAAAATGCTGTCATTGCCAGCCTTAAGTATATTTAACTTTGAAATAATTGAATGACAGTCTTCAAATATAATCACATGATGTTTTAATGTTTTAAGTATGACGAGTTTGCCTTAATCATGTCAATTGTATTCACTCGCAACATCCGATGAACACTGGAAAATTGTAGATTCAGATTTAGCTACGCTGAGCTGTCCTCTGACGTCGGATCGTCTTAAAACCAGCCATCACAACCAGGTAGTTGTTATTTGGCATTTGTTTAGGTCACTCCAGGGCCAAGTGGGCTTTTTCTCATTTGGCGTCAACGTACGCGCTGTAGGTCGGCTGGAGCGTTAGTTGAGGCTGAGGCACATGGTATTCATTATTTGAATTAGTCATTTTATTGTCATAAAAAAAAAAACCGAAATCTAAAACCTGCTTAAGTAACGACGTCAATTTAAGTGCTGCTGCTCTGTTGACAAAAGTGTTTAGCATTTTAGAAACTTGTCCCAGAACAATACCCAGCACTGTACAAGCGAATGTTATGTTTGACATCCCAAAAGCAAAATTCTTTTAGGAATCTATTTTAAAATTTATGACATATTGCGTTTCTCTGATTTTCACCACAGCTAAAATTATTCGCCATGGAGCGAAAAGGAAAAAAATAACTGCACATTTTTCTCAAGCATTTTTGATTTCGAATCGAAAATTGATTTCCAGAAATGAGAAATACAATAAATTCTTGTTCATTTGCTGACATCAAAATTGTGGAACGTAGTTTGATATTTTATTATGTTTTTGTTTGTTTGCTTCAAACTAATTTTATTTAAATGTTCTCTTTTTCATGACTGTGTAGTTATTTTGTATCTTATGCTTCTGTCGATTGATCTTGAGCCAGCTATATAATATAATGGCCCTAACCAATATGATAAGTGATCGAAGTCAAAATTCGGATTATGAACATTTTTAGCAAGATAGCTGTGAAGGTGTACAAAATGAGGACAGACTCCAGATGCAAGGCTATGTCGTCTCGGTTAGTTATGCTGATCAAGAATATATATATATTTTATAGGTTCGCAGATGTCTGCTTCAGTGCATTATAAGCTTAAGGATAAAGTTGTAATACTCTCTAGGGTATAAAAAGATATTAGGATAGGTGAGGCCAGGCCATAGTTGTCTATTCTAGTTTTAAGACCCATGCTTATCATTTTTGTTGTTCTGTTCACGTTTGATACTTTTTTTATTACATGAATCTAGAATATATTTATTGTTTTTCTAATATAACAAATAAAGTGTCCACTTTTTAATGATCCATTTAAAGGGAAGTATTTCTTTATAATATAACTGATGAACCAGAAAATATCCAAAAATGCAGTGACTAAATCGATTTGACTCAATGCGCCACAGTACATATATCCAGCTTATATACTCGTATATATATAAATAATACCTATTTTTTATGTATGTTTATATTAGCTATAACCTGTCTGTATGACGGAAAAAATAAAAAATACCCTCTCCTAAGTATATATCATTAAAATCTCGTATATCATGTTTGCTAATTTGGGACGCGACGGCAATGTAAATCGGTCAACGGGTATTTTTGTGAATATGAAATTCGGTTTATCAATATTATTCTATTTTTTGGGGGATTTTTGATTGGCGCGCGACATTTACAAATCATAGCTACAAAACTACATCAGAGGAAAAGTCATTGAACGTTAACAACAACAAACTGGGTCTCATTGAGCAAAACTTTCGCCAACCAGATAGAAAAAGATAGAGAGAGAGATAAAGGGAGTGAGAGAGTGAGCGAACAATATTTAGATATGGGTTAGCTCTGTTCGATATACAACACAAAAAAAAAATATTTTTTTTTGTTGTTATTTCATTTCTGGCGTTTATCGGTCTGGCGGCATCTTTCCGCTGACGAGCGTTTCGAGAATGCTACTGCCATGACCCCAGATCCCCTCTAGCTCGGCTTTGCCCCTACTTCCATTGTACAATTTTCATGCTAAGCCCTGCCCTGGTTCGCTGCTGCCTTGAACGCGTGAAATGGAGTAGAAAAATTGTTTTTCTATCAAAGGCGAAAAATCGCAGCCGCGTGCTGCGCTATTCCCTTGCTGTCCCAAGCACCCCCATCAACCATTAGCAACAATTGTGTTGTTTATTTTGCCATCGGGCTTGGTGCTCTATCAATTTAATGCCAGCAGCGCTGCTGGACACGCGGCTTTAACTTTTTCCAACTTTTGATTTTTTTATTTTTCTATTTTTCTATTTTTATATTCTTTTATTGTAAATTTTTTGTCGGGACACAGACTAAGCAAACGCTTCAGGGGCATGGGGGCGGGATTTATTTTGGCGGCCACTTGATCGCTGCTTCGGTTTTTGGTTTCTGGTTCTGTTTTGGTTTCAGTTTCGGGTTTTTGCTGTCCGTTGGTGTCTGGCGGCATTAGCGTGGCTCAGACTTTGATTTGCGCTGCTAATTGAAGTAGAAGCAAGCGACGCAGTAGCGGGATGAGGAGGGCGCTGATGAACGAGAGGCAGGCAACAGTCAGCAGCAGTATATGAAACAGTCCAGTCCCTAAGCGACTGGTTTCACCACTCACCCCTGGGTATATACGTACATACATAGGCGTATACAAATATTTAAATGAGAATGCGAATACGCTTTGTGTACGTTACACATCTATGGCTATTGAGGCTATTCGCAATTTAAATCGATCGTATTTAAATTTTGACTTATATACAGCGTCGTCTTTTCTAACGTAAACCAACCATCTTCATTAACTCATTTGATTAAATCCTTAAAACTTCAGCAACAATTTCACGACTGACCTAATTTTGCCAAAAACTTATAGATTTTAAAACGCAAACGTGATATCGTTTTGATGGATATTACGTAATTTGTGAAACACAGTTTTGCGTCGAAACTCATGCACTCAATACTCCTATATTTTTCGAGCCCATTTCTTATGCTTGGCTGTCCATATAGTCAGCTTTAAACTCCGCAGCTGAGTAGACAGACACTGTGAATCTCTCCCTGGAAGGAGAATAGGCAAAGATAAACAAACACTGATCTTCGAAGGAGGTTCCTACAAATTTACCCTCCAAGTTTTCCTTTAAAACTGCAATAGATATAGACTCTTCTGCATTCTGGGGGTGGGTGTGGGCGTGGCCGGAAAAAAATGTTGAAGAAGTTTCCCAATAATCTGCTCTCCAACTTTGGTAACTGTAGCCATTAAATTGCGGGAGATACAGGTTTTTGAGAGTGGGCGTTACCGAAAAAAAAATTTCAAGTGCGATCTTAGTAATCTACCCTCCAAGTTTGGCAACTATAGCACTTAAATTGAGGGAGATATTGACTTTTATCGTTTTTGTGGCGGGAATGGGCGTTATCTAAAACTTTTCAGAATTCTTGAAGGGTGTTACTAGCCATCATCCTTTCAAATTTGGTGATTCTCCATTTCAAATTGTATCAGATATTCGGTCTTACCGATTTACACTAACAGGTGTATTGGTTTAGGGAGGCGGAGTTATCACAACATACTTTCCAAATTTGCAGACTCTTACAAATTGTAAAAGATGTACGCATTTCAGATTTCTAGGGCCGAAGTTCCTGGAGTGGAGGGTGTGGCCGTGGTCTGAAAATGAGGTTATTATATATATATTTGATCTTGAGGTTATTAGCCACTTACCTTCCAAGTTTGATGACTCTATCTTTAAAATTGTGGGAGATATGAGGTTTCATCAATTTACACTTTCCGCAGGTGTGGGCGGTTCTTAAAGGTTGCTCCCAGTAATACAACTAGCAAAAACTGGGGAAGATATAGGTATTTAAAATTTGTAGGGGCGGGGGCATGTAGGACATCGCCAACAACCTTCCAACCAGATTTAGTGACTGTAGCCCTATGTGAGAGATATGTGCCTTCAGCGACTTACGATTATCGACTTTATTGATTTCCTAGCCCCTTAGTGGACATGGAATTCCAGTTTGTGGACTTTGTCTGACGTAGGCACAGACCAGAATATGTTCCAAGTTGCAAGTCTCTATTTCTAAGGATGTCGAATAAAGACTATAAATGCATGTCAATATGTTTGTGTGTGTTTGTGTATGTGTGTCTGTGTGTGAGGCACATTTGATGATAATTTCTTTTCACAAATTTTTAAGTTGTAAATTTACAATTTTGCACACAGTTGCATGTGTACTTATTCATCTGTGTGTGTGTGTGTGTGTGTGTGAATGTTTTGCAATGTGTATGCAGTCTGCCATATGTTTGCCTATCTACAAATACTTATGTTACCCATCTCCGCCTCCATCTGCGTCTCTGTCTGCTTCCCTGCTCGCATTCCACAGCCTTTTGGGCTGTGCCTCCTCGGTTAGTGTCTCCTTGTGTTTGTTTTGAGTTTTCTACTGCTGCTGCATTGCGTCTTTTGTTATTATTACATTTTCATAAATGCAAAAGCACGCACACACATTCACACACATTCACACACACATGGCTACAATACACACTCGCCGAGAGCTCGTTGATAAATGTTGTAAAGTTTTCGTCTGCCTTGTTGCCGGCTTGCAGCTCGTTAGCCCGCCTGCCTCTGCCTTCTGTCTCCCGCTTCTCCCCGTCGGCTACCCTTTCCCCACAACATTCCTTTTTGTGGCATCGCTAGCTGGTTGTCCTTCTGCACTCTGCGCTCTGCACTCCCCCTGCCCCTTGTAATTGCAAGACACTCCCCTTTTGATTTAATACGCATGAAGAATTGCTGAAATGAGATATTTCAATTTTGTATTGTAATTTTAGTAACTTAAATGTAATTTTTGAAGACATGAGTCGCTTGTCAGGCAGCCCGGCGGCCCGGCAAGCAGACAGCCAGCCAGCCAGTCAGCAATTGTGTGGGCACGTTTCGCCCCATTTCCCCCAATTCCCCCGACAAACTGACTGCATTGTTCGGTGCTGCTTGCCCCACTCGGCCCCTTCCTTCACGACTCTTATGCAATTGTCTGCAACGGTTGCTTCAACGAGCACCGGTTCAATACTTTGCAACAAAAGGCAGTCAGTGGCACGCCTCCAGTAGACACCCCACCTACACAACCCCGCTCGCCCCCTTCACCTTCACATACACACACACATACGCTATTTGTTGCTTCGCTTTAGAAAATTATGCAAACAGCCCAAAAAAGCTGTGGAGCTGCCTTCGTGTCGTGTTTGTGCACGTAATAAAGTAGCAACTGCTGCTTACCCTACCCAACCAAACCCACTTCACATCCTCTTGCTGCTCCCCTTTGCTGCCTGGGGGCAAGTGTAACTGCAAAGGCGGCACTTTTTAAGCGCCTCGTCTGCCTCGTCTGCCTCGCCTGCCTCGTCTGCCTCGTCTCAAGTTTTTGGCAGCAGTGCTTAAGAACTTGGCATACAATGCAATGCAATACAAATAGATGAAAGCGACAACTTCCTGCTCTAACCGCACCCCGCACCACGCACCACGCACCCATTGCGCACGACTCTGCACCGACATTACAACAGAGCCACGCCCCATCGCACGCAAAAGTTTTTTGGCCACATTGGCGCCGCCCACAAAATCTGTTGCAGTGACAAAAAGCTGCCTCGTCGTGTGTTGCCGCCAAAATGAGCCAAATTATTACAAATTGTTGGCAAAAGTATTTAAAATGAGTTTATTTCTGGCTAAAGAGACGAGTCGGCAATACCCCTCCGCCCCCTCTCCCTCCTGCTCTCCGTGACATGCTGCTGTTGTCACGCAAAAAGCGACCGCAAGTTGCGGTGAATATTCGACAGCATTGTCTGCTTTTGGCCGCTAGGAGGCGCTCTGACAGTTAATTCAATGCAGCCAGGTAGAATATGTAAGGCGGGGTAGAATATGTTGGCGGTTGCTGGGGGATGGTGGGGGTGGGGGTAACAAAGCAACCCGCAAGACACATGACAATTAAAAGGTCGTTAAGCACGCGGTCGTTTGAATACATAAGCGAATGAGTGTCGAGTGTCGAGTGTAGAGCGAATGTAGAGCGCTGCCTGAACGATGCCAACGAGCGGGTATTCAATGGGTGAATATGTGGAATAGGGGGCGCGGGGGAGGGCTTAGATGTGAGAGCTTCACAGTTGCTCATAACATAGCATAATATTTGTGGGGTGAATAATTTGAAGTAAAACTGCAATGTGAATGTGTTCACGACTCCAAGCCAAAGCAAGCAAAGCATTCTCAAGAGATTTGAGAAAAAAGTTAGTTTTGTACTCAAGCAAAGCACTTCAACGCAAGCGAAGCTCTCCGTTGAGATGTTTACGATTGTTCTCGATTTAGCTCGATTTTTAAGTGATTCTGTATTTAAGCTATGTCCACATATTTCTGAAATCAAAAACAATGAATATGATTGCAAAATGAAACCAAATCAGCTAAATCAAGAACTTAAGTTTTTAAATTGGAAACTGGAACGGTACTTATTTAAAGCATGAAAATCTTATTGATGAGTACTTTGACTATCATTATAACTTATTTAATGATATTCAATATTGCATACTCACTCTGAGTGCTCAATCGAATGCAAATGCATGAATATAATGTCGTTTCATGAATATATTCATTAGTGTTCTTGGGTATTTGTCAACTGATTACGCTTAAGCACATTTACATGCACACCAATCATGTACCAATCATGCACACCTACGTGAATACCGTGTGTCTGAATACAGTCAGACAAAACAGCTGTTTCTCTCTGCGGCAACACACACACACACACACACACACACACACACTTATGCAGCCCCTATTAGTTAAAGGCAATGCTTTTCCTTTTTTTTTTGTGTAAATCAGCATGTGACAACTAGAATCACAGTTGACATATACACAACAACACACACACACACACACACACACACACACATGCATACATATACATACACACGTAGACACTTGCACACTCGCAAAATCGTACACAACTCTCGCTGTGCACCGCTTTGCTGGTTTGCCAAACCACACAATTATGACGGCTTTCCTTCGTCTCTTTCTCACTCTTTAGCTCTCTCTCTCCCTCTCCCTCTCTATGCTACTGTCGTAGTGCGTGGCATTAGAAAACTACGGGTCGCTGGGTCGTTTGGGTTGCTTTTTAGGGACACGACCCTCGACGAGCCACCTAACTGTAAAACAAAAATGCTGAAACATAACAACAAAATGTAAATCCTTTCAATTGAAATGTAACAGCTAGCAGTAGAGCAAACCAAAGGAGCAGCCATAAGGCATTGAGTCAGGGAGGGGGGAGACTATATATGTATGTATATACGAGTATATAGGAAAGGAAGGAGACTGGATGAGTCTGAAGACTGAAGTCGTTGTCAGCAAATTCAGCTTGTTTGCGTTTCTAAGTTATGGTTACTGGTGCCAACTGGCTTAGCGAGTCAACGTTTATGGCACGAGAGTTGTGTGCTGTGTGTTGTATCTTGTGTGATGGGTGTTTGCCGGAGATTTTGGGGCGGAGGGGAGCGAGGAGCGATAGTACAGATCGAGTCTAGCAGTCATATTTTGAAAGTTGTCAGGAGTGGTACACAGTGCGTATGCTTTATTTATATTTTGTTTTTGTTGTTGTGTAATATTATGCGGCAAAATTGTCCAAAAGTCATTCGATGGCAGTGTCCAAAATGTGCTTGAGGATTGTCAATTTAACAGATAGCGACGCGAACAGACAGACAGGCAGACACACCGATGGAGAGACAGAGAGGCAGTCAGCATTAGCATAAGATACGACGGTCATAAAACCGCCCGACGCTTCATTTACAGCTCATCAACAGGTGCAACTGCAAATCAGAAACAGAATTGGCAAACAGATGCAGGATAGAGTGAGAACGTAATATATATATATATTTATATATATAGAGATATATGTATATATATATATATATATAGAGAGAGAGAGAGATAGAGCGAGAGTGGGCCAAGTGGTTGACCAAGACGCTGCTGTGCCATAAAGCGAAATTGTTACGCAAATAAAAGCCAAAGACGATGACAACAAACGACGGCATCAACGGCAGCAAAAGCGGCGATAAAGCGAATTGACAAAGACAACAAACTAAAAGCGAACTGAGAATATATTGTGGGTACAGCCGAACACCAGACACTCTTTCCCTCAAACGTTCGGATTTTTATTAAAAAATATAATAAATAAAACAACAAGGGCTAACATCCAAAAGAATTATTTGGATATATCACATTTTCGATAGATTATTGCAACTTAACTTAACTTATTATTAATGGTAACTTTCCAACACAATTGTTCAGATTTGCCAATTGATATCAGATCTATTTAGATGCAAAAGATTATCTCTTAAAATATCATATTAATGACATAATTTTGGATGAAAAACATAAATATATAGGTGATATTGATGATATTAAAAGAAAAATAATAAATGTATATTATTTGAGTACTTTACTATGATGTATGTATATTTATAGATATATATATAAAATACATTTATCCTTTAGACTAGCGAGCAACGAAAAAATCAAGCGATCACTTTCAAAGGGTTAAATGCAAAGGAAAAATCATTTAATTGTTATTTTAACATAATAATTTCATTTAACTTGTATAAGTTCGAATATTATTTTTTATATAGTATTGGTTTATAAGATGCTACAGGTGGCAAGCGTTGGCTTTAGTTGTATAAATCCAGTGCATTCGTAGGGTATTGTCGGGCAACAAAGTTGCCCCAGCTTGAAGCCTGGCTAGCTTGGATGAATGGGTGTTGGGTGCCTGAGATCCTTGAAGTGTTTACCAGCGCCTAGGACTCGACTCGACGCGACTCCTTTGTTTGTCTCAGTGACAGCGAGGACAACTGCAGTATAAAAACTCAGCGTGAGATAGTTAATTTGTTTTCACTTCAGCAACAATATCCCAGGCTATCCAACAACTGAAAACCCCTCCAGACAACCGCTCCTCTGTCCAGCTATGCTCAGCTCTATCCACGGTTTTTGCAACCCGCAGCTTCTCTCCGCACGTTTTGGCTCATTTATTTTCAGTTTGACGCCCTGACGCTGCTTATTTGCACACAGACAGCTCAAAAAACAAAAAAGCAACGGAAAATGAAAGGCAGAATAAGTGCGCGCGCGAGAGAGAGAGAGAGAGAGAGAGAGAGAGAGAGGCAGAAAAAGATGTTGAGTAGCCACTGTCAAAGTTATCAAATGGCAGCGCGAAAAAGAATTGCTGCAAAAATGTAAGGCAGCCGAGGAAGGGTGCAAAGTGGGACGTGGGGCAGTCAACTGACAATTGCAAAAAATTGTCACAAAGCGAAATTAAAAACGCAAAAACAAACCGGGCAAAGAGATAGCGGATAAGGTGGCGGATGACTGGAGGAGTGGCAACGGAGTGGAGGGCGAGTGTTAGGAGGCAGAAGAGACAACACTGAATGTAGACCAAGTGGCAAGAAGTTTTATGACAATGACAACAATAGCAACATGGGTGGTGCGGGTGGTGCTGGATTGGACTATGGCGTGGGTGAGCGTGTAGGGGGTGGGGGTGGGGGTGGGAGTGGGAGTGTCAGGCAGCCCGTTCTTATGGGCACTGACAGTGCAAATGTTTCAATTTGGCATCTTTGCCCACTTTTGTCAAATGCTGACGACGACAGTTGTTGTTTTGTTGCTCGTTGTGCCCCCAAGAGCAGCAGCAGCAGCAGCAGCAGCAGAAACAGCAGTAGCAGCGACAAAAGCTGCCCCTGCAGCCGCCAACAACTAACCACCAACGAACTACCTCAACCACTCAATTCACGTGGGGCACATGCATATTTTAATTAAATTGTTTGCCAGCATCAAGTCACTTTCCCGCTGCCCCTTCGCCCCTCCCCGCCACCTTCTCACTGTCCCTCATATCGCAAACAGCGGGTGGCGCACGTCTGATCCCCAAATCAAGTGGTTTGCAGCTTTGCTCGGCTTGTTACTGCTGTCACCGTTTTTATTATTATTATTATTTTTTTTTTTCTCAGGGCAGCCAAAGGTGAGAAAATTAAGAACAGATGCAGCCTGACATCTGTCTAGCTGACAACTTATGGCTGAAATACACAGCAGCCGTTAAACGGGCCTTGACGGGTCTGCAATATACTCGACCAAACTTTCAATTCATTTTCCAGCTTTTATTTTCGTTATATTTCATTCGTCTTTTCTTATTTGTTTGGCAAAATAAATTAATCTATCATTATTATTACTTGGTAAAAAGAGGAAGAAAAGTAAAGGAGGCTTCCTGATTCGAGCTGCGACGACTTGTCTTATACCCACTACTTACCTATTTCTTTATAGGCACGATGAAGATTGAAGCAACTGAAAGAAAGACAGAACCTGACCGCATCTAAATGATTTTATTAACCTCCAATCGTATAGTTGATAGCAGCTGTGTTGTGGGTTTGCTTCAAATATATAATACTAATTAATAATGGCGTTTACACAAGAAGTCAGTATTCAACTGATTGTTTGTATATGTATGCATCTGGTAGACTACCTTAGCTAACTCTTATTTGTCGATATTTGAAGAGAAGCTAGTTAGATTAGTTGTTATCCAAACCGTCCTGTGATTTTAAGTCGTTTGTTTTGTCTGCTAATTTATAACGCAGGCAAGGCTGTTAATCAGGTTTCAGCAAGTTACGAGTATTTCAGGCCCTGCTTAACTATCTGAAATATAGACTGACAATAAGAAAAGTGGCCTTTGATTAGTGGAGTTATCATCACAAATTCGAATTGGAAACCCTTATTTTGAATTGTATTTAGTTTTTGCTTTTTTGGGAATTTAATTTAAACAGCTTCTTCTGTGCGTGCCGCTCAGTCTGTGTGACATTGGCATGGCAAATATTCCCCTTTTCCCCGCTATCTAACACCTCTTTCATAGTTATCTGTCGCAAATCCTTGTCCCTCTCCTTCACCAAGCGCTCAACAACACCCCTCGCTGCGTTACCAGCTAATATTTTGGGCATTTTGAATAGAAACGCATTTTGTGCGTTTGTCGTGTTTGCTTTCAGCCGGTTTCTGTTCTGTTTGTGTTTGCTCACTGGTCGCTGGTGTTGTCGAGAGATCAATGATAAAATATATTTTATTATGCTCGCTGCGACAACAGCAGCAGCAGCAGCAGCAGCAGAGACAACAACGAAACAAGCAGCCAAACAACCAGACAGCCAGACAGAGCTCCAAATCCAGTTTGGGCTCCATATCGTGGAGCTTGTCCGCCACTTGCTCGATATTAATTATGCAGGCCGAGCACACTGTGAATACGAGTATAGCTGGCAAAACACCCCAAAGCACCCATTCACACAATCACCCAAAGCACTCATACACCCATATATCCATTCACTATTCACCATTCGCCATTTGGCCATTGTCATAATTTTGGCAAACGAACAATTAGGTCTGGCCTGAAGCCAGGGGTTTTGGGGGATTGGAGTGTGCTTTGGTGATATTGAGTTTTTGAAATAGCTGCAAAGTTGTGTCGATTAAATTTGTTGGCTTTTCTGATTATTTTGTGACCAAAGCCGTTGCCCAACGAACTACCCCCTCCACCAACAACATCACCATTCTACGGATCCCCAAGCAGCCCAAGCGTGGGTTTTGAATTCTGCATTTGATTTTGATATTTCGCTCAAATAACTTTTGGCTTTTGCGGGTGGCTGCGATAGTGATGAATTGCGTCTCTGGTTGCCATGGTCAGTTGGTCAATTAGTGCACTAGTCAGCCAGTCATCAGTCAGATATAGTTGGGCACAACAAATAGACTCAAAGCTGAAACCAAAAGCCAAAAGATAAATACTCAGCGAAACGAAATGATTCTCTAAGTAAGTGCAAATTGCGTTTTAATTAAAATGTAAAAATAAAGTACACAGCCAGAGAACGAGACGCACACAGAGAATGAGAGTGAGACAGAGACACAGACAGAGACAGAGAGGAGAGAGGAGAGAGGGGTACATAGAGACATTGACAGAGCAACAGTAGATGGCGCAGGGGATGGGGATGAGGTCGTGGGGCAGCTGCTATGACAGAAATAATTAAAATTCGAAAAGTAACTTGAAAATGCTGCTTCTGCAACAGCTACCAACGACGACAGCGACAACTCTCTCTCTCTCGCTATCTCTCTCTCCCTCTCTCTCTATCTTTCTTTCTAAAGCTAACTTCTCCATCTATCTGCCTCCGCCAACATGCCACAGAGGGCACTACGTGCCGTGGTATTAACTCGATCTAAGCTCAGAAAACGCGTAAATGTCACATTTCCATTTACTCGCATTTTTCCGTATTTATATTTTGTTAGACTGGCCACGCATTTCCTAAACCCACACCACACCGCCCCGACTCTGCCCCTTCCGGGCGGTCTGACCTCTCGGCCTTTGACTTGTCGCATCAGCATTTCCCACTTCTTTTTTTCTCTCAATTTTCTTGTTTTCTTGGCTTTCTTTTTTAGCTCCTTGGCAAATGCTTTGAAAAATTATTTGACAAACAGTTTTCCGCATGCTTTTCACTTCTACAATTTGGTTGCGTTCGCCGCCCCTTCCCCCAGCCTCGCTGCTTGCTTGCCAATCTGCCTGAAATCTCGTTATTTTGTACCAATTTTTAGTGTCGCCCATTGGCCGGGGCATAAAAATGCAAACTTTTTAATTGGGTTTTTGTGTGTGATCACACACACACACACACAGAGGGGTGTGCCTTTTTTTCGGCGTTAACTAGGGTGTCAAGGATTACCCGCCCGAATTGACATTTAAGTCCCAGGACCAGAACTAGGACCAGGAACCTGCTGAACACGGGCGCTGGACGCAAAGCTGCGTTGATGGCAGCAATTTGACGCGGACAGCAAATTTAAGCGGCTTAGCTTGACCAACAAAGCTTGCTAGCATCATCATCAACAAAAAAAGAAAGAACTACTAGGTAAAAAAGCCTCCAGCAATAGAAACAACAACAACAGCAGCAATCGGCTGCGGGGCTCAAAAATTGTTATTCGGCAAAGATTTTAGAAGGATCTGCGTAAATTGAGAATGCGCCAATTGACTGGATTTTAGCTCCTTTTGCAGTTCTGCCACCTGACTTGTGGTCGAGCGCAGGGCTCCACCCTGATCTTAACTACAGTTAGAGATATAAATACCCCTTAACCGGCCCGGCTCGGCCCGGCAGTGCCTATCGTCAACCCTTTTGCGCCTGTCACAAAAGTAATTGAACAATGTGTGGACATAATATGTGTATCAGTCCGTTTATTGATTAAGCAATTAGCGGAAATTACACTAAGTACACACACACACACACAAACACACACAGATACAGATACAGATGCATATACAGATACAAGAGCACCACTTTACCGCTCTCCACTGCTCTACTTCGCCCGCCCCTCTCCGCCAGTGCGCTTTGTGCGTTTAGCACTGCGCTGTGTAGAACAACAAAACGTCACAAAACGCACACACACACTGAGCACTTAAGCAGATAATACAAACTGTACACAATATGTAGCCAGAGGGATAGCGATGCACACATAGTCAGAGCCATAGTCATAGTCATAGCCATAGCCATAGCCATAGCCATAGCCATAGCCATAGCCATAGCCATAGCCATAGCCATTGTTATATGCTTCTGATGCCCAGACAGAAGCATACAAATACAAAAGCCAGATCCAAAAGTTTGCCTGGGCAATGACTTCTGTAATGGCACATGGACTATGGCATCAGGCCTGACCATGTGACACTTGTTGCAAGTAACCAAATACTCGTGTCTAAGTCATAAATAATCGATGACCCATTCGAATCGCAGGGTTTTTGTGTGTTGGACTATTTCAGCCAAGTTAGCTCATAATGTACACAATATAATATTAACAGTGAACATATCTATGTGTCGTGATTAATACTTGATTCACTTTCACTGTACTTTCAATCAAAAGGAGGAGTATCAAAAAATCAATTAAGAACGAGTCAAATATTGAAAGCACTCAATTTGTTGGAACAAACGTACTTTGATCAACAGATTTGGCTGATTTCTGGGGCAACTATTTGAACTTACCCTTGATATTCTGGCAACCGGCAAAGTGCACTGTTAAAAGCAAAGTAAACAGAACCGCCGCAGCTCATCGTCTCGTTACTCGAAGGGAAAGGAAAGCAATGCGCTTTAGAATGTGTGACAGAATTAGCATACTCAATTCAAGGGTGTAGGGTATCAAAATTGTATGTCGGCTTATGGTCGTATCCATGAGCTCAAGACTTTAATGGACTTGTTTGCATTTGCTGTTAAGCTTTGTCCATGGCTTTTAAAGACGCAACTCTCTCTATCTCTCTCTCTCTCTTTCTCCCTTTCTCACTGTGTGTGTATTTGCCGCTCTTTGGCACAGTTGTGGCATGCATCGCATGTGCTGCCGCTGCCATCGATTTGGCCGTTTAACATTTATCGCCCCAACTGCCGTCTCTCTAATGACTGGGGGCAATATATATGGCCAGCAATTTCGCACTGCGTGTCACCTGCGCTGCCCAGATAAATCGCACCGGGAGCTGAAAAAAGAATGTTGAACACTCTTGTAAGTTGCACGGCTAGCAGCGGCAGTAGCAGCAGCACGTCTGCGAGGTGCAGGAGTGAGATAGAAAGGAGAGAGAGAGAGAGAGAGAGAGAGAGAAGCACAGAGAAGGAGAGAGAGAGAGAGAACTCCGCAAAACTTTCACCAACGGCGATTTGTCGTTTTATGTGCTGTGAATTGAAATGCAGCCAAGAATTTCCATTTGCCTCTTGGCCCAAATACTCACATATTCACTCTCCCTCTTTCTCTCCCACTCTCTCTGTCTCTCGCATACACTCAGAAAAATAGTTGCCCTGTCGCCTAGAATTCGAAATATTCTTGGTGAGCATTGGCAACTCATCTTATTTTTCAGAATGTGAGTTTCTAAAACGGAATGTTTGATTTTTCTAAATTATTGCAAATAGTTTTCTGAATTTCAGGTGCTTTTCTAAATGCACACACAGATTTTTTAAATTAGTTTGCTTCTGTTTTGGTCCGCTGTCAAAACTATTAATCAAGTATAATTTAAAATACCTCTTAGATAATTAGCAAATGTGTCTTAATTCGAAAACAACTTATCAATAAAATCTTAAAGTTTGAGAATATTTTTGAAAAGTCGGAAATTAATCGCAAGCTTTCGGCAAGCGTTTCAAATTTTAAGAACATTTGTTATTCTTTAATTGGAAATTATTTCTAAAAACGAGAACACTTTGCCTATATTCAGTGCGATTTTTGTGCTGAGTGCTAATGGCTAATGCAAACAAATCGAAGTCAGGTGGTGCTCAACTGGATGCTGTAGCAGCTATGTGTGTGTGTGGGTGTGGGTGGGTGTGGGTTGTAAGAATATCACCTGACGCAAAACCAGTCAGTCGCCCATTGTCCTACGGGTTATTAGGCGTCGCTTGGCTAATACTCGTGTTTTAAGCGTTTGCTGCTGCTGTTTTATCTAGGTTAGCAGCAACAATAAAGAAATTGCCCGGCGCGCTGAAGCGTAAGCGACATTTCAGTTCAGGTCCCGTCCTCTGCCCGCTGTCCGCTGTCCGCTGCCCGCTGTCCTCTGTCCCTTATCCTCTGACCGGTGCTATCCTCCTGCTGGCCGAGCCGAGCTGAGTTGCCAACACAACATTGTTGACCCCAGCTGGTCCGTTGCTTGTCCAACTTGTCGCTGTGATGATTAATGGCCACCAAACTGATAAATCAACTTTGTCGCTGTTGCTGTCACTGCACAAACACGCCGCAAACTGCTGCGCCCTCATACATACCCATACACACACATGCACGCACACACACACAGACATGTGTGTGTGTGTGTGTTTGTATAAGCAAGGACTCACTGCGCTATAAATTCGATTCGATTTGATTCGACTCGATTCGTTTCAATTCGCAGCGGCTCACTTGAGTTTTAGCTAATGTTCAATATGCCACGCCCACGCCCACGCCCACACATACACACTGCCTCCTCCATACACGCACACATACATTCGCACACACAACGCCTCATTGCGACATATTCAAACACGCCAATTTCAACGTCAACGGCCATTCCACCTTTCATCATCCTCCATTCTATTCTCTACCGGAAATTATTTCCAGCTGCCCAGCAAAACAACTGCAAAACAACTGTACATATATTTTATTGGCAACGCACTAGAAATGCTCTCACATTTAGTATTACTCAGTTAGTCCGACTAATTGTTGCTCAACTTTTTTTCACATTAAGAAATGAACACATGATTCAAATGCTTTTATCGCAGTTTTACTGCGATTTGTCTGAATCAAATCAAACACTAAAATCAGCTATCAATGATAATGCTAGTGTTGCTTGCCTTATGCGAGGCACGCGTACCCATTTCCAAGGACTTGAGAAGGCGAAAACATTTCTGTATAGGCAGTCCTAAATAAAAGGCTTTAAGCACTTCCACATTTTTAGGTGAAGATACAAATGGTTAAAGTCGTGAAACTTGTTCTCATAATTTGTTATCGAGGCCATTCCAACATGGAATGCTCAAAATCTTTTTTGGACTGTTTCCCTAAATTTCCACACAAAGTGATAATTAAAACAGAAAAACAAAAAAAAAAAGTTTTTTTTAATGCAGGGCATCTCCGAGTTGATAATCTTATTTTTTCGATAACCTTATGCACACATCCAAACACACACACAAATATACACCTAGCTAGAGTGCATCAGGCGAGGCCTTCGACAAGGATTCCCAGTGTCTCATGTGATGGGGCATGCAACAATCGAAGTATCGTTACATGGCTTTTAAAGTCACGTTCGGCGGTCATCGTTCACAGTTCACTGTTCACTGGTCACCGTTCGTCGTTCGTCGTTCGTCGTTCACTGTCCATGTTCGTGTTTGCCAGCTCGTTCATTGCGATTGGAATTTGGCTCATTAGACACATTTCGTTGGCAATTAAGTAAATAATTTGTAAGCCGCAAACGTTGCAATGGCCACGGCGACCCGTCTGCGGTGCTAGGTACTTCCCGCCTACCACCCCCCCACCATCCCGTGTCATCATTCCATATCGGCCAGTCGGCCTGAACCTGCCAGTTTATGCTGGCCCCGTTTATTATGTCGCCGTTGCAGTTGCCGTTGCCTGGCCGCCTGTGGTCGCTGCTGTGGTAATTTATGTTACTGCACCAAGTAAATGCCGGCAAAGCACAACAACTCACATGGAAGCCTACACACTCGCACACACACACACACACACACACTCGTAACATATGTGAGCGGCTGTTTGTGTTTGCGCTTTTGTTGTTTTGTTTGGCAATTGATTTGAAAATCAAAACAACAACAGCGAAGCAAAAACAAGCGAACAAAAACCCAAACGACACCGTCTAATGTGAAAAGCATTGTGTTTTATATATCCCCTAACTCCTTACCCCTTACCCCTTACCCCTTACACTTTACCCCTTACACCCTACCCTATCCTCCCCTCTCTACTGACCATACTCCCCATCCGTCCATTAGCGCCACCTATTGGCAGTCATCGTTCGTTGAGCGTTGCACGCATTGTTGCATATTTGCCTAAAACCATGCAAGGTGCATATTTAAATTTTGCACAGTTTATTCGAGGCTTTTCGTCAAAACTTTTTGCTGAGCCGCCCACTCATCCACCATCTCCACTCCTATCCAGCACTGGTCAACACGAGATCACTGGGCACTGATTCTGCATCATATTTTGGGATTAAGCCAATAAAAGTATGGTTCAAGAGAACGATTTCCAAATAAGTTTGGAAAAATTATATGCCTGAAAAATTACAAAATTATGGCAAATTAAAGAAGCATCTGCAAACCAAATACGGTACTGCACAACTGCTGAGAACGTCCAAGTTGTAAGGAATAGGAATGTTGAAAAATTTAAGACCAAAGACCAATTGTTGATTTTACGTAGAAAAAAAAACACTAAATTATTTGAAAATCCCGTTTCATGTGTCGATTGTAAATTGTATAAATAGAATATAAATCGGGAACTTTCGAATCCTGTTTGCTTAGCGAAATTCACTTATTGTCGCGAGACAAACTCAAAGTCAATAAATTGAAAATAACGTATTGGAATGGAAGAAAATAAAATCTGTCGACAGGACGACTTCGACTTTCGACTTTCCGAACACCGATTAACAGCTATATTATCTATTCTCTGTACGGTAAGAGGGGGCTCAACCGAGAGACTGTCTGGCTCTGTGCAACAAAAACGTGCCTGCGACTGTCTCCACAAACGGCTGCGTTATCCCTGGACTGCATCGTGACCCTTTTGCCATAGCCATCAGTCATCCAACTAATCTGTGCTTGGCCAACTTTGGCGCGGCCTCCGATAAGCGCCATGGTGCTGATGTGTCCGCGCAGAGCTATGGTCAACTGCATAAGCGTGATAGACGCGAGCATATCTCTCTCTCTCTCTCTTTCTCTTTCTCTTTCTGTTTCTCTCTTTTTGTCTGACCGGCAATGGAAAATGGTCGACCACACAGTCGGTGTCCTTATCATCGTTCGTTACTGGTTCACGTCACGTCATTGTTTGCATGTAAATTCGCACTTGGCAACCATTCCAACTGTTGCTGGAATGGCATTTTGAACGGCAACCACGATGCATTTGCCAGTAACCGGTAGCTGATACCTGGTGTCTGAAAGCTGGCGCCTGGTACCTACCACACTCCCACATATGTATACCAGGCCCACACACCTCCTTAGAGTAATGTTAAAAACTTTTGTGGCAACCACATTGGCATTGAAGTAACTTTTTAAAGTCTTAAAGTCTTCCGGCAACGGTTCTTTCCCACTCCATCTCTCTCTCTCTATGGCTACCAATTTAATTCGACAACGGTGTGGGCAGATGCCGTGTAGCGGCAGCCGATGCATAGCTTGTATGGAGGAGGGGTAACTTCAAAGAGCTGCTGATAAGAACAAAAGTATGTTGCCGCGTGGAATTTTTCAGCAGAGTTCCGGGGACACTCGAATTTAAGAACGGCCACTTTGGCACAGTGGCAGCCAGATGCATACAATTTGATATCATTTTATTTTGAATTATTTTTTTTTTTACAGTGTACACATCAATCGAAGCGATTTTGGCGTGCGACTGGGAAAACAATCAAAATTAAAAAAATGTCTTTGCGAGTTGAAGGCTTTATGGCCAGTGTGCAAGTGCTGCTGGGAGCATCGTATTTCAAAGTGAGCAGCAGGCAGCAATAAGAGCGAGCAGCGAACTGGGGGAATGGGAGCTGAACCTGTTGCAGAAGCGTCTGCTAATGACTTGGCCAACAGCGAGCAGCGAAGAGCAACAAAAACAAAAACAAAAACAAAAGCAATAATAATAACAACGACAACGACGACACTGTCGGCACTGCTGTTGCACTTGGTTGCGTCTCGGTGTGATGGCGCCCCGGCTTATGCAACACATTTTGCATCGTTTGCCGCGACTTTGCCGTCAAGTCTTGCCCGCAAATTATGCCAAGAAACTGTTAAACTTATTAAAACGAAACCTCAGCATGAAGCTACCAAGGCAAATATACACATATACACATGCACCCACACACACACACACAATCTGCTACCCACCCAATGGCATTGTGGAACGCAATTGGCCTGTGGCTAAATGTTGACGACGACGACGATGTGAGAAGTTTGCAGCTGGTGGTAAGGAACATGAGCAAGGACTTGGCAGGCTTATGTGCTAGGGATAAATGCATGTGTGTATAGCATTAGTGCAGCATGTGGGCGGAGCTTATCAGTTTAGACTGGCCGCTTGATAGGCATTTTCATTAAATTAAATTTTCAATTATTAGCTAAAAGTAAATTAGACTTGCTCGGCTGCTTTCTGGCTACCATTGCTATCGATAATCGATGTTCATTAATTTCTCAGAAACGGAAATAATGTTATCGATAAAATGAAATGACATCAGAGAATTTCATTTCGAAATTTTGATCCACTCGGCCGTTAATCCATATCAAGTGCAAATGTACTTTATGGGATCGTCCATGCTTCCTTCTGCCTTTGACATACTTTGCACATGTTCATTAGCCAATTTCAATGGGTTCCGGGTCAGGTGCTGCATAAGCAAAAATGTTCAACATATGTGTGTAAGTGTATAAATGCTTTTGTTCTTGCTGTTCAGCATTTTCAGCATTCTCTCTTTCTTTTTTTTTGTATTCTCTGTGGGCTTATTTTATATTCCTTTGTCACATTACATCAAACCGCAAAGTAAATGAATCGATAGCTGTCGCCGCGTTGCTCATTAATCAACTTCAGCGCAACCCAGTCAATGGCACAGTCTATCAGTCCATCAGTCCATCAGTCCATCGGTCTACCAGTCTGTCAGTCAGTCAGCAAGTCGTCAAAGTCAGCGTAAACAAATGAGGAGTTCAGCTAGGCAGCATCCTCCTGGCTGGACATTGATGGTGACAGGCGTTGGCGTTCTTTTTATAATTACCAGCCATGTTTGATTTTGGTTACAAGCTGCTTTTGTTCCTAGTCAATCTCTACTTGCCCCAGCGATCCTGAGTGCAAGCCACAATGTGTCCACAGACAGCAATTAGCCAACAGACTTCAGTTCTGAGCTCTGAGTTTTCAGTTCTGAGTTATGAGGCTTGCTGCCCACAGCCTGTGTAATGAATACACTTAACCGAGCCCACAGGCGAGAATGTCCAACGTGCGAGCCAATCAGCCATCTGGCTAATACTGGTAGTTGTTCCTACTAGCAGCTTTCATTCGTTCCCCACTCCTCACCCTCGATAAGTGCAATCTGCACAATATTAATGACAAACATAACAATTTTGTTGCTACCCCTGCTGCTGTGCCATTTGGTAGCTTGCGTGCCGCACGAACATTTTGCAACAAAATAGCGAGCAGTTTGCATTTTGTGCAAAGAAACGAAGCTTGTATTCAGCTATTGGCCAACGCAGCCATATGTCGATGGTTACTCAAGACTGGTGTAAGTTAAAGTCAGGTAACTCCAAAATCGCCGAATTGCCTGGCGAAAAGTGTTTGTCGCCAAATCATCTGCTCAAAAGTTAAATGGAAGCAAGACTTCAACTTATTCGACTCTCGGCTTTGGCCGTCGGCTGCAACTTTTTCAACTGGCAACTGGCAACTGGTAAAATTGCACCAATTAAAATCTGGAAACAAGGTAAAGCCATAAAACTCATTGTATTTATATTGTTGCTGGTTACGATATCCAGCGTGCCAGTAGACAACAAGTTTATAACACACTTTCATTTATAGCATGTGTTATTATTGTTGTTGTATACAAGAGAGTTATTAACTTAGTTGAAGTTTATTGTCTTAATTATTCAAAACACAATTTACAAGTGATTTGCGCTTTGCCATCGGACTTGGCTGTTGTGTAACTTAAATATTAATATATCTCACATCGTAGACATATGTATATATATCAAGTTAGTTCGATTTATAATATGAACTTGAAATACTTATTTGAGCAGCAAATTTACTTTGCAAATGGGTATCTCAGTGTTATGTGAACGTATAAAAATTAATTTTGTTTTGTTCAATAATAATAATAATAATAATAATAATAATAATAATACACGACAGCAGCGACGGAAAGTTATATATAAACGGTAAAACGTGCGGTGGGGTTTCGATGGGATGTGTGGAGTGAGCTTTGAGGCATTGCCAAATAGTCAAAGTTTTGGACGCCTGCAACTTGTGCTAAACATCCGGCAATTGCCGACAGCGACGCAAGCAGCGACGTTGACGTCGGCAGGCATTTTCTAAAAATAACTAATCAGATTGCTGGAGTAGTGCTTATCCATCCCACAGATACCCTCTTCGTGGGGCAAAAATACCTAAAAAATAATGTATATGTTTCTTGGTCGCAGAAACGTTGAACTTTATTTAAGCCATCAATAAATGAATGACACATTTGAAATAAAAACGTTATTGCAAAATTTTTTGCTTAATTTTATAAGAGTGAATTTTGCGAACTGTGCGACTCAAAACTCAAACTCAAATGGCTTCCAGTTGAAATGTGGCGCAGAACAATGTTCGTGGTTTAGTTGGCAGTCAGGTAAATGGTTTCTGGGGGAGAGGAGCGATTGGTGGTGGTATCGGCGCCTCAATAATAGAAAAATATTCAACAGCATTTTACAGTGTTGCGGTGATGTAAGTTTGGCAAAAAGTTATTACAGACCCAAAATTGCAGGCACGCACGACCAACACGAACAACAACAACAACAGCAGCAGCAGCAGCAGCAGGAGCAGAAAGCAGCAGAACCGCAACTGCCTGTTTGGGCATTTGCGCACACACAGACACACATTCCTACACACATTCACACACACACACACACACACACACACATACAGATAGCTGACACGCCCTTTAACGCCCTCCAGGTCTTAACATTAGTCGCTTGTTAAAGTTTGCCTACACTTTTGAAACTGCGCTCGCAGCGCAGGCCTGCAACGAAAGGTAGCAACGAAGTTGATCCTGTGGCACAGCTACAGCTACAGCTACATATGTATGTATGGTACACCTCCCCCCACCCTTTCCACGGCTGACTACGGCCTTAGTTGTTGCAGTTGCAGACTGCAAAGTTTTAAGCAACTGCCATCGCAGGGATTTCAGTGGCCGAGTGCTAGTTGCTGCTGCTGTTGCTGTTGCTCCTGTCCAGGCATTTATCTTTTAACTGCAAGTAAATGCAATGAAACCGGATAATGTTCGTGTTTGCTGTTGCTGTTCCTGCTGTTGATGTCCTTCTCGTTGGTATTGCTGTTGCTATTGCTGTTACTGCTGCTGTAGGTTTTAGTAAGCCTCATGGCATTCATTGGCTTAGCGAAGCCGCAACATTTATTGATTTAGATAGAATTATTCAGAACATACTTTTTGGGCATGTTGTTTGTTTGTTGTTGTATGAACTTGTGTGTCTATGTGTCTCTATGTCTATTCTGCAATTGCAAGCAATTTATCACTCTTTGGCTACGCAGTGGACAAATTATTTAATTTAAGTTGTACTATTGATTATTAATTTTAAATACATTTTAGTACGAATAATTAAACTCGTACGCAAACCCTGTGCTAGTTACAAACTCAATGATATATATACATATATATACATATATATATACACATAATTTGGAACCATTTTATTTGTTAGTCAAAATACCAAAATCTTTAATTAGTTATTGAGACATGAGACAATATAACACGAAACATTTTTGTTTCACATTTAACATATTTTACGTGCATATTAAATATTTCAATTATGGCTGTAAAATCGGAATTCCAAGATACAAAATTATGAAAGAGAGAATGAAATTTTGACAAACCAATTGCAGCTTTTTTTCTTTTATCCAAGCTGCATTTAATTCCAAAACCATTTCACAAGGCACAAGAACGAGAACATAAAATATGAAAGAGTCGTAGGTTCAGTTCTTTACATTTGTTAAGTAATCAGAAGACAGTTGATTTACTGTGATCCACTTAGTATGTGGTAGCAGTTTATCCGACTAACATAAATGTGCCATCAAACTGTCAATGCCAATGGCTAACAGCTACTGACCACTTTCCACTTCCCACTGACCACTGGCTGCTGGCCACTGGCCATGCCCGGTTCCGCTCTTCAACATGCTTGGGCCCCTTCTCACCGAAATGACCAACATTTTGCGCCCCAATAAAACTGTCAACATTATAAAGCGCCACTTAAGAAATGAACAAAAGCGCCAAAAAAAAAAAACGAAAACAAATGAAAGGACCGCGGAAAGTGATTTGGGGCTAGAGCGGGACAGCTAAAAGAAACAAAAAGCAACAACAAAAAAGAACAATAATCATAAAATTAAAGCCAACCAGCACACACACACACACACACACACACCATACAAAACATAAATATAAAAAAAAGGGGACTGGCGAAAATTAAATAAATAAATAAAAGCGAAAAAAAAACAAAAATGTTTAGCATGACGCATGGAAGTTGACATTGTTGTTGAAAACTGCCACTAAATGTCAGCAAATGAGGGTCACACACACACCCGCACACACCTACACATATCCACACACACCCGTACACACCCACATACACCCGCACCCCACACACATCCACACACACACACACAACCACACATGATGTGACAAACTAAATATTGTAATAAAAATGCTCAAAAAAGTGAAAAAGTTTTTTAATGAATTGACCGTAAAATGAACTTGTTGATGAGCCTTATGAGCTGACGACCCGGTCTCGGTCCCGGTGCACGCCCCACCGTACAACATCCAGCGGCACCCCAACCCACTCCGTGCCACCTTAACCCGAGCAGAGCATCGAGTTGGCGTGGTCATTTGCAATAAAAAAGGATTATGAGCTGAAGGACAGCTGCAAAACAAAAATAAACAAACAGAAAAGTGAAACAAACACACACGGAGAAAGAGAAAGAAATATCATATAAATATTTCTAAATGGGTGAGCTGGTGGCTAGTGGGTGGTGGATAGGTGTGTGGATGTGTGGATGGGTGGGTTAGGCAAGTGTCAGTGCCATTTAACAACTTGCCGCAAAGCACACAGAAAAACTGCGGGCCAGAATTTCAGATACATGTGCGCGTTAACAACACAAAAAATATAAAACAAAAAACGAAAACAAAAATTGTGAGAGGATGGGGTGGAGTTGTAGGGGGTTGTACGGGGGTGTGTGTTGGGTAAAAGGTGCGTGTGTGTCCACCAAAAAAGTTGCCCTGGCCCCAGGCTGGCCTCGCCCTATTTCCGTTCAGTTCATGCCCTTGACATCGTGGCTGGCGGCAACAGCAACAGCAACAGCAAAAGCAAAAGCACATGCAACATATTTTTGAACAGGACACTAAGTGCGACAGCTGTCAGGAAAGCTGTTTAAGGGCCAACGACATAGAGAAACAAACAGCAACTACCATGAAATTTATTGAGCGGCTAACGGGTGATACAGGGCAGGTGGTGTTGGTGGTGCAATCTGGTAACAGAGGAGTGTGTAAAGGTTAAGCCTGCAATAGCAAGGTATGCAAATTAAAAACGAGAAGAATCGATGAGATATGCAAAAATATAAAAAGGATAGGGAATCTTGTTGCCCTGCCAAAGCCAGCCAGCCTTAAACACTTAAAATTTAACTATCTCTAAAAGTTTCCTTTGTATATATTAATGAATATTTATGAAAACTAACGTGGCTACGAGTATATCCAAATCTGTAAAAAAAAGTGTTAAAATCTTGTCAAAGATGGTGGGCATTTTATATAGATATTATTTAACAGAATTTGTAAAAAATTTGTAGGTTTGAAAAACTCTACTATTATTTCAAACGGTTTTTTAAAGTTAAATTTGCTGAAACTTTAATGCAAATAACTTCATAACATCCGAGGATGAATTCATAAATGTTATTGTACATTTTCCGTTTTTCCCACAGCTTTTCTCTAATTTTAAGCAGAGCTATACAAGCATACAGATATTTGTATATCTATTCAGTAATGAATAACTAAGATTGCCGGATATATGTTTCGTCTTTTGATAACAAAATAATAATAATATGTAAAAGCTGAAAATAGCATTTGACCTTGTTGTCTGTTTTCCCATTTCAGTTAAGCTAACTTAATGGTTTATTGTTGACATTTATTATTTATTTATAATATAATAATAATAATAATAAAAAAGCTTTTGTATAGTTATCCGTGAAAAAGTCAATATAAAAATATTAATTTTTATTAAAGTTAGTGTGTAATTAAATTGACCTCGAAACTGGACAACGGCTTACGCATTTTGAATATATACTCGTACATAACAAAGCTGCCTGAACTTTAAAAAGTTTCCATACTTTAGGCGCCAAGGATAACTCATTTTATTATTCAGAGAGTTGATATCCATATGACAATGTTCTAAAAACAAGAGCTACGAGAACTACAACTAGAGCAGCTCAAATCACATCACGTTGGTATTTTCTCAATTTCAGAAATTTATACAGAAAGCTTTTCTATTATTAAGAAATATAATTTCAAAAAGCAGAGAAAAATCATTGCTGATTGAAACTTTTTTATTTTTATGTATTTGGAAATTATTTGCAATAACAAGAAACATTTTTAAGTTTCAGGGCAATTTCTTTATGTAGCAATTTATTTAAACATTAATCAACGTATTGAACGGCTATAAAACATTGATTTGTAAAGGTATGAATGAAAAATAGCAGTGAATTAATTACTTATCTATAACATAAACATAGAACTGGTTTTAGCAGCTAATAGATAACATTAAATATTACATTTGTAGCTCATTAATTTAACGCCCAATAGTCCAGAGGTCGCTGGCGTGGAGGCGCTTCAACCTCCTGCGCGTATTTTGTATTTGACCCAAGTGTGCAAGCCAAAGGGTTGATGTGGTTATGCAACTCGTATGTCGGTTAATTGGTTGTGTGCCTGTGGGTAGAGCGAAGTCGTTGTGCAGCGTCGTGTTACTCACGTATGGTGGAGCACCAGAGATGTCTCTGAGCACCTTGTTCTGCAAGACTTGAATTTGGTTTATCCAAGATTCTGCAGCTGTACCCCAAAATGGAATCCCATATGTCCATGTGGGAACGATGATGCTCCTGTACACCAGCAGCTTGTTGCTCAAGTTGAGTTTGCTAGATGGCCTCAGCAACCAGTTCAGTTTCGTTTTTCTTTTTTATCTACACGCTGCTGCCGTGATATGGATGTGCTTGCGCCAGGTAAGTTTCCTGTCCAGATACATACCCAGGTAGCGAACATGGTTCTGCTGAGGTATGACCATGTAGTTGAGTCGAACAGTTGGACAGTTACCATTCCTGAGCGCAAACGTGCTCTGCTGAGACTTGGTCCCGTTGACGCAGATGTTCCACCGGTTGGCCCAAGTACTAAAACCGTCCAAGAACCTCTGCGTAACCGCAGCTGCTCTCCAAGCAGTGGTGGAGTTAGCAAGGAACACAGTGTCATCCGCGTATATCGCAAGCAGCGTGTTTCTGGCTACTGGGATCGGCAAGTCCAAGATCGCTCGCCCCTAACTTCTACCATAAAAGAACGGCCAAGTAGGTAAGACCTGAGCAGTAAATACTGCGCCGATGGTAGCAAGGACTAATCATGCCATACGCGATCAAATGCTTGCTGGATATCCAGAATGATGGCAGAGCTGTACTGCTCATTTTCCACGGCCTCGAGGACATGCTGTACTCGATGAACTTGCTCTGGTGTACCATGGTGATGCCTGAAGCCAAATTGATGATCAGGAATGGCTCTCTAGAAGCCACTTACTGTCGACAATCTTCCCGGAAATATTTTTTTGAATATCTTGGTGAAAGTGGACAGCAAACTTATCGGGCGATATTCAGGACGATTTTGATTTTATGTTGGTTTTTAAATTTCATGTCGATTTTTTTTCTGAGTGTAGTAAAATATTATGTGCAAATGAATGATTTATGTGTGCAGACAGATAATTATATAGTTAGTCGAGTAAGTTGTTTTATCGCCTTTATTAAATGGATTGCACAAGCCTCTTGGCATCCATAGCCCAATTGTTGTAACTGCATTTGTGTGAGTGTGTAGGTGAGTGTGTGTGTGTGTGTGTGTGTGTGTGTGTTTTTTTATCATCTGAGTGACAAAGTTGAGACATTAGCAAACAGAAAGTGTAGCATATATTTTGACTGCTTGTTGTTGTGGGTGTCTGTCGTCATTGTTGTCGTCATTGATGTTATTGTTGTTGTTGCTTTGTATGATTTTGCGGCTCATTTGCTTTTATTAAAATTTGCACGTTTTTCCCGCTTATCAAGCGATACAAAGCGAAAGCAGAATCCTGAAGCTGTGGCTTTGATTATGCGTAACTCCTCCTTCCGCCCACTAACTCTGCCACTTCTTCGAACACCCCACTAGCCCCTTATGTGACAGTATGTAAATGGTTGTGTGTGCGTGTGTGTGTGTGTGTGTGTATGTGAGTCTGAGTGAGGTTTACTTTTATGCTAATTTCAAAACAGAAATGAATAAATGTCTTTCGTTTCTTTGGTTATGCGTCGTTTCTGCCTTTGCTTTTATTATTGTTATGTAAATTTTTATAGTTTCCCCATCATTTAGTTGCCCCTCTGCCCCCATACACACACACATATACATACAATGAGGCACACACACACAATGGCCTAAACGCTTTTTCAATTCGGTTTTGTTGGGGGATTCTTAGGGGTGTTGGGAAGGGTCTATTTGGTCTGTGGCTGCTGTTTCCGTCCGTTCGACGCTTAGCTTTTGAAGTAGAAAATTTAATTTTCGCATACACACACATACATTAAAAAAAAATGTATTCATATATATGTGTATATACATATATAGACACACATAATGGCAAATGCATACATTACGTGGTGCGCGCTCAAATGTGGGCAATGAAATTTCCGCTTTGCAATCCCTTTGACTCCCCAGACAGCAGCGTCGTTGGCGTCGACGCCGTCGTCGACAGCGACAGGGACAGCGGCAACCTTTTGTCTGTCATTTGTTCTAAAAATTGTATGCAATAAATAAAAATTACACGTTCAACAATTTTTATCTCGCTTTTGTGATCTGGGCCTGTAACAATGGCAGAAATTCAGTTCACTTCAGCTCAACCAACCCGACCTGTCTTGCTCCGCACCGCCCCGCCCCTTCCTGGCCCGACCCACACTCCCTTCAACCCCTTTTGCTGGCTGCCATGTAGTTGAATATGTTCGTCTTCCAATTTTGACTCTTTGGCCAACGATTTTAGCCATTGGCTTCTGCCCCATCTCGTTGCCTCCATCTTCCTTCTGTTGTGCCCGACATGTTCCTTGATAGACGACGACGTCGAACAAGTTCAATTAGAAAGAATCAGCCAGCAGAAAAAAACCAAACGAAAAATAAGAGGAAAACAGCCTAAAAAGTACAGTAAGGAAAATGAGCAGAAAAAATGAGAAGAAACAGTCGAAGCAAATTTTGTCGCTGGCAACTCTTTTTGGTATGCGTTCCGAAGCTAGAGGCAGAAAGCTGAACGCTGGCAGCTGGGATACAAAAGCGGCCGTCCTGGCGGGCAATCAGAACTTATGTTTACCCCAATTAAGGTGAACACGAGACCGTTTTTGCGATCCAATGAGTTAGAAACAAGATAAAGGACTAAAAGCCATACAAACGGCAACAATAAACCGGTAAGGCCTGGACCCATACCCTGCCCCAACCCAATCCCAGTCTCAGTCTCAGTCCCACTCCCGTTTCCAACCCCAAACCAAATCCCTGAGAATGGAGCGTAGTCTCCTACAGCCATGCATGTTTATGTGTCGCTGGCACAACGACAACAATGACCAGGAGACCACGACGGGAACCAAATATCTCCTCGCCTCTCTGCCGAACCATGATTAAAAATTGTGCAAGCGTTCTGCGGTCCGTCAGTATATGCATGTGCGTACATGTGTGTGTGTGTGTGTGTGTGTGCGTACCGAGCCCAGTGGCAGAACTGACCAGCTCTATCTGTCGCATTCCAAAAGCTGCCGAGTGCGATAGAGATAAAAGGCAAAGTCGCAAAATCCAAAACCAAAGTCGTTCATTTTTATTGTCATATCGATGCTCAGCATTCCAAAGCGTGGATGGCTCAGCTAAAAATGAGCGCGTGACACGACAACTAATTCCGATTTGCGAGCTCCGAGTCAAGAGCTCTGTTCAATTGCACTTACCTCATATATCAAATTGTTCAAACTGCAAAAATAATTTCAAATTAATGCTTTATTTAAAGTAAATGTTCAAATATATTTTCGTGTAGCTCAGCTGTGTCGAATATTTTCAAATCCACGCATATCCATATCAGAGTTATTGCAGTATTTCAAAGAGGAAACACTACATTTTCAGCCAACATATTTTTGATATTTCAGATGGCCTCGAGGCAGAAATGTCTTTGCTGATTTGCTGAGTACAACCGTTAAATCTAATATTGCACAAAATATTATTGAATGTGGTATTTGGTAAATTGATCAAGTGATCAAGTCGCTTAAGTCTGGAAGTAACCAGGTCCTCCTCTCTCAAGTGTAGCACAATCCAATCCTAACAGTTTCTACTAGGAGCAGAAGTAGAGAACTAAAATTGTTGTAGCTGCATTACGCTCCACTTGCTACCACATTTTAGTCCTTATTTCGCTGCTTGTTCAACTGGATATATTGTCTGAATACTATTCGCTGTCAGCCACGGGCTGATTTGATTTGAAGATTTGCATTCATAGTTCGCCCAGTCACGACTAGGCACGAGTTTGGCTTTATGGGCAACCCTTTAACTGTCAGCTCCTTCACAGCCCACCCCCCCTTCCCTAACAAATTACCTATCACTTTGCCAACTAGCAACCCGCCGCTTTGGAGCACTTGTCTGTCGGCAGGTCTCGTAATACTCATTAGCCATAACGACCTGCAGGCAGCAGCTGCGTTCGCATCCATAACCGTGTCCATGTCCATGACCATGTCTGGGCGCCTGTCTATCGTTGCTATCTGTAACTGTATCTATTGGCCCTTGGGGCAAGCACGCAGTGCTGGCACAGATCAAAGCTCGGCGGAAGCGGCGACGGTGGTGAGGGCTGTGCTCCTGGTGTTGCTGGTGGGGTTCGTTTGTTTTGCTTTGTTTTGTTGTGATTCGATTTGATTTGATTTGATGTGGTTCACTTCGCTTTTTTGGCATAGTTTGCCCAGAAACTGGTTCGGGTAAGCAGGGGGAGGCGGCGTGTAAGTAAAGAAGAGTGAACGGGGCTAGCGAGGAGAGGGGAGAGAGGAGCGGAACGTGGCCTATCTGCGCCTTTCCACTATTTACACAGCTCATTTTATCTAGTTCGATTGGCAATTTCTGTTGAATGCTTGTTGCCACTGACAGACGCATCCCGTTTAGCTGTAGCCTGAGGCTGACCCACTCAACTCCCAACTCCCGACTCCAATTCCAAGTTCAAGTCCAACCCGTTCACCCATCCACCCACCCACCAGCTTATAATTGTGCCTGGCAACTAACAAACACGCTATCGGTTTTTGAATCTTAAGTTCTTTGAACAAAATCAAAGACTTCAATGACGCAGCCAGCTAAAAGTTAACTAAACAACAAAAACACACACACACACACACACAGAAATACAACTTCTCTTCCCACTCATCAAGCTCAAGGGTATTTGTGTATGTGTGTGTGTGTGTGTGTGTGTATGTGTTTGTGTACATTAAAGGGCGGATGGCCAAATCGCAACAAATGGAAATTTTGTCAAGCTTGAAATCCTTTTATAATGACAAAAGGTTTCACCTCTAAGCCGATTACAGCAACGGAGACATTTGGTTGCAACACTACGCTCCTAACGTGGCCAGTGACGAGGACAAGGACAAGCACGGGGACAAGGACGAGGACGAGGACGGGGACGGGGACGAGGAATCAGTATACCTTTAGGCACCAGCGCACCTGCTCCAAAAAAGGTGCCACAGATCTGAGCAAGAGTGATTGTGAGGAGAGGAGTGGAAACGAGGAACGAGGAAAGACAGGCAGACAGGAAAACGCATTTGAAACTTTCACAGAATACGGCGATTACTTTTGTAATTAGTTTCGAGCCGAACGCAGCAGTAAAGTAACTAAAATCAAGAAAAAAAGAACAGCATCTTGGGCACGCTGAGGATTCTATACCCACTTTGACCGGAGTCCACCTGATAATATCTCAATTTAATTATTAGTTAAACGAAATTCAGCCAACTGTTTCCATAAGAGTTATATGATGTAGTATTCTGATGTTCATTTTATTAATGCAGATACAATTAGGTGATACAAGCTAGCCTGAGTGAGGTGCGAGCCACGGATACACAGACAGACCCGGCGATACCCACTAAGCTGCTTATGTCTATCAATATTTGCATTCGCATTTCAAATAGTAATTCCGATAATAGTAACAAATACATAAAACTTATAAAAACAGTCTTATTTACTTTGTGAGCCCAATTTAATCCTGGCAGCAATGAACACGGATAGAATTTGTTTGGATTGAAGCACCCTGTCTCCGACGATCTGCTGGCAAAAAAGTCGATAATCAGATCGGTAAATCAAGTATTCGGTGGTTGCACCTTCCGGGAGCAGCAGCATATGCCTCAGAAGAACACAGCAGGCCATTGGCATGCTTCATTGAGACGTGCCAAGCCAAATTGTTGATATGTGGTATCCTCGCCAGGGATTGTTCCTGCTAGCATTTGAGTGCTTGCGTATATATTCACTTGTCGGTACTTCTGGGGAACATGTTGAAAGTGTTGGCCTTTAGTCTTGTACTACCAAGTAGTAATTGTTGTTCTCCTCATTTTTGGTCATTTATTGTTACAATTACAGATGCCCTAGTAACTGTGTCAACCTACCGAAACACTTTTCGATATCTAGCAATATTTGAACCCCAAAGACATCAAAGCAATCATGTCATATTATGCAATTCCTTAAACTCGACTGTTTGCTACACACTCGGAAACTATCTTAGTGCGTACTTAATGCGTCTTTTGATTTCGAATCTACTCCGTAAATGCTACTGGCTTCATTCCTACGCTGAGCCCTTCCACTCACTATGCGACAGCATTTAAACGCAGGCTCAACTGCCTCTGGCTTTTGTGCTAACTTCATTGACACCACCTGACCAGTCCGAGGAGTTACTCAAATTCTACATTCGTTGGGGCATGTGCCGTCTCTAACTCCCTAGCCTATCTCTCTCTCTCTCTCTCTCTCTCTCTCTTTCTGACTCTCTGCATCAAAATGCATTTCGTTTGTTCGCGCTTTGTACATAAATTTCATGCAAATTGACTAATTAATTTTTGCTCAATGGATTCTTATCGTGCAATGCACTGCCATAAAAAGGGCACACGAGCCACGCGAATATTTGCATGCCACACATGAGAGTGAGAGGGTCTGGAAAGGGGACTGGGGTTTTTGGTTGTTGACGGCGGGTTGTTGGTTGGGAGCTGGGAGTTCAAACGAAGTCCGGATGCGCCCCGGATAAGCTCACGAGGCAGACGAAAAGTCACCCGCGCACTTGATGATAGGTTGGCGGTGGTGGTGGGGGTGTTGGTGGGAGTTAGGGTGGATTGATTTGCTTATGCAGCTAGTGCAACTGCAACTGCAACTGCAACAGCTTCTGCTAAACACACAGGCTGTTCACACAGAGTCCGCAAGTTGCGGCACAAACAACACTTTTAATGACGGATATTAGCCATGGCCACAACTATGGCGCAGACTACGACCACTGGAGCTCTAGTTGTTGTTGCTGTTGTTGTTGTTGTTGTTATTAGGGTACGTGTAAGTGCAGCAAGGAGCATAAAATGTACAGTATTTCCGTGCCCCTTTTTTCTGTGTGTGCTGCAGGATGAACAAAATAAGAATAGCGCTAGGCAGCGGGTAACAGGTAACAGTCCGTCCAGACAGGATGTTTAGGGGGACTGTGGGGCAGTCAGCCGATTTAAGCCTGCCAAATATGCTGATTGCAGCAATAATGATGATTATGTTTGCCTGGCCTGCATGCGCGACGCAAATTTGTTAGCCAAAGCGGAAGGAAGTCGAAGCATTGACAATGCCAGCGACACGAAACGAGTAGCAACAATGGCAATAGCAACAGCAACAGCAACAACAGTTGCAGTTGCTAGAGCAAAACTGTTGCAGTTGCAAGTGAGCCAAGTCACTACAATGACGAGCAACAAAAGCATTTAACGACTTGCAAATGCGACCAACCGTCCGACTGTCCAACTGACTGACTGACTGGCTGACTGACTGACTAACTGACATATATTCAAATGCGATAGACACTGCAGGGAAAGGGCCAAAACTCAAATACTGGCAACAACATACCGCAACAGCTATGCACTATTCAGACATACATATATATATATATATATATATAATAAATATGTTTTGTGCAAGTATTCAATATGCTCGTTATTCAATGTGATAGTTCAGCATGCAAGTAGTTAATAAAATAATATCCCATAACTTAAGATAGAACCGGAGTCACTACAAAATATTATTTCCTTCTACAACTGCTACAAAACTGTAAAAATTGCTGGTCTGATTGGATTTTCTTCTAGGTTTATCCAATGCTTGCAACAAATGTTGAGCCATTTTTTTTTTGAATATGAATATGCCCAGACTTATTATATCCGTTATATAGATTTTTATTATTATTATTTTCATTTAAAGCTGTTAATTTAATTTGCCCTTTTTAATTTTATATAATTAAATTGTTAGCTTTAATTTGGACTGTTTTTAGGCCATAAATTGGACCATATTCCACTGTACAAGTCTGTTATTAATTGATTCAAGAATATTGCCACAGCTGCGAAATAAATAAGATTTAAAAGTTACCCAAAAACATTAGCCAACTGAAAGCTTTCAAGAGTTTCAGATATCGAGGAAGATTAAAGCAAATGATTCCCATATTGTGCCAAAACTCATGGAAGAGCCAGGCCTGCTTGAATCCGTAGAGTATACAACAACCCTTTTGTCCGATGGGGGGAGGGGGGCAAATTATTGTATTGCGTGTGGCAAGTTTTCAAGCACTTGCAGCCAAAACGCAGGCAGCACCGGATGAATCGCTGCGGCCATATTAGCAAAGTGAATAGCTTTTTATTTGTAACGGAAATGTTAAAATTATTCTCGGTTTGTTTGCAATTGTTGCTTTTGCTTTTGCCGTTTCTGTTGCTATGACTAGTGTCGTTGCAAGTGTTGTTGTACTTGTTGTTGCTGTTGCTGTTGCTGTTGCTGGTTAGTGATTTGCATAAGACGCAGATGACAGAGTGGCCAAGTACCAAAAAGCATTGAGCAACAGCGACTGCAGCTTGTGGCCTAGCCAGTAATGCCCCACATGTCCAAGAGCGGCTTAGGGTGCAAATTGCTTTTAGCTGCTGCTATTATCAACTTTCGACTCGAAAGCTTCGTGTTGCTGCACATATCACTGACGATCGCCAGAAAAAACTAAGCTGCAGCTTCAGCTCATCGCTAGTCGCCAGAAAGTTTTCCCCCAACAATTATTATTTGTTTCAGCAGCTTTTAATTTTATTCACAAACGAAAACGAAAAGAAGCGACTTAAAATAAGTTCAGCTACTGGACTTATGGATAATCATAAATTAAACGAAAGCTTGCAAATTACAATTTTAATTGGTTTAAATAGATTGCTGCAATTTGTTGTAGAAGTAGAATTGTCTTGATGTAGCCAAGGCATGCTTGAGTTTCTTGGCTAGCCAATAATTGAAGTGTTGGCTGTTGGTTTAATGCTGTGGTTGATCTACGCTTTTATGACAGTCGCCAGTTGCCACACAGTGCTGCATGCATCCGCTGCCCCCCCTATGTCCCTGATGAGCAGGGGCATTTGTGCTCCCAGCTGATCGCTGCACTTGCCACACAAAGTGCAATGCAATCGGCAATCGATTGAATGCACAGCAACGCAATGCAAGGCTTGCCACTTGGCCTGCACTTTGAGCTGTTGATTTATGTATGTGCTGGGTCAAACGTCTTGCTCTTTTGGAATTTAATTTAATTTATATTTCATTTGCGGGATGCGGCGAAGCGAGTGGAGTCAAGTCGAGAGTCGAGAGTCGAGAGTCGAGTCGAGTCGAGTCGCGTCGAGTTGAGTCGAGTCGAGTCAAGTAGAGAGCCCCTGACCAGATCCGTGTCCATGTTCCTTGGCAGTGCCTGTGGCAGAGGCAGAGGCAGAGGCAGAGGCAGAGGCTGCTTTGCCGTGGCATGCTTTTTATGCATGTCGCCATTAACTGGTCTCTCTTTCAATCTCTCCCTCCCTCTGTCCCCCTTTCCCTTTTCTCTGCCTGTTTGTCTGTCTCTGTTTTTTCACTCGATTCCTTTGATACTGTGGAATTGACGCGCAGTACATTAGTGTGACAGGGTCATTCGCATGCCACCCAATCGGTAGACCGGCTGCTTCTCCAACACCCAACATCCAACATTCAGGCAGCGTGCCCCGTGCCTCCTACCCCCTGCCCCTGGCCCTGCATCAAGCATCATCAAGATTGCATCGTCTGTTGATTTGGCTTTGACTTCGGCTTTGGCTTTGGCTTTGGCTTGTTTGGCTTGCATTACTCGTGGGAAATCAGTTTAATGGAAATTATAACATTCGATTACTTTTCAAACTAAACTCAAAACATGCGGGCAGCACACCCATCCCTCTCCGCGCCACAACAAACACACAAATACACACACACACACACACACACACACACACACACACACACCTATCTATTGCTTTGTAGCTCGTTCAGCCCGGTGACTCTCGGTTCTAGTCGTTGCTGTGTAACCAGCCGTGCAACAGCAGCCGCACCTCACCAAACAGTTTTGTCAAATGCCTACAAGTATGCAGCAAATAACTGGAAAATAACTGCAAACACACACACACACACACACACACAGACACAGGCAGACAAACACGCTCAAGCTGCAAGTTTAAAGCAGGCATTATTGGCTTGGACTCTTTTTCATTTTTCATTTTTTGTATTTGTATTTTTCTTCTTTTCTATTTTGTTGCTGTTGTTTTTTTTCCATCTTTTGGCAGCCATTGAAATTAGTGAACTGAATTTAAGTGACAAAACAGTAGACAGCTGAAACAGTCATTTGCACGAAATTAAACAAACTACTCAGCTGGTTTCCCATTTTCGGTGAGTTTGCTTCTTTTCTCTTCTTCTGTCGCTTTCAATTTTTGACAGTCCCTTCCGTTTCTGCTGATTAAGCATAGACACATCTTTTGACAGCTGGAGCCGAGTAGAATATAACGAAGAAAATAAAAAGTTTTATTTTTCACGAATGTTATTGTCAACTGTTATTTTGTATAATCTATTTGTAGACATTGGCTACTGGGTCATCTTTATCATCCACCCACTCAAAATATATATGATCCTGATCAGGATCAACAGACGAATCGGTTTTGCCATGTCCGTGGACCAGAGACTATCAGCTGCAAAATAACATCTCGTGTAAAACGCTGATTAAGTTTTTTTTTTTTTTTTTTTTTTCTTTTTTGATAACTGCACCTGTTTCGCTAATAATGCAAGTCGATTTCACATAACAATTAAAAACACAGGTAAAGATTGACATATTGTTGATAAATTGTACAGATTATGCTAGAATCGGACAGGAAATGCAAAATGTTGTTAGCCCAACTTAATCTTCATATTGAAGCAAACTAGTAAGTCAAGTACAAGTCTATATCGATAGTAATGTTTTTGGCTTTGCTGCAGCTGCAAATAGTTTTCCTCTAAATTCGTTCTTTAAGATCATAGAATTGATATTGAGTTGAGGTTACAACTGTACTTGGACCGATTTGAGGAACACAAGTTCTCCTGAGACTGAATGTTTGTTTAGTGCTTTGTATTTTTGTATTTTTTTTTTAAATTTACTTATTTTTAATGCCGTGCCTACGTGACGGCTACGTGATGTCTCCTGTGTGCTGGCAACAGCTTTGCTGTGTGTATGTGTGTGTGTGTGTGTGTGAAGGTCATGTGGCATACTTGGACGACACTCAGACTGGCAGGCAGTGCGCTTGAAAATGCAATGCAGAAATGCAGAAATGCTCAGCGTCGATGTTGAGTTTAATGAAGTGCAACGAGAATCGAGCAATTGAAATGCATTAAATGCCTTCTCCTTGGCCTCCTCGTCCTCCTCCTCCTCCTCCTACTCCTCCTCACCTGATGCCCGATGCCCGATGCCTGACGCCTGGCGCCTGAAGTTGACGACGGTGACGACGACGCACAAATCAAAGTGGAACTGCTGTTGTTGGTGTTGGTTGGCGTTGGTGTCGTTTCTGTTGCTGGCATCATCAAGTGCCGTTAAACATGCCACACGCATCAAAGCGAAAATGCTGCAAATACCTAAAAATATTGGCAAGCATGCGGCATGAAAAGCACGAGCAGCAAGCAGCAAGCGCCATGAGTGCTAAATAAACCAAGCACAAAACAATCAAAAAAATAAAAACAAAACAACGAAAATAAGAAATAAAATAAATAAGAAATAAAACACGTAGAAGCAGCAGACACACACACATATATACATGTATATATATATATATATAAATATAAATATATATATATACATATATATCTGCCATTTTGCTCTCCATAAAACAGAAATAAAGTGTTCCCAGTTGCTGTTAGGTCGCTGTTAAGCCACTGTTAGCCGCCAATAACAATGGTTGACACACTGACGTCAACGTCGCTGCCAGCGTCGCTGCCTGCGCGTGCGCTTCGTACTTTTAGCACACATACGACACGAAGCAGCACGAGCAACGTGGCACTTCGTATTCTTGCATTTTTTAGCACATGACCAGGCGCAAACGAGGACATTCAGCTGCACACAGCCCTTGGCTGTAGTCGCAGCTGAAAGCAACGGACGACAGCCGTGAGCACCTTCGACTCGCAGTCCTCTCAACGAATTTGCGAGATTTGTTCAGATTTGAGTGGGCAAAAATCATACAGAAAAATGCACTCGTCAGCAGTCAGCGCCTGCTGCTGGTGCTGCTGGTGCTGCGGCTTGATGCCACTTGAAAAAGTTGCTGACTAGCTGGCTGGCAACTTTGTCTTGGCCATCAAGCGAAATGTCATCCGTCAGTTGTCAGCCGTCAGCGGCTCGCTGTTTATGTTGCACTGCGCTGCTCATTAGTGCAACGCTTATGATGATAATTTGGATTAAGCCACAGGAGCAGAACCGAACCGCACAGCAGCAATCGGAAGCGATTTGCATTTGGGCTTGACATAAGCCATAAGCTATTCGGCTCAATAGCACACCAGGCCAGCCAAATCGAAAACCAAATCGAAAACCAAATCAAAATCCAAATCCTAGTCAAAGTCCCCGTTCAAATTGCATTCAACTCATGTTGAGCTGGGCAAGTGCATAGTCATACAACAAAAAAATAAAAATAAAAAAGTACTCGCTTGTGGCCAGCTTCTGCCAATTAGCAACAAATTCAGCTGGTATCAAGTGAAAAGAAATATTCTGTTTTTTCAACTTTAAACACAATTAACACACATCTGTTATATTATATAAAAACTTCCGTTGCAGTCATTAAATTAAGCTTTGAGCTGTGCGAAATACATAGTTACTGAAACATTATTCTTTTAATGAATAAAATAACGTATAAATATTCCCGTAAAAAGAGTTTAAATTTTATAATAACTCTTCACGGCGATATCATCCCTATCATGCCTGTTAGAGCCGTTTATGACAGATGCTCAAGGCAGGCATATGATTGTCATTTCAAATATATAATTTATCATATGTAAATGTTAATTCAAGTTGTTCTTGTTTATGGGCGAAAAAAAACATTAAAAAACAGAAAAAGTGTTTATCTCAAGCATGGCGAAGATTACACACCCTTTCAGCCATAACAACATAAATGTTACTATAAAGTTGAAAGCTGTATATTAATTGATCGTTCCTGATAATTTTGTGGTCCGAATTTTAGGAGAATGTGCTCGGAAAAAAATCATCTTCAATTGGAGAGAAGAGCAAAAACACTGTCTTGCTTTTAGAAATAATTTCTAGATAAAAGAACAAAATGTCTAAAATCAAACCGGTTTTATGAACACATCTGACAATGACTAATTAACAAGCTAATATTTCTGGCTGTGTCAAACTACAATGTATATAAATTTCAAATTGTTTATTACGGAAATTAAACACATTCGATTTTTGTAATTACACTTGCATTTATATGTATATATATGTCTTATATATATCTTGAAGTTTGAAAGTGGATCTCTGATGTAAAATCTGAGCTTCGCTTTGGATAAATGACTTACTGAGTTCGCTAATGGGATTTCTGGCAAATCGTTGATGTAATTAGCATAATGCAAACTTAAGAGCAAATACTTGACTATTCTTAACGTTATTCTCTCTCTCTCTCTCTCTCTCTCTCTCTCTCTCTCTGTGTGTCTCTACAGATTTGGCTGATGGTTTGATAAGCCAACCGAACAAACACATAGACACTTATGTTACCTGCTTTTTTTAGCTGCATTATTTGTGCTGCTTAAATGCGCAAAAAACGAGCGAAAAAAGTTTAAAAAAAAAAAGCAGAGATGAGAAGCGAACAAAATTATAATAATAAATAAAAGCGAGTGGCAGGCAACTCGACGCAGCGGTTTCACACGCAATTAACATATTCTCTCTGTTTCATTAAAATTGTTGCACTTTCTAAGGGGTTACAACTGCCCTTGCACCTGACCACCCCTGTCCCCCCCTCCCCCACATGGAGCCGGATTGTGTCCGGATTTCGCTGTGTTTTTCCTGCTTGCCTTTCGACACATGCACTTTTTAATTATTTGTTGATTTTTTTAATTCGCTCCCTCTCTCTCCCTCCCCTTTTTTCAATTACTTATGCAATCGTGGGTGGGGGTGGGGGGTGGGAGACAGACAGAGGGACAGAGGGGGAGAAAATGTGCAAGTAATTGTCTTTGGGCTAAGTCTGAGATGGGGTTTTCGCTTGGGGATTTGCGATTTGGGTACGGTTTTGTTTTCATTTTCGTTTTGGTTTTGGTTTTGATTTTGGCAGGAGCAAAAGAAGTGGTTGAAGGGGGTCGACGGTGACTGCTGAACAATTCCTGGCAAATGCTAAACATGCTGCGATTTACATTTATGCCACCTCCATTTGTAGTCGCATTAAACAATTAACAATTGTAATTGATAATCAATTAGTGGTCACAGGAGCGAGCTGCCAACATCTGCTTAAATAAGCACACAAATCGACACACTCCCATATTGCACATATGTATATTAAGCTAATTATTATCAACTACGACACGCCACTTGCCACAAGCTCATAATCGCTACAGCCAAATTATTCCGAAATATGACAGCAGTTCACAAAATGGTGTGCGCTCAAAAACAATTAAAGACAAAAACAGTAGAACGTATTTTTAATCACAGATTTAATAACAAGTGGCTGCAATAAAAACTTTGTGGCCAGTACTCGTCTTTTTCGTTTATTATTATTCTTTTTTTTATGGCTAAAACGGGCTTTGCTGACAAGCTTGGCTAAAAACTGCTCTTGTGTTAATTACCGAAAAAAACACGAGTTCGAATTCGAATGCGAATGCGAAACACATAAAAATATGAATGTAAGCAAAGTCAAAGTGCCCGCTGAATGTATATACATATACATATATATATATACATATATATATATACATATATATATATACATATATATATATGTGTGTGTGTGTGTATGAATAAATCATTAAACTGTAGCAGCATCAACAGCTATAAAAAGCGGCATTTACGACGTTTGCCGCAAGTAAACAGATTCCAATTTGCTGGCCCGTTGAAATTAACAATTATTAATAGCCAGGCCGAGAGCAGTAGAATACCAGTTAGTCGAACTTTCAGCCTTAAATAGCATTAATTGCCATCTCAGGCAGAGCAATTTATCACGCTTTGAGCTTATTAAAGCTTTCAAATTATCAAGCAACGTGTACATCACATTCTGCTGCGAATCAATTATTAAAATATTATACAATTTAGACATCAGTCGAGAGCAGTGCTTTAAGATTTAATACCCAATGAAGGCAGCTGAGCGCAAGTAAAGATTGCTGATGCTTTTAATGGATCCGAAAGCTCATTCACTCGCATTTATAAGTTGTTAACTGATTATTTGTGGGCATACTCTCAAGTGTGGCATTACCTGGAGCGAGAGGACAATTGGAGGGTGCCAATTGTAAGCAACAAATAAGCTTTTGGCCAGAGCCAAATCAATTTATACAGTTCCAAGCTTGCTTGAACTCTCCATGCTTTCGACAATGCAAAGGACTATCTCCCTCTCTCTCTCTCTCTTTCTGTACGAGTATCTCTCTCCCACCCACTCATGTGCAAACAATTACATTCATTTCTGGCTCCATCTATTTATGTAAATTAAGAACAGGTTATTTACTACCAAAACACATTAATCAATACGATTTCAATTTGCTTTCCGGAGAGAAGATTTCTTGCTCATTTTTTCCCCCATTTACGCGATTAATTCTCGCGTAGCGTATATGAGAAAAGTCCCCCAAAATAAACACAAATATCTAATAAATTTCGTAGTTAGTATATTTTTGTCTATTGATAAATGATAAAAATAAACATAGAGAACTTTGAAGTCGGGCATTGCCGACTGCGAAATACTTTGATACCCCACTTTAAAACAGCTGATAATATGTAGCAGGGAACAGGGTGGGTGCACCCAAGAAATACTGTCCAAATTTGCCTTTCAAATTGCGGTCGATTTCAACTAGTAACCTTCCTTAGAAGTTTGGTAAATGTAGTAGTAGATATTCGGTCTATTGGTTTACGCTAACAGGTGTATCGGTTTAGGGAACGGGCGTGGCCACCCACTGTCTTATCGATCTCTTAGAGGAGTTACTAGTAACAGGCTTTCCAAAACTGGTGACTCAAGCTCACAAATTGTGAGAGATATGCCCATTTCGGATTTCTAGGAAAATGTATACGCCGATCCTTGAAGGAGGTTACCAGGTTATCTTTAAAATTGTTGGATACATGCGGACTTATCGATTTACACTTACCGAAATATCGGCCTTGGAAATTATGGGCACAGGTGCGGGCGTGGCCACTAAAAATTGTTATCGGTTGTCAAAAGCGGCCACCAGTAACATACCCACCAAATTTGACGGCTCTAACTCAGAAATTTCGGAAGACATTGCTATTTAAAATCTTAGGGGGGAGGGGGGCCTTGGGGCGACGGAGATGGGCGTGGCCTATGTCGATCTTTGAGGGACATCGCCAACAACCTACTTACCACATTTGAAAACCACAGCCGTAAAATTGTGGGAGATATGTGGCCTTATCGGTTGCAGTTATCGACTTATCGATTTCCGAGCCTAGCCTAACCTAGTGGACGTAGCATCCCAATTTGGGCACGTTTTCTGACGCGGGCATGGAACAGTATATGTTATAAGACGGACAGTCGGACAGTCGGACAGCATGAGCGACATTGCAGAGAACCAATATACTTGGATACCTTTGGTATCAAAGTATAAAAAAAACCAGTCCATGCGTGACTTGAGTTATCTGCAAAAGGGTGGTTGAGGAGTGGGGGAGTGGGGGAGTGGGGCATCTAGTGAGTTGTGTGTGAACCACCACCACTATAAATAAATACAGCGACTTGGCTGGGCAGCTTAGTGTTGATTGAACTGCCATAGGCAAATTAACATTGATAATGCGTAAGGAGACTTTTGTAGTGTGTCTGATCTTGGCCAGCTGCTGCTGCTGGACGAGTACAGCGTATCCCCAGAGTGAGGAGAGCTCGTCATCAACAACAACCACAACGACAACAACGCCAAAGCCCGAATCAACAACAACAACCACAACAACCACCACTCCAGAGCCCAGCACAACGCCGAGCACAACGCCGAGCACAACAACGCCGAGCACAACAACGCCGAGCACAACAACACCGAGCACAACAACGCCGAGCACAACAACACCGAGCACAACAACGCCGAGCACAACAACACCGAGCACAACAACACCGAGCACAACAACACCGAGCACAGCAACGACAACAACAACAACAACTACACCCAAGCCAGATGATGACGCCGAGGCAAAGGAGCTGCTAATGAAATGCGAGCAGCTGCGTAGGCGTCACAAGAGAGGCAACTCCTCGTCGGACGAGGGCAGTGGTGAGCAGAAGTCCGAAAAGAAAGAGCGCAAGAAGCTGAAGAAGATGTGCAAGGAGCTGAAGAAGGAGCAGGAGCGCAAAGAGAAGCGCCAAGGCTCCGATAGTCTGAAGGAACTCTCAGAGGCATTGCGCAACTACCAAATGAAACAGAATATGAGAATGCATTAAACTATTATTATATCATATTCAACAACTACAACTGTTTCTTATCTTTCTTTTTTTTTGTTTATATATATTGCCTTTGTTAACTTTAATGGTAATAAACATGCGTGATTGTGAAATGGATGATCTGATAAATTAGTAGTGGAAAGCTGTGACCCACTTGTAGATCGTTGACGCGATATCACTGCTAATTGACAACTCAATCAATCAATCAACAACAACAGACACGACTTCGATCATTCGATTAGCGACATTTCTTCCTAACATCCACAATTTTGTGGCCCCCACTTTATCGGTAATATAGAGTTATTAGTATTCAAATACAATGTTGAGCCATTCAATTAATGCATGCTCATAGTTATACCTCATCTGTATATAGGAATGTGACTGAGAAAACAAAATCTATTCAAAAAGTAACCTTAATCAAAGTGAAGAAACTAAAACACAAAACACATTTAACAAAATCTAGCTTTAATTAAGTTGCCACTTGGACAAATTGTCTATAATGTTCCGGATTCCAACTGCCGGGTTTTGAGATTTCCATAGTTCGAGGCAAGGCTAGAAGATTGCTCAATATATCAGACAAGTTGATTGCTTGTAACTAGAACTATGATTCTCTAATATCATAATTAATAAATGCAAACATGTTTATGCAGATCTAAGTCGGTTAACTCGCATTGCATACGATATATGCGCATATTAAATTAGCCGGACAGCGATTGATGTTTTTTTGTTTTTTGTTTTTTGTTTTATTTTTTGATTATTTGTTCAATAAACTGAATTTGATATTTATTGGAAAGTTTCGTTTCAATTTATAATATATTCACGAAAATTGAATTGATGTTGAAGTTGATAGTGAACTTATAGCAACTAGCAACATTTAAAATTTGAAGTTTTGAAAGCAGCTGTCTTTTTATAAACACACACAGTCTCCAGGCACGTTTGCTGAATTCAATTTCATTCGCATGTTCAAAGTGCTTTACGGACAGCAAAACTAAATAAATAAAAAGTAGATAAACATACCACAAAAATCAGCTGAAAAATGGTGATCATAATGGAAGTTATAAATAATACCAATTTATCATTGGCTGAATTTCGTTAATTCAATTTGAGCATTTTAGACCTGCTCAACTTGGCGTTTGCAGCAAGCATTCCACGGCCCCAAAACCATTGGTAAAATTTGTTTAAGCCGCTGTCTGGGGTCGAGCGATGTTCTTTTTCTTTTGTTGTTCTTCATTTCTGTTTTGCCGATCGCATCAACAGCTAATTTGCATTTACGAAATACAACAAGTCAAGCAATAAGCAATAACACAAACAAAACCTCAACAACATGCAAATGTTGAGAGAGTTAAAAGTTGGTAAGTAGGCAAGAATGATAATGAAGCCGGAGTTCAGGCATTGAACTCAGCAGAACGCTCGCCATATAGAAAGCCAAGAGTTTATTTTTCTTATTAATTATTTATTTATTTATTTTTTATTTTTTTTTTTCGTGCAAAAAGTGGCCAAGACTGTGGCCGCGACTGCGTGTGGTGATGAGGCGCCTTAAATGGGTCGACCCGGCATTAGGCGTACTTTGAACTCTTGTGGCCGGGGGCCCGAACTGTGGCTAATTATGCGGCATCAAAATTTAGCAGCAACCGGCAAAAAAAAGAGAAAAAAAAGAACCGTTAATGATAATGATTTATACACCGATATCTGTTGGACGGCGCAAGTTGATATAAGTGGCAGCTTGTTCCCACTCCCGATTCAGTTGGCACACACAAGGCAAACAATGAGGTGGTCAATGTTATCGATACAAACGTTGCTGGTCCTGGTCCCGGTCCTGGTCCTGGCCCTGGCCGGTGGCCACTCACTGGTGAGCGGTAAATTTTTTTGAATCCCCTTTTGGATGAAACGGAATCAACTAAATCTGACAAATCTCTCTCAATCGCTCTCTCTCTCTCTCTCTCTCTCTCTCGCTGTTTTTCTCTCTATCCCTCTCGATCGCTCGCTCTTCTGTGTGTCTCTCTCTCTTTGTTGTGTTTCTCAAGCAGCACGGGATGAGCCGCGTCCAACGGCAGCGCCGCTGCTCAGCTCCACCATGAAGCCAACGACTGTACCCAAAACGGAATCGAATCCAATGAAACCGCAGATGATCATCAATGCGCCACCCATGAATCACAAGCATCTGGTGCCAGTGGACACCCCCAAGGAGACACAGACACAGCAGCTAAAGTCCACTTTGCAGGTGAAGGATGCCAAGCCATTGCAGGTGACTGGTTTCATTACCAAATCGGGCAACATCTACGAGATTGAGGATAAGAACGGCATCGGCCGCATTGAGCCACGTCAGGCTGATCAGGCTGATCAGGCTGAAGATGCCGGCGAAGGCGGCGAGGTCGGCGAAGGCAGCGAGGGCGGCGACGGGGAGGAGTCCCAGATCGTTTGCACCTATGGCAATGTGGTCGTGTACAGCGATGTGCCTTGCGATGAAGTGACCGGCGTAAAAGTGGGCGCCGTGCAGCCGTCCGAGGCTGAGGAGTCGCTTCAGGAGCAGCCAAACGCTGAGGAACAGTTGCCGTCCAGCGACCAAGGAGATAATACACCACGTCAGCAGGCTCAGCAGCAGCGTCGCCGACGTCGTCGTCGTCGTCCAAACAATGGCAATCTGCAGCAGCGTCGTCGCGGTAACGGCAACAATGGTCTTGGGGGAAGGCGTCGTGTCATCCGAAGACGCCGCGTCCGCCCTAGCAACAACAACAACAATGGCAATCGACGCACTCAGCAGCGTCGCCGTCGTCCCAATCAGCGTCGAGGCAATGGCAACAATGGTCAGCGCCGTCCGGTTAACAGACGACAACAGCAGCAGCGTCGTCGTCAGCAGCAGCGTCGTCGTGCGCAGCAGCAGCGTCGTCGCCAGCAGCAGCGGCAGCGCCAGCAGCAGCGTCAGATTCACGACGGCGACGAAATGTAAAAGGCCAACAGATGATGATAAAAGTAACAACGCTAAATTGCACTTTCTCTTGTCACCTTTTCCGTCACTCTCACAAACAAATAAAATGTAAAAAAAAAAAAAAAACACCTCAGCTTTTAACGTCGACTGCCACATCCAGCTTCCGAGCTTTGTGCTTGTGTCCCTGAGTAGCTGTTTAGAAATCCACAGTAATTGAAATAAGACTGCTGTGCATTGAGTGCATTCGACACGGAAATGCCCTCAATTCCATTTCTGCTTTTTTGTGGATGTTATAACTGCAATTAAGAACTGTACATTTTTTATTAAGAGTTGGATGTGCAAGGGTATGTAACAGGCAGGAAGAAGCATTTCTGACCCCAAATAGTGTATATATCCACAGCCGAGTCGATTCAGAGATGCCCGACTGTCCGTCTGTACGAACTAGCTGGTCTCAGAGACAATAAAAATAGGAGACTTCAAATTTGGAATAAATGTGCAATATAATAAAATCGATCAGTTTATCGATAACTCTTCGCTTGCCGAATATCGATACAAGCCGATTTCCGGTAAATTGTAAATATATATATATACTGAAAGGGGGTCAGAGATATATATATATATATATTGAACATATTCCAAATTCGAAGTCTCCTATTTTTATTTTATATATATATACTCGTACAATATATGCTGTAAGTAGCAGGTTTGAGGGTATCTTCCATCTCAACTAGAGCTTTCTGAGTTGTTGGTTTTTTGGTAGATAACTTTTATTTTTAGAGAAATTCTTTGAATAATATATTATTATGTATACTCACAATTCGCAATAATTAAACAAAAACATTTCATTTGAATAGGAAGGTTGTTGTTAGTGATGTTCAGTCAGCTAGTTATTTACATCTAACGAGTTGTTACTGTGGGATTAGAGTGCTGTTGGGTGGCAACGCTGGTTAACAGATCTAACAGCAGCAGCATAAGTCGTAAAAGAAGAGTCGTAGAAGAACCGGAGACCAAGTGTCGAGTTCGTGAAACGCAGCGTTAAGATCGTCAAAGTCCCGAGTATCTAAAGTTGTACAGTTGTCGGTGCGTCGAGGAAACATGTCCTTGATTTATAATGTCGAAAATTATCGAAAGTCATAATATATGTGTATGTACATATGTATATGCATATGTATATATATTTGTGTTGCATACTTTTATCTAACAATCAAATAGTTATCTATATACATGATAATCTGCAGATTAAGTTCGATCTTGCTTCGAAAAGTATGTTATACTTATGTGAAATACGCTAGTTGGGTTATTAGCTTACCAGAATATGATTCACAACATGATTCAGGCAAGTTAACATTAAGCGTTAACTGCATCCAAATTAAACAATTCAAGGCAAATCATTGTACAATATGGGGTTGGACATATCTTCTTCAATTAGTTGGAACTCACTGCTAGCAGTTGGTTGCGGTTGCGGTTGCGGTGGTGCCCCAAATTGTTGGCATCACATCTGTCGTAAGTCACATTCCAAGGAATGGAAATTCTATGTTATGTGCGGTACTTAAGTTAGCCAATTAAAAATTGATTTCATGACTGACGTCGACGCAGGGATTTTTAGGATGACTATTTCCCAAGAATGAACAGCTGCCAATTTTTCTTATACTTCAGTACATATTTCTTGAGCTGTCCCTGCGATACTTCGGGGCTTCAGTCATGTTTTTGAATATGCAAAATCGGTATTCTGTGCTTGCTATTTGTGGCAAAACTAATCGCTTTATATGTGATCCAATCGCATCAGCAAATTGCAGTGATATATTTATTTAAATAAGACAGAAAGTTATGTTTCTTAAAAAAAGAACATCCATCCAGGGATTTGTATATGCTCAGGTTAATTAATTTGTGCAATCAATTTTCGTATACCCATGCGTCCATAAATCCTAACAGGAATTCCGTGCTCTCCTTCTGAGCATCCGACAATCACCTCCTCCTGAGTTTGTCACATTTATTGTAACTAGATTTTCAAGTCGACGCCCCTTTTTGCTCAACAGTTTGCCGAGAGTATGCTGTCCAAATGGAGTAGTAACGGTTGGGCTAGGGGCTAGGGGGTCGGGGTGGGCGAGATGTGTGGGGGAGGGAGCGTTCGGTTGGCCGATGGCTGCGGGTTGCGGGTTGCGGGTTACGGTCTATGGCTTCTAGGGCTGCGATGTCAGCATCAGCGTCAATTGCAAGCAACAAGATTTTTTTTGGCGCGCGCGCTTGGGCCCAGCGCACTTAACACAGAAAACAAATACAAGTGCAGCAACAACAAGAGAGCAAGAGCAGCAGCTACGGTGAACACCCCTCACATTCCACACATTCCACACATTCCACACTGCACATTTCACACCCTGTCTCAGCTCTACCGGTGCAGCAGCAACCCTCAAAACGAGCGCAAGGAAGTCATTCAAAAGTCAACCAACTTTCTTCTTGTGAAACACGCTTAAGCGCAGAAAAAGAAAATACTTGCACGCATATATATATATGTATATATATCTGTACCGTTTGCAAGTATATATGTACATATACATATATATACGTATATTTTGCATGAAGATTTGCGAACACAGCAGCAGCAGCAACAAATACAAATACAAATACAAAAACAAAAACAAATGCAAGTCGCCTGCTGATTTTCCTTTGTTGTTTGCATGCACACGAATGCGCCAAAACGACCAACCCCCAACCCCCCAACCACCTTCCCCACTCCACACTCCACACTCCCCCTCCACCAACTGTGCCACCATCTGCTGCAACTCAATGCTGAAAATATAAAAGGAAAAAGAGAAGAGCATCTGCCCCTTCGTTCCTCTCTCGTCCTCTCTTCCTTTCTCTGTCTCTCCAAGGTGTCATCAAAATGTGCGCCACGTTAACTTCCACGTTGACGTTGACGCTGACGCTGACGCTGACGTCGCTGTTGTTGTTATTATTGTTATTGTTGCTGCTGTTGCAGTTGCTGTTGTGCATTGAGCCTGCAAGTTTATCACCTCATTGTTTTTGCATGCCGGAGCTAGATCTCATTGTCATCGCCTCGTATACATGTGTGTGTGTGTGTGTGAGTGTGTGTGTGTGTTTGTTTGTTGTGTTGTGCTACCTGGTGGTGGTGTTGCCGCCACTCAAATGTGGCAATGTCGACATCAAGCTGAAGTTAGTGCCGTACAATGCATAAGCAAATTCGGATGCCATTTATGGTTAAGTCAGTCACAGATAGGGTTGCTAAGGCAGTCAAAAGATGTCGCATCGTGTATTCCACACACTAACAGACAGACACACACACACACACACACACACACACTTATTATATACATACGATATAGTGTTCAAGTGATTGTTCGGTAGTGAATAGAGCCGTTATCTAACTGATAGCCAACAGGGTATTTATTAGTGCTTACTGTTAACTGTTACCGAGAGCAGGTGTATCAATAACCTTTAACTTCTTTGGGGTTAAACAACTCCAATCGCTGTGAAAAGCTCAACTGGCCAATAAACCAATATTGAACTGAGCAGGCGAACAGAAATAGAAACGCAAACGGGAATAGAAACAGAAACAGAAAAGGCTATCAAAAGCCAAAAGCATAATGCTAGGGCAAATCATACTGGGTGGGGTGGTGGTGCTGCGTGGTGCTGCGTGGCTGGGCACATCATGCATTTAGCTTTGGCAAACACAAAACCTTTTGGCCAAAGCGTTCCTCTCTCATGCACAGAGAGAGAGAAAGAGGGGGGGATTGGGGAAGCAGCAGATATAATCTCATAAAGATAAAACAGTTTAATGTCGCTGCGAACAAAGCGAGGCCCAAGCACAGACTAAAATATGAAATTTGAGATGGAAACTGAGCCACAGATAGAAATGGAGCAAACGAGGAAGACACAGAGAAAGCGAGAGAGAGAGAGAGAGAGAGAGATAGAGGTACACTAGGAGAGACGATTGTATGAAGGCTGTTTGAAGGACCCATTGACCCCCCGCCGATACAGCTGACAAGATGGCGGCTGGCGCAAAGAAAAAAAACACGAAAAAATAAACACATAAACACTGTGAGCCGGCGGCATTCAGCGAAATGCGAAAATCTGTCAATTATTTAAATCGCCTGGGAAAAATCTGAGCGCCCAGCCAGGTCGCCTAGTCGCCCGCAGGCAAACTGAAAGTGGAGCGCCATCTTCGCGACAGCGGGCGGTCGACGTCGTGGTCCACATAGCCCGTGTCGTCCGTCCGTTTGCCACGCCGGCTAGCCGAAAACTATGTGGCCTGTTGAAGAGCTGCCTTGTCTGTTGGTAATTAACATGAAAATAAGCGCATTAGCATCTTGGATGCCAGCGGTTTATGTTGCTGATGAATGACATTGGGGTTGGCAAGGGGTTTCGTGGCAGGTGGGGGGAGGGTGAATGCGTGGGCTTCTCTGGTTTCATGAGCTTGTCTTTGGCCCCAGTGGCAACCTAGCTATGACTTCAACTTGGGCCCCTAATTATGAAATCGAAATCGAAACCGAGAAAATTCGACCAGCGAATTTACCAACGAAAAGCGTAAAGCGCGCAAATTAAAATAATAAATTCGCTATATTAAAGGAGGAAGTCATTAAAGACGGGGCCAAATAGGCAGACAGACTAACTGTCAGACAGCCTGACAGGCAGACTGACAGACAGATAGACAGACAGTCGTTTTGTAATGACGATGAGACATTCCATGCGGCATATTGACTACTGAGCGATGAGCACTGAGCGTTGAGCCTTTTGTCTCCTGACGACGACGATGAGGACAGGGACTTGAGCTGGCAAAGGGAGGGGGAAGGGGAAGGGGATGAGGACGAGAACGACGACGACGTCATTAGCAGCATTTACACGTAGCACGTTGAAGCCAAAGGATAATAAGTAACGACGTCGCCTTGTCGGCGAAAGTGTGAAAAGAAAAGCGACGCTGAGACAAAAACTGACACAAATTAAACTGAAATTAGTTGCAACTCACTTCGTCCACGAGACGATGCCTCTTCCACCTCTTCATAGGAGATGTCAACATAAACGTCTCCATTTCCATCTCCAATCTTCCATCTTCCATCTTCGTCTTGGGGCCTCTCGCTGTATTTTTGTGCTGGTGCCTGCAAATGTGTCAGGCCCAAAGTGGCTGCTAATGAGCGGCACATGGTCAGGGTAAAAGGCGTTGCCACATCAATACACATTCCAGCTATGACACCACGCCCAGCCCCCATCCCCCCTCCCCCAGCCTTCCCCTGCATTGTCTTCTGGCATCAAATACAAGCTTAATTGAAACTTTAGATAGATCAACTTCGGGCTGCATTCAAAACATCGAACAATATCCATTTTGGACACAAGAAACAATCTACTGTCAAAATTAAACTTGCTTTAATTATTTGTAACATCCGTTGCAATATTCCCTAACTTTATTTATTTAACAATGAAAACATTATTTTTATAAAAAAGAAGAAAAGAAGGCATTCGATTGTTTTGATTGTAGGCAAATTGAAACGCAATTTATACCATATTTAATTGGTAAAGTTGTACGAAATAGTTTTCCGAGTATTTTATAAGCATTGTTGCAATACAATTTGGCATGATGTACACTTTCGAATCCAAACTAATCAATAATGAATCGCAGTCAGACTGGTCCATGCACAATTCCCAAACTAGCTCACCTCCGCCCCCACTCCCGACAGTTATTTGGCCATGTCCTCTGCTGAATTTTGACCCACATCTAGGACTCGGGCTTTGATTCTGATTGACTGGCCCGCCCTGGCCTGCACAGGCCTGGCACCTAATGTATCCCAGCTCCGTTCTGATACATCCTCTACGAGTACGATTATACTTATACTTAAATCTATATTTGGCACAACCAAATCTTATTTTAGCCGCAGCCAGGAGACAGGAGCCAGTAGGTAGCAACCAAAGCCTGGCTGACATAGATAGCACAGCGCAGCCAGCATAGGCTCAAGCCAGAAGGAAATCAAATAAAAATACAAATAAAATACAAGTATATCAAATATTTTGTGCTAATTTTGTCACGCCACCGCCTTCGAGTCCTGCCATTTGTTTACCAACAGCAGTTTTCTTGCTGAGAGACCCAGTCGAATCAACTTTGTTTCAACTTGCCCGGGGACAAAACGCTATCGAGGGTGGGTGAGTGGTCCGGGGGCTTTTGGGTAGATGGATGGGTGGCTGGGTATTTTGTAGGTGTAGGGTAGAAGATACTTTGTGTTATCAGCAGTCAGTTAGTAGCGGAAACTTTTTAAACGTTTTCGAAACAAGTTGAAATTTAAATAAACCTTCCAATTTTTTGACGACTCTGCCGCACCACCATTCCCCCCTCCCGCATCGCTCGTATATGAATGCCAAGTTGAGACAACAAAATCGCCAGAGAAATGAAACTTTTTGCCAGAGAATTGTAATTTCTGCCTTCAGTTTGCATTCGAGAGTTGATGCCACGATTCAGGACTCCAGACACAGAACTCAGGACTCAGGACTCAGGACTTAGGGCACGGGACGCCCGGACAGCAGGATTCCAGGATTCGCAACTCAAGACTGCCGACGAAGACTTCTTTGGCTCTTCACTTGCTTTCCGTGCCCATAAAATCGACTTAAATTTTTATTGCGACAAAAAACTGTTTGAGAAGAGAAAAGAAACCCAAGCGCAAAGTGCAATGTAGTTGAGAAAGCAGATTTCGTGTGTGTGGGTGTGGGTGTGTGGGTGTGGGCGTGTGGGGGGATCGAGAGAGAGGGCGGGCAACGGTTTGTAAGTGCAGTCGACACCGTTGGTAAAATCGCATTATGTCATGGTATTCTTTTAGTTTTGGTAGGAAGAGAGTGCTCTCCAACCTCTCCTCTAAAACATATTTATGATGCACCCCATCTCCCTCCACTAGCCAAACGCCATACGTATCTGAGGAGCACAAAGAGAACAGTTATCTATTTTATACGATTGCATTCCATTAAGCTAGCAAATATTTTAGATTGCGGATCTAAAACAGTTAAGCTCAAGCACAATTGAAATTCAACTATTCTCAATTAAATTATTAATTACAAATAATAGATTCATTTGACTGAATAGCTTCAACCGATTGTAGTCTGTTGTAACTGAGGATGTGTGCTAGTCGTGCATGCTCCATCATCTTATTTTTTTTAGTTTGGTTCACTCGTTGCCCAATTTCAGTGAACACTGTTTTCCTACTATTTTCCCCGGCGCCGGAAAGTATGCTTTGCTATAATATTTTCGAAGAGGAAAGGGGCAAAGGAAGCACCGCCAAGCGGCAAGTGGTAAGTTCAAAAAGTGCCAACGACGCCGACGATGAAGGCAACGAAATAATAAAAAGCAAACTTTTTACCAAAATGACTTTGACACATTGGGCCAAGACAAACAGAGAGCCAGACAGAGAGAGAAAGCGCGAGAGGGAGACAGAGATTAGGAGATGAAGAGAGAGAGAGAGAGAGAGTAAGAGATGAATAACCACACGCCCGTCCCCCGTTCCCCGTCCTCCATCCAACAATCAGTTAGCTCTTGCATGAAAATGGCATAACAAAATTCTCGAATGGACTCGAAAGGAATATAGTTTGTTGGGTGGCTTGCAAGATGGACAGGGGCTAGGCAGTTAGGGGAATGCAAGTCGGTGCAGCCGGCTCAACTGGCAGTGCAGCAAAATATTTATTTGTGTCTTGCCAAAAACTTAAAAACATGAAAAGAAACGCAGCAAAGAAAAAAGAATCACTTGCGATTTGCGCCATATTGACAAACAGATGCTGCAAAACCTACAGCAAAAGGCTTTCAAGCCTGAAAAGGTTAAGGTAGATCCGTACAATTGAGAATGGCATATGAAAACTGTATGAATAGTGCATTAATGGAAAATACAATCCAAGTGATATACCCTACCAGAAATTATTCAACAAACCAAAGTGTGAATGACGCTTAAATAATGCACATTGAGCGACACAATTGGAATACCATTGGTATAAGTAAGTTAGGCAATTGCCTGGTCGGTCCTGGCGCAGGTCGGTCTGTAGGAGTGGAGGAGTGGAGGAGTGTACCGTAATTAGCGTCGCAGTTCTCTAATAAAACAGCTTAAGATCGCACAAAAGTTGCGCAGCAGACAGCAAGCGAAATTAATGAGTTCGTTCGCTGGCAATCGCGATGAAAGCCACAGTTTGCCAAAAAAAAAAGCAGTAGAAATAAGCCAAATGATGAAAAACTGATAAGCAGGCGAGATAACCGACGGATAAATGAGTGCTCATTAGCTGTAGTTGAAGCTGGAGCGGACCAGTTGGCTATATAAGGTCGCCAAGAAACCTGGATCTGACATACAGCTTACAAGCGGCAGTTGAGCAGCAAGCAGCAAGCAGTAAGCATAAGCCAAATGATGCAAGTGCAAGTGAGACACTCTTTGATGCTGACACTGATCAGCGGCCTACTCCTAAGTCTGCACGGCAGCTGGGCGGCCAGTATGGGTCGACAGCGACGCGTCCAGACGAGTGCCACAACAACGGGCCACGCCCCGCCCTCGATGTTTGGACCCCAGCTATGGTACGCCACGTTCAACACGAAGGATGAGTATGTGGAGACGCCCTTCACACGCCGTGCTGCAAGCCGACAGCAGCCCAAGCACCTTGCCTCCAATATCTATGCAAAGCAGCTGGAGTCCGGGTCAGAGTCTGCACGCAGCTCGAGTCCCTCCAATGTAGCTTATGGGGATGTGGAACCGACATCTGAATTGACACCTGCTCAAGTGCAGCAGCTGTTGCTGTTCAACACGCCACGATTCTTTAGTCCGAGTGCGAGCAGCAGTGTGGGCATGCAGGATTTGGAGCCGCGCTTCTTTCATATGAATATGATGGGCTTCAATCGCTATCGCGATTCACCGCATGGCGGAAGGAATCACACAAATGTCAATATTAATAATAACAATGTCACCGTGTTCACGCCGACGACGCCGGCACCAGTTCAACGAATCTTCAATGCGCATTTGATGCGTTCGCCACAACTGATGACGCAATACGAGATGCGTCAGGGTCCGAGTGCTGATCAGGATGCGGTGGAACTGAGTCCGCCTTACGAACTGTACGATCTCTATGGTGGTGGTCTGAGATTCGCGAATAATGTTGGCAGTCTTGGTGGTGCATCTAGTGGCGTCTCTAGTCTTGGTGGTCTTGGTGGTCTTGGTGCTTTTGGTGGTCTAGGCGGTGCCGGTGTGCCCCTGGTTCCCGTCACACTGGGCAACAATGCTGTCGGCTATGTGCCACTGAATCTGCGCATGTTCAGACAACTACAGCAAGCAGCACTGCCAATCCGCGAGGGCGAAGATGATCCAACTGCTGTATCAGGCTCTGTCGATGAGGGTCTCCAATCGCAGCTGGAGCAGGAGCCAGAGTCAGTGTCCAATGATGTCGGCGAGGAAGCTGCCGATAAACTAAAAAGCTCACGTTTCCCAATGTTTGCTCAGCGATGGAGCCAACGTCCCGTCAACGATGGCCTCAGCATGATCCCCTTCACGAATAATCCCCTGCTGGCATTCGTCAATAATATTCGCCGAACGCAGTACCTGTGAGCAGCTGACGACGATTTACACATATGCGAACAATGAGCCCTCCTCGACTTCGATTAACCTATCTTTCTGTAGATCTTAATTTATTTGAATATCCAATTTTTTTTATTTTTTTTGTATTTTTTTCATGTAACTTATTTTTCCAGCAAATAAAACAGTGCAAGATCTGTATGCATATCGAGTACTGCTAAGAGCTCTGCATATACGACTTAGAACAAGAATGCAACCAAATCTGATTCATTATTTGTAATTTACAAGAGAGATAAATCCTGTAAAAATGACGAAAATGGACCACAGGAAAATGGATTTGTCATTTCCTTTTTGGCAATCCCGATATAAGTTAAACAAGAATCTAATCGTTTCATGGAATTTCATTATTTGCCATTTATTAATCTTGTCTTATGCATTTGTGTATTGTACCTGTATCCGAGTACGGCAAATTGAAATAGTCTAAATTACCATTTTAACCACAATAACAATAACCACAATCTGGCCGACAACAACAACAATACGATCAAAGCAGTAGAAATAAAGTGATTATTAGCTAAGCAGTTAAATATTAACTTAGGGGCTTCATTGAGGAATGAAGCTCTCGACAATGTGGGCAAGCAGGCAGACAGCATTAAAACCGTTATTATTAAGCATACGCCCCGCTATGTATTCCAGGAATCTGTGCACCAACAACCTAATGCAATAATTCATTTTGCTCAACATTTTAAGAGGTCGATTCAATTAGCTTGCATAACTATTCAATCAGACAAGCATGCAAGCAGCAGCCACAACAGCAACAACAATTTCAAGTTGAGCTAAATTGCATGTGGCGATTACTTGCGGATGAGGGGGGCGATCGTTGGGATTTGAATATTGAAATATGCTTTGTGATTAGGATGAATGTTCAGATAAATGCAATGTTGCAGACAATCAGAACGTTAGCCAAGCAGACATTGAGTCAAATAGTCAGTTGGTTAGTTAGTCATCTGACAACTATTTCCAAAATGAGAGTAAATCAATTTAGAAGGCTACCACAACATCAATTGAGCTATAGCTGGAGCTAAATGGTTCACAAGGAACTCCTAATAAATATAAGTGTATACAACACACATGAGTGCGTGTGTGTGTGTGTGTGTGTGTGTGTGCTGGCAAGTCGATAAAAAAGCTTGCTAGAATCGAATTTACACAAGCCCATCAACGAGCCAAACCACAATAACAAATTAAATAAATATAAGAAGCTTTTAAGTTAATAGAAATTATTATAATTGGTATTTACCACATACACAAAAACAACAACAAAAACAATTAGCTAAACAAATGACTACGCCCACATCCTCGATGGCAACTTCAAATGGCTCCCAGTCAAATGCAAATAATATCAAATTCATAACAATGTATGAAATAAAGGCATTCAAAATATGGGCTGTAAACTTCATCTATTTATGTGTACGAAATAATTATTCTCAACGACTCAATTTATAATTTCAAATTTCACATTTTTGAGTATAACATTTAACGTTTTTTCTTAATGTTATATGAAATTTGATATGCGAAACATAGCTGAGTAATATAATTAAAAAATTCAAAATCACATTTATCAAATACATTTCATTTCAAGCGGATCCAAGAATATTTAATTTATTATGTGATTTATGATTAACACCTAATCATATTAATGATATTTTGTTTAATATACGAGTCAACAATTAAGTGAACATTCAAAATGGCCGAGCTTGTCGGCATAAGTGAGAGACATGAGTACCAACATAACGCTACAAAAAAATCGAAATTCGATTATACGTAATCCGCGAAAATTCAAAATTCGCGATACTTTTTGAACACACCTCGTATATTTAGTACTTGTTCCAATGACTTTTTACTAAAGATGTGGCTGATATTGGGATTTGTGAAGTGCAGTTGGGATTCTTCTACTTACTTTCTGTAATCCTCTTGTTACGTTGTGTTTTTAGGGGCTCGGGGCATTCGGGGGCAATACAAGGTCCTGCCGACTATTGACACAACACTTTGGGAAATTACAAGAAAACATTTTGACTTGGGCGCCAAAAGCATAAGTTGCACAAGCAGATACATATTTTCAGAAACAAAAACCGAAACAGAAACAGATTCATAAACAGTTATACAGGCCAGCTCTCGTGTGTGTGTGAGTGTGTGGGTGTGTGTGTAATACTCGTAGTACAATGTACTTGACTGTTGAAACTTGCAGCTCGCTGTCTGTCTGTCTGTCAGTCAGTCAGGGCGTGTGTGAGAGTGTTTGGGTGAAGAAACACTTTTCAAGATTAAACCAAAAAGATTTAAGTGAATTATGTTAAAGTTATTTGCCTGTGCGGTCGACTCACGCACTGACACTATCTCTGCCCCATATGCGATACGATGTGATGCGAAGTGCAAAGGATATGGCCGCAAAAGTGGTCATGTAATATATAAATATGTGCATAAAAAAATATGCCACACATACAAACTGAAGATAGAGAGGCTGGCTGTGAAAACATAAATTCGTTTATTTATTTATACAACACGCTTGGGCTGTTGCCTTAGCCAGCCATAAGTATTCTATCTCTCAGATACACCAGTGTGTGCGTGTGTGTGCGTGTGTGTGCGTGTGTGTGTGTGCATAGTTGTTTGGCCTGCAACTTGATTTGCCAGTTTTTCGTTCGTGCCGCCTACCGAGATTTATGTGTGCATGTTTATTGTCGAGTTTATTAGATTTGATTTACTGTGCCTACAACTTTCACTAGTGGCTAAGATACTCCCTGCTTTTATGTGTGCGAGTGTGTGTGTGTGAGTGTGTGTGTATGTGCAGAACTCAGCTTGATTTACGTGCCCGACAGCCATGCCTGCAGCCCAGTCCAAAAGCTCTTCTAATGATACCATGTCAAGGCAGTCATTCATTCATTCATCGTCATGCACGCAAGCCCGCAATTAGATTTCGGGTGAAACTTTTTAATTGCATCCCGTGCCACATCTATAAAAGAACCGTTCCACTGCCCAACATTCGCACAGAACAATCATGATGACAACAAACGCTCGAGCTAGAGCCGGGGCTGGAGCTGGAGCTGGAGCTGGAGCTGGAAGTGGTGCAGCCATCATCCTGGTGCTGTTTCTGCTGCAAGTGGCTGACATAGAGGCCTTAAGAGCGGGTGTGCAAGAAACATAGCTGCTGCTCATTATGTACGTAATATTACTATTAATTGAACCCCATCGTGTTTTGATTATGTGCAGGGTTTCGCCTGCCAAGAAGCATGGGCCGTAGTGCTGCTGCTGCTGCTCCCGCTGCCGCTGCTGAGCACGGCAATGGGCGAGATCTGTTCAAGAAATTTATGTTGTGGCGTACCCTGTTCCCTCCTGAGCCGGCACGTGACAATATCATTGTAGTGTCCCAACCCACGTATACCACCCTCACACCCACCGGCACACCGACAACAACAACAACAACAACGACCGCCGACAATAACGCCAATTTGCGACGCTGGCGCAATCTGGAGGATGAAGACGCGCAGAAGCGGATAACCCAACGCACCACGCACCGCCGCATCCGGCCGAACACCAAGACTCGATCGTATGGTCAGCGACGCAGGCCGCAGCTGAAGAAGAAGAAGAAGACGCGCCATCGTCACATACACAAGCGAACGCAACAGCACCGATATAAGCACCGTTAACAGCGAAAAGCTGCTCAGCTAAAAAAGCGACCAGAACGCAACTGAAACGGGCCGAAAGCAGTCGTCAAAACGCTCAACAAAAACTATTTTTTTTTTTTTGCATCTTATATATTGATTTGTATTTTTGTATTTTTTTTTTTTTTTTGAGTGAGTTGCCTAACTAATTATGAAACGCACGTGTATGAATTGAAAATAAAAAATGAAAAATAAAGAAAAAATAATTAGTAAGAAATACTAATGAGTTCAAATCGAATAGACAAGCAAACAGAATAGAAATTTGTGGCCAGCAAAGCGAGACGGGGAAGAACTCCAGCGAAATGTGAAATTCCGTATTTCTCTTGTAAAAAAATAATTACAATATTTTTGCCATACTCGTATGTATAAAATTATACATTTGTTTTGCTTTATTCAATTTAGTTGAATATATTTATTTATTATTATTTTTTTTATGTAAAAAGGAAGTGCGTGACTTAAATATGAATGGAAATTGAATACAAAAGTTGAAAAAATTATTCATCAAATCTAATTCAAAATGTACATAAAAAGGTATATCAATATTCAAATACTTAAACATTTAAATTACATGAAAATTAAGTTGATTTGTTTTCTCCCCCAGTCTACAGCTGCTAAAAGAGCGTATAAATAACATAAATATTTAGCTGGAGGGCAAGAGAATAAAAGTAAAACTTATTGTTTGTAACCTTTTTTATCATAATTTTTATTCAGACATTATCTTAAAGTTGTGTCCTGACTGCAAATGGAGAGCTTTTTGAAAGCTGATAGTATATTTATACGTGAAATTAATTACAAATTCAGTATTTTCAAAATGGATAAAAAGTATCATTTGCATTGACAATAAATTGGCTACACGTAATTCGACTGAAAACCAAATGGATATAAGTATCATATGAATATATAATAATTAATAGTGAAGTGATCAGAATTATTTTCAATGTAAGCTAAAAATGTTCCACAAATCGGAAAATTGTAGTTAAGTTAATTGGCACAAATAATTTAATGAGTTGAGAAAATAATTATGCCACGAGAAATGGCTTGCAATGTTTGTGTAGCTGTACAAAATGTAGTCAATTTCTCTGGTTTTGATTAGCTCGGTTTTTACGCGAAAAGTGCGTGTTGTGGCATAAGAGAAGCGATTTTAAAATCTGATCGTCATCTCAGCCGCGACATTCTCAAGGCGGTCTTAAATTTGATTTTAATTCGTGGGCATAACTCATGGCTAACTTCGTGCTCACCGTTAAGATGGCAGTGAACCCAACGACTGTCATTTTGCACGTACTCACACGTATACACACACATACACACACATACACCCACATACCCACCCACACACACACACACATGTAACAAAATTGCAGCCGCCAAATCCTTTCCATTTGAAAACAACTGATAACCTATTCCGGGCAAGGCTCGTCGGGCGTCTTTGCCGCAGCCATAGACGTGGCCTTAACACAGCCGGTGTCCAGGTAGAAGTCAACGACTTGGTTGCCAGTTTATATAAATAAAATGCAGACAAAATATGCGAGCATAACATCGTGGCTGTGGCAAGTTCAAGGATGTCTGGCACTCGTGAACCCGTAACTGTAACCGTAACCGTAAACGCTAACGCAAACGTAAGCACACAACACACAGCACACAGCACACAACACACAACACACAACATACAACACACAAACGGAACGCCTTTAGAAACCGGCCCAGGCACGCAAAAGGTTGCGTTTTCGCTGCTTATTCAATAAGGCCAAAACAGAATTTGTGTAAATTGGCAAATTACGCATAAATGGCGAGACGCCAACAACAGTCGCTAGAGAATTCAAGCCGACTTCTGTGTGCTATTCGTCTTGTTGCTGCTGCTGTTGTCTCATACTCTCCTTGGTTTTGGCGATTTTTTCTTTGTTTTGTTTTGGGCCTGTCATGGGCAAAAAATTAATGTTGCCCAAAACAGATCAGAGTCGCGACGGAGCAATAAAGAGTTGCCCAATGTCAAACTGGTTTCATTCGATTGCCCCAATCGCAAAGCGCAAAACGCAATACCCAAAACTGTCGCGCCATTGAGGTCAAGAACAACAAAGGTCAAGAAATAACAGCTGGCAATTTGGCCATGCAAAAACTAAGCAGTTAAGATAACAAAGAAGAAGAACTCTTGGGCGTAGATCCACAATCAACCGATCAGTTATGGCTCCGGTTCAGCGCAGAGATCGCGAACTATGATCGCAAAAAATGGTGTTTTAAGTAAAACAGATCGATCCCAACCATCGCGAAAACACAAAACCCACTTAAGATCATCACTTATGAAGACAAATGCTCAAAGATCACCGATCTACAGTTAAATAATCAGCAAATGATTTACTACTTATGTTCTCAAAATCAATAATGTTTATTTTGTGGCTATAATTTGTACATGAATTCCAAGGTGAGAACATAATCATAAAGACCAATCTCCGAGACTATAAATACTACATACTCGTACTTTAAGTATGGGCTATAAGTTTTCGTACCTTATATCGTATCGTACCTTATATATTATATATTTACCGATAACTGCCCCCGTTTTGTGAACATCAATTCAAATCGAACAAGAGCAATTAAAGACACAATTGTATACGTATAGTCTTCTGGCTTATATATATGTACATACCTCGGCATAGTATTGAGCAACTGAAATATTTGAAATCGAATGAGAAACGCTGATTTTGTTAAGCAATATGTATTTTCATATTGAACAAACTACTATCGGCAGGCCTACTATGTATTGAAGTGCAGGATTCAGCGTAGCTCCCAGTCGAGCGCTATCGAATGAACTTTAAGCGAGAATCGTGTTGCGACACTTAAGCGTAATAATATTCCAGAGGGCAAACCAAGGCTCAAAGGGAATTGCTTGTGAAAATCGTTAGAGCTATGATAAACTTATGACAGCTTAGAGTGCATTTCTGGGGCAATATGTTAGAAGTAACACAACACAGCTCAAAATTCTATTAAAAGCAGAAGATTCCACAAATTTGTTTCCACATATTTTATGATATTAATTTTATGAATACTTGCAGAGTTGATCTGAAACCCTATCACCTACACAGTTTGCAACATTTTTGAAACTTTACCCTTTGTGTTGGTATCAAGTGCTTGTTGCTCCTTCACTTCTAGTTAAGCTGATAACTCCCCACACTCCCCCTCCCCCCCACACACACACACAATGAAGCCAATGGGCCACACAACTTAATCTTCGAAGAGGGCGCCATTGATTCGCAGATTCACCTTGACTTAACTTGACTGGCAGGCATCGCCATCGCCATCGCCATCGCCATCGGCATTGTCATGGCCAGCTTAAATGTTATTGTCCTGCTATTGCTATGCACACACTCACACCTTCAGACACACACAGACACGCGGCGAAATCAATATGTCGAGCCATCGTTTCGAGCTGGCTTCCTGCAATATTTCGTGCTATTTTTGGACGCTTGCCGGTTTCTGCGGTAAAACTGGCAAAAGGATATTGAAAAAGGCGCCTCTTGCAACACGACGGCATAGGAAACTTTTTTCATTTTTAGTTTGTCAAGTTGCACAAAGGCGATGACGACGACGACGACGACGACGACGATGGAGACGCGCAAAACCCTGCCGGTTCTAAGTTTTTTATAAAAGTTGTTCTTCTTTTTTTTTATTTGGCCACAGCAAGAGTTGCAGACTGAAGGCTCCTGGGAAATTGGGTGGGGTGGGGGGGCTTGAACAGAGCGGTAAAGTGTGTACTCAGAGGTGCCAGCAAAAGGACAACTCAACATTTATAGGCTGGCAGCGAACTAGTGCCAGGCCAAAGTTGCTGCCGCACTCTGAAGTTGGCCCCTGTGCAAGCTCAACTTTAGTTTTCGGTGCTTTTGCTTAAGCGTGTTATGCCTGCTTATGGGGGCTGGCATGTTAATCGGTTCAGCGGCGGCAGCAACAGCGCCACCTAGCGCCCAATGGCGTCAACAGAATCGGCGACGTTCCGACAAGAAACTCAATTTAAATTACACCCATACCCACACCCACACTCAACAACCACAACAACAGGTCGTATGCGTAATAAATTGTAAATGCCACATTGAACGCATCGATGCATCAAGCTGTGGGCGTTTCAGCATTTAGTCGAAATGGTATATAAAATACTCTCATGCATATATCATCCATATGTTTGTTTATGTGTGTCGTATTATAAATTATGCATAACCTGAAATGGGCTGGGAGGCGAATTTGTTATCCTCACAATATAAAAGCAATTGCATAATTGCATTCTAATATGATGACTACAGCACTTTCTCAGTTAAAGCAACAGCCCCAGCCGATGTGTTAATGCCCTCTCAAAAGTTGAGCGTAGCTTAAAAATAGACAACAAGAAAATATAATCGACAGTTTCCAAAGTACACTCAAATCGTAGTGGGAGTGTTGCAAACATTTGAAATAAATGTTGGAGGAAGTAGTCACGCAATAAATATTAAATTGTGAATTTTACTTCTGTTCTATATATGTTCTATATATATAATGCATATATAATTATATATGTATTTAGACCTTACCAGTTATAATGGTACTTATCTAATTAATACCATTTTACGACACGAATGCATAGCTCGTAATCAATGTATTGAGCAACACTGCCGGCTAAAAGTGTATGGCCTCCAATAGTTTTGCATAAATTGCATGCGTTTTAATTAAATGCCAACGAAGAGAGACAAATGCTGTTGCTGCAACTAAACAGACTTACTCTCCATCTGTCTGTCTGTCTGCCTGTTCCAGTGTCTTTGTGTGCCTGCGTCTGGCTGTGTTAAGCTGGAAGCTCTATAAATGTATAGAGCAATTATTTATTATGCCCAGGCACTTTTGATTACGCATTCGAATACACACACACATACACACACACACATGAATACGTATAGCCAAATTGCTTGCAGGTGCAAGTATGACAAAAGGCAACAAAAACAATTGCAACAGCAACTGCAACAATAACAACAGAAACAACGACAAGTGCAGGAATATCTTGCGATTCAGCCATGTCTAAATTAATGCCTGCAATTAAAATGCTTAACACTCGTTGGTTTACAGCAACGATCAAGTTAAGCAAAGTTGCAATTGCCGCAGCCCACCTCCTGACACCCCCTGACACCGCAGGCACCACCCGTTTGTGTCAGTCAGCAGCTGGTTTTGCAGTTTGGCCAACTGTTGTCAACAGCTTGCGGCCATTCTAAGTAGCTGTGGCTGCCACTCTCGCCCACAAAATCATCTTCGTTGCTGATGCCTGCTGACTGCTGCCTGCTGCCTGCTGCCTGCTGCCTCCTCCTTCCTGCAGACTCCATTGTCTCGACGTTGTGCCCATATATTCCACACAGTGCACAGTGGGTTGTCCTCGGCCTTCAGATGTTTCGAGTCCCTATCATTGCATTTGCATCGAAGCATTGAAGCGGAATTTGCAAAGCATAATTTTGATTAATTCAATTGTTATTGCATACAATGCATACGCTAAGCAATCTCTCTCAGTCTCCCCGGGTCTCTTTGGCTAGAATTCAGCTAATGGTTATTTAATTCCCTTGCAGTTTATTCCACAGTATTTCGAATGCGAATGTTGCCACAATTCAAATACTGCCACTGTGAAATTAATGATGATAATTATCATGCTGATGATGCATTCAAATTATGCACCAGTCTGCTAGCTTAGGCAATTGAGCTAAATGATTTGGCAGCCGGACAAGCAATGTAACCAACAACAGTCCGAGCGAGCGCAAATAGATAGCCAAAGGGTTGGGCGATGTGTTCAGTGTCCATTAGTGCAAATCTCAAGTGCAATTCCCCCAGGATAAACACCAGATATTTCGTCCAATTTTACATACAGTTACTAAATGTACAAGTTACTAAATGTACAAGTACAGATAAACTTGCATATCTATGGGAAGTGGAAGTGTAAAGGGATGAGCATGCTTTCCTCTGTACTCTGGGAATTGACGCCAAAGCAAATGCACTCAACAGCAATCGTAATTCTCGTTATGAAGAAATTAACAAAGGCGCCACGCATTCTGGCGCTAAGCTCTCTCTCTCTGTCTGTCTCTCTCTTTCTCTCTTTCTCTCCTCTCCCTCTGTCGTGTGCAACTTGTTGTTTTCGTGTTAAATTGTTCCCTACGAATGCGATTCACATTGTCAAATACTTTTGCCTAGCCCTCGACTCATCCACACACAATGAGCCAGTTGGCGAGCAATAAGAAACGTTGCCTACTTTTAGACAAACGCGCGATTCATGCGCAACGCCAACAGCAGCAGCAACAAATGGCAGCTGCAATTTAATTACCGTTACAAAGAAGCAGATGCATTTACGTAGATACACGTAAAATGACCATGCAACAAACAGCCAGAATCAACATCGCGAACATAACCCAGCCCAATCTCCACTCCTGTTTTCACTGTAGAAGCGTCCTGTTCCATCGCAGCAGCCAGTCCCATGGATTGAATGAAATATAACCGTGGCAGGCAGCGTGGCTGGGCAATCGAGTCCTGCATACCATTATATAGTACCCTGCTACCTGCATATGCATAGGGTATCCCATTATAGCAACAAATCTGAGCAATTTCAGATATCAATATCAATTATTCGCAGTCAGATACTGTCATGCATTTTCAGAGCATTTCTGTTAATATTACTCATTAACTTAACTATTTTTCTCTTGGGTAAATATATATATATATTCATATGTCAGTGAATGTGCACTTTCCTTTGCATGCAGAACAATTTTTCATTTGGAATGTTCAATCTGCAAATAAATGTAACTGTTTCATTTTCCTGACAGAATGTAGTTCTCAGAGAGAATTCAATGCTTAACATCAGTCCAACTACAGGTTAACTCAATGTCGATCAATTGCAATTGGACATATCGGTTGTAGTTGGTGGGGCTGTTCATGTTCTTGTTATTGTTGTTGTTGTTTGGGGTGCTGCTGTTGTCATGATTATTGTGCAAATAAAAGGAAATATCATAAAAAATAAAAATTTTAACAGCCCTGGCGATGTTGTCCCGGCAACACTCTGAGTACTGCTACGGTTCTAACAAAAGATGCAACCGCTGCCACAAACACTCACACACACACACACACACATACACATCCAAACAGACAGCTAGAACCACAGAGCAAGTGCCCACGCTTCGCTTAGCTAATTAGAGCGTGTGGGTAAATGACGGGCAAGTTGAAGCCGCTGCTGTTGCTGCTGTTGCTGGTGTTGCAGCTGCAACTGATGGTGGGTTTGCTGTTCCGGTGGTGCTAATTCAATGCGGCTTGCCGTCTCGTTGGGTGGCTCAATCAGCTGGGAGCTTGCAAGAGCGCTGATTTACCGTTTCGAACTGTGTTTGAATTATGTATAATTCAATTTCAACATTGATTATTCACGTCACCAGGCAAAGCTATAAACTGGATTGCAGCGGTTCAGATTGCTATTAGCTCTGTGTGGCCTATAGATGTAAAGCACTTAACTGGATGACACGCTGGACTCAGTAAAAAAACAATAAGTAACCAAAAGTATATGAAATTATTTATAAATTCATATGAATACTTTATCATTATATAAATATATTATCAGAAACTCTTGACATTCATTTCGAAAAACCAATTATTTCACATTTCTGTGGTAATCATAATAATATCGATTTCCTTGAGTTGGAGCGGATGCCACAGTTGGACAGGACTGATGGTTTAGAGGGCTACTACTAATATTGTCGCCAACCAGAGAATTTGGTCCAGCATATGGTGAAGTCTCCGTCACACTGGAGAGAAGTTGGCCAGCTCATCATAGGCATGTGGAATGAACTGAGAAAATGCGAAACTGAGCGGCGAGTGACCAGTGACGAGTGACGGAGAGTGCCTAGTGAGACACTCCAAGTAACACTTTATCGATTGGGGTGTGTGTGTGTGGGGGGGTGAGCTTAGTAGTTTAGTGGACCGTGCATGCAGTTGGCCCGGACCATCTGCTTCTTTAGAACACTCTCAACCCAATGGCGTAACCAAAAAAAAAAAAAAACACACACACGCACACACTAATCTATACAAATACAGCAACTGTTGAAATAAGATTACAGGCTCAATATCACTAATTGCTCCCATAAGGCAAATATTAATCCCATCCCTCTCTACTATTCCTCTTACTCGACTCTCTCTCACTTTCTCTCTCTCATTTATGCACAATTTTTTTTCTGCGTCAATGCAAGGCGCTGCTGTCCAAGCATTTAATGCAATTCGAAAGATAAGAAGCCGATTATGATAAACTTTAAGGATACTTTTTCCAAATTCAAAAACTATTTTATGTGCAGTATAAGTATATTGATTTCGGTTTTTGTATGTATTAACATAATTGGCTATAAATATGTCTACTATTATTCGGATACTCAAATTATTGCACTTCAATATTTTAAGTAAAGTTTGAAATGAATGAATTTTAAATACATAGATATGTGTACAAAAATATGTACATATATTTAAAATATACATAGAATAATATAAAACTTACATAAATAATAAAATATTTAGACTAAAAATAAAATAAAATAATATATTTATATTCAATATTTTGGTTTTCAAATATACGAGTATATGTATATTTTTATTTTAATAGTACGTAAGTTTGTTGAAAAAGAAGAATGTGAAAATGGTTCTTACATTGAAAAAAATAAAGTTTAAATCGCCGAATTGTTGAATTAACTATTTGTTTGGAAAGTGCAGGTGAATTTTTGCACGGTGTAGCACATATGAAACATTCGTATTTTGGATTTGACGCTTATTGCTCGTTGTTTGCTAAATTAATTAAAATTCAATAATAAAATTATTTAATGCAAAGCCGAATTAATGCTGCTGACGGAGATGGCCAGCAAATGCAAGTGAAATGCTTAATAGCATAAATAAATAGAGGCGAACAAATGGTGCGCTTGCTTATATATATAATTAATAAACAGTTACTATGAGTGAATATATATGTCTCCCATCTCACGCCCCCACACCCGACCAATAAGCAATATTTTATCGAAATCCATGTTAATAAATCCGAGGATCGAATGCATAAATGTGTCGCGAAGCTCTCATTTAATGCATATCAAATAAAAGAGATAAGCTTGTTAGCCAGCTTTTCTACCGTTCATATATTGTTTTTATAGATTTCTACCAATTAAAAGTGGCTAAAAATATATCTGTATAATTTGTATTAACAAATTGCATTTATTATATTGTTATTATGAAAAACATAAATAAAAAAACATGAGTAATTATGGACCACTGAAAGCTTCTCTATTGATACGAACTTACTGGTCTTTTTTTTATCAAATCTTTTATAAATTTGGCACAATCAAGCAAAACCTGAGTTCAACTTGGCCCAATCCTTAGTATCCTGTAGCTCTTTCCAACATTTCCTTAGAATTAAAATGCGACAATGTCCCAAAAGAGTACCAAATTATGGTTTTCAGTTCAGTCAATCTCCATAGTATCATCTGTGGTGTCAACGGATATATTGTCACGGTATATAGTTTAAATAATACGACACACACACACACACATAAGACTCTATTTTGTACAGACATGGAGGAAAAAAATAAAAAAGAACGCCTATCTTAGGAGTGCCGAAGATTACATACTTTTGCAGACTGGAATGGGAACCAGGTGACATCAAAACATCACTGTGAATTTGAAAAGTCGGCTGAATTTTTATTTGAGGGCCTTATCAGATATTGATTATTTTGTTGTGAAGAGCAGATATGCAAGTATAACTCATGAGTTAGGTTAAAGAAGCAAAAAAGCTTTACATACAATAACTAATCTTTCTACCGATCGGCCGGCTCTGCCTTATGTATTTTTTTTTTTTTGTCATGAACTCAACTTATTTCAATTTACTTAGCAAATCATTTAATTTTTGGAAAACCAATCAGCAGATAGGAGAAAGGGTGCTCTTGGGTGCTTTTGCAAGGGACAAAAGGGGCTGAGCTGCTCAATGGGCATTCAAGCAAAAGCGTTGTAAAGAATTATGTATTTGGTACTTTTCCATTTAGCGCACATTCGTGGCTTCTTCTCCTGCTTAAGTGAACACATTTTCATGTCTATTATACTCGGATACGTATGTACATCATGACTATCATAAGGGCTCGTGTGGAAGGCGTAACTCTAGCTTTACAACGGATTCTGCTTGAACTCAAAACCTATTTTCATCTCACGTTGCTCTCAAAAAAGATATATGTATATGCAATAAATGCACCACAATCTGAACGAAATTGATTAAATTTCGTTGGCCCAAAGGTCATTCGATGTTTGATATGAGCACTGTGGCAGTGGTGAGCAATGCTCAATTGTTAGGAGAGAAAAGCACGCTTAACCCAGTGCCTCAATTCAAACGCAAATCAAATGATATTCAGCAATTTAGTGAATGAAACATGCATACATATGTAATATATGTATAAATATGTTTGTTGATTGTGTTTTTGTTTGATTACTTGCTGCTGCGCTCACACTCACTGGCAAGTAAACTGTAATTGTAAATTAACAGCAGTTTTAAAATTATTATCCATACGGCTCGCTTTATTTGCAACATATTTATGCTATTTGTTTCGTGGTTTCCACTTGCCATATGGATTCCAGCATGCGATATAAATATTATTACTCCGGGGTGATTTATTTTTTTAATTCACATCTAACTTAGAATGCTTCCGAGAGCAGAAATTCAGATCAGACACCAGTTGGTAGACTAAATACAGAGATATCAACTCAAATACACATCGTTGGTAAACACTGAATCGCAAGCTGAGCTTCAAAATCGATATGGAGATTTTTTCAAAATACTTTGCGAATAATTTAGGAAGTCTGCGTACCCAGTATGTCCAGTATGATGAGAACAGAACTGTCTAACTACAGCTCAGCTGTGCGTTTTTTTTTTTTTTTTTTTTTTTTTGTCATTTGCCATTCTCGTTGCAGCGCATTTTTTGGGATTGCATTGTTCCTTTTTTTGTTAGAGGCACGCCCACATCGTTCGCCCCCGCTGTGCCCGGCGTCCGACCCGTTTTTTCTCTGTTCACCGTTTTTTGCTACTTTTACTGTTTGCGTGTATTGCGATTGCGTTCGTGTTTTTTGCCACTTTAACGAATATCATAAATTGGTTCGGCGAACAACACATTTCTCATGTGGAAGATTGAAATGTGTGTGTGGGTTTTTTTAGAAAAAATTTTAGAATGCCACAGCATCACTAACGCTAAATCAAATGATCTTACCCGACGCAAAGGCGTATATCTAACTTGAGCTGTTATCTGCTTGTTGCGGGCTTTAGAGGAGGCAATTCATGTAGGAGCCACATATAATATCCACAAATCTAATTAGATCCAATTTAAAACACACACACAATCGATGAGCAAGGAAAATAACGAAGATTGTCTTTAAGCGCCATAGCCACTAAATTGGAACTTGACCTTCGAAATACGCAAAAGAAAATACAGATATTGCTGATTTGGCAGCTGGATGCTTGAATGCCTGAATACCTGAATGCCTGGAAGCAGGAGTGGGCTGTACGACAACTGTTGTCAATGTCGCGCAAATTTGTTAACGGAAGCGGAAGTTGCCATTGGCCAATAGCCAAACGTTGACCGAGGGGTTGGCAATGGCTTCAGCTGGAAAAATGAAAGAGCTTATTGCGCGCCGTATTCACGTCTGATATGTTTAAACAGCAATTGAAAATGCAATGTGTATGTGTACATGTGCATTAATGTTTAATGACACAAACAGTGGAAGGAGGAGCAGCAGCAGCAACTAACAAATTGCAAATTTAATTAATTTCACAATGCAGCAATGCTGCAAGCATTAACAATTCGTTGATTGGGTCACTTTACACTCTTCCTGGCTCTGTGTCTATCCCCCTCTCTCTCTCTCTCTCTCTCACACTCTCTCACTCTCTCTTTGCCTACCTCTCCCTCTTTGTAGCACCCACTAAATTGACATAATGACCAAAAAATTTTCCGGTTTGCTGCGCACTTATTCGGCCCTGAGCGATAAGGGCAGGAGTGCAGACAAGGAGGGCAGATTGTCTGACAGAAGGACAAATTTCAATTTAGCTTACATACACATACACGTTTGATGATTTGACAGGCTCGTCGCTATTGAGTCGAATTAAATGCAAGTGTTCATTTTCAATTTGTAAATTTATTACAAATGTCAACAATAATTTTGTGCAAAAATGTATACAAAAGCACAAAACAGTGAGTGCCAGGCAGGTAGAGGCTAGGTGGTTGGTTGGGCGGTGTTGCAAGCAGTGAGTTGTGACATTTGCATTAGGCTGACACATGACACGTGACCAGGCGCCATCAGCTGAGCAATTAATCAAGAGAACGACGCAACAGCCAGTCGCAACAACAATAACAACAACTCCAAAAGAGCTCACTGCGCGTTTCCTGGTCACTAAGGTAATTTGGCACTTAAAAAGGGTAAACGAGCCTCGAACCGAACCCAAATTCAAATTCGAACCTTTCTCAAAGCACATGGAAGGGCAACGCCTAATGTGACGAGCCTTTGTCCCCGATTGTCCCTTTCGATTGCACCTTCCACCCACTCCAGCCCACCCAGTCTGATGGAGTCTGTTTCAGGTCAATTGCGTAGCAGGTCCATTTATCAAGTGATTGACTAGATAATTGACTGCTTCTATAGTTTCTAGGACTCATTTTTGTCAAAGAGCCAGCGCTTTCTCACATCATCATTCATGTGATTATAAGTGACTATGTGCGTATCCCCGAACTAAATACAAACATACATATTACACAAATGATGATGTTTAAATGTGTAACATTTTTCAATAGTCATATGTTCGTATAGTCAATTAAATTAATTTAATCAAGTTGTGCACATCTGTGCAACAGGACATGTCATATGTATATATAGATATATATTTAAAAACATAAATCGGGCATGCTTCCTTTATATATATATATATATATATGTATATATATATAATTTATATATATATATATAAGTATATATATTTATATAAATTATATATATATATATGTGTTCTTGATCGGCATCGATAGCTGTGGGGCGATAATGGGCGTGGGTGTGTGATAGAATGAATATGAATTCTGAAGAAAGCTGCAAGCGATACTTCATATGGCATAAATGCCAGATCCCTTAATCAGAGAGATCAAATTCGGCGAAGTCCTCTTCAAGGGGCGCAAGGGCAAGTTGTGAAGCAAGGTTCGGAAGAGGCTGCCATGGATCGAAACCAATATCGCTGTGGGAGCTCAATCCTGCTGACAATGAATCCGGATCGTATTCGCTTTGACTAAAGTACTCCGTCTCCACTGAAACGCTTGCAGCAAACTCGAGGCTGCTGTCAGGAGAAGCAGCATATAGAAACCCATTGGCATGCTTCATTGCGACGTGACAAGCCAAATTGTCGATAGGTGGTATGTGCACCAGGGAGACGGCGACGCAGAGGGGACAGATGACCGGCGTGGAGTCCTTGCGATGCTTGGTCTGCAGATGCTCCACCAGCTCCTTGTCGGTGTGCCCCATCTTGCCGCAGAAGGGGCAAGTGAAGCTGTCGGCGAACAGCTCCGTTATCTCTTCGCCGGCAAAGAATAGCTCGCGTGCAGCACGATCCAGCAGGCACTGGAACGGATGAGTGCTGCTATGAGTACCCGTTTCCACCTTGTTCTCATAGCATCCGGCGCACAGATCGTAGTCGTTGCACCGCAAGCACTTGTAGCGGTGGTGCACCATTTTGGTTGCCTCGCATCCATCGCAAATCACATTCCAATTCATTTCCATTCTGTTTTCTGTGTGGGCTTAGGTAAGCCAATTAACTATCGCCTATATTCACCTTAAATAGTCCTGTTTTAATATGCTACTTACGCTCCGCTTTTGATATTTTGCAAAATTAGGAATTGATTTTGTGACTGACTTCCAGACTATTCTCGGAATGACTTTCACTTTACAACGAACAGCTCTCAAAGCTTTCTTGATTCTTGATCTGCCCAGTTGCGTACTTGAGTAGGCATTGATAGAGCTGTCATCTTATTGCACGACTTGCCTCAAGTTTTTATTATTTATTTATTACCTTTAGTGCTGAGCTATTTTCCAATAGTAACTGTGATATATATCAGTGATTATGACTGTAAATTAGATGGTAATTTATTGCTGCAACTAATCGATAATAATAATTAAGCTAGATTAAACGAAGCGGCTTTCTTTTAAATGCAATTATATTCTTAATCATATCAATCGAAAGGATGAAAGCCTTAATTATTCATTGCTTGCTCTTTCTCTCTCCTCAATTTCCAACATTCATTATTTAATGTTTCTGGACTTTGATAAAAAGAGATAAAACCGTCCGATAATAAGCGAATATATTCGATATATGGCAATGTAATTATATTGCTCTCTCTCTCTCTCTCTCTCTCTCTCTCTCTCTCTATCTCACTCTGTTTCTTTTATCTTCTATCTTACCCTTATCTATCGCTGTTTGTGCTTCTCTACCTGTGGGTCAACTGCACACATACTCACGCACAAGTACGCAATAATCCCTCAAGCTCAAGATAATAAATTTTAATCGAATGAAGATAAGTTTTTGTATGTATGCAAAATGCTTTGGCTAAAGTAATTGAACTTAAAATCATGGTAAGAGAAGGAACAAGTTCAGATATCTATTGAAATTGATATGTCGACTTGTTTATTTAAATCCGATTATTATTATAAATAAGTTCACCTTTTAACATATATATGTTTGTATGTGACTATTGAATAAAATGCTATATAAGCGATCATTTTTGCATCTTCTCAATACGCCCGATTTTCTAAATAAACTTAGACCATTTTCCAATGCCGGAAGCTCAACTAAAAAAAATTATATATGCTATCAGACTTCCGCATTTTTAAAGAATTTGCCTTTACTTTTAATGCAGCGCCATTTGGCATGGATTGCGATTTTATTTTGAAACAAATTAAGTTAATGGCATTTGAACAACAGTCCACTCAATCAATAGCAGCCGCTAAATAAAATGACGGATGACCCAAAATTGTGGTGCTATCATATTTTATACGTCATGTGTCAGTAGTGGATATAGTGCACCAGTAGTGCATGCTGAATGCATATTGTATGAATATATATTGAACTTGGGATATATAAATAAATGGCTATGGCATTCAAATACAAGTGACACTCATTTAGTGGGAGGCAATTGGTTGAATCGAATCAAATCGAGTCGAGTCCAGCTTATTGTAGGGCGATGTGAACAATATTTTTATGAGCGTCCATCGCGAGTATTATTAATGCTTGCCAATGTTTTCCCATTGACTGTCATGTTCTATACAAATTATCTAATCCACGACATTTTATATTTAAAGTACTTGTCTAAGGCAGCTTAAGTGTATTGCGTCAAATTCAATCTAAATGAGAACACTGCATCTTGTCGCATGGAAACAGGTGTTTATCTTCAATCTGGTTCCAAAATCAATATGGAAATACTTAACATGTTCGCATTTTATCAATATTATGTCAGACATAATAAGTACCAATTTGAAGGCTAGATCTTTGCGATTGTTGGTTTTATTGCTATCGAGAATCGATGTTTATCGATATTCAGGAAACGGGGTCAGTTATCGATACAATTAAATAAACTTGATCTGCTTATGGTGTACGAGAACCAATATATTTCAAATTTGAAGTCCCTTTCATTTATAGTCTCTGGTCTCATGGTTAGGTCGACTCGGCTGTGGATGTTGATTTTTTAATTGGTTCAGTGCATAGAAATCATCATCAACACATCGTGTGGCATCCAGATCATTCAAATACTGTTTCTAACACACATGCATCCTTCACACTAATTAAATAGACACCCAAACAATACTATAGCTACTATATTTTGATATGCCACTTTCTATATGAACATTAAATATTTAAACATTAAGTGCACAGTTGAAGCCTCTAAGTTCAACTAGTCTCTGTAAATAAATAAATAAAAATATTTTTATTACTTACAGTAACGAACGACTTCCCTGAGAGTTGAGCAAAAACTTTAATTTAATTTTATTTTTTATTTACTTTACATGTGTGCTAATTTCATTAAAATGCTTGAGTCTATTTATTCATGCATTCAGTGAAGCTGACTTCTTTCTCCTTGTCACATTTAGTTAACTAGTTTCGCACACCAAGTCACACATGCTTTGACTTTGACTTTGTCTTTCCTTTTCTTTTCCCCTTTCAATTTTAGCAGCTTGCTTGTAAACATTGAGCCATACAAGTTAATTTCCATTTGGTGAAAAATTAAGAGCACCACAAAAAACAATGTGTGATAGAAGGCACAGGGCGTGAGGCGCCGCGTGCTTAGTTAGCTAGTTGCCCCCTTCTAGATCACAGCCACATTTTTGCTGGTAATGTAGCTGGACTTGGCAGCTGGAGCTGTTGGTTGTCCTTTCATTTCTGGCCTGGTGTGGTTGTCATGGTCAGCTTCGTTGCTTTTGTACAATATTTAAAAATTCTTTTGTGCTGCGTTTATTTCTTGTTCATTGCCATATTCGCTTGGTGCGCTCTTGTTTTTGTGCTCGCTGGCGCATTTTCATTTAGTTTGCATTATGTTTTAAATTGCGGCACTTGGGGCAGGACTTACACACACACACACAGAGCGAGAGAGAGAGAGAGAGAGATAGAGAAAGGGGGGAAAACTTAATGAGCTTCAGCGAAACGTGTTGCGCTTTGTCCCTCGGCATCTTTTCGCATCATTCTCAGAGCACAGCATATTTGTGTGCGTTCTGTGTGCGGTTTTCGGATTTTTGGCTACACCAGTCAGCTACACTAAGCAGTCAGACCACCAGCACCATCAGCACCGCCAGCACCATCAGCACCGCCAGCACCACCAACACCACCAGCAACGCTCTGTCGACTGGCTGACATCAGAAAGCATCTTCATTTGCTCATGCTGCGGATTTTAAAGTGCTTGTCGGAGACACAAAGACGAGTCCTTGGCCACGTCGCGACGTCTACACTTAAGTCGCTGGAGCCCTTTTAGCGACGTTCAGAGCAGGCAGCTTATGTCAACATGCGTGTAAACGTACTTTAAGCATATCATCAAATAAATAACAAACAATAACTTGAACGCGAAATCCAACAGTGGATTTAGCGCGCGATATAAATTTCTATTCAAGGGGCAAAACATGTACAAGCTGAACACACAAACGCAAACAGGCTAACAGTGAGAGAGAGAGAGAGAGAGAGAGAGAGAGAGAGAGAGAGAAGTGAAGGGGAGAGAGAGTGAACTAGGCTCAAAGTATCGTTGCAAAATCGTAATAATAACACTCATAACTGGTGAGATTCATGCGGATATTTTGTTAAGCAAAAATGCTTTGATGCAATTACTATTCCTTCGACCGATCGTTCAAATGGCAGATATAGGTAGTAGAAGTAGTAACTGATGAGCTTAGTTAAAATAACTCGTTAATCAAAAAATTTGTTTATACAAGTACTCATTCCTCGACCGGTAGAGACCAACTACGTGATATTGTAATCTAATCCTGATGATTATGTGTCCACATGGAAGGAGCATAACAGCAAGCCTGTTGGATTTTGTCCGAATATCTTGTTAAATATACAACAACTTCTATTTATATATTGCCAATAGCAGATGAAAATGGTCATATCGAAGCGGCTAGTGACACTAATCAAGATTAATGCGTTACAAACTTCACATCAAAATTAGATATCCCTTGCAAGGGTATTAAAGGTATTGTTTGTGGAAATCGGCGTAGTTTTGACAAAGTTATGCAGAATTAAAACGTTTCAATCCGTGAGAAAATCAAATAAATTGAAAACTCGTACAAAATCATATAGCAATGATTATCCCCAAATCAATGAAATAGAATTATTGAGATTTGAATAAGCAAACAGCTTTCGTCACAGTGATTTTAGACATCGAATGATGATCCAAATGATCCCAAAACAAGCCTGAAAACAGTCCTTGCTCAGATGTGCTTAAAAAGATGAATACGTATATATATATATATATATATATATAGATATATATGTATGTATGTATATTACATATATTTATGTATGTATTATACGCATATACAGTTAACGTAGCGGAAGTCATAAACAATTTTTATGTTTTCACATTTCAAGTGAAATTCATTTCGCGTTTTTGTTATGGCTGCTGCGCTTTATGGATTTCTTCTTCAGCTGCTGCTGTTGTATCTGCTCCTGCTTCTGTTTCTGCTGCCTTTTCTTACATGACCACAATATATAGCCATCCATGGGCCATATAACTGCTCGTAAGTGTGTGTGTGTGTGGGTGTATGTGTGTGGTGGAGTGTAGCTGTGTGTGTAGTCTATATCTGCTACAAAGTGCGCGTATGCTGCTGAGAGCATTTTTAGCCGACTTCAAATTTGAATTCAATTGTGAGTGGAGTTTAGTTGAGGTAAGTTTAGTTTAGTTCAGCTCGCAGTTTTTGTCAGGTGAACTAAATCGCATTTACTTTATTGAACTCACAGCTTTTCCACCTGCCACTTGGCGCCTGCCATTTGACACCTGCAGCAAAAAAAAAAACGTGTAAATTGCATTTAATGCCAAATGAAAATAAAAGTGCCGCGCAACAACAACTTTTGCCACGCCGCACCATTTTTTTTGCGATCACAAGCAAATTTGTTTTATCCCTACGGAAAAATGTACACTCAGAAAACAATATACTCTGATATTTGTCAAAAGCAAGTCTGCGTTTTCACTGAGTGAGCACCATTTAAAATTTTTTTGTAATATATTTTTTTTCTGAATGCCTGAAATGTGTTATAAAATAACATACATAAAATTCCTACATATTTATTTATATTTGATATATTATTTTGCATTTTATATAATAGTATTCTAAGAAATCCAGGAACAAAAAAATGTAACAAAATGTATAAATATATGCGTATTTGCATCTCAAAAATAAAAATAAAAGTTCAACGTAGTTTTGTAGCTGCTGTGACGTACATTTTTTTCCAAGTGCAACCACCCACATACACACACATAGCAACACTCTCGCCTCAATACGCGCTGCAAGTGGCAACCACTTAAGGTTAGAGCATAATTTTTGCGTCCCAAATTGATGCCCGTAATGAGCTTAAATGGCTCATGACACATATTCGCCTGTGGCAGTGGCAAACTGCACGGCACCAAGCCCAGCAAGCGAAGCAGCACCTCAGCATTATGAATTTGCCTACAGTTTTGGGCAAATGGCTCGACTCGGCGTGGCTTTTTATTGTTGTTGTTTCTGCTGCTATTGCTACTTCTGTTTCCCCTGTCGCCTGTCCGTTTAATATGTGGCATTCTGCTTACCGTATCTGCTTCTCTTCCTGTACAGTGTACTCGTACAAGTCTACAGTGCACACCTTTAGTAGCTGTTGCCATTTTAAAGCTCACTTTTTTTATCGCCCGCTTTTTGCTAGCTCAGCATTTGAGCGGTGTTAATTTGGCTGCCCTATCCCTGGCTAGGCTAACCAACTATTTGGCCACGTTACCGTAACAGAAACTTTGGGATGAAGAAAGAATATATACATATATATAAAATCAGCCAGTCATGATAAGCCACTGTGATTTAATTATTGCATCAGCTAGTTATAGTATTATTTCTCTATTACTCAGCATCACACAGAGCCATACTTAACTTTGTGTAGCCGAATTCTGGCGTACGAGTTCTTGATCGAACCATGGCCAATACAATATCTTATCTTCGACTTGTGTACATCTATAGACGAAGGATGCTTTTCTTTTCTTATAATAAGCACATGTAATAAGCAACCAAGCCAACTAAGCACAATGCTTGGCAAAGAAATATTTCACTATTGTAGTGTAAAATGGGATTACACCAAAATCTGGCTTTGGTTCGGACTCATATAAAATTGGAGTTAACGTTTTATATCAGCATTCTGTAAGTCAAACTAATTTTTTTATATATTTATTTATAGATAATACAATCAATAATACACATCAAATAAAGAAATTAAGTACGAGTATATCAGAGTTACAATTAATGAAATATAATTTTTGGCCCGATTTGGAAATTGTGTTTTAAGTATTAAACTTTGTATATGTGAAGTGTATGGCATATTCGGTATCTCGACGAATATTTGCTGCTGCCATTCATTTTTGTTGCTCTGCCCTGAGCTGGCTGCGATAAGACGCGCTCGTATTATCTGCCTGATAACATACACACACACACACGCACGCATTTCGGTCTAATTGGTTTGGTTGCGTTCGATTTGAAATTCGATTAAAAGCCGCCGCGACACGATTACCAATTCCTGCACCTATTCCCCGAGCCAATTACATTGGCTCCCTGCGATAGATGACGCAACGCAGAGAGCAGCATCAGCATCAGCAGCAGCAACAGCAGCAGCCGCAGACAATGCGTCTTATGTAGCACCCGGGATGAAAGCCAACCAAGCCAGCTCTGGACCAGAAATTGGTGAGCAATAGGATGAAGCAGGGTAGGCAGACGGCGGCAATGGATGCTGCATTTTAGGCTTAATCGTTGTCCTGGCTGACAAGGATACAATTGCGATTTTCTGCTCTTTTAGGTTGAGCATTTGAGGAGAATTGCCGACGGGTCTGCTGGTCGGCTGAATTGGATGGGCTCTTCTCTTGCCTTAAAGCGCCAGCCAAAATACCTGTGCACATTTTGTTTATTTCGATTTCATTCCATGGACAGTGGACAGTGGACAGTGGACAGTGGACAATGGACAATGAACAACGGCCACTTGCGGTCAGCCACGCGGCCGCATCGACGCGTCGTTGCTGTAATCAATTGCATGCGGCTATTTTCGAGGCGACACGGCCAGCCAGCCAAAAACAACAACAACAACAACAACACCAACACTAACACCAACAACATCAACAGCAACACACCGAAGCAAACGAACAGTGAACAATGTATTGACGATGACAACGCTCGGCATTACCTGCCGCCTCCCATCGCCCACCACAGAAGTTACCCGATGCTGTGACCTCATAATGAAACATTCATCGATGCAAATTGCAGCAAGCAGGCAGGAAAAAAGGAAGCGATGAAGAAAGCGTCGAATGAGTTTGCCCAATAGGAGGTACCCTAACAGCAGCTGTGAAATTCACATACACAAGCATTTAAAGAGCCTAAATATCAAGCTCAGACAACCCTCAAGAAATGCTCATAAATTGAGATTCGAGGTGACATATTGATCTCGTTTGATGTGTTCCACTTATTGCCAAGTGAACATTTAAAATGTAATCGTCAAATGATGCTGATCAAGAATGTTTGCATACTTTACGGGAACTTTGAAACAAAAATATACAGGGTAGTTTGGGGCAGAGCAGAGAGCAGAGGATGTTAAGCGAATCGGATAATACGAGCCGCGACCAAAGGCAAGTCGCAAAGTAATTAAAGAAAATGCATGAGAGTAAAGCTGGCTTATTGCTGTCGTATACTCAATGCTCAATGTTCAATACTAAATGAATGCCAGCGAAATTGCAAGTGAATGCCTCGAAAACTGGGAAACGAATGAAATCCAAAAGGTCGTGGTTGAGGCAATCAGGTGCGTGTGGGAAGGCCATAAGGGCAATGAGAACGCAGGGCTCATATTGTGAATATAAATGCAAATTTTACACAATGCGTTATAATATTTATAGGTGCCCATGAAATGCAGATGCAATTGAAATGAAGTTTTCGAATCTGGCAATTAGTAAAGCGATGCAGCTAAGGATTATGCTGTCTGCAGACAAACAAGGCAATTGATTTTTTGTATCTATTCATATTGCTCGTGAGTAAAACACGTTTAATTAGAGCTCAAATCAGTCGAGGTGATGAGCCAAGGGACTCGCAAGCCACCCAATTTAATTTATTAATATGCAGACATGCATATTCCCGTATAGCTTAAATCGACGCTTCAGAGCATTACATTATTTTTGTTTTATTTTTTTATGATGACAATAAAATGAATGCCCTTTATTTAGAGTCGCTTAGGTGTCCTGTACTTTGGGGCTGGCACTTAATAATGAAATGATCACAGCTTATTTGCACATGCTATGAATGCATTCAGTGCGCACTCACGAATTAATCAGAGAAGTCAAGTTTTCAATTAGGCTCATTACCAAACAGCAGTCACAGTCACAAACAAATCAAAAGTTGAATATGAATGTCTGGCAATGGATAGTTATATAATTTTCTAAGTGGCGTCATCATCCTTGCCAACCATATTATTTAAATTTTGAAGAAAAAAAACAAACAAAATAAAAATCCACAATATGTGAGTGTGTATTAGTGTGTGTATATGTGTTTGTGTTAGTTTTCAGACACCGCCTGATGGCAGTGCAATGAGGTGACGGCGATTAAGCAAACATAAATCAAGCAGCGACAAGCGATTGGCGGCAGGAGGGGTAACGGGTAGTTGTGGTAGTGGGTCTATCGGGGGGTTATCAGGGGGGGGCCCCCTGGCAGTGTGGGACAAATAGAAAGGGAAACGATGTTTGCCAATGGCGATGGCAAAAGTTGCAGTCGCATAAATTAATCAGCAATGTTGCTCGTAATCGTAACAAATTGTTATTAATTTTCTCGCCATTTTGCCAGCTCATAATTAAAGTAGCGCATATGTGTGTGTGAGAGTCTTTGTGTGTGCGCTGTGTGTGCGATGTGTGTGCGATGTGTATGTGTGCAAATAAGTGTCGTGTAAACGATTGCAATCCAAAGCAATCAGTGCGTAAGCAATACTATCAATTGCGCAATGAAAAGCCATAGTGCTGTCGATGGAAATGTAGTCGTTAAATCAACAGAAGGAAATATCAGTCACACCGTACACACACACACACACACACACACACACACAATCATACAGACAGGGATGCGTAATTAAGATCGATTATAATGCTGCCGTTGGCTGCAGTTCAACTTAAATCCTTTTGAGTTTGCGCTCTAAAAACAATCAAGCAATAGCAAAAAAATTTAATAAATTGATCATTGCTAGTAAGAGTGCTGAAAGCAACCTAAATAGCATATATATATACATACATATATGTATGTATCTAGACATGTAGCTGTATTAATATTTCAATTTGAATAAGTTGACGTGGGCAAGGGAAAAGTTTTGTGGCATTGAGGGAGGGCGAGGTGCGATTGTAGGTTGGCAACTGCTGCTGTACACAAACCGAAAAAAGACTAAATAAATTACAAGCAATAAGGAACTTTTTCATTCATAAGCGATGCGCTTAAAATGCTTTACAGCATACAAAACAAACTACAAACTTAATAGCAAAACAATGAGCTCCTTTGCCAGAGTATAAACAATTGCTAGTTCTATGCGTCTGCCACATGAGACATTCAAGTGTGTGTGTGTGTGTGTGTGTGTGTGTGTGTTTGGGAGTGTGAGTGTGCATGTGTATGGCGGTTGCGAACGTAACGACCATCATTTGTTGCAAAATGATGTATAATTTAATACCCGCAAAGCTAACTCCCAAATGGCAGTTGCTTCTCTCGCTCTTTGTATGTGTGTTCGTGTGTGTGTGTATGTTGTGTGTGTGTGTGTGTGTGTGTGTATGTGTGTTGTGTGACCTCCAAAACAAGCCAAAGCCAAGCAAAGTCAACGCGCACTTGTACACAGTGCAAGCACACTCACACACAGAGGCGAGCCCTCTCTTTCTCTCTGTCTCTCTCTCTCTCTCTCTCTCTCTCTCTCTGAATACAATTCGTAACAGTCGTCAGCCCGCATCCGGCGTCTGGGTTTTGTGACTCCGTCTCCACCCTCGCCTCCGCCTCCGCCTCCGCCACGGACCACTAACGCGTCCCCAATGGCCAGCCAACAAAAACCGGTCATGTGAGTGTATAAAAAAAGGCATTGTAACCAGCAACAACAGCAAAAGCTACAACAAAAAAAAAAAAAAAAAAAAAACCGAGCAGTCCGTGCATTTAGTAGGAAGCCGTCGACGACACGTCGTCGCTCTTTGTTTGCCTGTCGTTGCTGCCGCTGCTGCTGCTGCTGCTGCTGCGAACTGAACTGGAAGCTAAAAGCTAAAAACCGAGAGCTGAGTGCCAGGAGAAACGCGGGAGGTTGGCTAACGCGCCCGGCGGTTGTTTAACTCGAGTGCTGCACATAATTCATGTGTCCACTTGCTATTTTTCGTTGGTGCTGATGTTTTTGTTGTTCTTGTTGCTGCTGTTGTTGTCGGGCGACATTGTTATGCTGGTCGTGTAAAAACGCCAAAAACAAAAGTGAAGCCCAAAAACAAACGCAAACGCAAACGCAAAACTCGCCCCATAACCCCACACACTCGAAAAAAATATGTATATGCTTTAGCATCGGGAAAAGAATTTACCTAATTCTAATTTTTATTTTTCTTCTCAATATGCATCACATTTGTTAAGAGTATAACACTTTTATAGGATATATATAATACATTTTAAAATAGTTTCTAAATAAATAACATGAAGGTTAAAAAAAATATTTTCGATTTCCAGGGGAATTACATAAATTAATATTTGTAATTATGGTTCTTTGTTTTCCCGAGTGCAAAACCAGACAATTTGAGCACAATGCCAAAAACGTGGCTCAAAACGTGGCAGCTTATATGCCACTATTAGTGAGTGCTCTCTGCGTGTGTTTGTGTGTGTGTGTGTTTGTCACACACCCGGACACAAAATAGATTACTCAGTGTCGCGGCACTCTATCACATCAGGTCCGAGCCGACACCCACAGCTAACTCCCAACTTGAACTGGCTTGCAAGGTGCCTGCCAAATTGACTCCACAAATGGAGCTTGCGAAGAGCGCGGAGGTGGGGGTGGGATGAGAGTGGGAGTAAGTGGTCAAAAAGTAGTACAGCGAATAACACGTTTAATGATATGATAACTATAATAAGTAGTTCGATATGAAATCTATTCCAAAATTAGAATTCTCCCATTCGCATTCGCAAATGAAAATATATTTGAAGTGAAAAATATTTGACGAATTGCCGTCAACAATGTTGCCACTGATTTGATTGATGTATTGCAATAACCAGTTAAAATTTATTTACCGAATTCTTATTCATCTTTATGCTTTGCGAAATCGGAAACTATCGATAAATATCGATAAATATGATAAAGTCTTTTTATTTATTTGCAAATCTTAACGCCCCAAGATTAAAGCATATAAGTTATTGCGCAAATTCACATGTGAGTTAAGTAAAATAATAAAAATTATCAAATATTAATAAATAATAATCTTCAAATATAATATAAATTTATAGAATTCACTATAAGAAAATATATAGATATATACATAATATAATAGCGATATAAAATACACACACATGTATATTTTCTAGACCCTAACAAATAAATATTATACTTGTGAGCAAACTAGTTTATTTATTTATTTTTTCAATTTACTTGCGGATTTAGGAATGTTTGTTTTTAATGCTATGCAATTGTAGAGGATAGTATTTTTTGCGGATGCGAATATGTTTGCAGACTGTTGACGATTCAGTAAGCTTTCGTTGTGCTCTCTCTCTCTCTCTCTCTCTGTCTGTCTGTCTCTCTCAATCTCTCTCCCTCTCATCACCATGCAGTTCGATTGGTATCTGCATAATTTAAACTCATCCCCGCCGATTTGCGATCCGAGCCCAAAAGGGTTCGCACACAGATGGAGAAGCGAGCGGGGTCAGTTGGTTTGGACAAACGCGAGAAATAAATAAATTTCATCGTAAGGTGGGGCATTGTGGACTCCTGTTATTCAGATATTGCTGCAGCTATCCCTTGCCCCACACCTCCGCGACTGTCAGCAGCAACAGGGCAGCCAACAAAACAGTCAAGTGACAGCAAAGTGCATTTTCACACATGTCACACAAGAGAACCGCCTCGCCTCGCCTCGCCCCGTCCAGCCCCGCCCCACCGCGTCATCCAGTTGCCAAGTGTGGCAAGCATAATTTATGGCTTGGCGTTTATGGCTTTATAGCATGCGTTTGTCCCTCGCCATCGCCATCGTCATCGTCATCGCCATCGCCCGCTGCTTACTAATAGGCGTCTCCATTTGCAGTGCTAACGGGGGCAACTGGAGCCCCTTAAACAGTGCCCCTCTCGCCATTAAGCCCTGCAGCACCACGCATCATGCTAATCAATAATATTTTTATATACTAGCAGTGTCGTGCTTTGTCTAATACTCTTGACTGCAATATTTTTGGCTGGCTGCTTTTAAGCTATTGACTTTAACACTTCTTTTTTATCGCTTTCTCTCTCTTTCTCTTGTTGGGCCAATTTATGGCTCGGACCAACAAACACATCAGGAGAGTTACGTACGCAATTCTCGCATAGTCGCAAATGCACACATACATATATACATGAAAATTCATGTATTTCGGTGAATGTTTTGCATATTTATGACTAATGCACCTAAACAGCTGGGAACGATTGTTTGAGTTCGAGTTCGTAGCCTGTAGAGGGGAGTAACATACAGTGTTGAGTCAATAATAGCATAAAAGAAATTCTGTTATTATAACTATCGATTACTTGCAGCGATTGACTAAAGCTACGATAACATAACAGCATAATATTGGAAAATAGCTCAGCACTAAAGGTAACTTGAAATATCGGCAAGTCGTCCAATCAGATTGACAGCTCTATCAATACCTACTCAAGTACGCAACTGGGCAGATCAAGAATCATGAAAGCTTTGAGAGCTGTTCGTTGTAAAGTGAAAGTCATTCCGAGAATAGTCTGGAAGTCAGTCACAAAATCAATTCCTAATTTTGCAAAATATCAAAAGCGGAGCGTAAGTAGCATATTAAAACAGGACTATTTAAGGTGAATATAGGCGATAGTTAATTGGCTTACCTAAGCCCACACAGAAAACAGAATGGAAATGAATTGGAATGTGATTTGCGATGGATGCGAGGCAACCAAAATGGTGCACCACCGCTACAAGTGCTTGCGGTGCAACGACTACGATCTGTGCGCCGGATGCTATGAGAACAAGGTGGAAACGGGTACTCATAGCAGCACTCATCCGTTCCAGTGCCTGCTGGATCGTGCTGCACGCGAGCTATTCTTTGCCGGCGAAGAGATAACGGAGCTGTTCGCCGACAGCTTCACTTGCCCCTTCTGCGGCGAGATGGGGCACACCGACAAGGAGCTGGTGGAGCATCTGCAGACCAAGCATCGCAAGGACTCCACGCCGGTCATCTGTCCCCTCTGCGTCGCCGTCTCCCTGGTGCACATACCACCTATCGACAATTTGGCTTGTCACGTCGCAATGAAGCATGCCAATGGGTTTCTATATGCTGCTTCTCCTGACAGCAGCCTCGAGTTTGCTGCAAGCGTTTCAGTGGAGACGGAGTACTTTAGTCAAAGCGAATACGATCCGGATTCATTGTCAGCAGGATTGAACTCCCACAGCGATATTGGTTTCGATCCATGGCAGCCTCTTCCGAACCTTGCTTCACAACTTGCCCTTGCGCCCCTTGAAGAGGACTTCGCCGAATTTAATCTCTCTGATTAAGGGATCTGGCATTTATGCCATATGAAGTATCGCTTGCAGCTTTCTTCAGAATTCATATTCATACAATTATTCCTTCATGCAAACTGGTTTCACAAAATAAACAGAAGGCGACGGTATATGAAGTTGAAGTGCGTCTCTACATAGATTGTCAGACAGACGGTAGCAGTGTCTGTTGCTGATCCAAAATATTTATAGTTTATGTGGATATAAATAGATAGATATTGAAATAGATATAGATATTGATTTAGCTATACATATGCATACATATATCAAAAGAAATAACAAATAGTGGAACATCTTATGTAGAATATTACTTACTTGTCAGTTGTGTTGTTGATTCATTCCAGTGTTGTAGTGCCATATGCTTATGTACAAGTACTTTATTGTACCATCCATTATCCGCTTAAGGGGTTTTACACACCTTACAACACATAATTAAAAGAAACCCACAGCAAAGGGCAGTCCCACAAAACAAGCTGAAGCTCTACGACGATCAGCCCTCTTCCACCTTCTGCTCCGGCTAATGCTCTACTTCAGTTCATAACACATGCGGGTTACTAAATTTCGCACTGGATTTTCGACATAAGTATACAAATGTATGTATGCGTGGCAGAGCAGGGGGCCGACGAGGAGAATGACACAACAAAGCGACAAAGGCAACAACTTAAGCCCCATGCAATAAAACTTAATATGTTTTGTATTTAAATTTATGAAAAAGCATCTAAAGGAACAATGGCTGCTTAAGCCGGCAACATGCGCATAATTGTCGCCAGCATTGACAGACACGGCTTACAACACCCACTCCCACTACCACCCGCTGCTTACCTATATTCTCCTCTCTCTCTCTCTCTCTCTCTCTCATTCTCTCTCTTCCTATCTCCCTCGGTCTCCCTTAATGCGAGTGCTGGTCAGCAGCAGAGGGAAACTAAGTGAGAACGTTGCTGTCGGTCGTAACCGACTGCGGAATGCTCTGATTCCAGTATTATACCTATTTGTTGGGAGGCTAGGATGACAATGGATGGGCGTGCCTCTACTATTGCACGATCAATGATGTGTCCTTTAAGTTTTGAATTCATATCTTTAAATCTGCGTGAGATAAAAACCTTTCATATCTCTGATGGGACTAGGCGATTGCTTACCAATCTGAGGAGAAGGTAACTGGCTTTTGCGATATTTGTGGGCGGCATTGGAAGAGGACTGAAAATAGTTGTATCCCTTTAAAATGTTATGAATATGGCCTTAAAATTGTGTAAGATATGTGGTCACCATTACACCATTATGTATATCGGCTATTGAGGCGGGCAGTGGAGCAATCGGTAAAATGCCTTCAAATTTTGGTGGTGAAGGCTGGTGGGCATGGTCGATGCCAATTAAAAATGTGGAAGATATCTGATTTTTATCGATTTAAGATAATCGCTGTTATTGATATCCCAGCCCCGCCAATAGACGTAGCATCCTAAATTTAACACTTTATTTGGCGGAGGCATAATTCCATGCTTCAAGTCGCTAGCTTGAAGGGTGTCGAAACAATTTACGCTCATAAGCACGGACAGCATGGCGGTCACTGCACAAAGATATAGCCAATATGCTCTTATTCTTGTGGTATCAGAGTATAAAAAGTGAGCGCTACTTGCATAAATAATGCCCATTGTGCATCGAGACAACGAATGCGTCAAACGGGGCGTATACGTAATAATAATTAAACGTTGCTTCGCCAAGCAGCAATATTTATGAGGGTGCTTTAAATTGCTGCTGCTGCGGCGGTGGCTGCTTCTGCTTTGTATAAATAAATACACTGAGAGCCGAGTCGAGGATCTACGCCAGTCCCGCAAATCTGCGAGTTTACTATAGTAAGCATGCTGTACTCGCTGAATTTGAATGTGGATGACATCAGTCTGCCAGATCAAAGTCAATATCAATGTCAAATGCATATAACAATTCAGTTACGGATAAGATATTTAACTTTCATATAAGATGCTTCTTCACTAGCCACATAGAATATGACTTACATGTATATGAATAATCTAAGTAGGGTGCAAAATAATCTGCTTGCCTCGACTCTCTTTGCTTCTCTCTACAATAAAATCGCTACACATCCGATGTAGTTTGAATGAAAACTTTCAGCTAGTCCAGTTTATGGTTAGGTTTTAAGGAACTGACTACTCCGTTGTTGTTTTTTTTTGTTTTTTTGCAAATATAAAGCGAATTCGGTTTATTACCTAGATAGAATAACTGTTAATGCTCGCACAAGCGACGCTGATTCATACATACGAGTACACACACAGACACACACACACACACACATTTGTCATAATGGTTTATTGTTGGCTACAAACCAGAGACAGGGGCGGGTGCAGGGGTTCCTGGGGGGCTAAGTACAGCAGCAATGGCAATAAAAATATGGCCTCAACAGGATTAATACATTATTTCCGCATGTGCATTGCAGCTAAAGAAAGCTCGAACAGCAGCAGACAGGAGCAGGTGAACCCACAAAAAGGAGCAAATATTTTTGTTTTTATATATATATGTGTGTGTGTGTGTGTGTGTGTGTGTGTGTGTGTGCGACAACTCCAAATCCTCTGCCCAGGCATTTGTTGTCATTTGTTGTTTCAGTGCCACTGCTACGTTATTGTTGTTGTTGTCGCCGTCGTTGTTCCTTTGCGCTTTTATGATTATTGTAGTGGCACACTTGGCATCGTCCTCTCATTCGCAGTCCTTGCTGCTCTTCCTGCTCGTGTTCCCGGTCCTGCCGCTGTTGTTGTTGTTTTTATTGTTGTTCTTGTTGTTGTTATTGTTAACGTTGTTGTCGTCCTACGAGAAGCACTTATGCTTATGTTTTCGGCTCTTATATGGCTCTTGCCCGATGTTGCCACTGCCTTTGAAGTGCACTTTGCTGTTTCATTTCACTATATTTGTTAGGCATATTTTTATTTACTAGTATACATCTGCATAAGTACACACGCACACAGACACGCATTTATCGGTGCATATTTGATACCCTAAAATGGTCGGTATATTAATTAATGCACCAGTCAGTTCAACATATATATTTGAACAACCAAAATTTACGTATCATTGTTGCTATTTGCTTGCAATTGTAGCTGGAATTCGTTTTCAGCTAGATTTAGCCCAAATCTAGAAGCAACCCTAATATGCAGCTGATTCATGTCTGATGATATGTCTGAAAAAACTTAACTTAACTGCCGTAAGTCTTTTCTTTTAGGGCATTCAAACGTCATGATAATGACATCCACAATGTCTTTTTATTTGTCTTTTTTTATTACGCATTTCGTATACCCTGTTGCCTGCGTCACATGAGAATAAGGCCAAGTTTATGTGTGTGCGCTGCATACTAATGAAAAACATCTAATGAGATACTTATCTGCCGTGTAATTCTGCAGTGCGAATAGGTATAGGTATTCGTACATATGTTTGTGCAACTTAGAGTTCAGTCTGTCAGGGTTTCCTTTAGTCGGACACTCTCAACTAGAGCACCATAATATAAAATTCGTATTGTCGATTGTCCAATGGCTAAACATGTTACTAGTTGCTACTAACAAGACACTACACACACAGCTGGACAAGTGTATAATAATATATTGTTGGCATTTGTAACGCAAATTTCAAGTGCCATTTTGGAAGAGGAAAGAACCAGATCCACTTATCCTTCGTCGAACTATTGGTCAAACTCAAACTCATACTCATAATTATAGTCATACTCAAACTCGCTCGAATACTCACACTTATACTCATACTCATGTATACATAAAAATAATTATTTATGCACGACAAATACATTTATTTAAATAGCAACTGTCGCAGCTGGCATGCCGCCAACTAGAATTAAATGCTATAATTCTTTGCTTATTTATATTAAACAAAAACTTAGTAAGGCAAAAGAAAACACAACGAAATTTGTAGCATGCGTTTTTTCTCTATTTTGCTGGGTCTCACAATCTCTTTCTCTCATTCTCTCTCTCTCTCTCTCTCCCCCTCTCTCTTTCCCTCTCTCCATTTCTCTCTCTGTCTGCTTGTCTCTGTCACTGGTTGCTGGCCATTCATTCATTCACTTGGCCTCCATAATAAAACAATAAACTGTAACAATAGCAATTAAAAATCGCTGAAAGCGGATGTCCTGATAAAATTGCCAGACCCTGGCTACGAGCGAACACCCTATTCTGCGACAACACCGTCCCACCCACTCACCCTGACCACCTTGGCAGCTAGTCACCCGGCAGGGCACGCTTCACTTCGTTGGCTCGTCCTTGGCTTCGTCCTGCCATTCTTGTAATTATGCATTATGCTTTCGCCCTTGCGACCACTTTGCCTCAAATCCTTCGTTTGTAGACTGCATTTGCCAAAATGAAATACCATTTGCCGCTGAGCAGCAGTGAGGAGTGCGGTAGGCGGTGGGAGTGGCGTGACTACAGACGGTCGACATAGGAGACAGCAAAAAAATCATAAAAACAAGCAAAAATATATATCCGTACACAATCGAAAAAAAAGATATTGCCATATTCCTTCACATTTCATATTCTGTATAATATATATGTATGTATATTTGGAGAGTTTATTTTATGTAAAATCTGCTTACTTGAAAGCAGAAATAAGCAGTCCCACTAAAAATGTTTTATAAAAAAACAAATAGAAAATGTATTCGACAGTTAAGATATACGTTTTTGTTATTTTTTCTGAGTGTATCCACCTATGTATCTCTGGTCCGTACTGGAATGTCTGCAGTTGGGCCAGATTGCTTGCCAAATGTTACACTGTCACCTTTTGGGCCAGCAGACGGACAGACATTGATTAACGACAATCTTTCGTATGGGGTGTATGATGTCAGCATCTACATAGCTGACCAATGATTCATAGATGCTTTCAATTTCGGGTACAAGTTGCATTGAAACCTGCAAATTAATTTATGGAAACTGCAAGTCGCAATGTGTCGAAGAAGAAATTATGTGGATAATCTGTGAAAGTTTGCAGAGGGGCACTTTTAAGAAGTTGGCCTGAGACATGTATGTTTATTATTCTATTGTCTAGCCAAGGCTCATGATTTTAGCATAAGGCATTTGTTGATCTCAGATTCAAAGCTAACCTAGATTTGGTAACTTGCTTTTGAAGTTACGTACTCAAGTACATCTGAACATCTGTAGATATTTGTTTACTTGACTTTAACTTTACACCTGCATCGGATTTGAGCTGAGAGCTGTCTCACTGAGGTTGGACTTGGGGCGATTCAAATATATCGGAATTCATATTTGTGCTATCAGATTTCATAATTTAGATTGTAAACGCTGCATCCGACCAAAACTCATTCACTCCGCCGAATAATTTCTTTGTTTTTGAAATAATCTCTCATTTTACAGACTAGACACATGAGCTAATGGTCTATAAATCAAAACCACATCCCCAATGAGGAGCAGATGTCTGCCTATTCCACACATATGCAAATTCACAACTTGCTTGCTTCACACACACACATCCACACATCCCTTTTAGCAAATTGTAATGCAGTCAATAAAATCGGGCCAATCATGTTGCATGTCTAGCTGTCTGAATGTTTGATTGTGTGTACTTGATGGCATTTGTTTATAATAATGCACAGCAGTGTGTTAAACAATTACATCAGGCCGAATTGAGTGCAGTCGCCGCATGCGACTTGGCATTGCAAATGCCAATTTAATTGACAGTTATGAAGATTGTCAAACATGCAATTATAATATACCCCACCCCACCCCCTTAAGTACATCTACACATTGATCTGTGTGTGTGTGGGTGGTGTGGGTGACCACTAAATGACTGCAGACAGCGAGAGAGAGAGAGAGAGAAAGCATATGCACACAGGCATCAAGACGCGTGGGCTCAATCACGTCCAGCCTTATTATGAACATATTAATCCAAGTGCAAGAAGCGCAAAGATAACTCATTTCGATGCCTTGTTTAAGCTTAGAGACAGAAAATCGCCATATTCTTGGCGCCAAGGGCATCTCATTATTATTCAGAATTATTCTGAAAAGTCACGGGTTTTCTTTTTTAATTTCAGGACTGATTTTACTAACATTTAAAAAAAAGATATATTAAATTTCGAAGGTGTTTTTTAAATTCACAATTCCTACATTGGTTTTTTGTTGATTATGTTTTTAATATTAAACATAAGTATTTTAATATTGATTCAATATGGTATATATAATGTGAAATCTTAAATATTTTACTTATTAAACTTTAATTTATCAGCGATTTGAATTCACGACTTCAAAAGCAGACATGAGCTAAACTGTAATATGGCAGTCGAGAGAACAAATTTAATTAGCTCTTTCAAAAAGTGTATAAATTGTTTTTTCAAAAGAAGGTATTCGATTTCAACTTAATATAATATTTACTTCAATAGAATATTTTTTTTTCTAAAAATCAGAACATATATTTTGAGATTTAAAGGCGATTTTCATTTTAATGTGATTTTCGGTGCAATTTTTATTCTGAGTGTATTCATATTTAGATGTATGCTGTGATAGGTTAGGTTAGGTTAGACGGTTGGGTTTGACGAACATAAATATACTGGGATAATAATAAGAATAATAATAATACATACATACATACATACATATATCCATTCAAATATTTGGTATGCTTTCAATTATTTATTAACGTTTCATTGGTTATAACTTATTTGTTAATGGTTTTGTTTCTGTTTTCTTTAATTGGCAGCATTGTATACAGCCTTCATTATAGAACATAGCATTGCACAGCTCAGGGCAAGGGCAAATTGATTTAATATATCAACAACAGCACTTCGAGCACAAAAATGCATAAATACAAACATAAGCAAATTAAGTATTTATCTAATGCACTCACAATTCATTTCAGCTTCACTTGTCACCAAGGACTTAAGAGAACCTATTGTTGTGTTCTTTAAGCCACCAATATGGGTGCTCTTATTATTATTATTATTATAATTATTGTTTGTGAATATGTGAAGACTGTTTGGTACTGCATCAAGTGGACATACATATTTTCCAGTCTATCAACATTTCATAGAAATTCGTCTGGCATCAAAACTGTCGCCCTGTTCTTATCAAATTGAATTAATGCGGCAAATATCACAAAATCAAACACATGCTCAAGATTGTCTTATCTCTCGCTTGCGGCGACGTTATGCAAATTTGCATGTACACTTGGAAAAAAGGAGGATATAGTTAAAAACAAACTGTATTTTTTACATTTACTTATTAAGTTTATACAATATTTTTCTTAAATGCATTCAAACGACTATCCCAGAATCGACCATCTCAATGAACTTATTTACTGTAGTTTCAACAACACTTTATGTTCAAACAGAAGTGAAAACTACATTTTTTTCGCAAATCTTTATTAAAAAAAAATGAAATATTAAGTGCTGCACACATGCATTGTACTTCAAACATAAGGTTCGTGAAAATCAATGCTTGCTTAGAAATACACAACTCTGGATAAGTCGAACGTCTGAAATTGTCTGAGTGTTGGCTGTCTTCACATGCCTGGTTTCATCCATATACATATGATATTTAAGGCATACTCGTACATACCCATGCACTACCACAGCATTTGGCTGCTTCTGTTTTCGTTGCGTTGTTCACACATCAAATTAATTCTATTTGCGGCTCGTCTGCCAGCTTTTAATGTGCGGTGTTTGTGTGGGTGTGCGATGTGCGATGTGTGTGCGTGTAGCGTGTAGTGTGGAGTGTGTGTGTGTGTTTGTTGGTCATATTTTACCGGACATACACAGAGAGAATACAGCAAAGCAATGCAAACATAATGAACTTGTCAACACACAAAACAACTCCAAATAATTTTCATTTGATTTGATTTTGATTGCTTTTTATATTAGCACGCACAGACGCACACACAACCTTTTTCTGCTATCAGAGATTTGCCTCAGTCTGCGCCATCCCTCAGATCGTTTTGAATTTGGATTTAGCATTTGTCAGCTGATTGACATCTCAATTCAACAATTTACCGAGCAACAGCCCACCCACCCCATCAGCCAACCACTCACTCACCCGGCCGTGATAAGCTCTTGACCTGCTTATGCTGGATATCAATCCAAAAAAAAATAGTCAAACAACGAGAACAACAGCAGCAGCAGCAGCAGCAGTAGTAGCAGCAGTAGCAAGACCGACAGATTCACACCGTTTGCATTTTGTAATCATTTTCATGCGACGCGCATTTTGAAATGCTGTCAGAAAAACAAAAATTAAAAAAAAAAAAAAAAGTGTGAGCGTTGCAGTCGACTGCGGAATACTCTGATAGTTTATAACGGCGGGCCAAAAGCCTTCTCCTACCATCAGAGGATGGGAGTGCCTGGACCATTGAATAAACACTTATGCACCTTTTAAATTTGGTTACTCTCTAAAACACCTGCATTTGCATCATGGCTTGTGCCTAAAGTTGGCGGCATTTGGCGGCACTCAAATAGTGCATGTAGAGAAAATCGATACTGATCAGATTAAAACTACATCATAAGTTGGATGCGTGATTTTGGCTCTAAATTCATGTTAAAACTCTGCTCTCAAAACTTGATTTTTGGGATGGATCGAACATTTCCACAGCCACAACACTGACAAATGCCACCAGATTTAAAAAACCACTGCAAAAATTTGTATGCAAATTTTTGAATGACGTCCGCAGCACAATCCACACTTCATGTTTTTAAACTCTAGTTTAAATTCACTAATTTTTAAATTGTGTGAGATATGTGGTTATATTGATGTGCATTTATCGATGTTTTCAGTTTTCCAACCTCTCAGTAGAAGTAGCACAGCAATTTTATCAGTTTGACGCAGGCATAGACGAATATACATTACAAGTTTGAATTCTCTAGCGGGTATCGAAAAAAGTACAGTACACACTTTTGTACCTTATCTTATACTCTTATAGCTTCGATATTCGAATAAAATCACAACAAAACGTAATGACGAAAATCATCAAGCGACTCAAGGATTATCTTAATTCACATAAGTCATTTTAAATCGGGCAAATTTTTAAAAAGACTTGCAATATATCGAGAGAAAATATAACGTTCACGAATGCGGTGCAAAGAAGAGCTGACAAAACAAAAGGTCTATAGATAGATAGATGGATAGATAGATACATAGAGAGAGAGAGAGAGAGAGAGAGAGAGAGAGAGAGAGAAAGCTGTGAGTTAAGGAGATCAACTAAAATTGATGTCGAAAACAGAGCACATTAAATACTTAGTATGGTTTGTACTCCTCCGTTGACCTGAACTAGTTTCTCACATATCGATCTTATGCATTGCAGCGTCTACAGGGTATACAAATTCTGATGAAAATTTGAAATTGAATCGCAATTTCGAAGCGTTAACGAAATGCGGGTGCTGACAAAATGCTCAATGTGCAATCGGTCACGCCCCCTCGATGCCTGTCACATACCACACACATGCACACACACACACACACACACACGCAAACAGAGACCACATTATCATACACAAACACACTCAAAGGCGACCCGCATGTGTCAATATATTTTGTGTTATTTACTCATATTTCATGCAACAGCAACAGCAACAAGGACACCAGAATCAAAGCCAATGAACTAAATTAGAATTTGAGTGTCATGTGGCAAATGTGGCAAGTGGGGAGAAGCATGGCTGAGTGGACGTTACAGAAATGTCAGTGAGCTGGAAAAAATATAAAATAAATCGAGACCAGATTGCAAAAATCAAAGTCAACAACAATCAACATCAAACCAAGACAAATGTTATGAACAAGAAGTGAGAAATCCTGCAATACTGCAACGCAAAAACGTATTCTGTGTAAAAACCCTATCTCATAAATAGGACTAGGGTATATATATTTAATTTGTATGTGCAGTTTTCCGCAAATGTGCAATATACTCTTTTAACAAAGAAGAATGAAAACAACAACAAGTTCAAGCGGAGAGCAGAGTTAACACAGCAATGGACACAAATATATGTATGCAAGTACATATAAATAAATATATATACTCGTACATATACATGTATATACATACATATAAATATATACTTAAAATGCATGCTTGCATCTTAGGGACATGAGCATTGTTGGCCATCATCATGGCTGACGGAGGCAGTTAAGCAGATAGATAGATAAATTGATAGACGTTTAGTTATGCATAGATAAAAGGATGGAAGGAATGAAGGGCAGATGTGTGTGCGTGCCTAAAGAGAAGACAAGGAGGAGCTGCAGAAGGAGGCAGCCTGATGAGATTGTGTGATAAACACGTATCTCAGTTCGTCTTCAGCTCAGCGCTGTAATCTTTTGCATAAGTTTTGTGTGATGCTTTTGTGTGATGTTATATAATGTAAGTGGGCATATTGAGCAATGCTACGCAATGCAATTTACCCCGTTGCCTCCAAGTTGACTACCATCCTCGCCCCACACCCCTCACCACCGCCCCTTGCTAGCTGTTTGGGCCTTTTGATTAACATTGCTCAACACCTCCTTCACATTCACAGTTGGCACTTGGCGTATTATTTGCCACAAGCTGAATACCAACTAAATGAATAACACAGCGACAACAACAAGCTAAATAGTGGCTAAATGTGGCAACGCTGTGTTGCTGACGTTGTCAAACTTAAAGTTCATATAGAAAAAGGCAATTAATTCAGGTTGTAACGCAAACGAAACTCACAGCGAAAAATAGAGCGAGATAGGCGGAGAGAGAGAGAGAGAGAGGGATGCATGTGTGTGTTTGTATACTGAAAAAAAAAATGTAATAAGTCTGCACAGTTCAGAGATCGATAAACTTCGTTTTGGATTAAGCTTAAAATAACTTTGCTGCACTTTCATCTCTTTTTTCTTTCCTCAGGTTTTGAACATTTCAACTTGAATCAAGATCTTTTTATTTAGATATTATGAACTTAATTCCTTCAAGAAATATGTCTAGGCTGAATCATAAATAAAGTTGGAAGACAAAAATCCTTTGCACTTTTTTCTTTGGTGTAGTTGGAGTGAAGGGGTGCAGTTTGCGGAGTGTTCTGGTGTCCTCAGCTTTTGTCTTTTATTTATGCTGTTGTTGTTATTGTTGTTGTTATTATTGTTGTAGGAGTTTGTTGTCGCTTAACTTATTTAATTAGCTACTAAATGTTTGCAATTTGACGCTTTTAATTTAACTTTCTCTCTTGCATCAACCCACTGGCCGTCTGTTTATCTATCACTCTCAATCTCTCTCTCTCTCTCATTATCTGTCCCCCTCTCTTTAACTGCAGGAGCAAGGCGAGGTCACAACCATATTGTCACCACATTGAGCCTGCTTACGTTAAGTTGGCTTACGGCTCACACTGAGTGCTCCATTTGAGATGGGCTCATCAGTGTGGTAGTTGCCAGATGTGACAAGTCCACGAAAATGAAGACAACCTGTTTTACAATACAGGGTGTTCCACACCTGTGTTTTCTGAAATGCTGAAAAACTTATAATATTTTTAAATAAAGCAAATTTTACTTTTAAGTATGAATTTTCTCGAGAATTGCGATCGTACAATTTTTCTTTCTAAAACATAATTGGATTGATAAAGTTCCAATAACAGGACTGAATTTTCTATTCAATTTCAATAGAAGTGTTTCGCGAAATGATGAGAGTCAAGCATGCTTTCCTGAGCATAATAAGGATAATGCATCTTACCAAACTCAGCATTCGTATCCTGATTAAAGCAACATTTCCAAAATGTATATTTTTAAACAAAAAATCAAACATCTCGGTATCTCCATATCAATTTCGCAACCGGAGTTTCAGCTTACGTGGTATTTTAACACACACTTGGCTCATTTCAAGTAGATGAAGAGCAACATAAAAGCAGAAAAAGCGAAAATGAGAATTGTATTATTAAATGACTGGCTGCAAGGGCATGCGAGTTTCATCAACTTGGATTATCATTTGCCGGCTGCAGTTTTATTTACCTTTCAGCATAATCTTTTCGACTTGCCCCGCCACATCCCTACCAACACCATCCTCACCACTAGCTCCATGTTCTAGTTGTATATAACTCAAGTGTACGTGCAGGCATCATTATATATACACTTGCAAAGGGCCATTTTGATTTTGTGATGAAACTCGTAACGCATTTTGTACGCGGCACGTAAAGTATGCCGTCGACACGATGTTTAGTTTCGAACTTGCTTGCTGCTCTGCCGAGCAGCCCTTTACTTTCTTCAATATTCTTAAACCAAAATACATGTTTTCTTATCTAATGCAGCCGCCTGTAAGGCGACAGGCGCAGTGTATCTCCTCGGCTCTCTTGCAAAAATACCATGACCCCATGCAGACCAGGCTCAAGTGCCCAAGCTTAAGAATGCCGCATGAGTCCGCTATCTGCATCTCAGAGTGTCACTTGTTCATACTTGAACACATTTAAAAAGTATGAGTAAATATAAAGTACGATTTTGTGATTACCATTTCTTGTTCTTCTTCTTGTATGAAACACTTTTCTGATTTCCCAAACACTCAAACCAAACCCGAGAGCTATGACCGCTAAATCGTATACACCCCGGTAGAGGCAATCAATCGAATCGATATCTGATTTAAAATTAGGTGCAAGCAAGGGCATAGAATATTCGAAGTGATTACTATAGCTACGAGGATTCACTCTTCTTGAGATTATTGTTGTTGTTGCTAGCTGCTGTTGCTGGCTGCTGATGAGTTTGCGGCGTTGCGTGCCTGTCGCCTAGCTCCCAGAAGCATGCCATATAATTTCTTCATTTTTATAGTGCACCTCTGGCTCAGCACACGTTGCACACGTGTCGATGAAGTTTTCTGCTGACAATGCGCTCGTTGTTTTGTCTCAAGCAACATGCCAGCAGACAACAAACAGCAAGCGGCACACACTAAGAACAATTACATGATCCCAAGATCTTGAAATAGTGCCATATAAAACCCCAAAGCATGATTTTTCAACAAGTCAAGTTTTTTGTGCCGTATGCTACTATATGTATACTACAGCATACATTTCTCTATAAATTATAAATAATATTTTTGACTTTTCACTGAATGTAGAAATCATCGTTTTTTTTTCAAACATTTTTAGGTTAAGCATCTGGATTATGTTTCTGCTTAGAATTGACTTTCTAAAAAACAGAAATATTATTTAGTATTCTCAATGAAATATATTCTGCACGAAATGCGGATTTTATTTTTTCGAGTGTAGGCAGCAGGCAGCAGGCAGCAAGCAATCGGCAACAAGGCGTTTGCCACTTGAGCCGTTCTGCTCGAGTGTTGTTGCCTAATCTTAACTCTTAACTCAGCTCTTGGCTGACAGGTTGGCAGTCGCATCGGAACGCGCAAATTTCGCAACAGTTAGACGCAGAAGGCGCTTGATTTCATTTTGCTTGGCGCTGCACTTCAATTTGCATATCCATGAGTTGCAAGTGCTATAGAGAGACAGGGCGAGAGGCACAGAACAGATTCATTTTGCTCATGCTATTCATTTTCATGTTATGCTACGGCAATTTCTAGGCAATTTCTTTACTTCACACACACACACACACACAAACAGTCAAACACATGTGCATATATCTAGTACACACATATGTGCACTGAATTTTCAATACCATTACCAATTGCATTTAAGCTCCTGCATTTGATTGACGTTCACGACGAAGCCCAGGACGAGAATGACGACAACGCCTGGGAAAACGCTGCTTATGTTGCTGATTTTGGGTTTGCCAGCTGACGTTGATGTGGCATGTGAGTGTGCATGTGTGTGTGTGTGTGTGTGCTATGAGTGTGTTCGCTCTAGGAATATGCCATTTAAATAGCTTGAAGACTGGGCCTTTTAATGCTGACGCATTGTAATGTTAGCAACGTGAATCACAGCATTGATTTGTATAGCTCTGGAAGCAAGCAGGATGAGCACGACTAGCAAATACCCTATACAAACACTTTGACGCCGCCTACATTATTAAAACTATTTATATTACACTTATCTGAACGTACCAACGTCTCTTCCGATCGTTGATACACGCTTGGTGTAGTCTTCTTGGACAGACAGAGACATAAATGATGAAACTGATTGTTCCCAATAATTCCGTAAATTATTTAGCCGATTTTCGACCAGGTGTCCTATGAATTCCCGAACAATGTGAAGTGGCAATATTTTCAGAAATATTTGCAAGCGTTGTTAAGTGTTATGCATGTTGAGGCAATTTATTCCTTCAATTCGAACTTTAAAGGATTAGACTTTAGACAGTCCCAGTGATGTATTTATTTTCAATATTGGAGCTGATATCGTAGCTATTCAGTTATTTCTTGGAACTTCAAGGGCAACTACACTTGTAGGTAGCACATATTTCTAGTCAAATGTTGTTCGGTGAATTCGATTGTAATTCTGATTTACTCGATTCTAGTATGTAAGTAGCTATTTGAAATATGTACACTTACTTATCGCCTGCCGCAATTCACAAACATCATTATTTGTTTGTATATATTCAACCATTAATAAGCACATACATATACATATATATACATATATATACATATATATTTAAGGCGAATAAATTGAGTTATAGTTAAAATAAATGTGAGTTGTCTGCCAAATGAAGGGTGCCGAATTAAGATGTAATCGTCTTAATATTCTTTCTTGTTGTTTGACTGTCTGACAAATTGGGTCGATGGCAAATGCGGAACAAGCTGAGCCTGAACTGAGTCATATTGTGCGTTTGTGGATTGTTAATAATTAAAGTTAAATAAGCTGTATTGACCCTCAAGCATTGTCACATGATGCGTGTATGTGAAAAGAGATCTGTGCAACAATGTACGAGTATATAATTACTTTTCGGGAGCTGGTTAGCCTTATTTGGTTTGCTCTAACTTTTACCGCTTTGAACCTTGGAGCTGTACTTTTTAAAGTTCGTTAGCTCATTAAAGTTGACAAGAAAAAGAGCCGTTAGAGTGAGATTTAAAATCAAATTAAATGCCTGTTGACATCCCCACACGCATAGACAAACACCCAAACGGAGCCCTCGTGAATCCGGGCGATGAATGCTCTTGATGGGAATGCTTTGGAATATCTTTGCTGCTGCTGCTTCTGCTTCTGCTTCTGATGCTGCACCATGAAGTGTCTTGTAATAAATATCTCTCAAAACTTTGCTCAGACGTTCCAGCTGTGCGTCTAAGCTTGTGAGTATCTGTGTGTGTGTGTGTGTGTGTGTGTGTGTGTGTGTGGGCACCTCATGTGTAGCGATAAAATGTATCTAATTTAAGATGTTTTTGCCGCTCGAGCGACTGCCAGTCTCATTTCCACACACACACACACTCGCACACACACACACACACACACAGCAGCAGCTGCAGAAACTAACGACAAAGTACGAAGCAGTAAACATTTTCAATTTGACAAAACTTTTTACCTTTGACCACAGAGCAAAATGAGGCAAAGGAGGCAAACAACGCCAGCCGCATGCCGCCTGCTAAGCTGAGTGGGCGTGGCACCCACAAGAGCTGTGACAATGTGAGGTCAATGCGGCAACTGACTGACAGACAGTCTATGCGAAAATTACACACACATACACACACACTCAAGAGCAGACAAAGTACACTTTCAAATTGCAGCAGCAGTTTTTGGGCATTGCGCATACGCCGCATGAGCCCTGACCGTTGGCCTCCATTTTGCGGGTGTGTGTGCGGGTGTGTACGTGTAGAAAGTGTTTGTGTGGGTGTGTCTTCAAGTATGAAATTGTTGTGTTCACACTAAACTTAAGTAACTGAATTAAAATGCGGCTAATAGAGTAGCTGCAAACAAATGACAATGTGACAAAAGGGAACCAAGTAGCTGGTTTTTGGGTGCGGGATAAAAGCCGGAATGGAGGCTGAAGAGGCAGGGCCAAAACTTGACAGCTTAGTTAACAATTTTAAGCCTTCGTGTGGGTGTGTGAGTGAGTGTTTTGTAGAGGCCCCTTAATGTGTAATGAAATGACTGAATGAACAGTTTTCTGCATTGCTCAATACCCTTAAACACAAAGCAAAGGAATCTGACATTGGCAAAAGCAAAACGGAACTGAAAACCGTAAACTGATGTACTATGGCTGTGTGTGTGATATTTGGTGTTACCCTTTTGGTATTATTATATTGCAAATCGATGCGAATAGGTGAGAAGCTGACTGCACTTGACATTTCTCGCAGTCAACTTTGATTGCAATTTGTCATTAATTAAATGCACTGCTGTTAAATGCTCTTCTCACATCCCACTTGTTTTGGTTGCTGCAAAGTTGCTTTTATCAAAAAAAAAAAACAACAACAACAAGAACAGCTGCCGTTCGGAGGAACAACATCAACAGGAAGCGGAACTTTTGTCGCCATTGCTGAAAAGTTTGCAATCGCCAGTGCCCCATAAACTTTATGCACATGCAGACTCACACATAAAAGCACACAGTCGGTGTGCCTGAGAGAGCGAGAGAGAGAGCGAGAGAGAGAGAGAGAGAGAGAGAGAGAGAGCGAGAGAAAGATGGAATACATCGCATAATATGCGAACTGGGGCCCCGACACATAAACAGCGAAAGTTATGGTTTGGCCAGAATATGAACGCCTTGAGAGTTCGAGCAGCCACGCAAATATAAATGGCTCTCCAGATGAGTATTTGGAATTGGAATTGCGATTGGGATTGTGATTTGGATAAGGATTGGACTTGATAGCCTGTCCTTTCTAATTATGCACATGCAGACAACCACATACAGCCAACAGGCAACAGCCAACAACCAACAACCAGCGACAAGAATAACAACAACAATGACATGCATAATCCGCTTAGGCCGCAAGCTGGCAAATCAAATTGAAGGGTCGCAGCAAATATTTTAAGCTAATTTTCTTATTTTCACTTAATTTGCAGATGTTGTTGGCTTAAATTCGCTCGATACAGATACACGCACACACTCACATACACGCACACACACACGCTCGCTTGTTAGCTGAAGTGCGTTGACGTCCTCATGCTCGTGCTCGTCCTTGTCGAGCGTTCGCCTTCGCCAGTTAGACTAATAATAAAAACTTAATACGATTATCCACTTATGCCGCAAAACACCCCACGCACACTGGCACAACGCTAATGACTCCAACTAAAATAAAATAGAGCGACTATCTGTGGCACACCATAAACTAAATTCGTGTATGTTCAAGTCTTCTAAGTATGATGACTCGTAGATTAGGTTAGTTTAGCTCAGATATTTTGTTAAGCAGAAAAGTTCTTCATACCTACACTCATAATTCGATTGTGTTTCGATTGGGCAGCTATATGATATAGCCCGTTGATCTGGCTGTAGCTAGAGGTCAGATCAGCGCCGAGAATCATCAAGATATCTTTCTAACTGGAGACTAATAAGCATAGAAACAGACATCATGGCGATTATGGGGTCGGGGACGTCTGCTTTATTGCGTTATACACACCTCCACAAAATAGTTGTGTAGCAGTTTAATTTTCCAGCTACTGAGTTTGTCGGCATTTGTTGGAAATCATGTGCAAATTTGGACTGCGTTGAACCACTGTGTGCCTTAGCCACGCATTGCCCTCCTGCTGCTCCGCCCCATTATACAACTGCGTATGGGATTTAACTTCATTATTTTTATGTTTGCTTCTTTCTTCCCATTTTTGTGGTCTGCGGGCAAAATGGTAGAGTGGAAAGTGGAAAGTGGAAAAGCAAAGTCTTGCGGCGCGCACATTTTTCGTGTTGCCAACTTAACACTTTTCAGCTCAGCACACATACGCAAATAAATTATGATGTGTTTGTGTGTGTGTGTGTGTGTGTGCAAAGAGAGTCAACGAGCGAGAAAAGCAAACACTTGGCCGCAAAGAAAGCGCAAAAAAAGAAAGTAAAATAAAGAACTATAAAGTGTTTGAAAGCTGAGACCGTTGACTTTGGCGTCGAGCTGCAATTCAATTTCGTCTGAGCTAACTGAGTGTATTACTGTAAAAGAGCGATACTTAAAATGAGTGAGTGCCGAGGGAGGAGGGGGTGGTTGAAAGGGATCCACTTGGAGCAGTTAAAGTGTTGTGTGGTCTAGAAAGAGCCCCCTAAAAGCACGAAGACAACTCTTAAAGTGCAACACACAAAAACACACACACACAAAGTAATCAAAGATGTTTACGCTGAACTTCTGGGAGGAAATTTATGCGTTTAGAAAATGCCTTACGCAGACTGGACTCGATTTTGAAAATCGAATCGACTTTGGGCGTGATGTGAGCTTTGAAGCTAAGAAAGCATAACGCTCAGAGGAAAAGCTTTTTTAAACTAAATTTACCAGATTTTTACAAGTTGTTCAAACTAACAAGGAGAACCCTTAACAAGATATTATTGAGCATGACAATCGCTTTAAAGTTTGAAGAAAGGCACTTTCAGAAGTGGACTTGAAAACTTTACATGAGAAACCATTTCATTGATCAATTTATAATCTAACTGCAATAAAGAATCTATCTTTATACCCATCGAAAATTGAGAAAAGGGTATATTAAAGTAGCGCAAAAGTATGTAACAGGCCATAAAGTGTATATATTCTAGACCAGCATCAGCGACCTGTTCGATTTAGCCATATCCGTCTGTCTGTCTCAATGAACAAGTCAACCGTTCTGTTTCGATACAAATCAATATCCCATGACAGTAAAATAAATAATTATTAGGATTTATTTATTTATATAATCGACTTATAAAGATCAGATAAGAAACGCAGATGTCGTTAACGAAAACATTTGATTATTAAAATACCCAAAAAAATTCTGGTTTCAGGTCATCTTCAAGTTGAGCGGTCTCAACTAAAGCATTTCAACTTGTTTTTTTTTGTTTTTGTTTTTGTTTTTTTTTTAATAATATTTGCTGCATAACGATCCATTTTTCAATGGCAGGGAATTCTGAGCATTTTGGGTTTAGCTAAGCTCGTCTGCTTAACAATTGTCGCTGCTTTTGGCTAATTGTTGTTGTGGCTGTTGTTGCTTGCCGTTTGTGAAAGTGTTTGCTTTTCATTTTGTTTCTTTGCTGTTTGTCGCCTTCCTCTTTGCCATTTGTCCGGCAAAAGTCAGCGCATTGGCTTTGAATGCAAATCGGCCACGAGCTCCAATTTGCATGGCTTCTTTCAGTGCCGTTCCTTGCTGCTGTTGTTATTGTTGTTGCTGATGTTGTTGTTGGGTCTGCTATGGCAGTGATAAGGATAAGCCAGCATTTAGCCAGGCAGCAGCGGGTGGAGGCGAAGCCGCTAACCATTTTGGGACTGCTTGGCGCCTATCGTCTTTAAATTAGTTTAATAACATTGCAATTCTTTTATCTGTCCCAGGACCTATCCAGCTGGCCGCTAAGCCTCTTCATCGCCCTGTTTTCTTTCATTCTCTTTTTATATCTGGTGGAGAGTACAAATTTATAAATTAATTCCGCATAAAAATTCTGACAATTTTTCCATGAAATTTGCATACTTTCAGCAGACCCCTTTTTTTAAGATTCAGTTCAATTTTGGCCTGAAGTTTAATTGCTTAAATTCTGAAATCTTCTAAACATTTCAACAATACGTCAACTAACTCCAAATGATTTTTCAGCCTAAACTTTTCCGAATTAGCTTTGCATTGGCATTGATAGCTTGTTAGAGTGCTTGATATTCGAGGATAATTACCTTTAAGTACGATAAATATAATTCATGCCTTTGCCTTGGGATCTGGCTCTTAAACTATTTGGAACGTATATCATTGCATACTTTCTCCCTGGCTGCAGGTGCAGCTGCAGTTGATTCTCAAAGTTGCCGCAAACAATGTTTGCTTGGCACACACCTGGCGCATCTTTACCCTTTTGC